>JBBPBQ010000004.1:23468012-23512189 GCA_037974755.1 Cicer yamashitae | reverse complement strand
TGTTTACCCAATGACACAAAATCACTTATTGGATGCACAAGATTGGTTAAAAACCCTAATAGGATTAGAATAAGCCTAGGGAGGAAGAAAATGACCTAAATGTACAACCAATGACACAAAATCACTTATTGGATGCACAACATTGGTTAAAAACCTAGTTGGATTAGAATAAGCCTAGGGAGGACGAAAATGACCTAAATGTTCAACCAATGACAAAAAATCATTTGTTGGATGCACACGATTGGTTAAAACCGTAATTGTCTTATAATAAGCCTAGGGAGAACGAAAATGACCTAAATGTTAATCCAATGACACAAATGCATTTATTGGATGCACAAGATTAGTTAAAAACCCGAACTAGATTAGGATAACCCTAGGGAGAATGAAAATGACCTAAATGTTAAACCAACGACACAAATGCCCTTATTGGATGCACAAGATTTGTTAAAAACCCTAATTGGCTTGGAATAAACCTAGAGAGAACGAAAATGACCTAAATGTTTATCCAATGACACAAACGCACTTATTGGATGCAAAAGATTGGTTAAAAACCCTAATTGGATTAGGATAAGCCTAGGGAGGATGAAAATGACCTAAATGTTCAACCAATGACACAAAATCACTTATTGGATACACAAGATTGGTTAAAAACCCTAATTGGATTAGAATAAGCCTAGGGGGGACGAAAATGACCTAAATGTTAAACAAATAACACAAACGCACTTATTGGATGTACAAGATTGGTTAAAAACCCTAATTGGATTAGAATAAGCCTAGGGAGGACGAAAATGACCTAAATGTTCAACCAATGACACAAAATCACTTATTGGATGCACAAGATTGGTTAAAAACCCTAATTGGATTAGAATAAGGCTAAGGAGGACGAAAATGACCTAAATGTTCAACCAAGGACACAAAATCACTTATTGGATGCACAAGATTGGTTAAAAACCCTAATTGGATTAGAATAAGCCTAGGGAGGACGAAAATGACAGAAATGATAAACCAACGACACAATGCACTTATTGGATGCACAAGATTGGTTAAAATCGCTAATTCGGTTAGAATAAGCCTAGGGAGGACGAAGACGACCTAAATGTTACTTCAATGACACAACCGCACTTATTGGATGCACAAGATTGGATACAAACCCTAATTGGATTAGAATAAGCATAGGAAGGACGAGAATGACCTAAATGTTTAACCAATGACACAAAATCACTTATTGGACGCACAAGATTGGTTAAAAACCCTAATTGGATTAGAATAAGCCTAGGGAGGACGAAAATGACCTAAATGTACAACTAATGACACAAAATCACTTATTGGATGCACAACAATGGCTAAAAACCTAGTTGGATTAGAATAAGCCTTGGGAGAACGAAAACGACCTAAATGTTAATCCAATGACACAAACGCATTTATTGGATGCACAAGATTGGTTAAAAACCCTAATAGGATTAGGATAAGCCTAGGGAGGATGAAAATGACCTAAATGTTAAACCAATGACACAAATGCACTTATTGGATGCACAAGAATTGTTAAAAACCCTAATTGGCTTAGAATAAGCCTAGGGAAAACGAAAATGACCTAAATGTTAATCCAATGACACAAACGCATTTATTGGATGCACAAGATTGGTTAAAAACCTTAATTGGATTAGAATAAGCCTAGGGAGGACGAAAATGACACAAATGTTCAACTAATGACACAAATGCACTTATAGGATGCACAAGATTTGTTAAAAACCCTAATTGGCTAAGAATAAGCCTAGAGAGAACGAAAATAACCTAAATGTTAATCCAAAGTCACAAACGCACTTATTAGATGCACAAGATTGGTTAAAAACCCTAATTGGCTTAGAATAAGCCAAGGGAGAACGAAAATGACCTAAATGTTATTCCAATGACACAAACACACTTTTTGGATGCACAAGATTGGTTAAAAACCCTAATAGGATTAGAATAAGCCTAGGGAGGACGAGAATGACCTAAATGTTTAACCAATGACACAAAATCACTTATTGGATGCACAAGATTGGTTAAAAACCCTAATTGGATTAGAATAAGCCTAGGGAGGACGAAAATGACCTAAATGTACATCTAATGACACAAAATCACTTATTGGATGCACAACAATGGCTAAAAACCTAGTTGGATTAGAATAAGCCTTGGGAGAACGAAAATAACCTAAATGTTAATCCAATGACACAAACGCATTTATTGGATGCACAAGATTGGTTAAAAACCCTAATTGGATTATAATAAGCCTAGGGAGGACGAAAATGACCTAAATGTTAATCCAATGACACAAATGCATTTATTGGATGCACAAGATTGGTTAAAAACCCTAATTGGATTAGGATAAGCCTAGGGAGGATGAAAATGACCTAAATGTTAAACCAATAACACAAATGCACTTATTGGATGCACAAGATTTGTTAAAAACCCTAATTGGCTTAGAATAAGCCTAGGGAGAACGACCTAAATGTTACTCCAATGACACAAACGCACTTATTGGATGCACAATATTGGTTAAATACCCTAATTGGATTAGAATAAGCCTAGGGAGGACGAGAATGACCTAAATGTTTAACCAATGACACAAAATCACTTATGGGATGCACAAGATTGGTTAAAAACCCTAATTGGATTAGAATAAGCCTAGGGAGGACGAAAATGACCTAAATGCACAACCAATGACACAAAATCACTTATTGGATGCACAACATTGGTTAAAAACCTAGTTGGATTAGAATAAGCCTTGGGAGAACGAAAATGACCTAAATGTTAATCCAATGACACAAACGCATTTATGGGATGCACAAGATTGGTTAAAAACCATATTGGATTAGAATAAGCCTAGGGAGGACGAAAATTACCTAAATGTTAAACCAATGAAACAAATGCATTTATTGGATGCACAAGATTGGTTAAAAACCCTAACTGGATTAGGATAAGCCTAGGGAGGATGAAAATGACCTAAATGTTAAACCAATGACAGAAATGCACTTATTGGATGCACAAGATTTGTTAAAAACCCTAATTGGCTTAGAATAAGCCTAGGGAGAACGAAAATGACCTAAATGTTAATCCAATGACACAAACACACTTATTGGATGCACAAGATTGGTTCAAAACCCTAATTGGATTTGAATAAGCCTAGGGAGGACGAAAATGACACAAATGTTCAACCAATGACACAAAATCACTTATTGGGTGCAGAACCTTGGTTAAAAACCCTGATTGGCTAAGAATAAGCTTAGAGAGAACGAAAATGACCTAAATGTTAATCCAATGACACAAACGCACTTATTAGATGCACAAGATTGGTTAAAAACCCTAATCGGATTACAATAAGCCCTTGGAGGTCGAAAATGACCTAAATGTTTAACCAATGACACAAACGCACTTATTGGATGCACAAGATTAGTTTAAAACCCTAATTGGCTTAGAATAAGCCTACGGAGAACGACAATGACTTAAATGTTAATCCAATGACACAAACACACTTATTGGATGCACAAGATTGGTTAAGAACCCTAATTGCATTAGAAAAAGGCTAAGGAGGACGAAAATGACCTAAATGTTCAACAAAGGACACAAAATCACTTATTGGTTGCACAAGATTGGTTAAAAATTCCTAATTGGATAAGAATAAGCCTAGGGAGGACGAAAATGACCGAAATGTTAAACCAACGACACAGATGCACTTAATTGATGCACAAGATTGGTTAAAATCCCTAATTCGGTTAGAATAAGCGTAGGGAGGACGAAGACGACCTAATGTTACTCCAATGACACAACCGCACTTATTGGATGCACAAGATTGGATACAAACCCTAATTGGATTAGAATAAGCCTAGGAAGGACGAGAATGACCTAAATGTTTAACCAATGACACAAAATCACTTATTGGATGCACAAGATTGGTTAAAAACCCTAATTGGATTAGGATAAGCCTAGGGAGGATGAAAATGACCTAAATGTTAAACCAATAACACAAATGCACTTATTGGATGCACAAGATTTGTTAAAAACCCTAATTGGCTTAGAATAAGCCTAGGGAGAACGACCTAAATGTTACTCCAATGACACAAACGCACTTATTGGATGCACAATATTGGTTAAATACCCTAATTGGATTAGAATAAGCCTAGGGAGGACGAGAATGACCTAAATGTTTAACCAATGACACAAAATCACTTATGGGATGCACAAGATTGGTTAAAAACCCTAATTGGATTAGAATAAGCCTAGGGAGGACGAAAATGACCTAAATGCACAACCAATGACACAAAATCACTTATTGGATGCACAACATTGGTTAAAAACCTAGTTGGATTAGAATAAGCCTTGGGAGAACGAAAATGACCTAAATGTTAATCCAATGACACAAACGCATTTATGGTATGCACAAGATTGGTTCAAAACCCTAATTGGATTTGAATAAGCCTAGGGAGGACGAAAATGACACAAATGTTCAACCAATGACACAAAATCACTTATTGGGTGCAGAACCTTGGTTAAAAACCCTGATTGGCTAAGAATAAGCTTAGAGAGAATGAAAATGACCTAAATGTTAATCCAATGACACAAACGCACTTATTAGATGCACAAGATTGGTTAAAAACCCTAATCGGATTACAATAAGCCCTTGGAGGTCGAAAATGACCTAAATGTTAAACCAATGACACAAACGCACTTATTGGATGCACAAGATTAGTTTAAAACCCTAATTGGCTTAGAATAAGCCTACGGAGAACGACAATGACTTAAATGTTAATCCAATGACACAAACACACTTATTGGATGCACAAGATTGGTTAAGAACCCTAATTGCATTAGAAAAAGGCTAAGGAGGACGAAAATGACCTAAATGTTCAACAAAGGACACAAAATCACTTATTGGTTGCACAAGATTGGTTAAAAATTCCTAATTGGATAAGAATAAGCCTAGGGAGGACGAAAATGACCGAAATGTTAAACCAACGACACAGATGCACTTAATTGATGCACAAGATTGGTTAAAATCCCTAATTCGGTTAGAATAAGCGTAGGGAGGACGAAGACGACCTAATGTTACTCCAATGACACAACCGCACTTATTGGATGCACAAGATTGGATACAAACCCTAATTGGATTAGAATAAGCCTAGGAAGGACGAGAATGACCTAAATGTTTAACCAATGACACAAAATCACTTATTGGATGCACAAGATTGGTTAAAAACCCGAATTGGATTAGAATAAGCCTAGGGAGGACGAAAATGACCTAAATGTACATCTAATGACACAAAATCACTTATTGGATGCACAACAATGGCTAAAAACCTAGTTGGATTAGAATAAGCCTTGGGAGAACGAAAATAACCTAAATGTTAATCCAATGACACAAACGCATTTATTGGATGCACAAGATTGGTTAAAAACCCTAATTGGATTATAATAAGCCTAGGGAGGACGAAAATGACCTAAATGTTAATCCAATGACACAAATGCATTTATTGGATGCACAAGATTGGTTAAAAACCCTAATTGGATTAGGATAAGCCTAGGGAGGATGAAAATGACCTAAATGTTAAACCAATAACACAAATGCACTTATTGGATGCACAAGATTTGTTAAAAACCCTAATTGGCTTAGAATAAGCCTAGGGAGAACGACCTAAATGTTACTCCAATGACACAAACGCACTTATTGGATGCACAATATTGGTTAAATACCCTAATTGGATTAGAATAAGCCTAGGGAGGACGAGAATGACCTAAATGTTTAACCAATGACACAAAATCACTTATGGGATGCACAAGATTGGTTAAAAACCCTAATTGGATTAGAATAAGCCTAGGGAGGACGAAAA
Organism: Cicer yamashitae; assembly: GCA_037974755.1. NCBI lineage: Eukaryota > Viridiplantae > Streptophyta > Magnoliopsida > Fabales > Fabaceae > Cicer > Cicer yamashitae. The sequence continues at coordinate 23,506,325 of JBBPBQ010000004.1, read as the reverse complement.
TGACCTAAATGCACAACCAATGACACAAAATCACTTATTGGATGCACAACATTGGTTAAAAACCTAGTTGGATTAGAATAAGCCTTGGGAGAACGAAAATGACCTAAATGTTAATCCAATGACACAAACGCATTTATGGTATGCACAAGATTGGTTCAAAACCCTAATTGGATTTGAATAAGCCTAGGGAGGACGAAAATGACACAAATGTTCAACCAATGACACAAAATCACTTATTGGGTGCAGAACCTTGGTTAAAAACCCTGATTGGCTAAGAATAAGCTTAGAGAGAATGAAAATGACCTAAATGTTAATCCAATGACACAAACGCACTTATTAGATGCACAAGATTGGTTAAAAACCCTAATCGGATTACAATAAGCCCTTGGAGGTCGAAAATGACCTAAATGTTAAACCAATGACACAAACGCACTTATTGGATGCACAAGATTAGTTTAAAACCCTAATTGGCTTAGAATAAGCCTACGGAGAACGACAATGACTTAAATGTTAATCCAATGACACAAACACACTTATTGGATGCACAAGATTGGTTACGAACCCTAATTGCATTAGAAAAAGGCTAAGGAGGACGAAAATGACCTAAATGTTCAACAAAGGACACAAAATCACTTATTGGATGCACAAGATTGGTTAAAAACCCTAATTGGATAAGAATAAGCCTAGGGAGGACGAAAATGACCGAAATGTTAAACCAACGACACAGATGCACTTAATTGATGCACAAGATTGGTTAAAATCCCTAATTCGATTAGAATAAGCCTAGGGAGGACGAAGACGACCTAAATGTTACTCCAATGACACAACCGCACTTATTGGATGCACAAGATTGGATAAAAACCCTAATTGAATTAGAATAAGCCTAGGGAGGACGAAATGACATGAATGTTCAACCAATGACACAAATGCACTTATTAGATGCACAAGATTTGTTAAAAACCCTAATTGGCTTAGAATAAACCTAGGGAGAACGAAAATGACCTAAATGTTAATCCAATGACACAAACGCATTTATTGGATGCACAAGATTGGTTAAAAACCCAAATTGGATTAGAATAAGCCTAGGGAGGACGAAAATGACACAAATGTTCAACTAATGACACAAATGCACTTATTGGATGCACAAGATTTGTTAAAAACCCTAATTGGCTAAGAATAAGCCTAGAGAGAACAAAAATAACCTAAATGTTAATCCAAAGTCACAAACGCACTTATTAGATGCACAAGATTGGTTAAAAACCCTAATTGGCTTAGAATAAGCCTAGGGAGAACGAAAATGACCTAAATGTTACTCCAATGACACAAACACACTTTTTGGATGCACAAGATTGGTTAAAAACCCTAATTGGATTAGAATAAGCCTAGGGAGGACGAAAATGACATAAATGTTTAATCAATGATACAAAATCACTTATTGGATGCACAAGATTGGTTAAAAACCCTAATTGGATTAGAATAAGCCTAGGGAGGACGAAAATGACCTAAATGTACAACCAATGACACAAAATCACTTATTGGATGCATAACATTGGTTAAAAACCTAGTTGGATTAGAATAAGCCTAGGGAGGACGAGAATGACCTAAATGTTTAACCAATGACACAAAATCACTTATTGGATGCACAAGATTGGTTAAAAACCCTAGTTGGATTAGAATAAGCCTAGGGAGGACGAAAATGACCTAAATGTACAACCAATGACACAAAATCACTTATTGGTTGCACAACATTGGTTAAAAACCTAGTTGGATTAGAATAAGCCTTAGGAGAACGAAAATGACCTAAATGTTAATCCAATGACACAAACGCATTTATTGGATGCATAAGACTGGTTAAAAACCCTAATTGGATTAGAATAAGCCTAGGGAGGACGAAAATGACCTAAATGTTAATCCAATGACACAAATGCATTTATTGGATGCACAAGATTGGTTAAAAACCCTAACTGGATTAGGATAAGCCTAGGGAGGATGAAAATGACCTAAATGTTAAACCAGTGACACAAATGCAGTTATTGGATGCACAAGATTTGTTAAAAACCCTAATTGGCTAAGAATAAGCCTAGGGAGAACGAAAATGACCTAAATGTTAATCCAATGACACAAACGCACTTATTGGATGCACAAGATTGGCTAAAAACCCTAATTGGATTAGAATGAGCCTAGGGAGGACGAAAATGACACAAATGTTAAACCAATGACACAAAATCACTTATTGGGTGCAGAACTTTGGTTAAAAACCCTGATTGGCTAAGAATAAACTTAGAGAGAACGAAAATGACCTAAATGTTAATCCAACGACACAAACGCACTTATTAGATGCACAAGATTGGTTAAAAACCCTAATTGGATTTGAATAAGCCTTGGGAGGACGAAAATGACCTAAATGTTAAACCAATGACACAAACACACTTATTGGATGCACAAGATTAGTTAAAAACCCTAATTGGCTTAGAATAAGCCTAGGGAGAACGAAAATGACTTAAATGTTAATCCAATGACACAAAAAAACTTATTGGATGCACAAGATTGGTTATGAACCCTAATTGGATTAGAATAAGCCTAGGGAGGACGAAAATGACCTAAATGTTCAACCAATGACACAAAATCACTTGTTGGATGCACAAGATTGGTTAAAACCGTAATTGTCTATAATAAGCCTAGGGAGAACGAAAAGGACCTAAATGTTAATCCAATGACACAAATGCATTTATTGGATGCACAAGATTGGTTAAAAACCCTAACTGGATTAGGATACGCCTAGAAAGGATGAAAATGACCTAAATGTTAAACCAATGACACAAAATCACTTATTGGATGCACAAGATTCGTTCAAAACCCTAATTGGATTAGAATAAGCCTAGGGCGGACGAAAATGACCTAAATGTTCAACCAATGACACAAAATCACTTATTGGATGCACAAGATTGGTTAAAAACCCTAATTGGATTAGAATAAGCCTAGAGAGGACGAAAATGACCTAAATGTACAACCAATGACACAAAATCACTTATCGGATGCACATCATTGGTTAAAAACCTAGTTGGATTAGAATAAGCCTAGGGAGGACGAAAATGACCTAAATGTTCAACCAATGACAAAAAATCACTTGTTGGATGCACAAGATTGGTTAAAACCGTAATTGTCTTATAATAAGCCTAGGGAGAACGAAAATGACCTAAATGTTAATCCAATGACACAAATGCATTTATTGGATGCACAAGATTGGTTAAAAACCCTAACTGGATTAGGATACGCCTAGAAAGGATGAAAATGACCTAAATGTTAAACCAATGACACAAAATCACTTATTGGATGCACAAGATTCGTTCAAAACCCTAATTGGATTAGAATAAGCCTAGGGCGGACGAAAATGACCTAAATGTTGAACCAATGACACAAAATCACTTATTGGATGCACAAGATTGGTTAAAAACCCTAATTGGATTAGAATAAGGCTAAGGAGGACGAAAATGACCTAAATGTTCAACCAAGGACACAAAATCACTTATTGGATGCACAAGATTGGTTAAAAACCCTAATTGGATAAGAATAAGCCTAGGGAGGACGAAATTGACCGAAATGTTAAACCAACGACACAGATGCACTTAATTGATGCACAAGATTGGTTAAAATCCCTAATTCGGTAAGAATAAGCCTAGGGAGGACGAAGACGACCTAAATGTTACTCCAATGACACAACCGCACTTATTGGATGCACAAGATTGGATAAAAACCCTAATTGGATTAGAATAAGCCTAGGGAGGACGAAAATGACATAAATGTTCAACCAATGACACAAATGCACTTATTGGATGCACAAGATTTGTTAAAAACCCTAATTGGCTTAGAATAAGCCTAGGGAGAACGAAAATGACCTAAATGTTAATCCAATGACACAAACGCATTTATTGGATGCACAAGATTGGTTAAAAACCCTAATTGGATTAGAATAAGCCTAGGGAGGACGAAAATGACACAAATGTTCAACCAATGACCCAAAATCACTTATTGGATGCAGAAGCTTGGTTAAAAACCCTGATTGGCTAAGAATAAGCCTAGAGAGAACGAAAATAACCTAAATGTTAATCCAAAGACACAAACGCACTTATTAGATGCACAAGATTGGTTAAAAACCCTAATTGGCTTAGAATAAGCCTAGGGAGAACGAAAATGACCTAAATGTTACTCCAATGACACAAACACACTTTTTGGATGCACAAGATTGGTTAAAAACCCTAATTGGATTAGAATAAGCCTAGGGAGGACGAAAATGACATAAATGTTTAACCAATGACACAAAATCACTTATTGGATGCACAAGATTGGTTAAAAACCCTAATTGGATTAGAATAAGCCTAGAGAGGACGAAAATGACCTAAATGTACAACCAATGACACAAAATCACTTATCGGATGCACATCATTGGTTAAAAACCTAGTTGGATTAGAATAAGCCTAGGGAGGACGAAAATGACCTAAATGTTCAACCAATGACAAAAAATCACTTGTTGGAAGCACAAGATTGGTTAAAACCGTAGTTGTCTTATAATAAGCCTAGGGAGAACGAAAATGACCTAAATGTTAATCCAATGACATAAATGCATTTATTGGATGCACAAGATTGGTTAAAAACCCTAACTGGATTAGGATACGCCTAGGGAGGATGAAAATGACCTAAATGTTATACCAATGACACAAAATCACTTATTGGATGCACAAGATTCGTTCAAAACCCTAATTGGATTAGAATAAGCCTAGGGCGGACGAAAATGACCTAAATGTTCAACCAATGACACAAAATCACTTATTGGATGCACAAGATTGGTTAAAAACCCTAATTGGATTAGAATAAGGCTAAGGAGGACGAAAATGACCTAAATGTTCAACCAAGGACACAAAATCACTTATTGGATGCACAAGATTCGTTAAAAACCCTAATTGGATTAGAATAAGCCTAGGGCGGACGAAAATGACCTAAATGTTCAACCAATGACACAAAATCACTTATTGGATGCACAAGATTGGTTAAAAACCCTAATTGGATTAGAATAAGGCTAAGGAGGACGAAAATGACCTAAATGTTCAACCAAGGACACAAAATCACTTATTGGATGCACAAGATTGGTTAAAAACCCTAATTGGATAAGAATAAGCCTAGGGAGGACGAAATTGACCGAAATGTTAAACCAACGACACAGATGCACTTAATTTATGCACAAGATTGGTTAAAATCCCTAATTCGGTTAGAATAAGCCTAGGGAGGACGAAGACGACCTAAATGTTACTCCAATGACACAACCTCACTTATTGGATGTACAAGATTGGATAAAAACCCTAATTGGATTAGAATAAGCCTAGGGAGGACGAAAATGACATAAATGTTCAACCAATGACACAAATGCACTTATTGGATGCACAAGATTTGTTAAAAACCCTAATTGGCTTAGAATAAGCCTAGGGAGAACGAAAATGACCTAAATGTTAATCCAATGACACAAACGCATTTATTGGATACACAAGATTGGTTAAAAACCCTAATTGGATTAGAATAAGCCTAGGGAGGACGAAAATGACACAAATGTTCAACCAATGACACAAAATCACTTATTGGATGCAGAAGCTTGGTTAAAAACCCTGATTGGCTAAGAATAAGCCTAGAGAGAACGAAAATAACCTAAATGTTAATCCAAAGACACAAACGCACTTATTAGATGCACAAGATTGGTTAAAAACCCTAATTGGCTTAGAATAAGCCTAGGGAGAACGAAAATGACCTAAATGTTACTCCAATGACACAAACACACTTATTGGATGCACAAGATTGGTTAAAAACCCTAATTGGATTAGAATAAGCCTAGGGAGGACGAAAATGACATAAATGTTTAACCAATGACACAAAATCACTTATTGGATGCACAAGATTGGTTAAAAACCCTAATTGGATTAGAATAAGCCTAGAGAGGACGAAAATGACCTAAATGTACAACCAATGACACAAAATCACTTATCGGATGCACATCATTGGTTAAAAACCTAGTTGGATTAGAATAAGCCTAGGGGGGACGAAAATGACCTAAATGTTCAACCAATGACAAAAAATCACTTGTTGGATGCACAAGATTGGTTAAAACCGTAATTGTCTTATAATAAGCCTAGGGAGAACGAAAATGACCTAAATGTTAATCCAATGACACAAATGCATTTATTGGATGCACAAGATTGGTTAAAAACCCTAACTGGATTAGGATACGCCTAGGGAGGATGAAAATGACCTAAATGTTAAACCAATGACACAAAATCACTTATTGGATGCACAAGATTCGTTCAAAATCCTAATTGGATTAGAATAAGCCTAGGGCGGACGAAAATGACCTAAATGTTCAACCAATGACACAAAATCACTTATTGGATGCACAAGATTGGTTAAAAACCCTAATTGGATTAGAATAAGGCTAAGGAGGACGAAAATGACCTAAATGTTCAACCAAGGACACAAAATCACTTATTGGATGCACAAGATTGGTTAAAAATCCTAATTGGATAAGAATAAGCCTAGGGAGGACGAAATTGACCGAAATGTTAATCCAACGACACAGATGCACTTAATTGATGCACAAGATTGGTTAAAATCCCTAATTCGGTTAGAATAAGCCTAGGGAGGACGAAGACGACCTAAATGTTACTCCAATGACACAACCGCACTTATTGGATGCACAAGATTGGATAAAAACCCTAATTGGATTAGAATAAGCCTAGGGAGGACGAAAATGACATAAATGTTCAACCAATGACACAAATGCACTTATTGGATGCACAAGATTTGTTAAAAACCCTAATTGGCTTAGAATAAATCTAGGGAGAACGAAAATGACCTAAATGTTAATCCAATGACACAAACGCATTTATTGGATGCACAAGATTGGTTAAAAACCCTAATTGGATTAGAATAAGCCTAGGGAGGACGAAAATGACACAAATGTTCAACCAATGACACAAAATCACTTATTGGATGCAGAAGCTTGGTTAAAAACCCTGATTGGCTAAGAATAAGCCTAGAGAGAACGAAAATAACCTAAATGTTAATCCAAAGACACAAACGCACTTATTAGATACACAAGATTGGTTAAAAACCCTAATTGGCTTAGAATAAGCCTAGGGAGAACGAAAATGACTTAAATGTTACTCCAATGACACAAACACACTTTTTGGATGCACAAGATTGGTTAAAAACCCTAATTGGATTAGAATAAGCCTAGGGAGGACGAAAATGACATAAATGTTTAACCAATGACACAAAATCACTTATTGGATGCACAAGATTGGTTAAAAACCCTAATTGGATTAGAATAAGCCTAGAGAGGACGAAAATGACCTAAATGTACAACCAATGACACAAAATCACTTATCGGATGCACATCATTGGTTAAAAACCTAGTTGGATTAGAATAAGCCTAGGGAGGACGAAAATGACCTAAATGTTCAACCAATGACAAAAAATCACTTGTTGGATGCACAAGATTGGTTAAAACCGTAATTGTCTTATAATAAGCCTAGGGAGAACGAAAATGACCTAAATGTTAATCCAATGACACAAATGCATTTATTGGATGCACAAGATTGGTTAAAAACCCTAACTGGATTAGGATACGCCTAGAAAGGATGAAAATGACCTAAATGTTAAACCAATGACACAAAATCACTTATTGGATGCACAAGATTCGTTCAAAACTCTAATTGGATTAGAATAAGCCTCGGGCGGACGAAAATGACCTAAATGTTCAACCAATGACACAAAATCACTTATTGGATGCACAAGATTGGTTAAAAACCCTAATTGGATTAGAATAAGGCTAAGGAGGACGAAAATGACCTAAATGTTCAACCAAGGACACAAAATCACTTATTGGATGCACAAGATTGGTTAAAAACCCTAATTGGATAAGAATAAGCCTAGGGAGGACGAAATTGACCGAAATGTTAAACCAACGACACAGATGCACTTAATTGATGCACAAGATTGGTTAAAATCCCTAATTCGGTTAGAATAAGCCTAGGGAGGACGAAGACGACCTAAATGTTACTCCAATGACACAACCGCACTTATTGGATGTACAAGATTGGATAAAAACCCTAATTGGATTAGAATAAGCCTAGGGAGGACGAAAATGACATAAATGTTCAACCAATGACACAAATGCACTTATTGGATGCACAAGATTTGTTAAAAACCCTAATTGGCTTAGAATAAGCCTAGGGAGAACGAAAATGACCTAAATGTTAATCCAATGACACAAACGCATTTATTGGATACACAAGATTGGTTAAAAACCCTAATTGGATTAGAATAAGCCTAGGGAGGACGAAAATGACACAAATGTTCAACCAATGACACAAAATCACTTATTGGATGCAGAAGCTTGGTTAAAAACCCTGATTGGCTAAGAATAAGCCTAGAGAGAACGAAAATAACCTAAATGTTAATCCAAAGACACAAACGCACTTATTAGATGCACAAGATTGGTTAAAAACCCTAATTGGCTTAGAATAAGCCTAGGGAGAACGAAAATGACCTAAATGTTACTCCAATGACACAAACACACTTTTTGGATGCACAAGATTGGTTAAAAACCCTAATTGGATTAGAATAAGCCTAGGGAGAACGAAAATGACATAAATGTTAATCCAAAGACACAAACGCACTTATTAGATGCACAAGATTGGTTAAAAACCCTAATTGGCTTAGAATAAGCCTAGGGAGAACGAAAATGACCTAAATGTTACTCCAATGACACAAACACACTTTTTGGATGCACAAGATTGGTTAAAAACCCTAATTGGATTAGAATAAGCCTAGGGAGGACGAAAATGACATAAATGTTTAACCAATGACACAAAATCACTTATTGGATGCACAAGATTGGTTAAAAACCCTAATTGGATTAGAATAAGCCTAGAGAGGACGAAAATGACCTAAATGTACAACCAATGACACAAAATCACTTATCGGATGCACATCATTGGTTAAAAACCTAGTTGGATTAGAATAAGCCTAGGGAGGACGAAAATGACCTAAATGTTCAACCAATGACAAAGAATCACTTGTTGGATGCACAAGATTGGTTAAAACCGTAGTTGTCTTATAATAAGCCTAGGGAGAACGAAAATGACCTAAATGTTAATCCAATGACACAAATGCATTTATTGGATGCACAAGATTGGTTAAAAACCCTAACTGGATTAGGATACGCCTAGGGAGGATGAAAATGACCTAAATGTTTAACCAATGACACAAAATCACTTATTGGATGCACAAGATTCGTTCAAAACCCTAATTGGATTAGAATAAGCCTAGGGCGGACGAAAATGACCTAAATGTTCAACCAATGACACAAAATCACTTATTGGATGCACAAGATTGGTTAAAAACCCTAATTGGATTAGAATAAGGCTAAGGAGGACGAAAATGACCTAAATGTTCAACCAAGGACACAAAATCACTTATTGGATGCACAAGATTGGTTAATAACCCTAATTGGATAAGAATAAGCCAAGGGAGGACGAAATTGACCGAAATGTTAAACCAACGACACAGATGCACTTAATTGATGCACAAGATTGGTTAAAAACCCTAATTGGCTTAGAATAAGCCTAGGGAGAACGAAAATGACCTAAATGTTACTCCAATGACACAAACACACTTTTTGGATGCACAAGATTGGTTAAAAACCCTAATTGGATTAGAATAAGCCTAGGGAGGACGAAAATGACATAAATGTTTAACCAATGACACAAAATCACTTATTGGATGCACAAGATTGGTTAAAAACCCTCATTGGATTAGAATAAGCCTAAAGAGGACGAAAATGACCTAAATGTACAACCAATGACACAAAATCACTTATCGGATGCACATCATTGGTTAAAAACCTAGTTGGATTAGAATAAGCCTAGGGAGGACGAAAATGACCTAAATGTTCAACCAATGACAAAAAATCACTTGTTGGATGCACAAGATTGGTTAAAACCGTAGTTGTCTTATAATAAGCCTAGGGAGAACGAAAATGACCTAAATGTTAATCCAATGACACAAATGCATTTATTGGATGCACAAGATTGGTTCAAAACCCTAACTGGATTAGGATACGCCTAGGGAGGATGAAAATGACATAAATGTTAAACCAATGACACAAAATCACTTATTGGATGCACAAGATTCGTTCAAAACCCTAATTGGATTAGAATAAGCCTAGGGCGGACGAAAATGACCTAAATGTTCAACCAATGACACAAAATCACTTATTGGATGCACAAGATTGGTTAAAAACCCTAATTGGATTAGAATAAGGCTAAGGAGGACGAAAATGACCTAAATGTTCAACCAAGGACACAAAATCACTTATTGGATGCACAAGATTCGTTCAAAACCCTAATTGGATTAGAATAAACCTAGGGCGGACGAAAATGACCTAAATGTTCAACCAATGACACAAAATCACTTATTGGATGCACAAGATTGGTTAAAAACCCTAATTGGATTAGAATAAGGCTAAGGAGGACGAAAATGACCTAAATGTTCAACCAAGGAGACAAAATCACTTATTGGATGCACAAGATTGGTTAAAAATCCTAATTGGATAAGAATAAGCCTAGGGAGGACGAAATTGACCGAAATGTTAAACCAACGACACAGATGCACTTAATTGATGCACAAGATTGGTTAAAATCCCTAATTCGGTTAGAATAAGCCTAGGGAGGACGAAGACGACCTAAATGTTACTCCAATGACACAACCGCACTTATTGGATGCACAAGATTGGATAAAAACCCTAATTGGATTAGAATAAGCCTAGGGAGGACGAAAATGACATAAATGTTCAACCAATGACACAAATGCACTTATTGGATGCACAAGATTTGTTAAAAACCCTAATTGGCTTAGAATAAGCCTAGGGAGAACGAAAATGACCTAAATGCTAATCCAATGACACAAACGCATTTATTGGATGCACAAGATTGGTTAAAAACCCTAATTGGATTAGAATAAGCCTAGGGAGGACGAAAATGACACAAATGTTCAACTAATGACACAAATGCACTTATTGGATGCACAAGATTTGTTAAAAACCCTAATTGGCTTAGAATAAATCTAGGGAGAACGAAAATGACCTAAATGTTAATCCAATGACACAAACGCATTTATTGGATGCACAAGATTGGTTAAAAGCCCTAATTGGATTAGAATAAGCCTAGGGAGGACGAAAATGACACAAATGTTCAACCAATGACACAAAATCACTTATTGGATGCAGAAGCTTGGTTAAAAACCCTGATTGGCTAAGAATAAGCCTAGAGAGAACGAAAATAACCTAAATGTTAATCCAAAGACACAAACGCACTTATTAGATGCACAAGATTGGTTAAAAACCCTAATTGGCTTAGAATAAGCCTAGGGAGAACGAAAATGACCTAAATGTTACTCCAATGACACAAACACACTTATTGGATGCACAAGATTGGTTAAAAACCCTAATTGGATTAGAATAAGCCTAGGGAGGACGAAAATGACATAAATGTTTAACCAATGACACAAAATCACTTATTGGATGCACAAGATTGGTTAAAAACCCTAATTGGATTAGAATAAGCCTAGAGAGGACGAAAATGACCTAAATGTACAACCAATGACACAAAATCACTTATCGGATGCACATCATTGGTTAAAAACCTAGTTGGATTAGAATAAGCCTAGGGAGGACGAAAATGACCTAAATGTTCAACCAATGACAAAAAATCACTTGTTGGATGCACAAGATTGGTTAAAACCGTAATTGTCTTATAATAAGCCTAGGGAGAACGAAAATGACCTAAATGTTAATCCAATGACACAAATGCATTTATTGGATGCACAAGGTTGGTTAAAAACCCTAACTGGATTAGGATACGCCTAGGGAGGATGAAAATGACCTAAATGTTAAACCAATGACACAAAATCACTTATTGGATGCACAAGATTCGTTCAAAACCCTAATTGGATTAGAATAAGCCTAGGGCGGACGAAAATGACCTAAATGTTCAACCAATGACACAAAATCACTTATTGGATGCACAAGATTGGTTAAAAACCCTAATTGGATTAGAATAAGGTTAAGGAGGACGAAAATGACCTAAATGTTCAACCAAGGACACAAAATCACTTATTGGATGCACAAGATTGGTTAAAAACCCTAATTGGATAAGAATAAGCCTAGGGAGGACGAAATTGACCGAAATGTTAAACCAACGACACAGATGCACTTAATTGATGCACAAGATTGGTTAAAATCCCTAATTCGGTTAGAATAAGCCTAGGGAGGACGAAGACGGCCTAAATGTTACTCCAATGACACAACCGCACTTATTGGATGCACAAGATTGGATAAAAACCCTAATTGGATTAGAATAAGCCTATGGAGGACGAAAATGACATAAATGTTCAACCAATGACACAAATGCACTTATTGGATGCACAAGATTTGTTAAAAACCCTAATTGGCTTAGAATAAGCCTAGGGAGAACGAAAATGACCTAAATGTTAATCCAATGACACAAACGCATTTATTGGATGCACAAGATTGGTTTAAAACCCTAATTGGATTAGAATAAGCCTAGGGAGGACGAAAATGACACAAATGTTCAACTAATGACACAAATGCACTTATTGGATGCACAAGATTTGTTAAAAACCCTAATTGGCTTAGAATAAATCTAGAGAGAACGAAAATGACCTAAATGTTAATCCAATGACACAAACGCATTTATTGGATGCACAAGATTGGTTAAAAGCCCTAATTGGATTAGAAGAAGCCTAGGGAGGACGAAAATGACACAAATGTTCAACCAATGACACAAAATCACTTATTGGATGCAGAAGCTTGGTTAAAAACCCTGATTGGCTAAGAATAAGCCTAGAGAGAACGAAAATAACCTAAATGTTAATCCAAAGACACAAACGCACTTATTAGATGCACAAGATTGGTTAAAAACCCTAATTGGCTTAGAATAAGCCTAGGGAGAACGAAAATGACCAAAATGTTACTCCAATGACACAAACACACTTTTTGGATGCAAAAGATTGGTTAAAAACCCTAATTGGATTAGAATAAGCCTAGGGAGGACGAAAATGACATAAATGTTTAACCAATGACACAAAATCACTTATTGGATGCACAAGATTGGTTAAAAACCCTAATTGGATTAGAATAAGCCTAGAGAGGACGAAAATGACCTAAATGTACAACCAATGACACAAAATCACTTATCGGATGCACATCATTGGTTAAAAACCTAGTTGGATTAGAATAAGCCTAGGGAGGACGAAAATGACCTAAATGTTCAACCAATGACAAAAAATCACTTGTTGGATGCACAAGATTGGTTAAAACCGTAATTGTCTTATAATAATCCTAGGGAGAACGAAAATGACCTAAATGTTAATCCAATGACACAAATGCATTTATTGGATGCACAAGATTGGTTAAAAACCCTAACTGGATTAGGATAAGCCTAGAAAGGATGAAAATGACCTAAATGTTAAACCAATGACACAAATGCACAAGATTCGTTCAAAACCCTAATTGGATTAGAATAAGCCTAGGGCGGACGAAAATGACCTAAATGTTCAACCAATGACACAAAATCACTTATTGGATGCACAAGATTGGTTAAAAACCCTAATTGGATTAGAATAAGGCTAAGGAGGACGAAAATGACCTAAATGTTCAACCAAGGACACAAAATCACTTATTGGATGCACAAGATTCGTTCAAAACCCTAATTGGATTAGAATAAGCCTAGGGCGGACGAAAATGACCTAAATGTTCAACCAAGGACACAAAATCACTTATTGGATGCACAAGATTGGTTAAAAACCCTAATTGGATAAGAATAAGCCTAGGGAGGACGAAATTGACCGAAATGTTAAACCAACGACACAGATGCACTTAATTGATGCACAAGATTGGTTAAAAACCCTAATTGGCTTAGAATAAGCCTAAGGAGAACGAAAATGACCTAAATGTTACTCCAATGACACAAACACACTTTTTGGATGCACAAGATTGGTTAAAAACCCTAATTGGATTAGAATAAGCCTAGGGAGGACGAAAATGACATAAATGTTTAACCAATGACACAAAATCACTTATTGGATGCACAAGATTGGTTAAAAACCCTAATTGGATTAGAATAAGCCTAGAGAGGACGAAAAAGACCTAAATGTACAACCAATGACACAAAATCACTTATCGGATGCACATCATTGGTTAAAAACCTAGTTGGATTAGAATAAGCCTAGGGAGGACGAAAATGACCTAAATGTTAATCCAATGACACAAACGCATTTATTGGATGCATAAGACTGGTTAAAAACCCTAATTGGATTAGAATAAGCCTAGGGAGGACGAAAATGACCTAAATGTTAATCCAATGACACAAATGCATTTATTGGATGCACAAGATTGGTTAAAAACCCTAACTGGATTAGGATAAGCCTAGGGAGGATGAAAATGACCTAAATGTTAAACCAGTGACACAAATGCAGTTATTGGATGCACAAGATTTGTTAAAAACCCTAATTGGCTAAGAATAAGCCTAGGGAGAACGAAAATGACCTAAATGTTAATCCAATGACACAAACGCACTTATTGGATGCACAAGATTGGCTAAAAACCCTAATTGGATTAGAATGAGCCTAGGGAGGACGAAAATGACACAAATGTTAAACCAATGACACAAAATCACTTATTGGGTGCAGAACTTTGGTTAAAAACCCTGATTGGCTAAGAATAAACTTAGAGAGAACGAAAATGACCTAAATGTTAATCCAACGACACAAACGCACTTATTAGATGCACAAGATTGGTTAAAAACCCTAATTGGATTTGAATAAGCCTTGGGAGGACGAAAATGACCTAAATGTTAAACCAATGACACAAACACACTTATTGGATGCACAAGATTAGTTAAAAACCCTAATTGGCTTAGAATAAGCCTAGGGAGAACGAAAATGACTTAAATGTTAATCCAATGACACAAAAAAACTTATTGGATGCACAAGATTGGTTATGAACCCTAATTGGATTAGAATAAGCCTAGGGAGGACGAAAATGACCTAAATGTTCAACCAATGACACAAAATCACTTGTTGGATGCACAAGATTGGTTAAAACCGTAATTGTCTATAATAAGCCTAGGGAGAACGAAAAGGACCTAAATGTTAATCCAATGACACAAATGCATTTATTGGATGCACAAGATTGGTTAAAAACCCTAACTGGATTAGGATACGCCTAGAAAGGATGAAAATGACCTAAATGTTAAACCAATGACACAAAATCACTTATTGGATGCACAAGATTCGTTCAAAACCCTAATTGGATTAGAATAAGCCTAGGGCGGACGAAAATGACCTAAATGTTCAACCAATGACACAAAATCACTTATTGGATGCACAAGATTGGTTAAAAACCCTAATTGGATTAGAATAAGGTTAAGGAGGACGAAAATGACCTAAATGTTCAACCAAGGACACAAAATCACTTATTGGATGCACAAGATTGGTTAAAAACCCTAATTGGATAAGAATAAGCCTAGGGAGGACGAAATTGACCGAAATGTTAAACCAACGACACAGATGCACTTAATTGATGCACAAGATTGGTTAAAATCCCTAATTCGGTTAGAATAAGCCTAGGGAGGACGAAGACGACCTAAATGTTACTCTAATGACACAACCGCACTTATTGGATGCACAAGATCGGATAAAAACCCTAATTGGATTAGAATAAGCCTAGGGAGGACGAAAATGACATAAATGTTCAACCAATGACACAAATGCACTTATTGGATGCACAAGATTTGTTAAAAACCCTAATTGGCTTAGAATAAGCCTAGGGAGAACGAAAATGACCTAAATGTTAATCCAATGACACAAACGCATTTATTGGATGCACAAGATTGGTTAAAAACCTAATTGGATTAGAATAAGCCTAGGGAGGACGAAAATGACACAAATGTTCAACTAATGACACAAATGCACTTATTGGATGCACAAGATTTGTTAAAAACCCTAATTGGCTTAGAATAAATCTAGGGAGAACGAAAATGACCTAAATGTTAATCCAATGACACAAACGCATCTATTGGATGCACAAGATTGGTTAAAAACCCTAATTGGATTAGAATAAGCCTAGGGAGGACGAAAATGACACAAATGTTCAACCAATGACACAAAATCACTTATTGGATGCAGAAGCTCGGTTAAAAACCCTGATTGGCTAAGAATAAGCCTAGAGAGAACGAAAATAACCTAAATGTTAATCCAAAGACACAAACGCACTTATTAGATGCACAAGATTGGTTAAAAACCCTAATTGGCTTAGAATAAGCCTAGGGAGAACGAAAATGACCTAAATGTTACTCCAATGACACAAACACACTTTTTGGATGCACAAGATTGGTTAAAAACCCTAATTGGATTAGAATAAGCCTAGGGAGGACGAAAATGACATAAATGTTTAACCAATGACACAAAATCACTTATTGGATGCACAAGATTGGTTAAAAACCCTAATTGGATTAGAATAAGCCTAGAGAGGACGAAAATGACCTAAATGTACAACCAATGACACAAAATCAGTTATCGGATGCACATCATTGGTTAAAAACCTAGTTGGATTAGAATAAGCCTAGGGAGGACGAAAATGACCTAAATGTTCAACCAATGACAAAAAATCACTTGTTGGATGCACAAGATTGGTTAAAACCGTAGTTGTCTTATAATAAGCCTAGGGAGAACGAAAATGACCTAAATGTTAATCCAATGACACAAATGCATTTATTGGATGCACAAGATTGGTTCAAAACCCTAACTGGATTAGGATACGCCTAGGGAGGATGAAAATGACATAAATGTTAAACCAATGACACAAAATCACTTATTGGATGCACAAGATTCGTTCAAAACCCTAATTGGATTAGAATAAGCCTAGGGCGGACGAAAATGACCTAAATGTTCAACCAATGACACAAAATCACTTATTGGATGCACAAGATTGGTTAAAAACCCTAATTGGATTAGAATAAGGCTAAGGAGGACGAAAATGACCTAAATGTTCAACCAAGGACACAAAATCACTTATTGGATGCACAAGATTGGTTAAAAATCCTAATTGGATAAGAATAAGCATAGGGAGGACGAAATTGACCGAAATGTTAAACCAACGACACAGATGCACTTAATTGATGCACAAGATTGGTTAAAATCCCTAATTCGGTTAGAATAAGCCTAGGGAGGACGAAGACGACCTAAATGTTACTCCAATGACACAACCGCACTTATTGGATGCACAAGATTGGATAAAAACCCTAATTGGATTAGAATAAGCCTAGGGAGGACGAAAATGACATAAATGTTCAACCAATGACACAAATGCACTTATTGGATGCACAAGATTTGTTAAAAACCCTAATTGGCTTAGAATAAATCTAGGGAGAACGAAAATGACCTAAATGTTAATCCAATGACACAAACGCATTTATTGGATGCACAAGATTGGTTAAAAACCCTAATTGGATTAGAATAAGCCTAGGGAGGACGAAAATGACATAAATGTTCAACCAATGACACAAATGCACTTATTGGATGCACAAGATTTGTTAAAAACCCTAATTGGCTTAGAATAAGCCTAGGGAGAACGAAAATGACCTAAATGTTAATCCAATGACACAAACGCATTTATTGGATGCACAAGATTGGTTTAAAACCCTAATTGGATTAGAATAAGCCTAGGGAGGACGAAAATGACACAAATGTTCAACTAATGACACAAATGCACTTATTGGATGCACAAGATTTGTTAAAAACCCTAATTGGCTTAGAATAAATCTAGGGAGAACGAAAATGACCTAAATGTTAATCCAATGACACAAACGCATTTATTGGATGCACAAGATTGGTTAAAAACCCTAATTGGATTAGAATAAGCCTAGGGAGGACGAAAATGACACAAATGTTCAACCAATGACACAAAATCACTTATTGGATGCAGAAGCTTGGTTAAAAACCCTGATTGGCTAAGAATAAGCCTAGTGAGAACGAAAATAACCTAAATGTTAATCCAAAGACACAAACGCACTTATTAGATGCACAAGATTGGTTAAAAACCCTAATTGGCTTAGAATAAGCCTAGGGAGAACGAAAATGACCTAAATGTTACTCCAATGACACAAACACACTTTTTGGATGCACAAGATTGGTTAAAAACCCTAATTGGATTAGAATAAGCCTAGGGAGGACGAAAATGACATAAATGTTAATCCAAAGACACAAACGCACTTATTAGATGCACAAGATTGGTTAAAAACCCTAATTGGCTTAGAATAAGCCTAGGGAGAACGAAAATGACCTAAATGTTACTCCAATGACACAAACACACTTTTTGGATGCACAAGATTGGTTAAAAACCCTAATTGGATTAGAATAAGCCTAGGGAGGACGAAAATGACATAAATGTTTAACCAATGACACAAAATCACTTATTGGATGCACAAGATTGGTTAAAAACCCTAATTGGATTAGAATAAGCCTAGGGAGGACGAAAATGACACAAATGTTCAACCAATGACACAAAATCACTTATTGGATGCAGAAGCTTGGTTAAAAACCCTGATTGGCTAAGAATAAGCCTAGAGAGAACGAAAATAACCTAAATGTTAATCCAAAGACACAAACGCACTTATTAGATGCACAAGATTGGTTAAAAACCCTAATTGGCTTAGAATAAGCCTAGGGAGAACGAAAATGACTTAAATGTTACTCCAATGACACAAACACACTTTTTGGATGCACAAGATTGGTTAAAAACCCTAATTGGATTAGAATAAGCCTAGGGAGGACGAAAATGACATAAATGTTTAACCAATGACACAAAATCACTTATTGGATGCACAAGATTGGTTAAAAACCCTAATTGGATTAGAATAAGCCTAGAGAGGACGAAAATGACCTAAATGTACAACCAATGACACAAAATCACTTATCGGATGCACATCATTGGTTAAAAACCTAGTTGGATTAGAATAAGCCTAGGGAGGACGAAAATGACCTAAATGTTCAACCAATGACAAAAAATCACTTGTTGGATGCACAAGATTGGTTAAAACCGTAATTGTCTTATAATAATCCTAGGGAGAACGAAAATGACCTAAATGTTAATCCAATGACACAAATGCATTTATTGGATGCACAAGATTGGTTAAAAACCCTAACTGGATTAGGATAAGCCTAGAAAGGATGAAAATGACCTAAATGTTAAACCAATGACACAAATGCACAAGATTCGTTCAAAACCCTAATTGGATTAGAATAAGCCTAGGGCGGACGAAAATGACCTAAATGTTCAACCAATGACACAAAATCACTTATTGGATGCACAAGATTGGTTAAAAACCCTAATTGGATTAGAATAAGGCTAAGGAGGACGAAAATGACCTAAATGTTCAACCAAGGACACAAAATCACTTATTGGATGCACAAGATTCGTTCAAAACCCTAATTGGATTAGAATAAGCCTAGGGCGGACGAAAATGACCTAAATGTTCAACCAATGACACAAAATTACTTATTGGATGCACAAGATTGGTTAAAAACCCTAATTGGATTAGAATAAGGCTAAGGAGGACGAAAATGACCTAAATGTTCAACCAAGGACACAAAATCACTTATTGGATGCACAAGATTGGTTAAAAACCCTAATTGGATAAGAATAAGCCTAGGGAGGACGAAATTGACCGAAATGTTAAACCAACGACACAGATGCACTTAATTTATGCACAAGATTGGTTAAAATCCCTAATTCGGTTAGAATAAGCCTAGGGAGGACGAAGACGACCTAAATGTTACTCCAATGACACAACCTCACTTATTGGATGTACAAGATTGGATAAAAACCCTAATTGGATTAGAATAAGCCTAGGGAGGACGAAAATGACATAAATGTTCAACCAATGACACAAATGCACTTATTGGATGCACAAGATTTGTTAAAAACCCTAATTGGCTTAGAATAAGCCTAGGGAGAACGAAAATGACCTAAATGTTAATCCAATGACACAAACGCATTTATTGGATACACAAGATTGGTTAAAAACCCTAATTGGATTAGAATAAGCCTAGGGAGGACGAAAATGACACAAATGTTCAACCAATGACACAAAATCACTTATTGGATGCAGAAGCTTGGTTAAAAACCCTGATTGGCTAAGAATAAGCCTAGAGAGAACGAAAATAACCTAAATGTTAATCCAAAGACACAAACGCACTTATTAGATGCACAAGATTGGTTAAAAACCCTAATTGGCTTAGAATAAGCCTAGGGAGAACGAAAATGACCTAAATGTTACTCCAATGACACAAACACACTTATTGGATGCACAAGATTGGTTAAAAACCCTAATTGGATTAGAATAAGCCTAGGGAGGACGAAAATGACATAAATGTTTAACCAATGACACAAAATCACTTATTGGATGCACAAGATTGGTTAAAAACCCTAATTGGATTAGAATAAGCCTAGAGAGGACGAAAATGACCTAAATGTACAACCAATGACACAAAATCACTTATCGGATGCACATCATTGGTTAAAAACCTAGTTGGATTAGAATAAGCCTAGGGGGGACGAAAA
Source organism: Cicer yamashitae (assembly GCA_037974755.1). Lineage (NCBI taxonomy): Eukaryota > Viridiplantae > Streptophyta > Magnoliopsida > Fabales > Fabaceae > Cicer > Cicer yamashitae. The sequence continues at coordinate 23,485,582 of JBBPBQ010000004.1, read as the reverse complement.
TGACCTAAATGTTCAACCAATGACAAAAAATCACTTGTTGGATGCACAAGATTGGTTAAAACCGTAATTGTCTTATAATAAGCCTAGGGAGAACGAAAATGACCTAAATGTTAATCCAATGACACAAATGCATTTATTGGATGCACAAGATTGGTTAAAAACCCTAACTGGATTAGGATACGCCTAGGGAGGATGAAAATGACCTAAATGTTAAACCAATGACACAAAATCACTTATTGGATGCACAAGATTGGTTAAAAACCCTAATTGGATTAGAATAAGCCTAGAGAGGACGAAAATGACCTAAATGTACAACCAATGACACAAAATCACTTATCGGATGCACATCATTGGTTAAAAACCTAGTTGGATTAGAATAAGCCTAGGGAGGACGAAAATGACCTAAATGTTCAACCAATGACAAAAAATCACTTGTTGGATGCACAAGATTGGTTAAAACCGTAGTTGTCTTATAATAAGCCTAGGGAGAACGAAAATGACCTAAATGTTAATCCAATGACACAAATGCATTTATTGGATGCACAAGATTGGTTCAAAACCCTAACTGGATTAGGATACGCCTAGGGAGGATGAAAATGACATAAATGTTAAACCAATGACACAAAATCACTTATTGGATGCACAAGATTCGTTCAAAACCCTAATTGGATTAGAATAAGCCTAGGGCGGACGAAAATGACCTAAATGTTCAACCAATGACACAAAATCACTTATTGGATGCACAAGATTGGTTAAAAACCCTAATTGGATTAGAATAAGGCTAAGGAGGACGAAAATGACCTAAATGTTCAACCAAGGACACAAAATCACTTATTGGATGCACAAGATTGGTTAATAACCCTAATTGGATAAGAATAAGCCAAGGGAGGACGAAATTGACCGAAATGTTAAACCAACGACACAGATGCACTTAATTGATGCACAAGATTGGTTAAAAACCCTAATTGGCTTAGAATAAGCCTAGGGAGAACGAAAATGACCTAAATGTTACTCCAATGACACAAACACACTTTTTGGATGCACAAGATTGGTTAAAAACCCTAATTGGATTAGAATAAGCCTAGGGAGGACGAAAATGACATAAATGTTTAACCAATGACACAAAATCACTTATTGGATGCACAAGATTGGTTAAAAACCCTAATTGGATTAGAATAAGCCTAGAGAGGACGAAAATGACCTAAATGTACAACCAATGACACAAAATCACTTATCGGATGCACATCATTGGTTAAAAACCTAGTTGGATTAGAATAAGCCTAGGGAGGACGAAAATGACCTAAATGTTCAACCAATGACAAAAAATCACTTGTTGGATGCACAAGATTGGTTAAAACCGTAATTGTCTTATAATAATCCTAGGGAGAACGAAAATGACCTAAATGTTAATCCAATGACACAAATGCATTTATTGGATGCACAAGATTGGTTAAAAACCCTAACTGGATTAGGATAAGCCTAGAAAGGATGAAAATGACCTAAATGTTAAACCAATGACACAAAATCACTTATTGGATGCACAAGATTCGTTCAAAACCCTAATTGGATTAGAATAAGCCTAGGGCGGACGAAAATGACCTAAATGTTCAACCAATGACACAAAATCACTTATTGGATGCACAAGATTGGTTAAAAACCCTAATTGGATTAGAATAAGGCTAAGGAGGACGAAAATGACCTAAATGTTCAACCAAGGACACAAAATCACTTATTGGATGCACAAGATTCGTTCAAAACCCTAATTGGATTAGAATAAGCCTAGGGCGGACGAAAATGACCTAAATGTTCAACCAATGACACAAAATCACTTATGGGATGCACAAGATTGGTTAAAAACCCTAATTGGATTAGAATAAGGCTAAGGAGGACGAAAATGACCTAAATGTTCAACCAAGGACACAAAATCACTTATTGGATGCACAAGATTGGTTAAAAACCCTAATTGGATAAGAATAAGCCTAGGGAGGACGAAATTGACCGAAATGTTAAACCAACGACACAGATGCACTTAATTGATGCACAAGATTGGTTAAAATCCCTAATTCGGTTAGAATAAGCCTAGGGAGGACGAAGACGACCTAAATGTTACTCTAATGACACAACCGCACTTATTGGATGCACAAGATCGGATAAAAACCCTAATTGGATTAGAATAAGCCTAGGGAGGACGAAAATGACATAAATGTTCAACCAATGACACAAATGCACTTATTGGATGCACAAGATTTGTTAAAAACCCTAATTGGCTTAGAATAAGCCTAGGGAGAACGAAAATGACCTAAATGTTAATCCAATGACACAAACGCATTTATTGGATGCACAAGATTGGTTAAAAACCCTAATTGGATTAGAATAAGCCTAGGGAGGACGAAAATGACACAAATGTTCAACTAATGACACAAATGCACTTATTGGATGCACAAGATTTGTTAAAAACCCTAATTGGCTTAGAATAAATCTAGGGAGAACGAAAATGACCTAAATGTTAATCCAATGACACAAACGCATTTATTGGATGCACAAGATTGGTTAAAAACCCTAATTGGATTAGAATAAGCCTAGGGAGGACGAAAATGACACAAATGTTCAACCAATGACACAAAATCACTTATTGGATGCAGAAGCTTGGTTAAAAACCCTGATTGGCTAAGAATTAGCCTAGAGAGAACGAAAATAACCTAAATGTTAATCCAAAGACACAAACGCACTTATTAGATGCACAAGATTGGTTAAAAACCCTAATTGGCTTAGAATAAGCCTAGGGAGAACGAAAATGACCTAAATGTTACTCCAATGACACAAACACACTTTTTGGATGCACAAGATTGGTTAAAACCCCTAATTGGATTAGAATAAGCCTAGGGAGGACGAAAATGACATAAATGTTTAACCAATGACACAAAATCACTTATTGGATGCACAAGATTGGTTAAAAACCCTAATTGGATTAGAATAAGCCTAGAGAGGACGAAAATGACCTAAATGTACAACCAATGACACAAAATCACTTATCGGATGCACATCATTGGTTAAAAACCTAGTTGGATTAGAATAAGCCTAGGGGGGACGAAAATGACCTAAATGTTCAACCAATGACAAAAAATCACTTGTTGGATGCACAAGATTGGTTAAAACCGTAATTGTCTTATAATAAGCCTAGGGAGAACGAAAATGACCTAAATGTTAATCCAATGACACAAATGCATTTATTGGATGCACAAGATTGGTTAAAAACCCTAACTGGATTAGGATACGCCTAGGGAGGATGAAAATGACCTAAATGTTAAACCAATGACACAAAATCACTTATTGGATGCACAAGATTGGTTAAAAACCCTAATTGGATTAGAATAAGCCTAGAGAGGACGAAAATGACCTAAATGTACAACCAATGACACAAAATCACTTATCGGATGCACATCATTGGTTAAAAACCTAGTTGGATTAGAATAAGCCTAGGGAGGACGAAAATGACCTAAATGTTCAACCAATGACAAAAAATCACTTGTTGGATGCACAAGATTGGTTAAAACCGTAGTTGTCTTATAATAAGCCTAGGGAGAACGAAAATGACCTAAATGTTAATCCAATGACACAAATGCATTTATTGGATGCACAAGATTGGTTCAAAACCCTAACTGGATTAGGATACGCCTAGGGAGGATGAAAATGACATAAATGTTAAACCAATGACACAAAATCACTTATTGGATGCACAAGATTCGTTCAAAACCCTAATTGGATTAGAATAAGCCTAGGGCGGACGAAAATGACCTAAATGTTCAACCAATGACACAAAATCACTTATTGGATGCACAAGATTGGTTAAAAACCCTAATTGGATTAGAATAAGGCTAAGGAGGACGAAAATGACCTAAATGTTCAACCAAGGACACAAAATCACTTATTGGATGCACAAGATTGGTTAATAACCCTAATTGGATAAGAATAAGCCTAGGGAGGACGAAATTGACCGAAATGTTAAACCAACGACACAGATGCACTTAATTGATGCACAAGATTGGTTAAAAACCCTAATTGGCTTAGAATAAGCCTAGGGAGAACGAAAATGACCTAAATGTTACTCCAATGACACAAACACACTTTTTGGATGCACAAGATTGGTTAAAAACCCTAATTGGATTAGAATAAGCCTAGGGAGGACGAAAATGACATAAATGTTCAACCAAGGACACAAAATCACTTATTGGATGCACAAGATTCGTTCAAAACCCTAATTGGATTAGAATAAGCCTAGGGCGGACGAAAATGACCTAAATGTTCAACCAATGACACAAAATCACTTATTGGATGCACAAGATTGGTTAAAAACCCTAATTGGATTAGAATAAGGTTAAGGAGGACGAAAATGACCTAAATGTTCAACCAAGGACACAAAATCACTTATTGGATGCACAAGATTGGTTAAAAACCCTAATTGGATAAGAATAAGCCTAGGGAGGACGAAATTGACCGAAATGTTAAACCAACGACACAGATGCACTTAATTGATGCACAAGATTGGTTAAAAACCCTAATTGGCTTAGAATAAGCCTAAGGAGAACGAAAATGACCTAAATGTTACTCCAATGACACAAACACACTTTTTGGATGCACAAGATTGGTTAAAAACCCTAATTGGATTAGAATAAGCCTAGGGAGGACGAAAATGACATAAATGTTTAACCAATGACACAAAATCACTTATTGGATGCACAAGATTGGTTAAAAACCCTAATTGGATTAGAATAAGCCTAGAGAGGACGAAAATGACCTAAATGTACAACCAATGACACAAAATCACTTATCGGATGCACATCATTGGTTAAAAACCTAGTTGGATTAGAATAAGCCTAGGGAGGACGAAAATGACCTAAATGTTCAACCAATGACAAAAAATCACTTGTTGGATGCACAAGATTGGTTAAAACCGTAATTGTCTTATAATAAGCCTAGGGAGAACGAAAAATGACCTAAATGTTAATCCAATGACACAAATGCATTTATTGGATGCACAAGATTGGTTAAAAACCCTAACTGGATTAGGATACGCCTAGGGAGGATGAAAATGACCTAAATGTTAAACCAATGACACAAAATCACTTATTGGATGCACAAGATTCGTTCAAAATCCTAATTGGATTAGAATAAGCCTAGGGCGAACGAAAATGACCTAAATGTTCAACCAATGACACAAAATCACTTATTGGATGCACAAGATTGGTTAAAAACCCTAATTGGATTAGAATAAGGCTAAGGAGGACGAAAATGACCTAAATGTTCAACCAAGGACACAAAATCACTTATTGGATGCACAAGATTCGTTCAAAACCCTAATTGGATTAGAATAAACCTAGGGCGGACGAAAATGACCTAAATGTTCAACCAATGACACAAAATCACTTATTGGATGCACAAGATTGGTTAAAAACTCTAATTGGATTAGAATAAGGCTAAGGAGGACGAAAATGACCTAAATGTTCAACCAAGGACACAAAATCACTTATTGGATGCACAAGATTGGTTAAAAATCCTAATTGGATAAGAATAAGCCTAGGGAGGACGAAATTGACCGAAATGTTAAACCAACGACACAGATGCACTTAATTGATGCACAAGATTGGTTAAAATCCCTAATTCGGTTAGAATAAGCCTAGGGAGGACGAAGACGGCCTAAATGTTACTCCAATGACACAACCGCACTTATTGGATGCACAAGATTGGATAAAAACCCTAATTGGATTAGAATAAGCCTATGGAGGACGAAAATGACATAAATGTTCAACCAATGACACAAATGCACTTATTGGATGCACAAGATTTGTTAAAAACCCTAATTGGCTTAGAATAAGCCTAGGGAGAACGAAAATGACCTAAATGTTAATCCAATGACACAAACGCATTTATTGGATGCACAAGATTGGTTTAAAACCCTAATTGGATTAGAATAAGCCTAGGGAGGACGAAAATGACACAAATGTTCAACTAATGACACAAATGCACTTATTGGATGCACAAGATTTGTTAAAAACCCTAATTGGCTTAGAATAAATCTAGGGAGAACGAAAATGACCTAAATGTTAATCCAATGACACAAACGCATTTATTGGATGCACAAGATTGGTTAAAAACCCTAATTGGATTAGAATAAGCCTAGGGAGGACGAAAATGACACAAATGTTCAACCAATGACACAAAATCACTTATTGGATGCAGAAGCTTGGTTAAAAACCCTGATTGGCTAAGAATAAGCCTAGTGAGAACGAAAATAACCTAAATGTTAATCCAAAGACACAAACGCACTTATTAGATGCACAAGATTGGTTAAAAACCCTAATTGGCTTAGAATAAGCCTAGGGAGAACGAAAATGACCTAAATGTTACTCCAATGACACAAACACACTTTTTGGATGCACAAGATTGGTTAAAAACCCTAATTGGATTAGAATAAGCCTAGGGAGGACGAAAATGACACAAATGTTCAACTAATGACACAAATGCACTTATTGGATGCACAAGATTTGTTAAAAACCCTAATTGGCTTAGAATAAATCTAGGGAGAACGAAAATGACCTAAATGTTAATCCAATGACACAAACGCATTTATTGGATGCACAAGATTGGTTAAAAGCCCTAATTGGATTAGAATAAGCCTAGGGAGGACGAAAATGACACAAATGTTCAACCAATGACACAAAATCACTTATTGGATGCAGAAGCTTGGTTAAAAACCCTGATTGGCTAAGAATAAGCCTAGAGAGAACGAAAATAACCTAAATGTTAATCCAAAGACACAAACGCACTTATTAGATGCACAAGATTGGTTAAAAACCCTAATTGGCTTAGAATAAGCCTAGGGAGAACGAAAATGACCTAAATGTTACTCCAATGACACAAACACACTTTTTGGATGCACAAGATTGGTGAAAAACCCTAATTGGATTAGAATAAGCCTAGGGAGGACGAAAATGACATAAATGTTTAACCAATGACACAAAATCACTTATTGGATGCACAAGATTGGTTAAAAACCCTAATTGGATTAGAATAAGCCTAGAGAGGACGAAAATGACCTAAATGTACAACCAATGACACAAAATCACTTATCGGATGCACATCATTGGTTAAAAACCTAGTTGGATTAGAATAAGCCTAGGGAGGACGAAAATGACCTAAATGTTCAACCAATGACAAAAAATCACTTGTTGGAAGCACAAGATTGGTTAAAACCGTAGTTGTCTTATAATAAGCCTAGGGAGAACGAAAATGACCTAAATGTTAATCCAATGACATAAATGCATTTATTGGATGCACAAGATTGGTTAAAAACCCTAACTGGATTAGGATACGCCTAGGGAGGATGAAAATGACCTAAATGTTATACCAATGACACAAAATCACTTATTGGATGCACAAGATTCGTTCAAAACCCTAATTGGATTAGAATAAGCCTAGGGCGGACGAAAATGACCTAAATGTTCAACCAATGACACAAAATCACTTATTGGATGCACAAGATTGGTTAAAAACCCTAATTGGATTAGAATAAGGCTAAGGAGGACGAAAATGACCTAAATGTTCAACCAAGGACACAAAATCACTTATTGGATGCACAAGATTCGTTCAAAACCCTAATTGGATTAGAATAAGCCTAGGGCGGACGAAAATGACCTAAATGTTCAACCAATGACACAAAATCACTTATTGGATGCACAAGATTGGTTAAAAACCCTAATTGGATTAGAATAAGGCTAAGGAGGACGAAAATGACTTAAATGTTCAACCAAGGACACAAAATCACTTATTGGATGCACAAGATTGGTTAAAAACCCTAATTGGATAAGAATAAGCCTAGGGACGACGAAATTGACCGAAATGTTAAACCAACGACACAGATGCACTTAATTGATGCACAAGATTGGTTAAAATCCCTAATTCGGTTAGAATAAGCCTAGGGAGGACGAAGACGACCTAAATGTTACTCCAATGACACAACCGCACTTATTGGATGCACAAGATTGGATAAAAACCCTAATTGGATTAGAATAAGCCTAGGGAGGACGAAAATGACATAAATGTTCAACCAATGACACAAATGCACTTATTGGATGCACAAGATTTGTTAAAAACCCTAATTGGCTTAGAATAAATCTAGGGAGAACGAAAATGACCTAAATGTTAATCCAATGACACAAACGCATTTATTGGATGCACAAGATTGGTTAAAAACCCTAATTGGATTAGAATAAGCCTAGGGAGGACGAAAATGACACAAATGTTCAACCAATGACACAAAATCACTTATTGGATGCAGAAGCTTGGTTAAAAACCCTGATTGGCTAAGAATTAGCCTAGAGAGAACGAAAATAACCTAAATGTTAATCCAAAGACACAAACGCACTTATTAGATGCACAAGATTGGTTAAAAACCCTAATTGGCTTAGAATAAGCCTAGGGAGAACGAAAATGACCTAAATGTTACTCCAATGACACAAACACACTTTTTGGATGCACAAGATTGGTTAAAAACCCTAATTGGATTAGAATAAGCCTATGGAGGACGAAAATGACATAAATGTTTAACCAATGACACAAAATCACTTATTGGATGCACAAGATTGGTTAAAAACCCTAATTGGATTAGAATAAGCCTAGAGAGGACGAAAATGACCTAAATGTACAACCAATGACACAAAATCACTTATCGGATGCACATCATTGGTTAAAAACCTAGTTGGATTAGAATAAGCCTAGGGAGGACGAAAATGACCTAAATGTTCAACCAATGACAAAAAATCACTTGTTGGATGCACAAGATTGGTTAAAACCGTAATTGTCTTATAATAAGCCTAGGGAGAACGAAAATGACCTAAATGTTAATCCAATGACACAAATGCATTTATTGGATGCACAAGGTTGGTTAAAAACCCTAACTGGATTAGGATACGCCTAGGGAGGATGAAAATGACCTAAATGTTAAACCAATGACACAAAATCACTTATTGGATGCACAAGATTCGTTCAAAACCCTAATTGGATTAGAATAAGCCTAGGGCGGACGAAAATGACCTAAATGTTCAACCAATGACACAAAATCACTTATTGGATGCACAAGATTGGTTAAAAACCCTAATTGGATTAGAATAAGGTTAAGGAGGACGAAAATGACCTAAATGTTCAACCAAGGACACAAAATCACTTATTGGATGCACAAGATTGGTTAAAAACCCTAATTGGATAAGAATAAGCCTAGGGAGGACGAAATTGACCGAAATGTTAAACCAACGACACAGATGCACTTAATTGATGCACAAGATTGGTTAAAAACCCTAATTGGCTTAGAATAAGCCTAAGGAGAACGAAAATGACCTAAATGTTACTCCAATGACACAAACACACTTTTTGGATGCACAAGATTGGTTAAAAACCCTAATTGGATTAGAATAAGCCTAGGGAGGACGAAAATGACATAAATGTTTAACCAATGACACAAAATCACTTATTGGATGCACAAGATTGGTTAAAAACCCTAATTGGATTAGAATAAGCCTAGAGAGGACGAAAATGACCTAAATGTACAACCAATGACACAAAATCACTTATCGGATGCACATCATTGGTTAAAAACCTAGTTGGATTAGAATAAGCCTAGGGAGGACGAAAATGACCTAAATGTTCAACCAATGACAAAAAATCACTTGTTGGATGCACAAGATTGGTTAAAACCGTAATTGTCTTATAATAAGCCTAGGGAGAACGAAAAATGACCTAAATGTTAATCCAATGACACAAATGCATTTATTGGATGCACAAGATTGGTTAAAAACCCTAACTGGATTAGGATACGCCTAGGGAGGATGAAAATGACCTAAATGTTAAACCAATGACACAAAATCACTTATTGGATGCACAAGATTCGTTCAAAATCCTAATTGGATTAGAATAAGCCTAGGGCGAACGAAAATGACCTAAATGTTCAACCAATGACACAAAATCACTTATTGGATGCACAAGATTGGTTAAAAACCCTAATTGGATTAGAATAAGGCTAAGGAGGACGAAAATGACCTAAATGTTCAACCAAGGACACAAAATCACTTATTGGATGCACAAGATTCGTTCAAAACCCTAATTGGATTAGAATAAACCTAGGGCGGACGAAAATGACCTAAATGTTCAACCAATGACACAAAATCACTTATTGGATGCACAAGATTGGTTAAAAACTCTAATTGGATTAGAATAAGGCTAAGGAGGACGAAAATGACCTAAATGTTCAACCAAGGACACAAAATCACTTATTGGATGCACAAGATTGGTTAAAAATCCTAATTGGATAAGAATAAGCCTAGGGAGGACGAAATTGACCGAAATGTTAAACCAACGACACAGATGCACTTAATTGATGCACAAGATTGGTTAAAATCCCTAATTCGGTTAGAATAAGCCTAGGGAGGACGAAGACGGCCTAAATGTTACTCCAATGACACAACCGCACTTATTGGATGCACAAGATTGGATAAAAACCCTAATTGGATTAGAATAAGCCTATGGAGGACGAAAATGACATAAATGTTCAACCAATGACACAAATGCACTTATTGGATGCACAAGATTTGTTAAAAACCCTAATTGGCTTAGAATAAGCCTAGGGAGAACGAAAATGACCTAAATGTTAATCCAATGACACAAACGCATTTATTGGATGCACAAGATTGGTTTAAAACCCTAATTGGATTAGAATAAGCCTAGGGAGGACGAAAATGACACAAATGTTCAACTAATGACACAAATGCACTTATTGGATGCACAAGATTTGTTAAAAACCCTAATTGGCTTAGAATAAATCTAGGGAGAACGAAAATGACCTAAATGTTAATCCAATGACACAAACGCATTTATTGGATTCACAAGATTGGTTAAAAACCCTAATTGGATTAGAATAAGCCTAGGGAGGACGAAAATGACACAAATGTTCAACCAATGACACAAAATCACTTATTGGATGCAGAAGCTTGGTTAAAAACCCTGATTGGCTAAGAATAAGCCTAGAGAGAACGAAAATAACCTAAATGTTAATCCAAAGACACAAACGCACTTATTAGATGCACAAGATTAGTTAAAAACCCTAATTGGCTTAGAATAAGCCTAGGGAGAACGAAAATGACCTAAATGTTACTCCAATGACACAAACACACTTTTTGGATGCACAAGATTGGTTAAAAACCCTAATTGGATTAGAATAAGCCTAGGGAGGACGAAAATGACATAAATGTTTAACCAATGACACAAAATCACTTATTGGATGCACAAGATTGGTTAAAAACCCTAATTGGATTAGAATAAGCCTAGAGAGGACGAAAATGACCTAAATGTACAACCAATGACACAAAATCACTTATCGAATGCACATCATTGGTTAAAAACCTAGTTGGATTAGAATAAGCCTAGGGAGGACGAAAATGACCTAAATGTTCAACCAATGACAAAAAATCACTTGTTGGATGCACAAGATTGGTTAAAACCGTAGTTGTCTTATAATAAGCCTAGGGAGAACGAAAATGACCTAAATGTTAATCCAATGACACAAATGCATTTATTGGATGCACAAGATTGGTTAAAAACCCTAACTGGATTAGGATACGCCTAGGGAGGATGAAAATGACATAAATGTTAAACCAATGACACAAAATCACTTATTGGATGCACAAGATTCGTTCAAAACCCTAATTGGATTAGAATAAGCCTAGGGCGGACGAAAATGACCTAAATGTTCAACCAATGACACAAAATCACTTATTGGATGCACAAGATTGGTTAAAAACCCTAATTGGATTAGAATAAGGCTAAGGAGGACGAAAATGACCTAAATGTTCAACCAAGGACACAAAATCACTTATTGGATGCACAAGATTCGTTCAAAACCCTAATTGGATTAGAATAAGCCTAGGGCGGACGAAAATGACCTAAATGTTCAACCAATGACACAAAATCACTTATTGGATGCACAAGATTGGTTAAAAACCCTAATTGGATTAGAATAAGGCTAAGGAGGACGAAAATGACCTAAATGTTCAACCAAGGACACAAAATCACTTATTGGATGCACAAGATTGGTTAATAACCCTAATTGGATAAGAATAAGCCTAGGGAGGACGAAATTGACCGAAATGTTAAACCAACGACACAGATGCACTTAATTGATGCACAAGATTGGTTAAAAACCCTAATTGGCTTAGAATAAGCCTAGGGAGAACGAAAATGACCTAAATGTTACTCCAATGACACAAACACACTTTTTGGATGCACAAGATTGGTTAAAAACCCTAATTGGATTAGAATAAGCCTAGGGAGGACGAAAATGACATAAATGTTCAACCAAGGACACAAAATCACTTATTGGATGCACAAGATTCGTTCAAAACCCTAATTGGATTAGAATAAGCCTAGGGCGGACGAAAATGACCTAAATGTTCAACCAATGACACAAAATCACTTATTGGATGCACAAGATTGGTTAAAAACCCTAATTGGTTAGAATAAGGCTAGGGAGGACGAAAATGACACAAATGTTCAACCAATGACACAAAATCACTTATTGGATGCAGAAGCTTGGTTAAAAACCCTGATTGGCTAAGAATAAGCCTAGCGAGAACGAAAATAACCTAAATGTTAATCCAAAGACACAAACGCACTTATTAGATGCACAAGATTGGTTAAAAACCCTAATTGGCTTAGAATAAGCCTAGGGAGAACGAAAATGACCTAAATGTTACTCCAATGACACAAACACACTTTTTGGATGCACAAGATTGGTTAAAAACCCTAATTGGATTAGAATAAGCCTAGGGAGGACGAAAATGACACAAATGTTCAACTAATGACACAAATGCACTTATTGGATGCACAAGATTTGTTAAAAACCCTAATTGGCTTAGAATAAATCTAGGGAGAACGAAAATGACCTAAATGTTAATCCAATGACACAAACGCATTTATTGGATGCACAAGATTGGTTAAAAGCCCTAATTGGATTAGAATAAGCCTAGGGAGGACGAAAATGACACAAATGTTCAACCAATGACACAAAATCACTTATTGGATGCAGAAGCTTGGTTAAAAACCCTGATTGGCTAAGAATAAGCCTAGAGAGAACGAAAATAACCTAAATGTTAATCCAAAGACACAAACGCACTTATTAGATGCACAAGATTGGTTAAAAACCCTAATTGGCTTAGAATAAGCCTAGGGAGAACGAAAATGACCTAAATGTTACTCCAATGACACAAACACACTTATTGGATGCACAAGATTGGTTAAAAACCCTAATTGGATTAGAATAAGCCTAGGGAGGACGAAAATGACATAAATGTTTAACCAATGACACAAAATCACTTATTGGATGCACAAGATTGGTTAAAAACCCTAATTGGATTAGAATAAGCCTAGAGAGGACGAAAATGACCTAAATGTACAACCAATGACACAAAATCACTTATCGGATGCACATCATTGGTTAAAAACCTAGTTGGATTAGAATAAGCCTAGGGAGGACGAAAATGACCTAAATGTTCAACCAATGACAAAAAATCACTTGTTGGAAGCACAAGATTGGTTAAAACCGTAGTTGTCTTATAATAAGCCTAGGGAGAACGAAAATGACCTAAATGTTAATCCAATGACATAAATGCATTTATTGGATGCACAAGATTGGTTAAAAACCCTAACTGGATTAGGATACGCCTAGGGAGGATGAAAATGACCTAAATGTTAAACCAATGACACAAAATCACTTATTGGATGCACAAGATTCGTTCAAAACCCTAATTGGATTAGAATAAGCCTAGGGCGGACGAAAATGACCTAAATGTTCAACCAATGACACAAAATCACTTATTGGATGCACAAGATTGGTTAAAAACCCTAATTGGATTAGAATAAGGCTAAGGAGGACGAAAATGACCTAAATGTTCAACCAAGGACACAAAATCACTTATTGGATGCACAAGATTCGTTCAAAACCATAATTGGATTAGAATAAGCCTAGGGCGGACGAAAATGACCTAAATGTTCAACCAATGACACAAAATCACTTATTGGATGCACAAGATTGGTTAAAAACCCTAATTGGATTAGAATAAGGCTAAGGAGGACGAAAATGACCTAAATGTTCAACCAAGGACACAAAATCACTTATTGGATGCACAAGATTGGTTAAAAATCCTAATTGGATAAGAATAAGCATAGGGAGGACGAAATTGACCGAAATGTTAAACCAACGACACAGATGCACTTAATTGATGCACAAGATTGGATAAAATCCCTAATTCGGTTAGAATAAGCCTAGGGAGGACGAAGACGACCTAAATGTTACTCCAATGACACAACCGCACTTATTGGATGCACAAGATTGGATAAAAACCCTAATTGGATTAGAATAAGCCTATGGAGGACGAAAATGACATAAATGTTCAACCAATGACACAAATGCACTTATTGGATGCACAAGATTTGTTAAAAACCCTAATTGGCTTAGAATAAGCCTAGGGAGAACGAAAATGACCTAAATGCTAATCCAATGACACAAACGCATTTATTGGATGCACAAGATTGGTTAAAAACCCTAATTGGATTAGAATAAGCCTAGGGAGGACGAAAATGACACAAATGTTCAACTAATGACACAAATGCACTTATTGGATGCACAAGATTTGTTAAAAACCCTAATTGGCTTAGAATAAATCTAGGGAGAACGAAAATGACCTAAATGTTAATCCAATGACACAAACGCATTTATTGGATGCACAAGATTGGTGAAAAACCCTAATTGGATTAGAATAAGCCTAGGGAGGACGAAAATGACACAAATGTTCAACCAATGACACAAAATCACTTATTGGATGCAGAAGCTTGGTTAAAAACCCTGATTGGCTAAGAATAAGCCTAGAGAGAACGAAAATAACCTAAATGTTAATCCAAAGACACAAACGCACTTATTAGATGCACAAGATTGGTTAAAAACCCTAATTGGCTTAGAATAAGCCTAGGGAGAACGAAAATGACCTAAATGTTACTCCAATGACACAAACACACTTATTGGATGCACAAGATTGGTTAAAAACCCTAATTGGATTAGAATAAGCCTAGGGAGGACGAAAATGACATAAATGTTTAACCAATGACACAAAATCACTTATTGGATGCACAAGATTGGTTAAAAACCCTAATTGGATTAGAATAAGCCTAGAGAGGACGAAAATGACCTAAATGTACAACCAATGACACAAAATCACTTATCGGATGCACATCATTGGTTAAAAACCTAGTTGGATTAGAATAAGCCTAGGGGGGACGAAAATGACCTAAATGTTCAACCAATGACAAAAAATCACTTGTTGGATGCACAAGATTGGTTAAAACCGTAATTGTCTTATAATAAGCCTAGGGAGAACGAAAATGACCTAAATGTTAATCCAATGACACAAATGCATTTATTGGATGCACAAGATTGGTTAAAAACCCTAACTGGATTAGGATACGCCTAGGGAGGATGAAAATGACCTAAATGTTAAACCAATGACACAAAATCACTTATTGGATGCACAAGATTCGTTCAAAATCCTAATTGGATTAGAATAAGCCTAGGGCGGACGAAAATGACCTAAATGTTCAACCAATGACACAAAATCACTTATTGGATGCACAAGATTGGTTAAAAACCCTAATTGGATTAGAATAAGGCTAAGGAGGACGAAAATGACCTAAATGTTCAACCAAGGACACAAAATCACTTATTGGATGCACAAGATTGGTTAAAAATCCTAATTGGATAAGAATAAGCCTAGGGAGGACGAAATTGACCGAAATGTTAAACCAACGACACAGATGCACTTAATTGATGCACAAGATTGGTTAAAATCCCTAATTCGGTTAGAATAAGCCTAGGGAGGACGAAGACGGCCTAAATGTTACTCCAATGACACAACCGCACTTATTGGATGCACAAGATTGGATAAAAACCCTAATTGGATTAGAATAAGCCTATGGAGGACGAAAATGACATAAATGTTCAACCAATGACACAAATGCACTTATTGGATGCACAAGATTTGTTAAAAACCCTAATTGGCTTAGAATAAGCCTAGGGAGAACGAAAATGACCTAAATGTTAATCCAATGACACAAACGCATTTATTGGATGCACAAGATTGGTTTAAAACCCTAATTGGATTAGAATAAGGCTAAGGAGGACGAAAATGACCTAACTGTTCAACCAAGGACACAAAATCACTTATTGGATGCACAAGATTGGTTAAAAACCCTAATTGGATAAGAATAGGCCTAGGGAGGACGAAATTGACCGAAATGTTAAACCAACGACACAGATGCACTTAATTGATGCACAAGATTGGTTAAAATCCCTAATTCGGTTAGAATAAGCCTAGGGAGGACGAAGACGACCTAAATGTTACTCTAATGACACAACCGCACTTATTGGATGCACAAGATCGGATAAAAACCCTAATTGGATTAGAATAAGCCTAGGGAGGACGAAAATGACATAAATGTTCAACCAATGACACAAATGCACTTATTGGATGCACAAGATTTGTTAAAAACCCTAATTGGCTTAGAATAAGCCTAGGGAGAACGAAAATGACCTAAATGTTAATCCAATGACACAAACGCATTTATTGGATGCACAAGATTGGTTAAAAACCCTAATTGGATTAGAATAAGCCTAGGGAGGACGAAAATGACACAAATGTTCAACTAATGACACAAATGCACTTATTGGATGCACAAGATTTGTTAAAAACCCTAATTGGCTTAGAATAAATCTAGGGAGAACGAAAATGACCTAAATGTTAATCCAATGACACAAACGCATTTATTGGATGCACAAGATTGGTTAAAAACCCTAATTGGATTAGAATAAGCCTAGGGAGGACGAAAATGACACAAATGTTCAACCAATGACACAAAATCACTTATTGGATGCAGAAGCTTGGTTAAAAACCCTGATTGGCTAAGAATAAGCCTAGAGAGAACGAAAATAACCTAAATGTTAATCCAAAGACACAAACGCACTTATTAGATGCACAAGATTGGTTAAAAAGCCTAATTGGCTTAGAATAAGCCTAGGGAGAACGAAAATGACCTAAATGTTACTCCAATGACACAAACACACTTTTTGGATGCACAAGATTGGTTAAAAACCCTAATTGGATTAGAATAAGCCTAGGGAGGACGAAAATGACATAAATGTTTAACCAATGACACAAAATCACTTATTGGATGCACAAGATTGGTTAAAAACCCTCATTGGATTAGAATAAGCCTAAAGAGGACGAAAATGACCTAAATGTACAACCAATGACACAAAATCACTTATCGGATGCACATCATTGGTTAAAAACCTAGTTGGATTAGAATAAGCCTAGGGAGGACGAAAATGACCTAAATGTTCAACCAATGACAAAAAATCACTTGTTGGATGCACAAGATTGGTTAAAACCGTAGTTGTCTTATAATAAGCCTAGGGAGAA
>JBBPBQ010000004.1:23440505-23468002 GCA_037974755.1 Cicer yamashitae | reverse complement strand
ACTGGATTAGGATACGCCTAGGGAGGATGAAAATGACCTAAATGTTAAACCAATGACACAAAATCACTTATTGGATGCACAAGATTCGTTCAAAACCCTAATTGGATTAGAATAAGCCTAGGGCGGACGAAAATGACCTAAATGTTCAACCAATGACACAAAATCACTTATTGGATGCACAAGATTGGTTAAAAACCCTAATTGGATTAGAATAAGGCTAAGGAGGACGAAAATGACCTAAATGTTCAACCAAGGACACAAAATCACTTATTGGATGCACAAGATTCGTTAAAAACCCTAATTGGATTAGAATAAGCCTAGGGCGGACGAAAATGACCTAAATGTTCAACCAATGACACAAAATCACTTATTGGATGCACAAGATTGGTTAAAAACCCTAATTGGATTAGAATAAGGCTAAGGAGGACGAAAATGACCTAAATGTTCAACCAAGGACACAAAATCACTTATTGGATGCACAAGATTGGTTAAAAATCCTAATTGGATAAGAATAAGCCTAGGGAGGACGAAATTGACCGAAATGTTAAACCAACGACACAGATGCACTTAATTGATGCACAAGATTGGTTAAAATCCCTAATTCGGTTAGAATAAGCCTAGGGAGGACGAAGACGGCCTAAATGTTACTCCAATGACACAACCGCACTTATTGGATGCACAAGATTGGATAAAAACCCTAATTGGATTAGAATAAGCCTATGGAGGACGAAAATGACATAAATGTTCAACCAATGACACAAATGCACTTATTGGATGCACAAGATTTGTTAAAAACCCTAATTGGCTTAGAATAAGCCTAGGGAGAACGAAAATGACCTAAATGTTAATCCAATGACACAAACGCATTTATTGGATGCACAAGATTGGTTTAAAACCCTAATTGGATTAGAATAAGCCTAGGGAGGACGAAAATGACACAAATGTTCAACTAATGACACAAATGCACTTATTGGATGCACAAGATTTGTTAAAAACCCTAATTGGCTTAGAATAAATCTAGGGAGAACGAAAATGACCTAAATGTTAATCCAATGACACAAACGCATTTATTGGATGCACAAGATTGGTGAAAAACCCTAATTGGATTAGAATAAGCCTAGGGAGGACGAAAATGACACAAATGTTCAACCAATGACACAAAATCACTTATTGGATGCAGAAGCTTGGTTAAAAACCCTGATTGGCTAAGAATAAGCCTAGAGAGAACGAAAATAACCTAAATGTTAATCCAAAGACACAAACGCACTTATTAGATGCACAAGATTGGTTAAAAACCCTAATTGGCTTAGAATAAGCCTAGGGAGAACGAAAATGACTTAAATGTTACTCCAATGACACAAACACACTTTTTGGATGCACAAGATTGGTTAAAAACCCTAATTGGATTAGAATAAGCCTAGGGAGGACGAAAATGACATAAATGTTTAACCAATGACACAAAATCACTTATTGGATGCACAAGATTGGTTAAAAACCCTAATTGGATTAGAATAAGCCTAGAGAGGACGAAAATGACCTAAATGTACAACCAATGACACAAAATCACTTATCGGATGCACATCATTGGTTAAAAACCTAGTTGGATTAGAATAAGCCTAGGGAGGACGAAAATGACCTAAATGTTCAACCAATGACAAAAAATCACTTGTTGGATGCACAAGATTGGTTAAAACCGTAGTTGTCTTATAATAAGCCTAGGGAGAATGAAAATGACCTAAATGTTAATCCAATGACACAAATGCATTTATTGGATGCACAAGATTGGTTAAAAACCCTAACTGGATTAGGATACGCCTAGGGAGGATGAAAATGACCTAAATGTTAAACCAATGACACAAAATCACTTATTGGATGCACAAGATTCGTTCAAAACCCTAATTGGATTAGAATAAGCCTAGGGCGGACGAAAATGACCTAAATGTTCAACCAATGACACAAAATCACTTATTGGATGCACAAGATTGGTTAAAAACCCTAATTGGATTAGAATAAGGCTAAGGAGGACGAAAATGACCTAAATGTTCAACCAAGGACACAAAATCACTTATTGGATGCACAAGATTCGTTCAAAACCCTAATTGGATTAGAATAAGCCTAGGGCGGACGAAAATGACCTAAATGTTCAACCAATGACACAAAATCACTTATTGGATGCACAAGATTGGTTAAAAACCCTAATTGGATTAGAATAAGGCTAAGGAGGACGAAAATGACCTAAATGTTCAACCAAGGACACAAAATCACTTATTGGATGCACAAGATTGGTTAAAAATCCTAATTGGATAAGAATAAGCATAGGGAGGACGAAATTGACCGAAATGTTAAACCAACGACACAGATGCACTTAATTGATGCACAAGATTGGTTAAAATCCCTAATTCGGTTAGAATAAGCCTAGGGAGGACGAAGACGACCTAAATGTTACTCCAATGACACAACCGCACTTATTGGATGCACAAGATTGGATAAAAACCCTAATTGGATTAGAATAAGCCTAGGGAGGACGAAAATGACCTAAATGTTCAACCAATGACACAAATGCACTTATTGGATGCACAAGATTTGTTAAAAACCCTAATTGGCTTAGAATAAGCCTAGGGAGAACGAAAATGACCTAAATGTTAATCCAATGACACAAACGCATTTATTGGATGCACAAGATTGGTTTAAAACCCTAATTGGATTAGAATAAGGCTAAGGAGGACGAAAATGACCTAACTGTTCAACCAAGGACACAAAATCACTTATTGGATGCACAAGATTGGTTAAAAACCCTAATTGGATAAGAATAGGCCTAGGGAGGACGAAATTGACCGAAATGTTAAACCAACGACACAGATGCACTTAATTGATGCACAAGATTGGTTAAAATCCCTAATTCGGTTAGAATAAGCCTAGGGAGGACGAAGACGACCTAAATGTTACTCTAATGACACAACCGCACTTATTGGATGCACAAGATCGGATAAAAACCCTAATTGGATTAGAATAAGCCTAGGGAGGACGAAAATGACATAAATGTTCAACCAATGACACAAATGCACTTATTGGATGCACAAGATTTGTTAAAAACCCTAATTGGCTTAGAATAAGCCTAGGGAGAACGAAAATGACCTAAATGTTAATCCAATGACACAAACGCATTTATTGGATGCACAAGATTGGTTAAAAACCCTAATTGGATTAGAATAAGCCTAGGGAGGACGAAAATGACACAAATGTTCAACCAATGACCCAAAATCACTTATTGGATGCAGAAGCTTGGTTAAAAACCCTGATTGGCTAAGAATAAGCCTAGAGAGAACGAAAATAACCTAAATGTTAATCCAAAGACACAAACGCACTTATTAGATGCACAAGATTGGTTAAAAACCCTAATTGGCTTAGAATAAGCCTAGGGAGAACGAAAATGACCTAAATGTTAATCCAATGACACAAACGCATTTATTGGATGCACAAGATTGGTTTAAAACCCTAATTGGATTAGAATAAGCCTAGGGAGGACGAAAATGACACAAATGTTCAACTAATGACACAAATGCACTTATTGGATGCACAAGATTTGTTAAAAACCCTAATTGGCTTAGAATAAATCTAGGGAGAACGAAAATGACCTAAATGTTAATCCAATGACACAAACGCATTTATTGGATGCACAAGATTGGTGAAAAACCCTAATTGGATTAGAATAAGCCTAGGGAGGACGAAAATGACACAAATGTTCAACCAATGACACAAAATCACTTATTGGATGCAGAAGCTTGGTTAAAAACCCTGATTGGCTAAGAATAAGCCTAGAGAGAACGAAAATAACCTAAATGTTAATCCAAAGACACAAACGCACTTATTAGATGCACAAGATTGGTTAAAAACCCTAATTGGCTTAGAATAAGCCTAGGGAGAACGAAAATGACCAAAATGTTACTCCAATGACACAAACACACTTTTTGGATGCAAAAGATTGGTTAAAAACCCTAATTGGATTAGAATAAGCCTAGGGAGGACGAAAATGACATAAATGTTTAACCAATGACACAAAATCACTTATTGGATGCACAAGATTGGTTAAAAACCCTAATTGGATTAGAATAAGCCTAGAGAGGACGAAAATGACCTAAATGTACAACCAATGACACAAAATCACTTATCGGATGCACATCATTGGTTAAAAACCTAGTTGGATTAGAATAAGCCTAGGGAGGACGAAAATGACCTAAATGTTCAACCAATGACAAAAAATCACTTGTTGGATGCACAAGATTGGTTAAAACCGTAATTGTCTTATAATAATCCTAGGGAGAACGAAAATGACCTAAATGTTAATCCAATGACACAAATGCATTTATTGGATGCACAAGATTGGTTAAAAACCCTAACTGGATTAGGATAAGCCTAGAAAGGATGAAAATGACCTAAATGTTAAACCAATGACACAAATGCACAAGATTCGTTCAAAACCCTAATTGGATTAGAATAAGCCTAGGGCGGACGAAAATGACCTAAATGTTCAACCAATGACACAAAATCACTTATTGGATGCACAAGATTGGTTAAAAACCCTAATTGGATTAGAATAAGGCTAAGGAGGACGAAAATGACCTAAATGTTCAACCAAGGACACAAAATCACTTATTGGATGCACAAGATTGGTTAAAAACCCTAATTGGATAAGAATAAGCCTAGGGAGGACGAAATTGACCGAAATGTTAAACCAACGACACAGATGCACTTAATTGATGCACAAGATTGGTTAAAAACCCTAATTGGCTTAGAATAAGCCTAGGGAGAACGAAAATGACCTAAATGTTACTCCAATGACACAAACACACTTTTTGGATGCACAAGATTGGTTAAAAACCCTAATTGGATTAGAATAAGCCTAGGGAGGACGAAAATGACATAAATGTTCAACCAAGGAGACAAAATCACTTATTGGATGCACAAGATTCGTTCAAAACCCTAATTGGATTAGAATAAGCCTAGGGCGGACGAAAATGACCTAAATGTTCAACCAATGACACAAAATCACTTATTGGATGCACAAGATTGGGTAAAAACCCTAATTGGATTAGAATAAGGCTAGGGAGGACGAAAATGACACAAATGTTCAACCAATGACACAAAATCACTTATTGGATGCAGAAGCTTGGTTAAAAACCCTGATTGGCTAAGAATAAGCCTAGCGAGAACGAAAATAACCTAAATGTTAATCCAAAGACACAAACGCACTTATTAGATGCACGAGATTGGTTAAAAACCCTAATTGGATTAGAATAAGGCTAAGGAGGACGAAAATGACCTAAATGTTCAACCAAGGACACAAAATCACTTATTGGATGCACAAGATTGGTTAAAAATCCTAATTGGATAAGAATAAGCCTAGGGAGGACGAAATTGACCGAAATGTTAAACCAACGACACAGATGCACTTAATTGATGCACAAGATTGGTTAAAATCCCTAATTCGGTTAGAATAAGCCTAGGGAGGACGAAGACGACCTAAATGTTACTCCAATGACACAACCGCACTTATTGGATGCACAAGATTGGATAAAAACCCTAATTGGATTAGAATAAGCCTATGGAGGACGAAAATGACATAAATGTTCAACCAATGACACAAATGCACTTATTGGATGCACAAGATTTGTTAAAAACCCTAATTGGCTTAGAATAAGCCTAGGGAGAACGAAAATGACCTAAATGTTAATCCAATGACACAAACGCATTTATTGGATGCACAAGATTGGTTTAAAACCCTAATTGGATTAAAATAAGCCTAGGGAGGACGAAAATGACACAAATGTTCAACTAATGACACAAATGCACTTATTGGATGCACAAGATTTGTTAAAAACCCTAATTGGCTTAGAATAAATCTAGGGAGAACGAAAATGACCTAAATGTTAATCCAATGACACAAACGCATTTATTGGATGCACAAGATTGGTTAAAAGCCCTAATTGGATTAGAATAAGCCTAGGGAGGACGAAAATGACACAAATGTTCAACCAATGACACAAAATCACTTATTGGATGCAGAAGCTTGGTTAAAAACCCTGATTGGCTAAGAATAAGCCTAGAGAGAACGAAAATAACCTAAATGTTAATCCAAAGACACAAACGCACTTATTAGATGCACAAGATTGGTTAAAAACCCTAATTGGCTTAGAATAAGCCTAGGGAGAACGAAAATGACCTAAATGTTACTCCAATGACACAAACACACTTTTTGGATGCACAAGATTGGTTAAAACCCCTAATTGGATTAGAATAAGCCTAGGGAGGACGAAAATGACATAAATGTTTAACCAATGACACAAAATCACTTATTGGATGCACAAGATTGGTTAAAAACCCTAATTGGATTAGAATAAGCCTAGAGAGGACGAAAATGACCTAAATGTACAACCAATGACACAAAATCACTTATCGGATGCACATCATTGGTTAAAAACCTAGTTGGATTAGAATAAGCCTAGGGAGGACGAAAATGACCTAAATGTTCAACCAATGACAAAAAATCACTTGTTGGATGCACAAGATTGGTTAAAACCGTAATTGTCTTATAATAATCCTAGGGAGAACGAAAATGACCTAAATGTTAATCCAATGACACAAATGCATTTATTGGATGCACAAGATTGGTTAAAAACCCTAACTGGATTAGGATAAGCCTAGAAAGGATGAAAATGACCTAAATGTTAAACCAATGACACAAATGCACAAGATTCGTTCAAAACCCTAATTGGATTAGAATAAGCCTAGGGCGGACGAAAATGACCTAAATGTTCAACCAATGACACAAAATCACTTATTGGATGCACAAGATTGGTTAAAAACCCTAATTGGATTAGAATAAGGCTAAGGAGGACGAAAATGACCTAAATGTTCAACCAAGGACACAAAATCACTTATTGGATGCACAAGATTGGTTAAAAACCCTAATTGGATAAGAATAAGCCTAGGGAGGACGAAATTGACCGAAATGTTAAACCAACGACACAGATGCACTTAATTGATGCACAAGATTGGTTAAAAACCCTAATTGGCTTAGAATAAGCCTAAGGAGAACGAAAATGACCTAAATGTTACTCCAATGACACAAACACACTTTTTGGATGCACAAGATTGGTTAAAAACCCTAATTGGATTAGAATAAGCCTAGGGAGGACGAAAATGACATAAATGTTTAACCAATGACACAAAATCACTTATTGGATGCACAAGATTGGTTAAAAACCCTAATTGGATTAGAATAAGCCTAGAGAGGACGAAAATGACCTAAATGTACAACCAATGACACAAAATCACTTATCGGATGCACATCATTGGTTAAAAACCTAGTTGGATTAGAATAAGCCTAGGGAGGACGAAAATGACCTAAATGTTCAACCAATGACAAAAAATCACTTGTTGGATGCACAAGATTGGTTAAAACCGTAATTGTCTTATAATAAGCCTAGGGAGAACGAAAAATGACCTAAATGTTAATCCAATGACACAAATGCATTTATTGGATGCACAAGATTGGTTAAAAACCCTAACTGGATTAGGATACGCCTAGGGAGGATGAAAATGACCTAAATGTTAAACCAATGACACAAAATCACTTATTGGATGCACAAGATTCGTTCAAAATCCTAATTGGATTAGAATAAGCCTAGGGCGAACGAAAATGACCTAAATGTTCAACCAATGACACAAAATCACTTATTGGATGCACAAGATTGGTTAAAAACCCTAATTGGATTAGAATAAGGCTAAGGAGGACGAAAATGACCTAAATGTTCAACCAAGGACACAAAATCACTTATTGGATGCACAAGATTCGTTCAAAACCCTAATTGGATTAGAATAAACCTAGGGCGGACGAAAATGACCTAAATGTTCAACCAATGACACAAAATCACTTATTGGATGCACAAGATTGGTTAAAAACTCTAATTGGATTAGAATAAGGCTAAGGAGGACGAAAATGACCTAAATGTTCAACCAAGGACACAAAATCACTTATTGGATGCACAAGATTGGTTAAAAATCCTAATTGGATAAGAATAAGCCTAGGGAGGACGAAATTGACCGAAATGTTAAACCAACGACACAGATGCACTTAATTGATGCACAAGATTGGTTAAAATCCCTAATTCGGTTAGAATAAGCCTAGGGAGGACGAAGACGGCCTAAATGTTACTCCAATGACACAACCGCACTTATTGGATGCACAAGATTGGATAAAAACCCTAATTGGATTAGAATAAGCCTATGGAGGACGAAAATGACATAAATGTTCAACCAATGACACAAATGCACTTATTGGATGCACAAGATTTGTTAAAAACCCTAATTGGCTTAGAATAAGCCTAGGGAGAACGAAAATGACCTAAATGTTAATCCAATGACACAAACGCATTTATTGGATGCACAAGATTGGTTTAAAACCCTAATTGGATTAGAATAAGCCTAGGGAGGACGAAAATGACACAAATGTTCAACTAATGACACAAATGCACTTATTGGATGCACAAGATTTGTTAAAAACCCTAATTGGCTTAGAATAAATCTAGGGAGAACGAAAATGACCTAAATGTTAATCCAATGACACAAACGCATTTATTGGATTCACAAGATTGGTTAAAAACCCTAATTGGATTAGAATAAGCCTAGGGAGGACGAAAATGACACAAATGTTCAACCAATGACACAAAATCACTTATTGGATGCAGAAGCTTGGTTAAAAACCCTGATTGGCTAAGAATAAGCCTAGAGAGAACGAAAATAACCTAAATGTTAATCCAAAGACACAAACGCACTTATTAGATGCACAAGATTGGTTAAAAACCCTAATTGGCTTAGAATAAGCCTAGGGAGAACGAAAATGACCAAAATTTTACTCCAATGACACAAACACACTTTTTGGATGCACAAGATTGGTTAAAAACCCTAATTGGATTAGAATAAGCCTAGGGAGGACGAAAATGACATAAATGTTTAACCAATGACACAAAATCACTTATTGGATGCACAAGATTGGTTAAAAACCCTAATTGGATTAGAATAAGCCTAGAGAGGACGAAAATGACCTAAATGTACAACCAATGACACAAAATCACTTATCGGATGCACATCATTGGTTAAAAACCTAGTTGGATTAGAATAAGCCTAGGGAGGACGAAAATGACCTAAATGTTCAACCAATGACAAAAAATCACTTGTTGGATGCACAAGATTGGTTAAAACCGTAATTGTCTTATAATAAGCCTAGGGAGAACGAAAATGACCTAAATGTTAATCCAATGACACAAATGCATTTATTGGATGCACAAGGTTGGTTAAAAACCCTAACTGGATTAGGATACGCCTAGGGAGGATGAAAATGACCTAAATGTTAAACCAATGACACAAAATCACTTATTGGATGCACAAGATTCGTTCAAAACCCTAATTGGATTAGAATAAGCCTAGGGCGGACGAAAATGACCTAAATGTTCAACCAATGACACAAAATCACTTATTGGATGCACAAGATTGGTTAAAAACCCTAATTGGATTAGAATAAGCCTAGAGAGGACGAAAATGACCTAAATGTACAACCAATGACACAAAATCACTTATCGGATGCACATCATTGGTTAAAAACCTAGTTGGATTAGAATAAGCCTAGGGAGGACGAAAATGACCTAAATGTTCAACCAATGACAAAAAATCACTTGTTGGATGCACAAGATTGGTTAAAACCGTAATTGTCTTATAATAAGCCTAGGGAGAACGAAAATGACCTAATTGTTAATCCAATGACACAAATGCATTTATTGGATGCACAAGATTGGTTAAAAACCCTAACTGGATTAGGATACGCCTAGGGAGGATGAAAATGACCTAAATGTTAAACCAATGACACAAAATCACTTATTGGATGCACAAGATTCGTTCAAAATCCTAATTGGATTAGAATAAGCCTATGGCGAACGAAAATGACCTAAATGTTCAACCAATGACACAAAATCACTTATTGGATGCACAAGATTGGTTAAAAACCCTAATTGGATTAGAATAAGGCTAAGGAGGACGAAAATGACCTAAATGTTCAACCAAGGACACAAAATCACTTATTGGATGCACAAGATTTGTTAAAAACCCTAATTGGCTTAGAATAAATCTAGGGAGAACGAAAATGACCTAAATGTTAATCCAATGACACAAACGCATTTATTGGATGCACAAGATTGGTTAAAAACCCTAATTGGATTAGAATAAGCCTAGGGAGGACGAAAATGACACAAATGTTCAACCAATGACACAAAATCACTTATTGGATGCAGAAGCTTGGTTAAAAACCCTGATTGGCTAAGAATAAGCCTAGAGAGAACGAAAATAACCTAAATGTTAATCCAAAGACACAAACGCACTTATTAGATGCACAAGATTGGTTAAAAACCCTAATTGGCTTAGAATAAGCCTAGGGAGAACGAAAATGACCAAAATGTTACTCCAATGACACAAACACACTTTTTGGATGCAAAAGATTGGTTAAAAACCCTAATTGGATTAGAATAAGCCTAGGGAGGACGAAAATGACATAAATGTTTAACCAATGACACAAAATCACTTATTGGATGCACAAGATTGGTTAAAAACCCTAATTGGATTAGAATAAGCCTAGAGAGGACGAAAATGACCTAAATGTACAACCAATGACACAAAATCACTTATCGGATGCACATCATTGGTTAAAAACCTAGTTGGATTAGAATAAGCCTAGGGAGGACGAAAATGACCTAAATGTTCAACCAATGACAAAAAATCACTTGTTGGATGCACAAGATTGGTTAAAACCGTAATTGTCTTATAATAAGCCTAGGGAGAACGAAAAATGACCTAAATGTTAATCCAATGACACAAATGCATTTATTGGATGCACAAGATTGGTTAAAAACCCTAACTGGATTAGGATACGCCTAGGGAGGATGAAAATGACCTAAATGTTAAACCAATGACACAAAATCACTTATTGGATGCACAAGATTCGTTCAAAATCCTAATTGGATTAGAATAAGCCTAGGGCGAACGAAAATGACCTAAATGTTCAACCAATGACACAAAATCACTTATTGGATGCACAAGATTGGTTAAAAACCCTAATTGGATTAGAATAAGGCTAAGGAGGACGAAAATGACCTAAATGTTCAACCAAGGACACAAAATCACTTATTGGATGCACAAGATTCGTTCAAAACCCTAATTGGATTAGAATAAACCTAGGGCGGACGAAAATGACCTAAATGTTCAACCAATGACACAAAATCACTTATTGGATGCACAAGATTGGTTAAAAACTCTAATTGGATTAGAATAAGGCTAAGGAGGACGAAAATGACCTAAATGTTCAACCAAGGACACAAAATCACTTATTGGATGCACAAGATTGGTTAAAAATCCTAATTGGATAAGAATAAGCCTAGGGAGGACGAAATTGACCGAAATGTTAAACCAACGACACAGATGCACTTAATTGATGCACAAGATTGGTTAAAATCCCTAATTCGGTTAGAATAAGCCTAGGGAGGACGAAGACGGCCTAAATGTTACTCCAATGACACAACCGCACTTATTGGATGCACAAGATTGGATAAAAACCCTAATTGGATTAGAATAAGCCTATGGAGGACGAAAATGACATAAATGTTCAACCAATGACACAAATGCACTTATTGGATGCACAAGATTTGTTAAAAACCCTAATTGGCTTAGAATAAGCCTAGGGAGAACGAAAATGACCTAAATGTTAATCCAATGACACAAACGCATTTATTGGATGCACAAGATTGGTTTAAAACCCTAATTGGATTAGAATAAGCCTAGGGAGGACGAAAATGACACAAATGTTCAACTAATGACACAAATGCACTTATTGGATGCACAAGATTTGTTAAAAACCCTAATTGGCTTAGAATAAATCTAGGGAGAACGAAAATGACCTAAATGTTAATCCAATGACACAAACGCATTTATTGGATTCACAAGATTGGTTAAAAACCCTAATTGGATTAGAATAAGCCTAGGGAGGACGAAAATGACACAAATGTTCAACCAATGACACAAAATCACTTATTGGATGCAGAAGCTTGGTTAAAAACCCTGATTGGCTAAGAATAAGCCTAGAGAGAACGAAAATAACCTAAATGTTAATTCAAAGACACAAACGCACTTATTAGATGCACAAGATTGGTTAAAAACCCTAATTGGCTTAGAATAAGCCTAGGGAGAACGAAAATGACCTAAATGTTACTCCAATGACACAAACACACTTTTTGGATGCACAAGATTGGTTAAAACCCCTAATTGGATTAGAATAAGCCTAGGGAGGACGAAAATGACATAAATGTTTAACCAATGACACAAAATCACTTATTGGATGCACAAGATTGGTTAAAAACCCTAATTGGATTAGAATAAGCCTAGAGAGGACGACAATGACCTAAATGTACAACCAATGACACAAAATCACTTATCGGATGCACATCATTGGTTAAAAACCTAGTTGGATTAGAATAAGCCTAGGGAGGACGAAAATGACCTAAATGTTCAACCAATGACAAAAAATCACTTGTTGGATGCACAAGAATGGTTAAAACCGTAATTGTCTTATAATAAGCCTAGGGAGAACGAAAATGACCTAAATGTTAATCCAATGACACAAATGCATTTATTCGATGGACAAGATTGGTTAAAAACCCTAACTGGATTAGGATACGCCTAGGGAGGATGAAAATGACCTAAATGTTAAACCAATGAGACAAAATCACTTATTGGATGCACAAGATTCGTTCAAAATCCTAATTGGATTAGAATAAGCCTAGGGCGAACGAAAATGACCTAAATGTTCAACCAATGACACAAAATCACTTATTGGATGCACAAGATTGGTTAAAAACCCTAATTGGATTAGAATAAGGCTAAGGAGGACGAAAATGACCTAAATGTTCAACCAAGGACACAAAATCACTTATTGGATGCACAAGATTGGTTAAAAATCCTAATTGGATAAGAATAAGCATAGGGAGGACGAAATTGACCGAAATGTTAAACCAACGACACAGATGCACTTAATTGATGCACAAGATTGGTTAAAATCCCTAATTCGGTTAGAATAAGCCTAGGGAGGACGAAGACGACCTAAATGTTACTCCAATGACACAACCGCACTTATTGGATGCACAAGATTGGATAAAAACCCTAATTGGATTAGAATAAGCCTATGGAGGACGAAAATGACATAAATGTTCAACCAATGACACAAATGCACTTATTGGATGCACAAGATTTGTTAAAAACCCTAATTGGCTTAGAATAAGCCTAGGGAGAACGAAAATGACCTAAATGCTAATCCAATGACACAAACGCATTTATTGGATGCACAAGATTGGTTAAAAACCCTAATTGGATTAGAATAAGCCTAGGGAGGACGAAAATGACACAAATGTTCAACCAATGACACAAAATCACTTATTGGATGCAGAAGCTTGGTTAAAAACCCTGATTGGCTAAGAATAAGCCTAGAGAGAACGAAAATAACCTAAATGTTAATCCAAAGACACAAACGCACTTATTAGATGCACAAGATTGGTTAAAAAGCCTAATTGGCTTAGAATAAGCCTAGGGAGAACGAAAATGACCTAAATGTTACTCCAATGACACAAACACACTTTTTGGATGCACAAGATTGGTTAAAAACCCTAATTGGATTAGAATAAGCCTAGGGAGGACGAAAATGACATAAATGTTTAACCAATGACACAAAATCACTTATTGGATGCACAAGATTGGTTAAAAACCCTAATTGGATTAGAATAAGCCTAGAGAGGACGAAAATGACCTAAATGTACAACCAATGACACAAAATCACTTATCGAATGCACATCATTGGTTAAAAACCTAGTTGGATTAGAATAAGCCTAGGGAGGACGAAAATGACCTAAATGTTCAACCAATGACAAAAAATCACTTGTTGGATGCACAAGATTGGTTAAAACCGTAGTTGTCTTATAATAAGCCTAGGGAGAACGAAAATGACCTAAATGTTAATCCAATGACACAAATGCATTTATTGGATGCACAAGATTGGTTAAAAACCCTAACTGGATTAGGATACGCCTAGGGAGGATGAAAATGACCTAAATGTTAAACCAATGACACAAAATCACTTATTGGATGCACAAGATTCGTTCAAAATCCTAATTGGATTAGAATAAGCCTATGGCGAACGAAAATGACCTAAATGTTCAACCAATGACACAAAATCACTTATTGGATGCACAAGATTGGTTAAAAACCCTAATTGGATTAGAATAAGGCTAAGGAGGACGAAAATGACCTAAATGTTCAACCAAGGACACAAAATCACTTATTGGATGCACAAGATTTGTTAAAAACCCTAATTGGCTTAGAATAAATCTAGGGAGAACGAAAATGACCTAAATGTTAATCCAATGACACAAACGCATTTATTGGATGCACAAGATTGGTTAAAAACCCTAATTGGATTAGAATAAGCCTAGGGAGGACGAAAATGACACAAATGTTCAACCAATGACACAAAATCACTTATTGGATGCAGAAGCTTGGTTAAAAACCCTGATTGGCTAAGAATAAGCCTAGAGAGAACGAAAATAACCTAAATGTTAATCCAAAGACACAAACGCACTTATTAGATGCACAAGATTGGTTAAAAACCCTAATTGGCTTAGAATAAGCCTAGGGAGAACGAAAATGACCAAAATGTTACTCCAATGACACAAACACACTTTTTGGATGCACAAGATTGGTTAAAAACCCTAATTGGATTAGAATAAGCCTAGGGAGGACGAAAATGACATAAATGTTTAACCAATGACACAAAATCACTTATTGGATGCACAAGATTGGTTAAAAACCCTAATTGGATTAGAATAAGCCTAGAGAGGACGAAAATGACCTAAATGTACAACCAATGACACAAAATCACTTATCGGATGCACATCATTGGTTAAAAACCTAGTTGGATTAGAATAAGCCTAGGGAGGAGGAAAATGACCTAAATGTTCAACCAATGACAAAAAATCACTTGTTGGATGCACAAGATTGGTTAAAACCGTAATTGTCTTATAATAAGCCTAGGGAGAACGAAAAATGACCTAAATGTTAATCCAATGACACAAATGCATTTATTGGATGCACAAGATTGGTTAAAAACCCTAACTGGATTAGGATACGCCTAGGGAGGATGAAAATGACCTAAATGTTAAACCAATGACACAAAATCACTTATTGGATGCACAAGATTCGTTCAAAATCCTAATTGGATTAGAATAAGCCTAGGGCGAACGAAAATGACCTAAATGTTCAACCAATGACACAAAATCACTTATTGGATGCACAAGATTGGTTAAAAACCCTAATTGGATTAGAATAAGGCTAAGGAGGACGAAAATGACCTAAATGTTCAACCAAGGACACAAAATCACTTATTGGATGCACAAGATTGGTTAAAAATCCTAATTGGATAAGAATAAGCCTAGGGAGGACGAAATTGACCGAAATGTTAAACCAACGACACAGATGCACTTAATTGATGCACAAGATTGGTTAAAATCCCTAATTCGGTTAGAATAAGCCTAGGGAGGACGAAGACGACCTAAATGTTACTCTAATGACACAACCGCACTTATTGGATGCACAAGATCGGATAAAAACCCTAATTGGATTAGAATAAGCCTAGGGAGGACGAAAATGACATAAATGTTCAACCAATGACACAAATGCACTTATTGGATGCACAAGATTTGTTAAAAACCCTAATTGGCTTAGAATAAGCCTAGGGAGAACGAAAATGACCTAAATGTTAATCCAATGACACAAACGCATTTATTGGATGCACAAGATTGGTTAAAAACCCTAATTGGATTAGAATAAGCCTAGGGAGGACGAAAATGACACAAATGTTCAACTAATGACACAAATGCACTTATTGGATGCACAAGATTTGTTAAAAACCCTAATTGGCTTAGAATAAATCTAGGGAGAACGAAAATGACCTAAATGTTAATCCAATGACACAAACGCATTTATTGGATGCACAAGATTGGTTAAAAACCCTAATTGGATTAGAATAAGCCTAGGGAGGACGAAAATGACACAAATGTTCAACCAATGACACAAAATCACTTATTGGATGCAGAAGCTTGGTTAAAAACCCTGATTGGCTAAGAATAAGCCTAGAGAGAACGAAAATAACCTAAATGTTAATCCAAAGACACAAACGCACTTATTAGATACACAAGATTGGTTAAAAACCCTAATTGGCTTAGAATAAGCCTAGGGAGAACGAAAATGACTTAAATGTTACTCCAATGACACAAACACACTTTTTGGATGCACAAGATTGGTTAAAAACCCTAATTGGATTAGAATAAGCCTAGGGAGGACGAAAATGACATAAATGTTTAACCAATGACACAAAATCACTTATTGGATGCACAAGATTGGTTAAAAACCCTAATTGGATTAGAATAAGCCTAGAGAGGACGAAAATGACCTAAATGTACAACCAATGACACAAAATCACTTATCGGATGCACATCATTGGTTAAAAACCTAGTTGGATTAGAATAAGCCTAGGGAGGACGAAAATGACCTAAATGTTCAACCAATGACAAAAAATCACTTGTTGGATGCACAAGATTGGTTAAAACCGTAGTTGTCTTATAATAAGCCTAGGGAGAATGAAAATGACCTAAATGTTAATCCAATGACACAAATGCATTTATTGGATGCACAAGATTGGTTAAAAACCCTAACTGGATTAGGATACGCCTAGGGAGGATGAAAATGACCTAAATGTTAAACCAATGACACAAAATCACTTATTGGATGCACAAGATTCGTTCAAAACCCTAATTGGATTAGAATAAGCCTAGGGCGGACGAAAATGACCTAAATGTTCAACCAATGACACAAAATCACTTATTGGATGCACAAGATTGGTTAAAAACCCTAATTGGATTAGAATAAGGCTAAGGAGGACGAAAATGACCTAAATGTTCAACCAAGGACACAAAATCACTTATTGGATGCACAAGATTCGTTCAAAACCCTAATTGGATTAGAATAAACCTAGGGCGGACGAAAATGACCTAAATGTTCAACCAATGACACAAAATCACTTATTGGATGCACAAGATTGGTTAAAAACTCTAATTGGATTAGAATAAGGCTAAGGAGGACGAAAATGACCTAAATGTTCAACCAAGGACACAAAATCACTTATTGGATGCACAAGATTGGTTAAAAATCCTAATTGGATAAGAATAAGCCTAGGGAGGACGAAATTGACCGAAATGTTAAACCAACGACACAGATGCACTTAATTGATGCACAAGATTGGTTAAAATCCCTAATTCGGTTAGAATAAGCCTAGGGAGGACGAAGACGGCCTAAATGTTACTCCAATGACACAACCGCACTTATTGGATGCACAAGATTGGATAAAAACCCTAATTGGATTAGAATAAGCCTATGGAGGACGAAAATGACATAAATGTTCAACCAATGACACAAATGCACTTATTGGATGCACAAGATTTGTTAAAAACCCTAATTGGCTTAGAATAAGCCTAGGGAGAACGAAAATGACCTAAATGTTAATCCAATGACACAAACGCATTTATTGGATGCACAAGATTGGTTTAAAACCCTAATTGGATTAGAATAAGCCTAGGGAGGACGAAAATGACACAAATGTTCAACTAATGACACAAATGCACTTATTGGATGCACAAGATTTGTTAAAAACCCTAATTGGCTTAGAATAAATCTAGGGAGAACGAAAATGACCTAAATGTTAATCCAATGACACAAACGCATTTATTGGATTCACAAGATTGGTTAAAAACCCTAATTGGATTAGAATAAGCCTAGGGAGGACGAAAATGACACAAATGTTCAACCAATGACACAAAATCACTTATTGGATGCAGAAGCTTGGTTAAAAACCCTGATTGGCTAAGAATAAGCCTAGAGAGAACGAAAATAACCTAAATGTTAATCCAAAGACACAAACGCACTTATTAGATGCACAAGATTGGTTAAAAACCCTAATTGGCTTAGAATAAGCCTAGGGAGAACGAAAATGACCAAAATTTTACTCCAATGACACAAACACACTTTTTGGATGCACAAGATTGGTTAAAAACCCTAATTGGATTAGAATAAGCCTAGGGAGGACGAAAATGACATAAATGTTTAACCAATGACACAAAATCACTTATTGGATGCACAAGATTGGTTAAAAACCCTAATTGGATTAGAATAAGCCTAGAGAGGACGAAAATGACCTAAATGTACAACCAATGACACAAAATCACTTATCGGATGCACATCATTGGTTAAAAACCTAGTTGGATTAGAATAAGCCTAGGGAGGACGAAAATGACCTAAATGTTCAACCAATGACAAAAAATCACTTGTTGGATGCACAAGATTGGTTAAAACCGTAATTGTCTTATAATAAGCCTAGGGGGAACGAAAATGACCTAAATGTTAATCCAATGACACAAATGCATTTATTGGATGGACAAGATTGGTTAAAAACCCTAACTGGATTAGGATACGCCTAGGGAGGATGAAAATGACCTAAATGTTAAACCAATGACACAAAATCACTTATTGGATGCACAAGATTCGTTCAAAATCTTAATTGGATTAGAATAAGCCTAGGGCGAACGAAAATGACCTAAATGTTAAACCAATGACACAAAATCACTTATTGGATGCACAAGATTCGTTCAAAATCCTAATTGGATTAGAATAAGCCTAGGGCGAACGAAAATGACCTAAATGTTCAACCAATGACACAAAATCACTTATTGGATGCACAAGATTGGTTAAAAACCCTAATTGGATTAGAATAAGGCTAAGGAGGACGAAAATGACCTAAATGTTCAACCAAGGACACAAAATCACTTATTGGATGCACAAGATTCGTTCAAAACCCTAATTGGATTAGAATAAACCTAGGGCGGACGAAAATGACCTAAATGTTCAACCAATGAGACAAAATCACTTATTGGATGCACAAGATTGGTTAAAAACCCTAATTGGATTAGAATAAGGCTAAGGAGGACGAAAATGACCTAAATGTTCAACCAAGGACACAAAATCACTTATTGGATGCACAAGATTGGTTAAAAATCCTAATTGGATAAGAATAAGCCTAGGGAGGACGAAATTGACCGAAATGTTAAACCAACGACACAGATGCACTTAATTGATGCACAAGATTGGTTAAAATCCCTAATTCGGTTAGAATAAGCCTAGGGAGGACGAAGACGGCCTAAATGTTACTCCAATGACACAACCGCACTTATTGGATGCACAAGATTGGATAAAAACCCTAATTGGATTAGAATAAGCCTATGGAGGACGAAAATGACATAAATGTTCAACCAATGACACAAATGCACTTATTGGATGCACAAGATTTGTTAAAAACCCTAATTGGCTTAGAATAAGCCTAGGGAGAACGAAAATGACCTAAATGTTAATCCAATGACACAAACGCATTTATTGGATGCACAAGATTGGTTTAAAACCCTAATTGGATTAGAATAAGCCTAGGGAGGACGAAAATGACACAAATGTTCAACTAATGACACAAATGCACTTATTGGATGCACAAGATTTGTTAAAAACCCTAATTGGCTTAGAATAAATCTAGGGAGAACGAAAATGACCTAAATGTTAATCCAATGACACAAACGCATTTATTGGATGCACAAGATTGGTTAAAAACCCTAATTGGATTAGAATAAGCCTAGGGAGGACGAAAATGACACAAATGTTCAACCAATGACACAAAATCACTTATTGGATGCAGAAGCTTGGTTAAAAACCCTGATTGGCTAAGAATAAGCCTAGTGAGAACGAAAATAACCTAAATGTTAATCCAAAGACACAAACGCACTTATTAGATGCACAAGATTGGTTAAAAACCCTAATTGGCTTAGAATAAGCCTAGGGAGAACGAAAATGACCTAAATGTTACTCCAATGACACAAACACACTTTTTGGATGCACAAGATTGGTTAAAAACCCTAATTGGATTAGAATAAGCCTAGGGAGGACGAAAATGACATAAATGTTAATCCAAAGACACAAACGCACTTATTAGATGCACAAGATTGGTTAAAAACCCTAATTGGCTTAGAATAAGCCTAGGGAGAACGAAAATGACCTAAATGTTACTCCAATGACACAAACACACTTTTTGGATGCACAAGATTGGTTAAAAACCCTAATTGGATTAGAATAAGCCTAGGGAGGACGAAAATGACATAAATGTTTAACCAATGACACAAAATCACTTATTGGATGCACAAGATTGGTTAAAAACCCTAATTGGATAAGAATAAGCCTAGGGACGACGAAATTGACCGAAATGTTAAACCAACGACACAGATGCACTTAATTGATGCACAAGATTGGTTAAAATCCCTAATTCGGTTAGAATAAGCCTAGGGAGGACGAAGACGACCTAAATGTTACTCCAATGACACAACCGCACTTATTGGATGCACAAGATTGGATAAAAACCCTAATTGGATTAGAATAAGCCTAGGGAGGACGAAAATGACATAAATGTTCAACCAATGACACAAATGCACTTATTGGATGCACAAGATTTGTTAAAAACCCTAATTGGCTTAGAATAAGCCTAGGGAGAACGAAAATGACCTAAATGTTAATCCAATGACACAAACGCATTTATTGGATGCACAAGATTGGTTAAAAACCCTAATTGGATTAGAATAAGCCTAGGGAGGACGAAAATGACACAAATGTTCAACCAATGACACAAAATCACTTATTGGATGCAGAAGCTTGGTTAAAAACCCTGATTGGCTAAGAATTAGCCTAGAGAGAACGAAAATAACCTAAATGTTAATCCAAAGACACAAACGCACTTATTAGATGCACAAGATTGGTTAAAAACCCTAATTGGCTTAGAATAAGCCTAGGGAGAACGAAAATGACCTAAATGTTAATCCAATGACACAAACGCATTTATTGGATGCACAAGATTGGTTAAAAACCCTAATTGGATTAGAATAAGCCTAGGGAGGACGAAAATGACATAAATGTTTAACCAATGACACAAAATCACTTATTGGATGCACAAGATTGGTTAAAAACCCTAATTGGATTAGAATAAGCCTAGAGAGGACGAAAATGACCTAAATGTACAACCAATGACACAAAATCACTTATCGGATGCACATCATTGGTTAAAAACCTAGTTGGATTAGAATAAGCCTAGGGAGGACGAAAATGACCTAAATGTTCAACCAATGACAAAAAATCACTTGTTGGATGCACAAGATTGGTTAAAACCGTAATTGTCTTATAATAAGCCTAGGGAGAACGAAAAATGACCTAAATGTTAATCCAATGACACAAATGCATTTATTGGATGCACAAGATTGGTTAAAAACCCTAACTGGATTAGGATACGCCTAGGGAGGATGAAAATGACCTAAATGTTAAACCAATGACACAAAATCACTTATTGGATGCACAAGATTCGTTCAAAATCCTAATTGGATTAGAATAAGCCTAGGGCGAACGAAAATGACCTAAATGTTCAACCAATGACACAAAATCACTTATTGGATGCACAAGATTGGTTAAAAACCCTAATTGGATTAGAATAAGGCTAAGGAGGACGAAAATG
Organism: Cicer yamashitae; assembly: GCA_037974755.1. NCBI lineage: Eukaryota > Viridiplantae > Streptophyta > Magnoliopsida > Fabales > Fabaceae > Cicer > Cicer yamashitae. The sequence continues at coordinate 23,446,215 of JBBPBQ010000004.1, read as the reverse complement.
ACCTAAATGTTCAACCAAGGACACAAAATCACTTATTGGATGCACAAGATTCGTTCAAAACCCTAATTGGATTAGAATAAGCCTAGGGCGGACGAAAATGACCTAAATGTTCAACCAAGGACACAAAATCACTTATTGGATGCACAAGATTGGTTAAAAACCCTAATTGGATAAGAATAAGCCTAGGGAGGACGAAATTGACCGAAATGTTAAACCAACGACACAGATGCACTTAATTGATGCACAAGATTGGTTAAAAACCCTAATTGGCTTAGAATAAGCCTAAGGAGAACGAAAATGACCTAAATGTTACTCCAATGACACAAACACACTTTTTGGATGCACAAGATTGGTTAAAAACCCTAATTGGATTAGAATAAGCCTAGAGAGGACGAAAATGACCTAAATGTACAACCAATGACACAAAATCACTTATCGGATGCACATCATTGGTTAAAAACCTAGTTGGATTAGAATAAGCCTAGGGAGGACGAAAATGACCTAAATGTTCAACCAATGACAAAAAATCACTTGTTGGATGCACAAGATTGGTTAAAACCGTAGTTGTCTTATAATAAGCCTAGGGAGAACGAAAATGACCTAAATGTTAATCCAATGACACAAATGCATTTATTGGATGCACAAGATTGGTTAAAAACCCTAACTGGATTAGGATACGCCTAGGGAGGATGAAAATGACCTAAATGTTAAACCAATGACACAAAATCACTTATTGGATGCACAAGATTCGTTCAAAATCCTAATTGGATTAGAATAAGCCTATGGCGAACGAAAATGACCTAAATGTTCAACCAATGACACAAAATCACTTATTGGATGCACAAGATTGGTTAAAAACCCTAATTGGATTAGAATAAGGCTAAGGAGGACGAAAATGACCTAAATGTTCAACCAAGGACACAAAATCACTTATTGGATGCACAAGATTTGTTAAAAACCCTAATTGGCTTAGAATAAATCTAGGGAGAACGAAAATGACCTAAATGTTAATCCAATGACACAAACGCATTTATTGGATGCACAAGATTGGTTAAAAACCCTAATTGGATTAGAATAAGCCTAGGGAGGACGAAAATGACACAAATGTTCAACCAATGACACAAAATCACTTATTGGATGCAGAAGCTTGGTTAAAAACCCTGATTGGCTAAGAATAAGCCTAGAGAGAACGAAAATAACCTAAATGTTAATCCAAAGACACAAACGCACTTATTAGATGCACAAGATTGGTTAAAAACCCTAATTGGCTTAGAATAAGCCTAGGGAGAACGAAAATGACCAAAATGTTACTCCAATGACACAAACACACTTTTTGGATGCAAAAGATTGGTTAAAAACCCTAATTGGATTAGAATAAGCCTAGGGAGGACGAAAATGACATAAATGTTTAACCAATGACACAAAATCACTTATTGGATGCACAAGATTGGTTAAAAACCCTAATTGGATTAGAATAAGCCTAGAGAGGACGAAAATGACCTAAATGTACAACCAATGACACAAAATCACTTATCGGATGCACATCATTGGTTAAAAACCTAGTTGGATTAGAATAAGCCTAGGGAGGACGAAAATGACCTAAATGTTCAACCAATGACAAAAAATCACTTGTTGGATGCACAAGATTGGTTAAAACCGTAATTGTCTTATAATAAGCCTAGGGAGAACGAAAATGACCTAAATGTTAATCCAATGACACAAATGCATTTATTGGATGCACAAGGTTGGTTAAAAACCCTAACTGGATTAGGATACGCCTAGGGAGGATGAAAATGACCTAAATGTTAAACCAATGACACAAAATCACTTATTGGATGCACAAGATTCGTTCAAAACCCTAATTGGATTAGAATAAGCCTAGGGCGGACGAAAATGACCTAAATGTTCAACCAATGACACAAAATTACTTATTGGATGCACAAGATTGGTTAAAAACCCTAATTGGATTAGAATAAGGCTAAGGAGGACGAAAATGACCTAAATGTTCAACCAAGGACACAAAATCACTTATTGGATGCACAAGATTGGTTAAAAACCCTAATTGGATAAGAATAAGCCTAGGGAGGACGAAATTGACCGAAATGTTAAACCAACGACACAGATGCACTTAATTTATGCACAAGATTGGTTAAAATCCCTAATTCGGTTAGAATAAGCCTAGGGAGGACGAAGACGACCTAAATGTTACTCCAATGACACAACCTCACTTATTGGATGTACAAGATTGGATAAAAACCCTAATTGGATTAGAATAAGCCTAGGGAGGACGAAAATGACATAAATGTTCAACCAATGACACAAATGCACTTATTGGATGCACAAGATTTGTTAAAAACCCTAATTGGCTTAGAATAAGCCTAGGGAGAACGAAAATGACCTAAATGTTAATCCAATGACACAAACGCATTTATTGGATACACAAGATTGGTTAAAAACCCTAATTGGATTAGAATAAGCCTAGGGAGGACGAAAATGACACAAATGTTCAACCAATGACACAAAATCACTTATTGGATGCAGAAGCTTGGTTAAAAACCCTGATTGGCTAAGAATAAGCCTAGAGAGAACGAAAATAACCTAAATGTTAATCCAAAGACACAAACGCACTTATTAGATGCACAAGATTGGTTAAAAACCCTAATTGGCTTAGAATAAGCCTAGGGAGAACGAAAATGACCTAAATGTTACTCCAATGACACAAACACACTTTTTGGATGCACAAGATTGGTTAAAACCCCTAATTGGATTAGAATAAGCCTAGGGAGGACGAAAATGACATAAATGTTTAACCAATGACACAAAATCACTTATTGGATGCACAAGATTGGTTAAAAACCCTAATTGGATTAGAATAAGCCTAGAGAGGACGAAAATGACCTAAATGTACAACCAATGACACAAAATACTTATCGGATGCACATCATTGGTTAAAAACCTAGTTGGATTAGAATAAGCCTAGGGAGGACGAGAATGACTTAAATGTTCAACCAATGACAAAAAATCACTTGTTGGATGCACAAGATTGGTTAAAACCGTAATTGTCTTATAATAAGCCTAGGGAGAACGAAAATGACCTAAATGTTAATCCAATGACACAAATGCATTTATTGGATGCACAAGATTGGTTAAAAACCCTTACTGGATTAGGATACGCCTAGGGAGGATGAAAATGACCTAAATGTTAAACCAATGACACAAAATCACTTATTGGATGCACAAGATTCGTTCAAAACCCTAATTGGATTAGAATAAGCCTAGGGCGGACGAAAATGACCTAAATGTTCAACCAATGACACAAAATCACTTATTGGATGCACAAGATTGGTTAAAAACCCTAATTGGATTAGAATAAGGCTAAGGAGGACGAAAATGACCTAAATGTTCAACCAAGGACACAAAATCACTTATTGGATGCACAAGATTGGTTAATAACCCTAATTGGATAAGAATAAGCCAAGGGAGGACGAAATTGACCGAAATGTTAAACCAACGACACAGATGCACTTAATTGATGCACAAGATTGGTTAAAAACCCTAATTGGCTTAGAATAAGCCTAGGGAGAACGAAAATGACCTAAATGTTACTCCAATGACACAAACACACTTTTTGGATGCACAAGATTGGTTAAAAACCCTAATTGGATTAGAATAAGCCTAGGGAGGACGAAAATGACATAAATGTTAATCCAAAGACACAAACGCACTTATTAGATGCACAAGATTGGTTAAAAACCCTAATTGGCTTAGAATAAGCCTAGGGAGAACGAAAATGACCTAAATGTTACTCCAATGACACAAACACACTTTTTGGATGCACAAGATTGGTTAAAAACCCTAATTGGATTAGAATAAGCCTAGGGAGGACGAAAATGACATAAATGTTTAACCAATGACACAAAATCACTTATTGGATGCACAAGATTGGTTAAAAACCCTAATTGGATAAGAATAAGCCTAGGGACGACGAAATTGACCGAAATGTTAAACCAACGACACAGATGCACTTAATTGATGCACAAGATTGGTTAAAATCCCTAATTCGGTTAGAATAAGCCTAGGGAGGACGAAGACGACCTAAATGTTACTCCAATGACACAACCGCACTTATTGGATGCACAAGATTGGATAAAAACCCTAATTGGATTAGAATAAGCCTAGGGAGGACGAAAATGACATAAATGTTCAACCAATGACACAAATGCACTTATTGGATGCACAAGATTTGTTAAAAACCCTAATTGGCTTAGAATAAATCTAGGGAGAACGAAAATGACCTAAATGTTAATCCAATGACACAAACGCATTTATTGGATGCACAAGATTGGTTAAAAGCCCTAATTGGATTAGAATAAGCCTAGGGAGGACGAAAATGACCAAAATGTTACTCCAATGACACAAACACACTTTTTGGATGCACAAGATTGGTTAAAAACCCTAATTGGATTAGAATAAGCCTAGGGAGGACGAAAATGACATAAATGTTTAACCAATGACACAAAATCACTTATTGGATGCACAAGATTGGTTAAAAACCCTAATTGGATTAGAATAAGCCTAGAGAGGACGAAAATGACCTAAATGTACAACCAATGACACAAAATCACTTATCGGATGCACATCATTGGTTAAAAACCTAGTTGGATTAGAATAAGCCTAGGGAGGACGAAAATGACCTAAATGTTCAACCAATGACAAAAAATCACTTGTTGGATGCACAAGATTGGTTAAAACCGTAATTGTCTTATAATAAGCCTAGGGAGAACGAAAAATGACCTAAATGTTAATCCAATGACACAAATGCATTTATTGGATGCACAAGATTGGTTAAAAACCCTAACTGGATTAGGATACGCCTAGGGAGGATGAAAATGACCTAAATGTTAAACCAATGACACAAAATCACTTATTGGATGCACAAGATTCGTTCAAAATCCTAATTGGATTAGAATAAGCCTAGGGCGAACGAAAATGACCTAAATGTTCAACCAATGACACAAAATCACTTATTGGATGCACAAGATTGGTTAAAAACCCTAATTGGATTAGAATAAGGCTAAGGAGGACGAAAATGACCTAAATGTTCAACCAAGGACACAAAATCACTTATTGGATGCACAAGATTGGTTAAAAATCCTAATTGGATAAGAATAAGCATAGGGAGGACGAAATTGACCGAAATGTTAAACCAACGACACAGATGCACTTAATTGATGCACAAGATTGGTTAAAATCCCTAATTCGGTTAGAATAAGCCTAGGGAGGACGAAGACGACCTAAATGTTACTCCAATGACACAACCGCACTTATTGGATGCACAAGATTGGATAAAAACCCTAATTGGATTAGAATAAGCCTAGGGAGGACGAAAATGACATAAATGTTCAACCAATGACACAAATGCACTTATTGGATGCACAAGATTTGTTAAAAACCCTAATTGGCTTAGAATAAATCTAGGGAGAACGAAAATGACCTAAATGTTAATCCAATGACACAAACGCATTTATTGGATGCACAAGATTGGTTAAAAGCCCTAATTGGATTAGAATAAGCCTAGGGAGGACGAAAATGACCAAAATGTTACTCCAATGACACAAACACACTTTTTGGATGCACAAGATTGGTTAAAAACCCTAATTGGATTAGAATAAGCCTAGGGAGGACGAAAATGACATAAATGTTTAACCAA
>JBBPBQ010000004.1:23400079-23428749 GCA_037974755.1 Cicer yamashitae | reverse complement strand
GGAGAACGAAAATGACCTAAATGTTACTCCAATGACACAAACACACTTTTTGGATGCACAAGATTGGTTAAAAACCCTAATTGGATTAGAATAAGCCTAGGGAGGACGAAAATGACATAAATGTTTAACCAATGACACAAAATCACTTATTGGATGCACAAGATTGGTTAAAAACCCTAATTGGATTAGAATAAGCCTAGAGAGGACGAAAATGACCTAAATGTACAACCAATGACACAAAATCACTTATCGGATGCACATCATTGGTTAAAAACCTAGTTGGATTAGAATAAGCCTAGGGAGGACGAAAATGACCTAAATGTTCAACCAATGACAAAAAATCACTTGTTGGATGCACAAGATTGGTTAAAACCGTAATTGTCTTATAATAAGCCTAGGGGGAACGAAAATGACCTAAATGTTAATCCAATGACACAAATGCATTTATTGGATGCACAAGATTGGTTAAAAACCCTAACTGGATTAGGATACGCCTAGGGAGGATGAAAATGACCTAAATGTTAAACCAATGACACAAAATCACTTATTGGATGCACAAGATTGGTTAAAAACCCTAACTGGATTAGGATACGCCTAGGGAGGATGAAAATGACCTAAATGTTAAACCAATGACACAAAATCACTTATTGGATGCACAAGATTCGTTCAAAATCCTAATTGGATTAGAATAAGCCTAGGGCGAACGAAAATGACCTAAATGTTCAACCAATGACACAAAATCACTTATTGGATGCACAAGATTGGTTAAAAACCCTAATTGGATTAGAATAACGCTAAGGAGGACGAAAATGACCTAAATGTTCAACCAAGGACACAAAATCACTTATTGGATGCACAAGATTCGTTCAAAACCCTAATTGGATTAGAATAAGCCTAGGGCGGACGAAAATGACCTAAATGTTCAACCAATGACACAAAATTACTTATTGGATGCACAAGATTGGTTAAAAACCCTAATTGGATTAGAATAAGGCTAAGGAGGACGAAAATGACCTAAATGTTCAACCAAGGACACAAAATCACTTATTGGATGCACAAGATTGGTTAAAAACCCTAATTGGATAAGAATAAGCCTAGGGAGGACGAAATTGACCGAAATGTTAAACCAACGACACAGATGCACTTAATTGATGCACAAGATTGGTTAAAATCCCTAATTCGGTAAGAATAAGCCTAGGGAGGACGAAGACGACCTAAATGTTACTCCAATGACACAACCGCACTTATTGGATGCACAAGATTGGATAAAAACCCTAATTGGATTAGAATAAGCCTAGGGAGGACGAAAATGACATAAATGTTCAACCAATGACACAAATGCACTTATTGGATGCACAAGATTTGTTAAAAACCCTAATTGGCTTAGAATAAGCCTAGGGAGAACGAAAATGACCTAAATGTTAATCCAATGACACAAACGCATTTATTGGATGCACAAGATTGGTTAAAAACCCTAATTGGATTAGAATAAGCCTAGGGAGGACGAAAATGACACAAATGTTCAACCAATGACCCAAAATCACTTATTGGATGCAGAAGCTTGGTTAAAAACCCTGATTGGCTAAGAATAAGCCTAGAGAGAACGAAAATAACCTAAATGTTAATCCAAAGACACAAACGCACTTATTAGATGCACAAGATTGGTTAAAAACCCTAATTGGCTTAGAATAAGCCTAGGGAGAACGAAAATGACCTAAATGTTAATCCAATGACACAAACGCATTTATTGGATGCACAAGATTGGTTTAAAACCCTAATTGGATTAGAATAAGCCTAGGGAGGACGAAAATGACACAAATGTTCAACTAATGACACAAATGCACTTATTGGATGCACAAGATTTGTTAAAAACCCTAATTGGCTTAGAATAAATCTAGGGAGAACGAAAATGACCTAAATGTTAATCCAATGACACAAACGCATTTATTGGATGCACAAGATTGGTTAAAAACCCTAATTGGATTAGAATAAGCCTAGGGAGGACGAAAATGACACAAATGTTCAACCAATGACACAAAATCACTTATTGGATGCAGAAGCTTGGTTAAAAACCCTGATTGGCTAAGAATAAGCCTAGTGAGAACGAAAATAACCTAAATGTTAATCCAAAGACACAAACGCACTTATTAGATGCACAAGATTGGTTAAAAACCCTAATTGGCTTAGAATAAGCCTAGGGAGAACGAAAATGACCTAAATGTTACTCCAATGACACAAACACACTTTTTGGATGCACAAGATTGGTTAAAAACCCTAATTGGATTAGAATAAGCCTAGGGAGGACGAAAATGACACAAATGTTCAACTAATGACACAAATGCACTTATTGGATGCACAAGATTTGTTAAAAACCCTAATTGGCTTAGAATAAATCTAGGGAGAACGAAAATGACCTAAATGTTAATCCAATGACACAAACGCATTTATTGGATGCACAAGATTGGTTAAAAGCCCTAATTGGATTAGAATAAGCCTAGGGAGGACGAAAATGACACAAATGTTCAACCAATGACACAAAATCACTTATTGGATGCAGAAGCTTGGTTAAAAACCCTGATTGGCTAAGAATAAGCCTAGAGAGAACGAAAATAACCTAAATGTTAATCCAAAGACACAAACGCACTTATTAGATGCACAAGATTGGTTAAAAACCCTAATTGGCTTAGAATAAGCCTAGGGAGAACGAAAATGACCTAAATGTTACTCCAATGACACAAACACACTTATTGGATGCACAAGATTGGTTAAAAACCCTAATTGGATTAGAATAAGCCTAGGGAGGACGAAAATGACATAAATGTTTAACCAATGACACAAAATCACTTATTGGATGCACAAGATTGGTTAAAAACCCTAATTGGATTAGAATAAGCCTAGAGAGGACGAAAATGACCTAAATGTACAACCAATGACACAAAATCACTTATCGGATGCACATCATTGGTTAAAAACCTAGTTGGATTAGAATAAGCCTAGGGGGGACGAAAATGACCTAAATGTTCAACCAATGACAAAAAATCACTTGTTGGATGCACAAGATTGGTTAAAACCGTAATTGTCTTATAATAAGCCTAGGGAGAACGAAAATGACCTAAATGTTAATCCAATGACACAAATGCATTTATTGGATGCACAAGATTGGTTAAAAACCCTAACTGGATTAGGATACGCCTAGGGAGGATGAAAATGACCTAAATGTTAAACCAATGACACAAAATCACTTATTGGATGCACAAGATTCGTTCAAAATCCTAATTGGATTAGAATAAGCCTAGGGCGGACGAAAATGACCTAAATGTTCAACCAATGACACAAAATCACTTATTGGATGCACAAGATTGGTTAAAAACCCTAATTGGATTAGAATAAGGCTAAGGAGGACGAAAATGACCTAAATGTTCAACCAAGGACACAAAATCACTTATTGGATGCACAAGATTGGTTAAAAATCCTAATTGGATAAGAATAAGCCTAGGGAGGACGAAATTGACCGAAATGTTAATCCAACGACACAGATGCACTTAATTGATGCACAAGATTGGTTAAAATCCCTAATTCGGTTAGAATAAGCCTAGGGAGGACGAAGACGACCTAAATGTTACTCCAATGACACAACCGCACTTATTGGATGCACAAGATTGGATAAAAACCCTAATTGGATTAGAATAAGCCTAGGGAGGACGAAAATGACATAAATGTTCAACCAATGACACAAATGCACTTATTGGATGCACAAGATTTGTTAAAAACCCTAATTGGCTTAGAATAAATCTAGGGAGAACGAAAATGACCTAAATGTTAATCCAATGACACAAACGCATTTATTGGATGCACAAGATTGGTTAAAAGCCCTAATTGGATTAGAATAAGCCTAGGGAGGACGAAAATGACCAAAATGTTACTCCAATGACACAAACACACTTTTTGGATGCACAAGATTGGTTAAAAACCCTAATTGGATTAGAATAAGCCTAGGGAGGACGAAAATGACATAAATGTTTAACCAATGACACAAAATCACTTATTGGATGCACAAGATTGGTTAAAAACCCTAATTGGATTAGAATAAGCCTAGAGAGGACGAAAATGACCTAAATGTACAACCAATGACACAAAATCACTTATCGGATGCACATCATTGGTTAAAAACCTAGTTGGATTAGAATAAGCCTAGGGAGGACGAAAATGACCTAAATGTTCAACCAATGACAAAAAATCACTTGTTGGATGCACAAGATTGGTTAAAACCGTAATTGTCTTATAATAAGCCTAGGGGGAACGAAAATGACCTAAATGTTAATCCAATGACACAAATGCATTTATTGGATGGACAAGATTGGTTAAAAACCCTAACTGGATTAGGATACGCCTAGGGAGGATGAAAATGACCTAAATGTTAAACCAATGACACAAAATCACTTATTGGATGCACAAGATTCGTTCAAAATCTTAATTGGATTAGAATAAGCCTAGGGCGAACGAAAATGACCTAAATGTTAAACCAATGACACAAAATCACTTATTGGATGCACAAGATTCGTTCAAAATCCTAATTGGATTAGAATAAGCCTAGGGCGAACGAAAATGACCTAAATGTTCAACCAATGACACAAAATCACTTATTGGATGCACAAGATTGGTTAAAAACCCTAATTGGATTAGAATAAGGCTAAGGAGGACGAAAATGACCTAAATGTTCAACCAAGGACACAAAATCACTTATTGGATGCACAAGATTCGTTCAAAACCCTAATTGGATTAGAATAAACCTAGGGCGGACGAAAATGACCTAAATGTTCAACCAATGACACAAAATCACTTATTGGATGCACAAGATTGGTTAAAAACCCTAATTGGATTAGAATAAGGCTAAGGAGGACGAAAATGACCTAAATGTTCAACCAAGGAGACAAAATCACTTATTGGATGCACAAGATTGGTTAAAAATCCTAATTGGATAAGAATAAGCCTAGGGAGGACGAAATTGACCGAAATGTTAAACCAACGACACAGATGCACTTAATTGATGCACAAGATTGGTTAAAATCCCTAATTCGGTTAGAATAAGCCTAGGGAGGACGAAGACGACCTAAATGTTACTCCAATGACACAACCGCACTTATTGGATGCACAAGATTGGATAAAAACCCTAATTGGATTAGAATAAGCCTATGGAGGACGAAAATGACATAAATGTTCAACCAATGACACAAATGCACTTATTGGATGCACAAGATTTGTTAAAAACCCTAATTGGCTTAGAATAAGCCTAGGGAGAACGAAAATGACCTAAATGTTAATCCAATGACACAAATGCATTTATTGGATGCACAAGGTTGGTTAAAAACCCTAACTGGATTAGGATACGCCTAGGGAGGATGAAAATGACCTAAATGTTAAACCAATGACACAAAATCACTTATTGGATGCACAAGATTCGTTCAAAACCCTAATTGGATTAGAATAAGCCTAGGGCGGACGAAAATGACCTAAATGTTCAACCAATCACACAAAATCACTTATTGGATGCACAAGATTGGTTAAAAACCCTAATTGGATTAGAATAAGGCTAAGGAGGACGAAAATGACCTAAATGTTCAACCAAGGACACAAAATCACTTATTGGATGCACAAGATTCGTTCAAAACCCTAATTGGATAAGAATAAGCCTAGGGAGGACGAAATTGACCGAAATGTTAAACCAACGACACAGATCCACTTAATTGATGCACAAGATTGGTTAAAGTCCCTAATTCGGTTAGAATAAGCCTAGGGAGGACGAAGACGACCTAAATGTTACTCCAATGACACAACCGCACTTATTGGATGCACAAGATTGGATAAAAACCCTAATTGGATTAGAATAAGCCTATGGAGGACGAAAATGACATAAATGTTCAACCAATGACACAAATGCACTTATTATATGCACAAGATTTGTTAAAAACCCGAATTGGCTTAGAATAAGCCTAGGGAGAACGAAAATGACCTAAATGCTAATCCAATGACACAAACGCATTTATTGGATGCTCAAGATTGGTTAAAAACCCTAATTGGATTAGAATAAGCCTAGGGAGGACGAAAATGACACAAATGTTCAACTAATGACACAAATGCACTTATTGGATGCACAAGATTTGTTAAAAACCCTAATTGGCTTAGAATAAATCTAGGGAGAACGAAAATGACCTAAATGTTAATCCAATGACACAAACGCATTTATTGGATGCACAAGATTGGTTAAAAACCCTAATTGGATTAGAATAAGCCTAGGGAGGACGAAAATGACACAAATGTTCAACCAATGACACAAAATCACTTATTGGATGCAGAAGCTTGGTTAAAAACCCTGATTGGCTAAGAATAAGCCTAGAGAGAACGAAAATAACCTAAATGTTAATCCAAAGACACAAACGCACTTATTAGATGCACAAGATTGGTTAAAAACCCTAATTGGCTTAGAATAAGCCTAGGGAGAACGAAAATGACTTAAATGTTACTCCAATGACACAAACACACTTTTTGGATGCACAAGATTGGTTAAAAACCCTAATTGGATTAGAATAAGCCTAGGGAGGACGAAAATGACATAAATGTTTAACCAATGACACAAAATCACTTATTGGATGCACAAGATTGGTTAAAAACCCTAATTGGATTAGAATAAGCCTAGAGAGGACGAAAATGACCTAAATGTACAACCAATGACACAAAATCACTTATCGGATGCACATCATTGGTTAAAAACCTAGTTGGATTAGAATAAGCCTAGGGAGGACGAAAATGACCTAAATGTTCAACCAATGACAAAAAATCACTTGTTGGATGCACAAGATTGGTTAAAACCGTAATTGTCTTATAATAAGCCTAGGGAGAACGAAAATGACCTAAATGTTAATCCAATGACACAAATGCATTTATTGGATGCACAAGGTTGGTTAAAAACCCTAACTGGATTAGGATACGCCTAGGGAGGATGAAAATGACCTAAATGTTAAACCAATGACACAAAATCACTTATTGGATGCACAAGATTCGTTCAAAACCCTAATTGGATTAGAATAAGCCTAGGGCGGACGAAAATGACCTAAATGTTCAACCAATGACACAAAATTACTTATTGGATGCACAAGATTGGTTAAAAACCCTAATTGGATTAGAATAAGGCTAAGGAGGACGAAAATGACCTAAATGTTCAACCAAGGACACAAAATCACTTATTGGATGCACAAGATTGGTTAAAAACCCTAATTGGATAAGAATAAGCCTAGGGAGGACGAAATTGACCGAAATGTTAAACCAACGACACAGATGCACTTAATTGATGCACAAGATTGGTTAAAAACCCTAATTGGCTTAGAATAAGCCTAAGGAGAACGAAAATGACCTAAATGTTACTCCAATGACACAAACACACTTTTTGGATGCACAAGATTGGTTAAAAACCCTAATTGGATTAGAATAAGCCTAGGGAGGACGAAAATGACATAAATGTTTAACCAATGACACAAAATCACTTATTGGATGCACAAGATTGGTTAAAAACCCTAATTGGATTAGAATAAGCCTAGAGAGGACGAAAATGACCTAAATGTACAACCAATGACACAAAATCACTTATCGGATGCACATCATTGGTTAAAAACCTAGTTGGATTAGAATAAGCCTAGGGAGGACGAAAATGACCTAAATGTTCAACCAATGACAAAAAATCACTTGTTGGAAGCACAAGATTGGTTAAAACCGTAGTTGTCTTATAATAAGCCTAGGGAGAACGAAAATGACCTAAATGTTAATCCAATGACATAAATGCATTTATTGGATGCACAAGATTGGTTAAAAACCCTAACTGGATTAGGATACGCCTAGGGAGGATGAAAATGACCTAAATGTTATACCAATGACACAAAATCACTTATTGGATGCACAAGATTCGTTCAAAACCCTAATTGGATTAGAATAAGCCTAGGGCGGACGAAAATGACCTAAATGTTCAACCAATGACACAAAATCACTTATTGGATGCACAAGATTGGTTAAAAACCCTAATTGGATTAGAATAAGGCTAAGGAGGACGAAAATGACCTAAATGTTCAACCAAGGACACAAAATCACTTATTGGATGCACAAGATTCGTTCAAAACCCTAATTGGATTAGAATAAACCTAGGGCGGACGAAAATGACCTAAATGTTCAACCAATGACACAAAATCACTTATTGGATGCACAAGATTGGTTAAAAACCCTAATTGGATTAGAATAAGGCTAAGGAGGACGAAAATGACCTAAATGTTCAACCAAGGAGACAAAATCACTTATTGGATGCACAAGATTGGTTAAAAATCCTAATTGGATAAGAATAAGCCTAGGGAGGACGAAATTGACCGAAATGTTAAACCAACGACACAGATGCACTTAATTGATGCACAAGATTGGTTAAAATCCCTAATTCGGTTAGAATAAGCCTAGGGAGGACGAAGACGACCTAAATGTTACTCCAATGACACAACCGCACTTATTGGATGCACAAGATTGGATAAAAACCCTAATTGGATTAGAATAAGCCTATGGAGGACGAAAATGACATAAATGTTCAACCAATGACACAAATGCACTTATTGGATGCACAAGATTTGTTAAAAACCCTAATTGGCTTAGAATAAGCCTAGGGAGAACGAAAATGACCTAAATGTTAATCCAATGACACAAACGCATTTATTGGATGCACAAGATTCGTTTAAAACCCTAATTGGATTAGAATAAGCCTAGGGAGGACGAAAATGACACAAATGTTCAACTAATGACACAAATGCACTTATTGGATGCACAAGATTTGTTAAAAACCCTAATTGGCTTAGAATAAATCTAGGGAGAACGAAAATGACCTAAATGTTAATCCAATGACACAAACGCATTTATTGGATGCACAAGATTGGTTACAAACCCTAATTGGATTAGAATAAGCCTAGGGAGGACGAAAATGACACAAATGTTCAACCAATGACACAAAATCACTTATTGGATGCAGAAGCTTGGTTAAAAACCCTGATTGGCTAAGAATAAGCCTAGAGAGAATGAAAATAACCTAAATGTTAATCCAAAGACACAAACGCACTTATTAGATGCACAAGATTGGTTAAAAACCCTAATTGGCTTAGAATAAGCCTAGGGAGAACGAAAATGACCAAAATGTTACTCCAATGACACAAACACACTTTTTGGATGCACAAGATTGGTTAAAAACCCTAATTGGATTAGAATAAGCCTAGGGAGGACGAAAATGACATAAATGTTTAACCAATGACACAAAATCACTTATTGGATGCACAAGATTGGTTAAAAACCCTAATTGGATTAGAATAAGCCTAGAGAGGACGAAAATGACCTAAATGTACAACCAATGACACAAAATCACTTATCGGATGCACATCATTGGTTAAAAACCTAGTTGGATTAGAATAAGCCTAGGGAGGACGAAAATGACCTAAATGTTCAACCAATGACAAAAAATCACTTGTTGGATGCACAAGATTGGTTAAAACCGTAATTGTCTTATAATAAGCCTAGGGAGAACGAAAATGACCTAATTGTTAATCCAATGACACAAATGCATTTATTGGATGCACAAGATTGGTTAAAAACCCTAACTGGATTAGGATACGCCTAGGGAGGATGAAAATGACCTAAATGTTAAACCAATGACACAAAATCACTTATTGGATGCACAAGATTCGTTCAAAATCCTAATTGGATTAGAATAAGCCTATGGCGAACGAAAATGACCTAAATGTTCAACCAATGACACAAAATCACTTATTGGATGCACAAGATTGGTTAAAAACCCTAATTGGATTAGAATAAGGCTAAGGAGGACGAAAATGACCTAAATGTTCAACCAAGGACACAAAATCACTTATTGGATGCACAAGATTTGTTAAAAACCCTAATTGGCTTAGAATAAATCTAGGGAGAACGAAAATGACCTAAATGTTAATCCAATGACACAAACGCATTTATTGGATGCACAAGATTGGTTAAAAACCCTAATTGGATTAGAATAAGCCTAGGGAGGACGAAAATGACACAAATGTTCAACCAATGACACAAAATCACTTATTGGATGCAGAAGCTTGGTTAAAAACCCTGATTGGCTAAGAATAAGCCTAGAGAGAACGAAAATAACCTAAATGTTAATCCAAAGACACAAACGCACTTATTAGATGCACAAGATTGGTTAAAAACCCTAATTGGCTTAGAATAAGCCTAGGGAGAACGAAAATGACCAAAATGTTACTCCAATGACACAAACGCATTTATTGGATGCACAAGATTGGTTAAAAACCCTAATTGGATTAGAATAAGCCTAGGGAGGACGAAAATGACACAAATGTTCAACTAATGACACAAATGCACTTATTGGATGCACAAGATTTGTTAAAAACCCTAATTGGCTTAGAATAAATCTAGGGAGAACGAAAATGACCTAAATGTTAATCCAATGACACAAACGCATTTATTGGATGCACAAGATTGGTTAAAAGCCCTAATTGGATTAGAATAAGCCTAGGGAGGACGAAAATGACACAAATGTTCAACCAATGACACAAAATCACTTATTGGATGCAGAAGCTTGGTTAAAAACCCTGATTGGCTAAGAATAAGCCTAGAGAGAACGAAAATAACCTAAATGTTAATCCAAAGACACAAACGCACTTATTAGATGCACAAGATTGGTTAAAAACCCTAATTGGCTTAGAATAAGCCTAGGGAGAACGAAAATGACCTAAATGTTACTCCAATGACACAAACACACTTTTTGGATGCACAAGATTGGTTAAAAACCCTAATTGGATTAGAATAAGCCTAGGGAGGACGAAAATGACATAAATGTTAATCCAAAGACACAAACGCACTTATTAGATGCACAAGATTGGTTAAAAACCCTAATTGGCTTAGAATAAGCCTAGGGAGAACGAAAATGACCTAAATGTTACTCCAATGACACAAACACACTTTTTGGATGCACAAGATTGGTTAAAAACCCTAATTGGATTAGAATAAGCCTAGGGAGGACGAAAATGACATAAATGTTTAACCAATGACACAAAATCACTTATTGGATGCACAAGATTGGTTAAAAACCCTAATTGGATTAGAATAAGCCTAGGGAGGACGAAAATGACACAAATGTTCAACCAATGACACAAAATCACTTATTGGATGCAGAAGCTTGGTTAAAAACCCTGATTGGCTAAGAATAAGCCTAGAGAGAACGAAAATAACCTAAATGTTAATCCAAAGACACAAACGCACTTATTAGATGCACAAGATTGGTTAAAAACCCTAATTGGCTTAGAATAAGCCTAGGGAGAACGAAAATGACCTAAATGTTAATCCAATGACACAAACGCATTTATTGGATGCACAAGATTGGTTAAAAACCCTAATTGGATTAGAATAAGCCTAGGGAGGACGAAAATGACATAAATGTTCAACCAATGACACAAATGCACTTATTGGATGCACAAGATTTGTTAAAAACCCTAATTGGCTTAGAATAAGCCTAGGGAGAACGAAAATGACCTAAATGTTAATCCAATGACACAAACGCATTTATTGGATGCACAAGATTGGTTTAAAACCCTAATTGGATTAGAATAAGGCTAAGGAGGACGAAAATGACCTAACAGTTCAACCAAGGACACAAAATCACTTATTGGATGCACAAGATTGGTTAAAAACCCTAATTGGATAAGAATAAGCCTAGGGAGGACGAAATTGACCGAAATGTTAAACCAACGACACAGATGCACTTAATTGATGCACAAGATTGGTTAAAATCCCTAATTCGGTTAGAATAAGCCTAGGGAGGACGAAGACGACCTAAATGTTACTCCAATGACACAACCGCACTTATTGGATGCACAAGATTGGATAAAAACCCTAATTGGATTAGAATAAGCCTATGGAGGACGAAAATGACATAAATGTTCAACCAATGACACAAATGCACTTATTGGATGCACAAGATTTGTTAAAAACCCTAATTGGCTTAGAATAAGCCTAGGGAGAACGAAAATGACCTAAATGTTAATCCAATGACACAAACGCATTTATTGGATGCACAAGATTCGTTTAAAACCCTAATTGGATTAGAATAAGCCTAGGGAGGACGAAAATGACACAAATGTTCAACTAATGACACAAATGCACTTATTGGATGCACAAGATTTGTTAAAAACCCTAATTGGCTTAGAATAAATCTAGGGAGAACGAAAATGACCTAAATGTTAATCCAATGACACAAACGCATTTATTGGATGCACAAGATTGGTTAAAAACCCTAATTGGATTAGAATAAGCCTAGGGAGGACGAAAATGACACAAATGTTCAACCAATGACACAAAATCACTTATTGGATGCAGAAGCTTGGTTAAAAACCCTGATTGGCTAAGAATTAGCCTAGAGAGAACGAAAATAACCTAAATGTTAATCCAAAGACACAAACGCACTTATTAGATGCACAAGATTGGTTAAAAACCCTAATTGGCTTAGAATAAGCCTAGGGAGAACGAAAATGACCTAAATGTTACTCCAATGACACAAACACACTTTTTGGATGCACAAGATTGGTTAAAAACCCTAATTGGATTAGAATAAGCCTATGGAGGACGAAAATGACATAAATGTTTAACCAATGACACAAAATCACTTATTGGATGCACAAGATTGGTTAAAAACCCTAATTGGATTAGAATAAGCCTAGAGAGGACGAAAATGACCTAAATGTACAACCAATGACACAAAATCACTTATCGGATGCACATCATTGGTTAAAAACCTAGTTGGATTAGAATAAGCCTAGGGAGGACGAAAATGACCTAAATGTTCAACCAATGACAAAAAATCACTTGTTGGATGCACAAGATTGGTTAAAACCGTAATTGTCTTATAATAAGCCTAGGGAGAACGAAAATGACCTAAATGTTAATCCAATGACACAAATGCATTTATTGGATGCACAAGGTTGGTTAAAAACCCTAACTGGATTAGGATACGCCTAGGGAGGATGAAAATGACCTAAATGTTAAACCAATGACACAAAATCACTTATTGGATGCACAAGATTCGTTCAAAACCCTAATTGGATTAGAATAAGCCTAGGGCGGACGAAAATGACCTAAATGTTCAACCAATGACACAAAATTACTTATTGGATGCACAAGATTGGTTAAAAACCCTAATTGGATTAGAATAAGGCTAAGGAGGACGAAAATGACCTAAATGTTCAACCAAGGACACAAAATCACTTATTGGATGCACAAGATTGGTTAAAAACCCTAATTGGATAAGAATAAGCCTAGGGAGGACGAAATTGACCGAAATGTTAAACCAACGACACAGATGCACTTAATTGATGCACAAGATTGGTTAAAAACCCTAATTGGCTTAGAATAAGCCTAAGGAGAACGAAAATGACCTAAATGTTACTCCAATGACACAAACACACTTTTTGGATGCACAAGATTGGTTAAAAACCCTAATTGGATTAGAATAAGCCTAGGGAGGACGAAAATGACATAAATGTTTAACCAATGACACAAAATCACTTATTGGATGCACAAGATTGGTTAAAAACCCTAATTGGATTAGAATAAGCCTAGAGAGGACGAAAATGACCTAAATGTACAACCAATGACACAAAATCACTTATCGGATGCACATCATTGGTTAAAAACCTAGTTGGATTAGAATAAGCCTAGGGGGGACGAAAATGACCTAAATGTTCAACCAATGACAAAAAATCACTTGTTGGATGCACAAGATTGGTTAAAACCGTAATTGTCTTATAATAAGCCTAGGGAGAACGAAAATGACCTAAATGTTAATCCAATGACACAAATGCATTTATTGGATGCACAAGATTGGTTAAAAACCCTAACTGGATTAGGATACGCCTAGGGAGGATGAAAATGACCTAAATGTTAAACCAATGACACAAAATCACTTATTGGATGCACAAGATTCGTTCAAAATCCTAATTGGATTAGAATAAGCCTAGGGCGAACGAAAATGACCTAAATGTTCAACCAATGACACAAAATTACTTATTGGATGCACAAGATTGGTTAAAAACCCTAATTGGATTAGAATAAGGCTAAGGAGGACGAAAATGACCTAAATGTTCAACCAAGGACACAAAATCACTTATTGGATGCACAAGATTGGTTAAAAATCCTAATTGGATAAGAATAAGCCTAGGGAGGACGAAATTGACCGAAATGTTAAACCAACGACACAGATGCACTTAATTGATGCACAAGATTGGTTAAAATCCCTAATTCGGTTAGAATAAGCCTAGGGAGGACGAAGACGGCCTAAATGTTACTCCAATGACACAACCGCACTTATTGGATGCACAAGATTGGATAAAAACCCTAATTGGATTAGAATAAGCCTATGGAGGACGAAAATGACATAAATGTTCAACCAATGACACAAATGCACTTATTGGATGCACAAGATTTGTTAAAAACCCTAATTGGCTTAGAATAAGCCTAGGGAGAACGAAAATGACCTAAATGTTAATCCAATGACACAAACGCATTTATTGGATGCACAAGATTGGTTTAAAACCCTAATTGGATTAGAATAAGCCTAGGGAGGACGAAAATGACACAAATGTTCAACTAATGACACAAATGCACTTATTGGATGCACAAGATTTGTTAAAAACCCTAATTGGCTTAGAATAAATCTAGGGAGAACGAAAATGACCTAAATGTTAATCCAATGACACAAACGCATTTATTGGATGCACAAGATTGGTTAAAAACCCTAATTGGATTAGAATAAGCCTAGGGAGGACGAAAATGACACAAATGTTCAACCAATGACACAAAATCACTTATTGGATGCAGAAGCTTGGTTAAAAACCCTGATTGGCTAAGAATAAGCCTAGTGAGAACGAAAATAACCTAAATGTTAATCCAAAGACACAAACGCACTTATTAGATGCACAAGATTGGTTAAAAACCCTAATTGGCTTAGAATAAGCCTAGGGAGAACGAAAATGACCTAAATGTTACTCCAATGACACAAACACACTTTTTGGATGCACAAGATTGGTTAAAAACCCTAATTGGATTAGAATAAGCCTAGGGAGGACGAAAATGACATAAATGTTAATCCAAAGACACAAACGCACTTATTAGATGCACAAGATTGGTTAAAAACCCTAATTGGCTTAGAATAAGCCTAGGGAGAACGAAAATGACCTAAATGTTACTCCAATGACACAAACACACTTTTTGGATGCACAAGATTGGTTAAAAACCCTAATTGGATTAGAATAAGCCTAGGGAGGACGAAAATGACATAAATGTTTAACCAATGACACAAAATCACTTATTGGATGCACAAGATTGGTTAAAAACCCTAATTGGATTAGAATAAGCCTAGGGAGGACGAAAATGACACAAATGTTCAACCAATGACACAAAATCACTTATTGGATGCAGAAGCTTGGTTAAAAACCCTGATTGGCTAAGAATAAGCCTAGAGAGAACGAAAATAACCTAAATGTTAATCCAAAGACACAAACGCACTTATTAGATGCACAAGATTGGTTAAAAACCCTAATTGGCTTAGAATAAGCCTAGGGAGAACGAAAATGACCAAAATGTTACTCCAATGACACAAACGCATTTATTGGATGCACAAGATTGGTTAAAAACCCTAATTGGATTAGAATAAGCCTAGGGAGGACGAAAATGACACAAATGTTCAACTAATGACACAAATGCACTTATTGGATGCACAAGATTTGTTAAAAACCCTAATTGGCTTAGAATAAATCTAGGGAGAACGAAAATGACCTAAATGTTAATCCAATGACACAAACGCACTTATTGGATGCACAAGATTGGTTAAAAACCCTAATTGGATTAGAATAAGCCTAGGGAGGACGAAAATGACATAAATGTTTAACCAATGACACAAAATCACTTATTGGATGCACAAGATTGGTTAAAAACCCTAATTGGATTAGAATAAGCCTAGAGAGGACGAAAATGACCTAAATGTACAACCAATGACACAAAATCACTTATCGGATGCACATCATTGGTTAAAAACCTAGTTGGATTAGAATAAGCCTAGGGAGGACGAAAATGACCTAAATGTTCAACCAATGACAAAAAATCACTTGTTGGATGCACAAGATTGGTTAAAACCGTAATTGTCTTATAATAAGCCTAGGGAGAACGAAAAATGACCTAAATGTTAATCCAATGACACAAATGCATTTATTGGATGCACAAGATTGGTTAAAAACCCTAACTGGATTAGGATACGCCTAGGGAGGATGAAAATGACCTAAATGTTAAACCAATGACACAAAATCACTTATTGGATGCACAAGATTCGTTCAAAATCCTAATTGGATTAGAATAAGCCTAGGGCGAACGAAAATGACCTAAATGTTCAACCAATGACACAAAATCACTTATTGGATGCACAAGATTGGTTAAAAACCCTAATTGGATTAGAATAAGGCTAAGGAGGACGAAAATGACCTAAATGTTCAACCAAGGACACAAAATCACTTATTGGATGCACAAGATTCGTTCAAAACCCTAATTGGATTAGAATAAGCCTAGGGCGGACGAAAATGACCTAAATGTTCAACCAATGACACAAAATCACTTATTGGATGCACAAGATTGGTTAAAAACCCTAATTGGATTAGAATAAGGCTAAGGAGGACGAAAATGACTTAAATGTTCAACCAAGGACACAAAATCACTTATTGGATGCACAAGATTGGTTAAAAACCCTAATTGGATAAGAATAAGCCTAGGGACGACGAAATTGACCGAAATGTTAAACCAACGACACAGATGCACTTAATTGATGCACAAGATTGGTTAAAATCCCTAATTCGGTTAGAATAAGCCTAGGGAGGACGAAGACGACCTAAATGTTACTCCAATGACACAACCGCACTTATTGGATGCACAAGATTGGATAAAAACCCTAATTGGATTAGAATAAGCCTAGGGAGGACGAAAATGACATAAATGTTCAACCAATGACACAAATGCACTTATTGGATGCACAAGATTTGTTAAAAACCCTAATTGGCTTAGAATAAATCTAGGGAGAACGAAAATGACCTAAATGTTAATCCAATGACACAAACGCATTTATTGGATGCACAAGATTGGTTAAAAACCCTAATTGGATTAGAATAAGCCTAGGGAGGACGAAAATGACACAAATGTTCAACCAATGACACAAAATCACTTATTGGATGCAGAAGCTTGGTTAAAAACCCTGATTGGCTAAGAATTAGCCTAGAGAGAACGAAAATAACCTAAATGTTAATCCAAAGACACAAACGCACTTATTAGATGCACAAGATTGGTTAAAAACCCTAATTGGCTTAGAATAAGCCTAGGGAGAACGAAAATGACCTAAATGTTACTCCAATGACACAAACACACTTTTTGGATGCACAAGATTGGTTAAAAACCCTAATTGGATTAGAATAAGCCTATGGAGGACGAAAATGACATAAATGTTTAACCAATGACACAAAATCACTTATTGGATGCACAAGATTGGTTAAAAACCCTAATTGGATTAGAATAAGCCTAGAGAGGACGAAAATGACCTAAATGTACAACCAATGACACAAAATCACTTATCGGATGCACATCATTGGTTAAAAACCTAGTTGGATTAGAATAAGCCTAGGGAGGACGAAAATGACCTAAATGTTCAACCAATGACAAAAAATCACTTGTTGGATGCACAAGATTGGTTAAAACCGTAATTGTCTTATAATAAGCCTAGGGAGAACGAAAATGACCTAAATGTTAATCCAATGACACAAATGCATTTATTGGATGCACAAGGTTGGTTAAAAACCCTAACTGGATTAGGATACGCCTAGGGAGGATGAAAATGACCTAAATGTTAAACCAATGACACAAAATCACTTATTGGATGCACAAGATTCGTTCAAAACCCTAATTGGATTAGAATAAGCCTAGGGCGGACGAAAATGACCTAAATGTTCAACCAATGACACAAAATTACTTATTGGATGCACAAGATTGGTTAAAAACCCTAATTGGATTAGAATAAGGCTAAGGAGGACGAAAATGACCTAAATGTTCAACTAAGGACACAAAATCACTTATTGGATGCACAAGATTGGTTAAAAATCCTAATTGGATAAGAATAAGCCTAGGGAGGACGAAATTGACCGAAATGTTAAACCAACGACACAGATGCACTTAATTGATGCACAAGATTGGTTAAAATCCCTAATTCGGTTAGAATAAGCCTAGGGAGGACGAAGACGACCTAAATGTTACTCCAATGACACAACCGCACTTATTGGATGCACAAGATTGGATAAAAACCCTAATTGGATTAGAATAAGCCTAGGGAGGACGAAAATGACATAAATGTTCAACCAATGACACAAATGCACTTATTGGATGCACAAGATTTGTTAAAAACCCTAATTGGCTTAGAATAAGCCTAGGGAGAACGAAAATGACCTAAATGCTAATCCAATGACACAAACGCATTTATTGGATGCACAAGATTGGTTAAAAACCCTAATTGGATTAGAATAAGCCTAGGGAGGACGAAAATGACACAAATGTTCAACTAATGACACAAATGCACTTATTGGATGCATAAGATTTGTTAAAAACCCTAATTGGCTTAGAATAAATCTAGGGAGAACGAAAATGACCTAAATGTTAATCCAATGACACAAACGCATTTATTGGATGCACAAGATTGGTTAAAAACCCTAATTGGATTAGAATAAGCCTAGGGAGGACGAAAATGACATAAATGTTCAACCAATGACACAAATGCACTTATTGGATGCACAAGATTTGTTAAAAACCCTAATTGGCTTAGAATAAGCCTAGGGAGAACGAAAATGACCTAAATGTTAATCCAATGACACAAACGCATTTATTGGATGCACAAGATTGGTTAAAAACCCTAATTGGATTAGAATAAGCCTAGGGAGGACGAAAATGACACAAATGTTCAACCAATGACACAAAATCACTTATTGGATGCAGAAGCTTGGTTAAAAACCCTGATTGGCTAAGAATAAGCCTAGAGAGAACGAAAATAACCTAAATGTTAATCCAAAGACACAAACGCACTTATTAGATGCACAAGATTGGTTAAAAACCCTAATTGGCTTAGAATAAGCCTAGGGAGAACGAAAATGACCAAAATGTTACTCCAATGACACAAACACACTTTTTGGATGCAAAAGATTGGTTAAAAACCCTAATTGGATTAGAATAAGCCTAGGGAGGACGAAAATGACATAAATGTTTAACCAATGACACAAAATCACTTATTGGATGCACAAGATTGGTTAAAAACCCTAATTGGATTAGAATAAGCCTAGAGAGGACGAAAATGACCTAAATGTACAACCAATGACACAAAATCACTTATCGGATGCACATCATTGGTTAAAAACCTAGTTGGATTAGAATAAGCCTAGGGAGGACGAAAATGACCTAAATGTTCAACCAATGACAAAAAATCACTTGTTGGATGCACAAGATTGGTTAAAACCGTAATTGTCTTATAATAAGCCTAGGGAGAACGAAAAATGACCTAAATGTTAATCCAATGACACAAATGCATTTATTGGATGCACAAGATTGGTTAAAAACCCTAACTGGATTAGGATACGCCTAGGGAGGATGAAAATGACCTAAATGTTAAACCAATGACACAAAATCACTTATTGGATGCACAAGATTCGTTCAAAATCCTAATTGGATTAGAATAAGCCTAGGGCGAACGAAAATGACCTAAATGTTCAACCAATGAC
Source organism: Cicer yamashitae (assembly GCA_037974755.1). Taxonomy (NCBI): domain Eukaryota; kingdom Viridiplantae; phylum Streptophyta; class Magnoliopsida; order Fabales; family Fabaceae; genus Cicer; species Cicer yamashitae. Next base: position 23,408,833 of record JBBPBQ010000004.1, on the reverse strand, counting down.
ACAAAATCACTTATTGGATGCACAAGATTGGTTAAAAACCCTAATTGGATTAGAATAAGGCTAAGGAGGACGAAAATGACCTAAATGTTCAACCAAGGACACAAAATCACTTATTGGATGCACAAGATTCGTTCAAAACCCTAATTGGATTAGAATAAACCTAGGGCGGACGAAAATGACCTAAATGTTCAACCAATGACACAAAATCACTTATTGGATGCACAAGATTGGTTAAAAACTCTAATTGGATTAGAATAAGGCTAAGGAGGACGAAAATGACCTAAATGTTCAACCAAGGACACAAAATCACTTATTGGATGCACAAGATTGGTTAAAAATCCTAATTGGATAAGAATAAGCCTAGGGAGGACGAAATTGACCGAAATGTTAAACCAACGACACAGATGCACTTAATTGATGCACAAGATTGGTTAAAATCCCTAATTCGGTTAGAATAAGCCTAGGGAGGACGAAGACGGCCTAAATGTTACTCCAATGACACAACCGCACTTATTGGATGCACAAGATTGGATAAAAACCCTAATTGGATTAGAATAAGCCTATGGAGGACGAAAATGACATAAATGTTCAACCAATGACACAAATGCACTTATTGGATGCACAAGATTTGTTAAAAACCCTAATTGGCTTAGAATAAGCCTAGGGAGAACGAAAATGACCTAAATGTTAATCCAATGACACAAACGCATTTATTGGATGCACAAGATTGGTTTAAAACCCTAATTGGATTAGAATAAGCCTAGGGAGGACGAAAATGACACAAATGTTCAACTAATGACACAAATGCACTTATTGGATGCACAAGATTTGTTAAAAACCCTAATTGGCTTAGAATAAATCTAGGGAGAACGAAAATGACCTAAATGTTAATCCAATGACACAAACGCATTTATTGGATGCACAAGATTGGTTAAAAACCCTAATTGGATTAGAATAAGCCTAGGGAGGACGAAAATGACACAAATGTTCAACCAATGACACAAAATCACTTATTGGATGCAGAAGCTTGGTTAAAAACCCTGATTGGCTAAGAATAAGCCTAGTGAGAACGAAAATAACCTAAATGTTAATCCAAAGACACAAACGCACTTATTAGATGCACAAGATTGGTTAAAAACCCTAATTGGCTTAGAATAAGCCTAGGGAGAACGAAAATGACCTAAATGTTACTCCAATGACACAAACACACTTTTTGGATGCACAAGATTGGTTAAAAACCCTAATTGGATTAGAATAAGCCTAGGGAGGACGAAAATGACATAAATGTTAATCCAAAGACACAAACGCACTTATTAGATGCACAAGATTGGTTAAAAACCCTAATTGGCTTAGAATAAGCCTAGGGAGAACGAAAATGACCTAAATGTTACTCCAATGACACAAACACACTTTTTGGATGCACAAGATTGGTTAAAAACCCTAATTGGATTAGAATAAGCCTAGGGAGGACGAAAATGACATAAATGTTTAACCAATGACACAAAATCACTTATTGGATGCACAAGATTGGTTAAAAACCCTAATTGGATTAGAATAAGCCTAGAGAGGACGAAAATGACCTAAATGTTCAACCAATGACACAAAATTACTTATTGGATGCACAAGATTGGTTAAAAACCCTAATTGGATTAGAATAAGGCTAAGGAGGACGAAAATGACCTAAATGTTCAACTAAGGACACAAAATCACTTATTGGATGCACAAGATTGGTTAAAAATCCTAATTGGATAAGAATAAGCCTAGGGAGGACGAAATTGACCGAAATGTTAAACCAACGACACAGATGCACTTAATTGATGCACAAGATTGGTTAAAATCCCTAATTCGGTTAGAATAAGCCTAGGGAGGACGAAGACGACCTAAATGTTACTCCAATGACACAACCGCACTTATTGGATGCACAAGATTGGATAAAAACCCTAATTGGATTAGAATAAGCCTAGGGAGGACGAAAATGACATAAATGTTCAACCAATGACACAAATGCACTTATTGGATGCACAAGATTTGTTAAAAACCCTAATTGGCTTAGAATAAGCCTAGGGAGAACGAAAATGACCTAAATGTTAATCCAATGACACAAACGCATTTATTGGATGCACAAGATTGGTTAATAACCCTAATTGGATTAGAATAAGCCTAGGGAGGACGAAAATGACACAAATGTTCAACTAATGACACAAATGCACTTATTGGATGCACAAGATTTTTTAAAATCCCTAATTCGGTTAGAATAAGCCTAGGGAGGACGAAGACGACCTAAATGTTACTCCAATGACACAACCGCACTTATTGGATGCACAAGATTGGATACAAACCCTAATTGGATTAGAATAAGCCTAGGAAGGACGAGAATGACCTAAATGTTTAACCAATAACACAAAATCACTTATTGGATGCACAAGATTGGTTAAAAACCCTAATTTGATTAGAATAAGCCTAGGGAGGACGAAATTGACCTAAATGTACAACCAATGACACAAAATCACTTATTAGATGCACAACATTGGTTAAAAACCTAGTTGGATTAGAATAAGCCTTGGGAGAACGAAAATGACCTAAATGTTAATCCAATGACACAAACGCATTTATTGGATGCACAAGATTGGTTAAAAACCCTAATTGGATTAGAATAAGCCTAGGGAGGACGAAAAGGACCTAAATGTTAATCCAATGACACAAATGCATTTATTGGATGCACAAGATTGGTTAAAAACCCTATTTGGCTTAGAATAAGCCTAGGGAGAACGAAAATGACTTAAATGTTAATCCAATGATACAAACACACTTATTGGATGCACAAGATTGGTTAAGAACCCTAATTGGATTAGAATAAGCCTAGGGAGGACGAAAATGACCTAAATGTTCAACCAATGACACAAAATCTCTTGTTGGATGCACAAGATTGGTTAAAACCGTAATTGTCTTATAATAAGCCTAGGGAGAACGAAAATGACCTAAATGTTAATCAGATGACACAAATGCATTTATTGGATGCACAAGATTGGTTAAAAACCCTAACTGGATTAGGATAAGCCTAGGGAGGATGAAAATGACCTAAATGTTAAACCAATGACACAAAATCACTTATTGGATGCACAAGATTGGTTAAAAACCCTAATTGGATTAGAATAAGCCTAGGGAGGACGAAAATTACCTAAATGTTCAACCAATGACACAAAATCACTTATTGGATGCACAAGATTGGTTAAAAACCCTAATTGGATTAGAATAAGGCTAAGGAGGACGAAAATGACCTAAATGTTCAACCAAGGACACAAAATCACTTATTGGATGCACAAGATAGGTTAAAAACCCTAATTGGATTAGAATAAGCCTAGGGAGGACGAAAATGACCGAAATGTTAATCCAACGACACAAATGCATTTATTGGATGCACAAGATTGGTTAAAAACCCTAACTTGATTAGGATAAGCCTAGGGAGGATGAAAATGACCTAAATGTTAAACCAATGACACAAAATCACTTATTGGATGCACAAGATTGGTTAAAAACCCTAATTGGATTAGAATAAGCCTAGGGAGGACGAAAATTACCTAAATGTTCATCCAATGACACAAAATCACTTATTAGATGCACAACATTGGTTAAAAACCTAGTTGGATTATAATAAGCCTTGGGAGAACGAAAATGACCTAAATGTTAATCCAACGACACAAACGCATTTATTGGATGCACAAGATTGGTTAAAAACCCTAATTGGATTAGAATAAGCCTAGGGAGGACGAAAAGGACCTAAATGTTAACCCAATGACACAAATGCATTTATTGGATGCACAAGATTGGTTAAAAACCCTAACTTGATTAGGATAAGCCTAGGGAGGATGAAAATGACCTAAATGTTAATCCAATGACACAAACGCACTTATTAGATGCACAAGATTGGTTAAAAACCCTAATTGGATTAGAATAAGCCTAGGGAGGACGAAAATGACCTAAATGTTAAACCAATGACACAAACGCACTTATTGGATGCACAACATTGGTTAAAAACCCTATTTGGCTTAGAATAAGCCTAGGGAGAACGAAAATGACTTAAATGTTAATCCAATGACACAAACACACTTATTGGATGCACAAGATTGGTTAAGAACCCTAATTGGATTAGAATAAGCCTAGGGAGGACGAAAATGACCTAAATATTCAACCAATGACACAAAATCACTTGTTGGATGCACAAGATTGGTTAAAACCGTAATTGTCTTATAATAAGCCTAGGGAGAACGAAAATGACCTAAATGTTAATCAGATGACACAAATGCATTTATTGGATGCACAAGATTGGTTAAAAACCCTAACTGGATTAGGATAAGCCTAGGGAGGATGAAAATGACCTAAATGTTAAACCAACGACACAAAATCACTTATTGGATGCACAAGATTGGTTAAAAACCCTAATTGGATTAGAATAAGCCTAGGGAGGACGAAAATTACCTAAATGTTCAACCAATGACACAAAATCACTTATTGGATGCACAAGATTGGTTAAAAACCCTAATTGGATTAGAATAAGCCTAGGGAGGACGAAAATGACCGAAATGTTAATCCAACGACACAGATGCACTTATTGGATTCACAAGATTGGTTAAAAACCCTAATTGGATTAGAATAAGCCTAGGGAGGACGAAAAGGACCGAAATGTTAAACCAACGACACAAATGCACTTATTGGATGCACAAGATTGGTTAAAATCCCTAATTCGGTTAGAATAAGCCTAGGGAGGACGAAGACGACTAAATGTTACTCCAATGACACAACCGCACTTATTGGATGCACAAGATTGGATACAAACCCTAATTGGATTAGAATAAGCCTAGGAAGGACGAGAATGACCTAAATGTTTAACCAATAACACAAAATCACTTATTGGATGCACAAGATTGGTTAAAAACCCTAATTGGATTAGAATAAGCCTAGGGAGGACGAAATTGACCTAAATGTACAACCAATGACACAAAATCACTTATTAGATGCTCAACATTGGTTAAAAACCTAGTTGGATTAGAATAAGCCTTGGGAGAACGAAAATGACCTAAATGTTAATCCATTGACACAAACGCATTTATTGGATGCACAAGATTGGTTAAAAACCCAAATTGGATTAGAATAAGCCTAGGGAGGACGAAAAGGACCTAAATGTTAATCCAATGACACAAATGCATTTATTGGATGCACAAGATTGGTTAAAAACCCTAACTGGATTAGGATAAGCTTAGGGAGGATGAAAATGACCTAAATGTTAAACCAGTGACACAAATGCACTTATTGGATGCACAAGATTTGTTAAAAACCCTAATTGGCTTAGAATAAGCCTAGGGAGAACGAAAATGACCTAAATGTTAATCCAATGACACAGACGCACTTATTGGATGCACAAGATTGGTTAAAAACCCTAATTGGATTAGATTAAGCCTAGGGAGGACGTAAATGACACAAACGTTCAACCAATGACACAAAATCACTTATTGGGTGCAGAACCTTGGTTAAAAACCCTGATTGGCTAAGAATAAGCTTAGAGAGAACGAAAATGACCTAAATGTTAATCCAATGATACAAACGCACTTATTAGATGCACAAGATTGGTTAAAAACTCTAATTGGATTAGAATAAGCCTAGGGAGGACGAAAATGACCTAAATGTTAAACCAATGACACAAACGCACTTATTGGATGCACAAGATTGGTTAAAAACCCTATTTGGCTTAGAATAAGCCTAGGGAGAACGAAAATGACTTAAATGTTAATCCAATGACACAAACACACTTATTGGATGCACAAGATTGGTTAAGAACCCTAATTGGATTAGAATAAGCCTAGGGAGGACGAAAATGACCTAAATGTTCAACCAATGACACAAAATCACATGTTGGATGCACAAGATTGGTTAAAACCGTAATTGTCTTATAATAAGCCTAGGGAGAACGAAAATGACCTAAATGTTAATCAGATGACACAAATGCATTTATTGGATGCACAAGATTGGTTAAAAAACCTAACTGGATTAGGATAAGCCTAGGGAGGATGAAAATGACCTAAATGTTAAACCAATGAACCAAAATCACTTATTGGATGCACAAGATTGGTTAAAAACCCTAATTGGATTAGAATAAGCCTAGGGAGGACGAAAATTACCTAAATGTTCAACCAATGACACAAAATCACTTATTGGATGCACAAGATTGGTTAAAAACTCTAATTGGATTAGAATAAGGCTAAGGAGGACGAAAATGACCTAAATGTTCAACCAAGGACACAAAATCACTTATTGGATGCACAAGATAGGTTAAAAACCCTAATTGGATTAGAATAAGCCTAGGGAGGACGAAAATGACCGAAATGTTAATCCAACTACACAGATGCACTTATTGGATTCACAAGATTGGTTAAAAACCCTAATTGGATTAGAATAAGCCTAGGGAGGACGAAATTGACCTAAATGTACAACCAATGACACAAAATCACTTATTAGATGCACAACATTGGTTAAAAACCTAGTTGGATTAGAATAAGCCTTGGGAGAACAAAAATGACCTAAATGTTAATCCAATGACACAAACGCATTTATTGGATGCACAAGATTGGTTAAAAACCCAAATTGGATTAGAATAAGCCTAGGGAGGACGAAAAGGACCTAAATGTTAATCCAATGACACAAATGCATTTATTGGATGCACAAGATTGGTTAAAAACCCTAACTGGATTAGGATAAGCCTAGGGAGGATGAAAAGGACCTAAATGTTAAACCAATGACACAAAATCACTTATTGGATGCACAAGATTGGTTAAAAACCCTAAATGGATTAGAATAAGCCTAGGGAGGACGAAAATTACCTAAATGTTCAACCAATGACACCAAATCACTTATTGGATGCACAAGATTGGTTAAAAACCCTAATTGGATTAGAATAAGGCTAAGGAGGACGAGAATGACCTAAATGTTCAACTAAGGACACAAAATCACTTATTGGATGCACAAGATAGGTTAAAAACCCTAATTGGATTAGAATAAGCCTAGGGAGGACGAAAATGACCGAAATGTTAATCCAACGACACAGATGCACTTATTGGATTCACAAGATTGGTTAAATACCCTAATTGGATTAGAATAAGCCTAGGGAGAACGAAGACGACCTAAATGTTAATTCAATGACACAACCGCACTTATTGGATGCACAAGATTGGATAAAAACCCTAATTGGATTAGAATAAGCCTAGGGAGGACGAGAAAGACCTAAATGTTTAACCAACGACACAAACGCACTTATTGGATGCACAAGATTGGTTAAAAACCCTAATTGGATTAGAATAAGCCTAGGAAGGACGAGAATGACCTAAATGTTCTACCAATGACACAAAATCACTTGTTGGATGCACAAGATTGGTTAAAACCGTAAATGTCTTATTATAAGCCTAGGGAGAACGAAAATGACCTAAATGTTAATCAGATGACACAAATGCATTTATTGGATGCACAAGGTTGGTTTAAAACCCTAACTGGATTAGGATAAGCCTAGGGAGGATGAAAATGACCTAAATGTTAAACCAATGACACAAAATCACTTATTGGATGCACAAGATTGGTTAAAAACCCTAAATGGATTAGAATAAGCCTAGGGAGGACGAAAATTACCTAAATGTTCAACCAATGACACCAAATCATTTATTGGATGCACAAGATTGGTTAAAAACCCTAATTGGATTAGAATAAGGCTAAGGAGGACGAGAATGACCTAAATGTTCAACTAAGGACACAAAATCACTTATTGGATGCACAAGATAGGTTAAAAACCCTAATTGGATTAGAATAAGCCTAGGGAGGACGAAAATGACCGAAATGTTAATCCAACGACACAGATGCACTTATTGGATTCACAAGATTGGTTAAATACCCTAATTGGATTAGAATAAGCCTAGGGAGAACGAAGACGACCTAAATGTTAATTCAATGACACAACCGCACTTATTGGATGCACAAGATTGGATAAAAACCCTAATTGGATTAGAATAAGCCTAGGGAGGACGAGAAAGACCTAAATGTTTAACCAACGACACAAACGCACTTATTGGATGCACAAGATTGGTTAAAAACCCTAATTGGATTAGAATAAGCCTAGGAAGGACGAGAATGACCTAAATGTTCTACCAATGACACAAAATCACTTGTTGGATGCACAAGATTGGTTAAAACCGTAAATGTCTTATTATAAGCCTAGGGAGAACGAAAATGACCTAAATGTTAATCAGATGACACAAATGCATTTATTGGATGCACAAGGTTGGTTTAAAACCCTAACTGGATTATAATAAGCCTAGGGAGGACGTAAATGACACCAATGTTCAACCAATGACACAAAATCACTTATTGGGTGCAGAACCTTGGTTAAAAACCCTGATTGGCTAAGAATAAGCTTAGAGAGAACGAAAATGACCTAAATGTTAATCCAATGACACAAACGCACTTATTGGATGCACAAGATTGGTTAAGAACCTTAATTGGATTAGAACAAGCCTAGGGAGGACGAAAATGACCTAAATGTTCTACCAATGACACAAAATCACTTGTTGGATGCACAAGATTGGTTAAAACCGTAAATGTCTTATTATAAGCCTAGGGAGAACGAAAATGACCTAAATGTTAATCAGATGACACAAATGCATTTATTGGATGCACAAGGTTGGTTTAAAACCCTAACTGGATTAGGATAAGCCTAGG
>JBBPBQ010000004.1:23365721-23400069 GCA_037974755.1 Cicer yamashitae | reverse complement strand
ACGACCTAAATGTTAATTCAATGACACAACCGCACTTATTGGATGCACAAGATTGGATAAAAACCCTAATTGGATTAGAATAAGCCTAGGGAGGACGAGAAAGACCTAAATGTTTAACCAACGACACAAACGCACTTATTGGATGCACAAGATTGGTTAAAAACCCTAATTGGATTAGAATAAGCCTAGGAAGGACGAGAATGACCTAAATGTTCTACCAATGACACAAAATCACTTGTTGGATGCACAAGATTGGTTAAAACCGTAAATGTCTTATTATAAGCCTAGGGAGAACGAAAATGACCTAAATGTTAATCAGATGACACAAATGCATTTATTGGATGCACAAGGTTGGTTTAAAACCCTAACTGGATTAGGATAAGCCTAGGCAGGATGAAAATGACCTAAATGTTAAACCAATGACACAAAATCACTTATTGGATGCACAAGATTGGTTAAAAACCCAAAATGGATTAGAATAAGCCTAGGGAGGAAGAAAATTACCTAAATGTTCAACCAATGACACCAAATCACTTATTGGATGCACAAGATTGGTTAAAAACCCTAATTGGATTAGAATAAGGCTAAGGAGGACGAGAATGACCTAAATGTTCAACCAAGGACACAAAATCACTTATTGGATGCACAAGATAGGTTAAAAACCCTAATTGGATTAGAATAAGCCTAGGGAGGACGAAAATGACCGAAATGTTAATCCAACGACACAGATGCACTTATTGGATTCACAAGATTGGTTAAATACCCTAATTGGATTAGAATAAGCCTAGGGAGAACGAAGACGACCTAAATGTTAATTCAATGACACAACCGCACTTATTGGATGCACAAGATTGGATAAAAACCCTAATTGGATTAGAATAAGCCTAGGCAGGACGAGAAAGACCTAAATGTTTAACCAACGACACAAACGCACTTATTGGATGCACAAGATTGGCTAAAAACCCTAATTGGATTAGAATAAGCCTAGGAAGGACGAGAATGACCTAAATGTTTAACCAATTGACACAAAATCACTTATTGGATGCACAAGATTGGTTGAAAACCCTAATTGGATTAAAATAAGCCTAGGGAGGACGAAAATGACCTAAATGTTCAACCAATGACACAAAATCACTTATTGGATGCACAAGATTGGTTAACAACCCTAATTGGATTAGAATAAGCCTAGGGTGGACGAAAAGGACATAAATGTTCAACCAATGACACAAAATCACTTATTGGATTCACAAGATTGGTTAAAACCATAATTGGCTTATAATAAGCCTAGGGAGAACGAAAATTACCTAAATGTTAATCCAATGACACAAACGCATTAATTGGATGTACAAGATTGGTTAAAAACCTTAATTGGATTAGGATAAGCCTAGGGAGGATGAAAATGGCCTAAATGTTCAACCTATGACACAAAATCACTTATTTGATCCACAAGATTGGTTAAAAATCCTAATTGGATTAGAATAAGCCTAGGGAGGCGAAAATGACCTAAATGTTAAACAAATGACACAAACGCACCAATTGGATGCACAAGATTGGTTAAAAACCCTAATTGGATTAGAATAAGCCTAGGGAGGACGAAGACGACCTAAATGCTAATTCAATGACACAACCGCACTTATTGGATGCATAAGATTGGATAAAAACCCTAATTGGATTAGAATAAGCCTAGGAAGGACGAAAATGACCTAAATGTTAAACCAATGACACAAATGCACTTATTGGATGCACAAGATTTGTTAAAAACCCTAATTGGCTTAGAATAAGCCTAAGGAGAACGAAAATGACCTAAATGTTAATCCAATGACACAAACGCACTTATTGGATGCACAAGATTGGTTAAAAACCCTAATTGGATTAGAATAAGCCTAGGGAGGACGTAAATGACACAAATGTTCAACCAATGACACAAAATCACTTATTAGTGTGCAGAACCTTGGTTAAAAACCCTGATTGGCTAAGAATAAGCTTAGAGAGAACGAAAATGACCTAAATGTTAATCCAATGACACAAACGCACTTATTAGATGCACAAGATTGGTTAAAAACCCTAATTGGATTAGAATAAGCCTAGGGAGGACGAAAATGACCTAAATGTTAAACCAATGACACAAACGCACTTATTGGATGCACAAGATTGGTTAAAAACCCTAATTGGCTTAGAATAAGCCTAGGGAGAACGAAAATGACTTAAATGTTAATCCAATGACACAAACACACTTATTGGATGCACAAGATTGGTTAAAAACCCTAATTCGATTAGAATAAGCCTAGGGAGGACAAAGATGACCTAAATGCTAATTCAATGACACAACCGCACTTATTGGATGCATAACATTGGATAAAAACCCTAATTGGATTAGAATAAGCCTAGGAAGGACGAGAATGACCTAAATGTTTAACCAATGACACAAAATCACTTATTGGATGCACAAGATTGGATAAAATCCCTAATTGGATTAGTATAAGCCTAGGGAGGAAGAAAATGACCTAAATGTACAACCAATGACAAAATATCACTTATTGGATGCACAAGATTGGTTAAAAACCTAGTTGGATTAGAATAAGCCTAGGGAGGACGAAAATGACCTAAATGTTCAAGCAATCACACAAAATCACTTATTGGATGCACAAGATTGGTTAAAAACCTAATTGGATTAGAATAAGCCTTGGGAGGACGAAAATGACATAAATATTAAACCAATGACACAAAATCACTTATTGGATGCACAAGATTGGTTAAAACCGTAATTGGCTTATAATAAGCCAGGGGAGAATGAAAATGACCTAAATGCTAATCCAATGACACAAACGCATTTATTGGATGCACAAGATTGGTTAAAAACCCTAATTGGATTAGGATAAGGCTAGGGAGGATGAAAATGACCTAAATGTTCAACCAATGACACAAAATCACTTATTGGATACACAAGATTGGTTAAAAACCCTAATTGGATTAGAATAAGCGTAGGGGGGACGAAAATGACCTAAATGTTAAACAAATAACACAAACGCATTATTGGATGCACAAGATTGGTTAAAAACCCTAATTTTATTAGAATAAGCCTAGGGAGGACGAAAATGACCGAAATGTTAAACCAACGACACAAACGCACTTATTGAATGCATAAGATTGGTTAAAAACCCTAATTAGATTAGAATAAGCCTATGGAGGACGAAAATGACCGAAATGTTTAACCAATGCAACAAAATCACTTATTCGATGCACAAGATTCGTTAAAAACCCTAATTGCATTAGAATAAGACTAGGGAGGATGAAAATGACCTAATTGTTCAACCAATGATACAAAATCACTTATTGGATGCACAAGATTGGTTAAAAACCCTAATTGGATTAGAATAAGCCTAGGGAGGACGAAAATGATCGAAATGTTAAACCAACGACACAAATGCACTTATTGGATGCACAAGATTGGTTAAAAACCCTAATTAGATTAGAATAAGCCTAGGGAGGACGAAGACGACCTAAATGTTAATTCAATGACACAACCACACTTATTGGATGCACAAGATAGGATAAAAACCCTAATTGGATTAGAATAAGCCTAGGGAGGATGAAAATGACCTAAATGTTTAACCAATGACACAAAATCACTTATTGGATGCACAAGAATGGTTGAAAACCCTAATTGGATTAGAATAAGCCTAGGGAGGACGAAAATGACCTAAATGTTCAACCAATGACAAAAATCACATATTGGATGCACAAGATTGGTTAAAAACCTAATTGGATTAGAATAAGCCTTGGGAGGACGAAAATGACATAAATATTCAACCAATGACACAAAATCACTTATTGGATGCACAAGATTGGTTAAAACCGTAATTGGCTTATAATAAGCCTGGAGAGAATGAAAATGACCTAAATGCTAATCCAATGACACAAACGCATTTATTGGATGCACAAGATTGGTTAAAAACCCTAATTGGATTAGGATAAGGCTAGGGAGGATGAAAATGACCTAAATGTTCAACCAATGACACAAACGCACTTATTGGATGCACAAGATTGGTTAAAAACCCTAATTGGATAAGAATAAGCCTAGGGAGTACGAAAATGACCGAAATGTTAAACCAACGACACAAACGCACTTATTGGATGCATAAGATTGGTTGAAAACCCTAATTAGATTAGAATAAGCCTATGGAGGACGAAAATGACCTAAATGTTCAACCAATGCAACAAAATCACTTATTCGATGCACAAGATTCGTTAAAAACCCTAATTGCATTAGAATAAGACTAGGCAGAACGAAAATGACCTAATTGTTCAACCAATGACACAAAATCACTTATTGGATGCACAAGATTGGTTAAAAACCCTAATTGGATTAGAATAAGCGTAGGGAGGACGAAAATGATCGAAATGTTAAACCAACGACACAAATCCACTTATTGGATGCACAAGATTGGTTAAAAACCCTAATTGGATTAGAATAAGCCTAGGGAGGACGAAGACGACCTAAATGTTAATAAAATCACACAACCACACTTATGGGATGCACAAGATTGGATAAAAACCCTAATTGGATTAGAATAAGCCTAGGGAGGACGAAAATGACCTAAATGTTTAACCAATGACACAAAATCACTTATTTGATGCACAAGAATGGTTGGAAACCCTAATTGGATTAGAATAAGCCTAGGGAGGACGAAAATGACCTTAATGTTCAACCAATGACACAAAATCACATATTGGATGCACAAGATTGGTTAAAAACCTAATTGGATTAGAATAAGCCTTGGGAGGACGATAATGACATAAATATTCAACCAATGACACAAAATCACTTATTGGATGCACCAGATTGGTTAAAACCGTAATTGGCTTATAATAAGCCTGGGGAGAATGAAAATGACCTAAATGCTAATCCAATGACAGAAACGCATTTATTGGATGCACAAGATTGGTTAAAAACCCTAATTGGATTAGGATAAGGCTAGGGAGGATGAAAATGACCTAAATGTTCAACCAATGACACAAACGCACTTATTGGATGCACAAGATTGGTTAAAAACCCTAATTGGATAAGAATAAGCCTAGGGAGTACGAAAATGACCGAAATGTTAAACCAACGACACAAACGCACTTATTGGATGCATAAGATTGGTTAAAAACCCTAATTAGATTAGAATAAGCCTATGGAGGACGAAAATGACCTAAATGTTCAACCAATGCAACAAAATCACTTATTCGATGCACAAGATTCGTTAAAAACCCTAATTGCATTAGAATAAGACTAGGCAGGACGAAAATGACCTAATTGTTCAACCAATGACACAAAATCACTTATTGGATGCACAAGATTGGTTAAAAACCCTAATTGGATTAGAATAAGCATAGGGAGGACAAAAATGATCGAAATGTTAAACCAACGACACAAATGCACTTATTGGATGCACAAGATTGGTTAAAAACCCTAATTGGATTAGAATAAGCCTAGGGAGGACGAAGACGACCTAAATGTTAATAAAATGACACAACCACACTTATTGGATGCACAAGATTGGATAAAAACCCTAATTGGATTAGAATAACCCTAGGGAGGATGAAAATGACCTAAATGTTTAACCAATGACACAAAATCACTTATTGGATGCACAAGAATGGTTGAAAACCCTAATTGGATTAGAATAAGCCTAGGGAGGACGAAAATGACCTTAATGTTCAACCAATGACACAAAATCACATATTGGATGCACAAGATTGGTTAAAAACCTAATTGGATTAGAATAAGCCTTGGGAGGACGATAATGACATAAATATTCAACCAATGACACAAAATCACTTATTGGATGCACAAGATTAGTTAAAATCGTAATTGGCTTATAATAAACCTGGGGAGAATGAAAATGACCTAAATGCTATTCCAATAACACAAACGCATTTATTGGATGCATAAGATTGGTTAAAAACCCTAATTGGATTAGGATAAGGCTAGGGAGGATGAAAATGACCTAAATGTTCAACCAATGACACAAACGCACTTATTGGATGCACAAGATTGGTTAAAAACCCTAATTGGATTAGAATAAGCCTAGGGAGGACGAAAATGACCGAAATGTTAAACCAACGACACAAACGCACTTATTGGATGCACAAGATTGGTTAAAAACCCTAATTGGATTAGAATAAGCCTAGGGAGGACGAAGACGACCAAAATGTTAATAAAATGACACAACCACACTTATTGGATGCACAAGATTGGATAAAAACCCTAATTGGATTAGAATAAGCCTAGGGAGGACGAAAATGACCTAAATGTTCAACCAATGACTAAAATCACATATTGGATGCACAAGATTGGTTAAAAACCAAATTGGATTAGAATAAGCCTTGGGAGGACGAAAATGACATAAATATTCAACCAATGACGCAAAATCACTTATTGGATGCACAAGATTGGTTAAAACCGTAATTGGCTTATAATAAGCCTGGGGAGAATGAAAATGACCTAAATGCTAATCCAATGACACAAACGCATTTGTTGGATGCACAAGATTGGTTAAAAACCCTAATTGGATTAGGATAAGGCTAGGGAGGATGAAAATGACCTAAATGTTCAACCAATGACACAAACGCACTTATTGGATGCACAAGATTGGTTAAAAACCCTAATTGGATTAGAATAAGCCTAGGGAGGACGAAAATGACCGAAATGTTAAACCAACGACACAAATGCACTTATTGGATGCACAAGATTGGTTAAAAACCCTAATTGGATTAGAATAAGCCTAGGGAGGACGAAGACGACCAAAATGTTAATAAAATGACACAACCACACTTATTGGATGCACAAGATTGGATAAAAACCCAAATTGGATTAGAATAAGCCTAGGGAGGACGAAAATGACCTAAATGTTTAACCAATGACACAAAATCACTTATTGGATGCACAAGAATGGTTGAAAACCCTAATTGGATTAGAATAAGCCTAGGGAGGACGAAAATGACCTTAATGTTCAACCAATGACACAAAATCACATATTGGATGCACAAGATTGGTTAAAAACCTAATTGGATTAGAATAAGCCTTGGGAGGACGATAATGACATAAATATTCAACCAATGACACAAAATCACTTATTGGATGCACAAGATTGGTTAAAACCGTAATTGGCTTATAATAAGCCTAGGGAGGACGAAAATGACATAAATGTTCAAGCAATCACACAAAATCACTTATTGGATGCACAAGATTGGTGAAAAACCTAATTGCATTAGAATAAGCCTTGGGAGGACGAAAATGACATAAATATTAAACCAATGACACAAAATCACTTATTGGATGCACAAGATTGGTTAAAAACCCTAATTGGATTAGAATAAGCGTAGGGGGGACGAAAATGACCTAAATGTTAAACAAATAACACAAACGCACTTATTGGATGCACAAGATTGGTTAAAAACCCTCATCGGATTAGAATAAGCCTAGGGAGGACGAAAATGACCGAAATGTTAAACCAACGACACAAACGCACTTATTGGATGCACAAGATTGGTTAAAAACCCTAATTAGATTAGAATAAGCGTAGGGGGGACGAAAATGACCTAAATGTTAAACAAATAACACAAACGCATTATTGGATGCACAAGATTGGTTAAAAACCCTAATTGGATTAGAATAAGCCTAGGGAGGATGAAAATGACCTAATTGTTCAACCAATGATACAAAATCACTTATTGGATGCACAAGATTGGTTAAAAACCCTAATTGGATTAGAATAAGCATAGGGAGGACGAAAATGATCGAAATGTTAAACCAACGACACAAATGCACTTATTGGATGCACAAGATTAGTTAAAAACCCTAATTGGATTAGAATAAGCCTAAGGAGGACGAAGAAGACCTAAATGTTAATAAAATGACACAACCACACTTATTGGATGCACAAGATTGGATAAAAACCCTAATTGGATAAGAATAAGCCTAGGGAGGACGAAAATGACCTAAATGTTTAACCAATGACACAAAATCACTTATTGGATGCACAAGAATGGTTGGAAACCCTAATTGGATTAGAATAAGCCTAGGGAGGACGAAAATGACCTTAATGTTCAACCAATGACACAAAATCACATATTGGATGCACAAGATTGGTTAAAAACCTAATTGGATTAGAATAAGCCTTGGGAGGACGATAATGACATAAATATTCAACCAATGACACAAAATCACTTATTGGATGCACCAGATTGGTTAAAACCGTAATTGGCTTATAATAAGCCTGGGGAGAATGAAAATGACCTAAATGCTAATCCAATGACAGAAACGCATTTATTGGATGCACAAGATTGGTTAAAAACCCTAATTGGATTAGGATAAGGCTAGGGAGGATGAAAATGACCTAAATGTTCAACCAATGACACAAACGCACTTATTGGATGCACAAGATTGGTTAAAAACCCTAATTGGATAAGAATAAGCCTAGGGAGTACGAAAATGACCGAAATGTTAAACCAACGACACAAACGCACTTATTGGATGCATAAGATTGGTTAAAAACCCTAATTAGATTAGAATAAGCCTATGGAGGACGAAAATGACCTAAATGTTCAACCAATGCAACAAAATCACTTATTCGATGCACAAGATTCGTTAAAAACCCTAATTGCATTAGAATAAGACTAGGCAGGTTGAAAATGACCTAATTGTTCAACCAATGACACAAAATCACTTATTGGATGCACAAGATTGGTTAAAAACCCTAATTGGATTAGAATAAGCGTAGGGAGGACGAAAATGATCGAAATGTTAAACCAACGACACAAATGCACTTATTGGATGCACAAGATTGGTTAAAAACCCTAATTGGATTAGAATAAGCCTAGGGAGGACGAAGACGACCTAAATGTTAATAAAATGACACAACCACACTTATTGGATGCACAAGATTGGATAAAAACCCTAATTGGATTAGAATAAGCCTAGGGAGGACGAAAATGACCTAAATGTTTAACCAATGACACAAAATCACTTATTGGATGCACAAGATTGGTTAAAACCGTAATTGGCTTATAATAAGCCTGGGGAGAATGAAAATGACCTAAATGCTAATCCAATGACACAAACGCATTTATTGGATGCACAAGATTGGTTAAAAACCCTAATTGGATTAGGATAAGGCTAGGGAGGATGAAAATGACCTAAATGTTCAACCAATGACACAAACGCACTTATTGGATGCACAAGATTGGTTAAAAACCCTAATTGGATAAGAATAAGCCTAGGGAGTACGAAAATGACCGAAATGTTAAACCAACGACACAAACGCACTTATTGGATGCATAAGATTGGTTGAAAACCCTAATTAGATTAGAATAAGCCTATGGAGGACGAAAATGACCTAAATGTTCAACCAATGCAACAAAATCACTTATTCGATGCACAAGATTCGTTAAAAACCCTAATTGCATTAGAATAAGACTAGGCAGGACGAAAATGACCTAATTGTTCAACCAATGACACAAAATCACTTATTGGATGCACAAGATTGGTTAAAAACCCTAATTGGATTAGAATAAGCCTAGGGAGGACGAAAATGACCGAAATGTTAAACCAACGACACAAATGCACTTATTGGATGCACAAGATTGGTTAAAAACCCTAATTGGATTAGAATAAGCCTAGGGAGGACGAAGACGACCAAAATGTTAATAAAATGACACAACCACACTTATTGGATGCACAAGATTGGATAAAAACCCTAATTGGATTAGAATAAGCCTAGGGAGGACGAAAATGACCTAAATGTTTAACCAATGACACAAAATCACTTATCGGATGCACAAGAATGGTTGAAAACCCTAATTGGATTAGAATAAGCCTAGGGAGGACGAAAATGACCTTAATGTTCAACCAATGACACAAAATCACATATTGGATGCACAAGATTGGTTAAAAACCTAATTGGATTAGAATAAGCCTTGGGAGGACGATAATGACATAAATATTCAACCAATGACACAAAATAACTTATTGGATGCACAAGATTGGTTAAAACCGTAATTGGCTTATAATAAACCTGGGGAGAATGAAAATGACCTAAATGCTATTCCAATAACACAAACGCATTTATTGGATGCACAAGATTGGTTAAAAACCCTAATTGGATTAGGATAAGGCTAGGGAGGATGAAAATGACCTAAATGTTCAACCAATGACACAAACGCACTTATTGGATGCACAAGATTGGTTAAAAACCCTAATTGGATTAGAATAAGCCTAGGGAGGACGAAAATGACCGAAATGTTAAACCAACGACACAAACGCACTTATTGGATGCATAAGATTGGTTAAAAACCATAATTAGATTAGAATAAGCCTATGGAGGACGAAAATGACCTAAATGTTCAACCAATGCAACAAAATCACTTATTCGATGCACAAGATTCGTTAAAAACCCTAATTGCATTAGAATAAGACTAGGCAGGACGAAAATGACCTAATTGTTCAACCAATGACACAAAATCACTTATTGGATGCACAAGATTGGTTAAAAACCCTAATTGGATTAGAATAAGCGTAGGGAGGACGAAAATGATCGAAATGTTAAACCAACGACACAAATCCACTTATTGGATGCACAAGATTGGTTAAAAACCCTAATTGGATTAGAATAAGCCTAGGGAGGACGAAGACGACCTAAATGTTAATAAAATCACACAACCACACTTATGGGATGCACAAGATTGGATAAAAACCCTAATTGGATTAGAATAAGCCTAGGGAGGACGAAAATGACCTAAATGTTTAACCAATGACACAAAATCACTTATTTGATGCACAAGAATGGTTGGAAACCCTAATTGGATTAGAATAAGCCTAGGGAGGACGAAAATGACCTTAATGTTCAACCAATGACACAAAATCACATATTGGATGCACAAGATTGGTTAAAAACCTAATTGGATTAGAATAAGCCTTGGGAGGACGATAATGACATAAATATTCAACCAATGACACAAAATCACTTATTGGATGCACCAGATTGGTTAAAACCGTAATTGGCTTATAATAAGCCTGGGGAGAATGAAAATGACCTAAATGCTAATCCAATGACACAAACGCATTTATTGGATGCACAAGATTGGTTAAAAACCCTAATTGGATTAGGATAAGGCTAGGGAGGATGAAAATGACCTAAATGTTCAACCAATGACACAAACGCACTTATTGGATGCACAAGATTGGTTAAAAACCCTAATTGGATAAGAATAAGCCTAGGGAGTACGAAAATGACCGAAATGTTAAACCAACGACACAAACGCACTTATTGGATGCATAAGATTGGTTGAAAACCCTAATTAGATTAGAATAAGCCTATGGAGGACGAAAATGACCTAAATGTTCAACCAATGCAACAAAATCACTTATTCGATGCACAAGATTCGTTAAAAACCCTAATCGCATTAGAATAAGACTAGGCAGAACGAAAATGACCTAATTGTTCAACCAATGACACAAAATCACTTATTGGATGCACAAGATTGGTTAAAAACCCTAATTGGATTAGAATAAGCGTAGGGAGGACGAAAATGATCGAAATGTTAAACCAACGACACAAATCCACTTATTGGATGCACAAGATTGGTTAAAAACCCTAATTGGATTAGAATAAGCCTAGGGAGGACGAAGACGACCTAAATGTTAATAAAATCACACAACCACACTTATGGGATGCACAAGATTGGATAAAAACCCTAATTGGATTAGAATAAGCCTAGGGAGGACGAAAATGACCTAAATGTTTAACCAATGACACAAAATCACTTATTGGATGCACAAGAATGGTTGAAAACCCTAATTGGATTAGAATAAGCCTAGGGAGGACGAAAATGACCTTAATGTTCAACCAATGACACAAAATCACATATTGGATGCACAAGATTGGTTAAAAACCTAATTGGATTAGAATAAGCCTTGGGAGGACGATAATGACATAAATATTCAACCAATGACACAAAATCACTTATTGGATGCACAAGATTGGTTAAAACCGTAATTGGCTTATAATAAACCTGGGGAGAATGAAAATGACCTAAATGCTAATTCAATAACACAAACGCATTTATTGGATGCACATGATTGGTTAAAAACCCTAATTGGATTAGGATAAGGCTAGGGAGGATGAAAATGACCTAAATGTTCAACCAATGACACAAAATCACTTATTGGATACACAAGATTGGTTAAAAACCCTAATTGGATTAGAATAAGCGTAGGGGGGACGAAAATGACCTAAATGTTAAACAAATAACACAAACGCACTTATTGGATGCACAAGATTGGTTAAAAACCCTAATTGGATTAGAATAAGCCTAGGGAGGACGAAAATGACCGAAATGTTAAACCAACGACACAAACGCACTTATTGGATGCATAAGATTGGTTAAAAACCCTAATTAGATTAGAATAAGCCTATGGAGGACGAAAATGACCTAAATGTTCAACCAATGCAACAAAATCACTTATTCGATGCACAAGATTCGTTAAAAACCCTAATTGCATTAGAATAAGACTAGGCAGGACGAAAATGACCTAATTGTTCAACCAATGACACAAAATCACTTATTGGATGCACAAGATTGGTTAAAAACCCTAATTGGATTAGAATAAGCCTAGGGAGGACGAAAATGACCGAAATGTTAAACCAACGACACAAATGCACTTATTGGATGCACAAGATTGGTTAAAAACCCTAATTGGATTAGAATAAGCCTAGGGAGGACGAAGACGACCAAAATGTTAATAAAATGACACAACCACACTTATTGGATGCACAAGATTGGATAAAAACCCTAATTGGATTAGAATAAGCCTAGGGAGGACGAAAATGACCTAAATGTTTAACCAATGACACAAAATCACTTATCGGATGCACAAGAATGGTTGAAAACCCTAATTGGATTAGAATAAGCCTAGGGAGGACGAAAATGACCTTAATGTTCAACCAATGACACAAAATCACATATTGGATGCACAAGATTGGTTAAAAACCTAATTGGATTAGAATAAGCCTTGGGAGGACGATAATGACATAAATATTCAACCAATGACACAAAATAACTTATTGGATGCACAAGATTGGTTAAAACCGTAATTGGCTTATAATAAACCTGGGGAGAATGAAAATGACCTAAATGCTATTCCAATAACACAAACGCATTTATTGGATGCACAAGATTGGTTAAAAACCCTAATTGGATTAGGATAAGGCTAGGGAGGATGAAAATGACCTAAATGTTCAACCAATGACACAAACGCACTTATTGGATGCACAAGATTGGTTAAAAACCCTAATTGGATTAGAATAAGCCTAGGGAGGACGAAAATGACCGAAATGTTAAACCAACGACACAAACGCACTTATTGGATGCATAAGATTGGTTAAAAACCATAATTAGATTAGAATAAGCCTATGGAGGACGAAAATGACCTAAATGTTCAACCAATGCAACAAAATCACTTATTCGATGCACAAGATTCGTTAAAAACCCTAATTGCATTAGAATAAGACTAGGCAGGACGAAAATGACCTAATTGTTCAACCAATGACACAAAATCACTTATTGATGCACAAGATTGGTTAAAAACCCTAATTGGATTAGAATAAGCATAGGGAGGACGAAAATGATCGAAATGTTAAACCAACGACACAAATGCACTTATTGGATGCACAAGATTGGTTAAAAACCCTAATTGGATTAGAATAAGCCTAGGGAGGACGAAGACGACCTAAATGTTAATTCAATGACACAACCACACTTATTGGATGCACAAGATAGGATAAAAACCCTAATTGGATTAGAATAAGCCTAGGGAGGATGAAAATGACCTAAATGTTTAACCAATGACACAAAATCACTTATTGGATGCACAAGAATGGTTGAAAACCCTAATTGGATTAGAATAAGCCTAGGGAGGACGAAAATGACCTAAATGTTCAACCAATGACAAAAATCACATATTGGATGCACAAGATTGGTTAAAAACCTAATTGGATTAGAATCAGCCTTGGGAGGACGAAAATGACATAAATATTCAACCAATGACACAAAATCACTTATTGGATGCACAAGATTGGTTAAAACCATAATTGGCTTATAATAAGCCTGGGGAGAATGAAAATGACCTAAATGCTAATCCAATGACACAAACGCATTTATTGGATGCACAAGATTGGTTAAAAACCCTAATTGGATTAGGATAAGGCTAGGGAGGATGAAAATGACCTAAATGTTCAACCAATGACACAAACGCACTTATTGGATGCACAAGATTGGTTAAAAACCCTAATTGGATAAGAATAAGCCTAGGGAGTACGAAAATGACCGAAATGTTAAACCAACGACACAAACGCACTTATTGGATGCATAAGATTGGTTGAAAACCCTAATTAGATTAGAATAAGCCTATGGAGGACGAAAATGACCTAAATGTTCAACCAATGCAACAAAATCACTTATTCGATGCACAAGATTCGTTAAAAACCCTAATTGCATTAGAATAAGACTAGGCAGAACGAAAATGACCTAATTGTTCAACCAATGACACAAAATCACTTATTGGATGCACAAGATTGGTTAAAAACCCTAATTGGATTAGAATAAGCGTAGGGAGGACGAAAATGATCGAAATGTTAAACCAACGACACAAATCCACTTATTGGATGCACAAGATTGGTTAAAAACCCTAATTGGATTAGAATAAGCCTAGGGAGGACGAAGACGACCTAAATGTTAATAAAATCACACAACCACACTTATGGGATGCACAAGATTGGATAAAAACCCTAATTGGATTAGAATAAGCCTAGGGAGGACGAAAATGACCTAAATGTTTAACCAATGACACAAAATCACTTATTGGATGCACAAGAATGGTTGAAAACCCTAATTGGATTAGAATAAGCCTAGGGAGGACGAAAATGACCTTAATGTTCAACCAATGACACAAAATCACATATTGGATGCACAAGATTGGTTAAAAACCTAATTGGATTAGAATAAGCCTTGGGAGGACGATAATGACATAAATATTCAACCAATGACACAAAATAACTTATTGGATGCACAAGATTGGTTAAAACCGTAATTGGCTTATAATAAACCTGGGGAGAATGAAAATGACCTAAATGCTATTCCAATAACACAAACGCATTTATTGGATGCACAAGATTGGTTAAAAACCCTAATTGGATTAGGATAAGGCTAGGGAGGATGAAAATGACCTAAATGTTCAACCAATGACACAAACGCACTTATTGGATGCACAAGATTGGTTAAAAACCCTAATTGGATTAGAATAAGCCTAGGGAGGACGAAAATGACCGAAATGTTAAACCAACGACACAAACGCACTTATTGGATGCATAAGATTGGTTAAAAACCATAATTAGATTAGAATAAGCCTATGGAGGACGAAAATGACCTAAATGTTCAACCAATGCAACAAAATCACTTATTCGATGCACAAGATTCGTTAAAAACCCTAATTGCATTAGAATAAGACTAGGCAGGACGAAAATGACCTAATTGTTCAACCAATGACACAAAATCACTTATTGGATGCACAAGATTGGTTAAAAACCCTAATTGGATTAGAATAAGCGTAGGGAGGACGAAAATGATCGAAATGTTAAACCAACGACACAAATCCACTTATTGGATGCACAAGATTGGTTAAAAACCCTAATTGGATTAGAATAAGCCTAGGGAGGACGAAGACGACCTAAATGTTAATAAAATCACACAACCACACTTATGGGATGCACAAGATTGGATAAAAACCCTAATTGGATTAGAATAAGCCTAGGGAGGACGAAAATGACCTAAATGTTTAACCAATGACACAAAATCACTTATTTGATGCACAAGAATGGTTGGAAACCCTAATTGGATTAGAATAAGCCTAGGGAGGACGAAAATGACCTTAATGTTCAACCAATGACACAAAATCACATATTGGATGCACAAGATTGGTTAAAAACCTAATTGGATTAGAATAAGCCTTGGGAGGACGATAATGACATAAATATTCAACCAATGACACAAAATCACTTATTGGATGCACCAGATTGGTTAAAACCGTAATTGGCTTATAATAAGCCTGGGGAGAATGAAAATGACCTAAATGTTAATCCAATGACACAAACGCATTTATTGGATGCACAAGATTGGTTAAAAACCCTAATTGGATTAGGATAAGGCTAGGGAGGATGAAAATGACCTAAATGTTCAACCAATGACACAAACGCACTTATTGGATGCACAAGATTGGTTAAAAACCCTAATTGGATAAGAATAAGCCTAGGGAGTACGAAAATGACCGAAATGTTAAACCAACGACACAAACGCACTTATTGGATGCATAAGATTGGTTAAAAACCCTAATTAGATTAGAATAAGCCTATGGAGGACGAAAATGACCTAAATGTTCAACCAATGCAACAAAATCACTTATTCGATGCACAAGATTCGTTAAAAACCCTAATTGCATTAGAATAAGACTAGGGAGGACAAAAATGACCTAATTGTTCAACCAATGACACAAAATCACTTATTGGATGCACAAGATTGGTTAAAAACCCTAATTGGATTAGAATAAGCCTAAGGAAGACGAAAATGATCGAAATGTTAAACCAACGACACAAATGCACTTATTGGATGCACAAGATTAGTTAAAAACCCTAATTGGATTAGAATAAGCCTAAGGAGGACGAAGACGACCTAAATGTTAATAAAATGACACAACCACACTTATTGGATGCACAAGATTGGATAAAAACCCTAATTGGATAAGAATAAGCCTAGGGAGGACGAAAATGACCTAAATGTTTAACCAATGACACAAAATCACTTATTGGATGCACAAGAATGGTTGGAAACCCTAATTGGATTAGAATAAGCCTAGGGAGGACGAAAATGACCTTAATGTTCAACCAATGACACAAAATCACATATTGGATGCACAAGATTGGTTAAAAACCTAATTGGATTAGAATAAGCCTTGGGAGGACGATAATGACATAAATATTCAACCAATGACACAAAATCACTTATTGGATGCACCAGATTGGTTAAAACCGTAATTGGCTTATAATAAGCCTGGGGAGAATGAAAATGACCTAAATGCTAATCCAATGACACAAACGCATTTATTGGATGCACAAGATTGGTTAAAAACCCTAATTGGATTAGGATAAGGCTAGGGAGGATGAAAATGACCTAAATGTTCAACCAATGACACAAACGCACTTATTGGATGCACAAGATTGGTTAAAAACCCTAATTGGATAAGAATAAGCCTAGGGAGTACGAAAATGACCGAAATGTTAAACCAACGACACAAACGCACTTATTGGATGCATAAGATTGGTTGAAAACCCTAATTAGATTAGAATAAGCCTATGGAGGACGAAAATGACCTAAATGTTCAACCAATGCAACAAAATCACTTATTCGATGCACAAGATTCGTTAAAAACCCTAATTGCATTAGAATAAGACTAGGCAGGACGAAAATGACCTAATTGTTCAACCAATGACACAAAATCACTTATTGGATGCACAAGATTGGTTAAAAACCCTAATTGGATTAGAATAAGCCTAGGGAGGACGAAAATGACCGAAATGTTAAACCAACGACACAAATGCACTTATTGGATGCACAAGATTGGTTAAAAACCCTAATTGGATTAGAATAAGCCTAGGGAGGACGAAGACGACCAAAATGTTAATAAAATGACACAACCACACTTATTGGATGCACAAGATTGGATAAAAACCCTAATTGGATTAGAATAAGCCTAGGGAGGACGAAAATGACCTAAATGTTTAACCAATGACACAAAATCACTTATCAGATGCACAAGAATGGTTGAAAACCCTAATTGGATTAGAATAAGCCTAGGGAGGACGAAAATGACCTTAATGTTCAACCAATGACACAAAATCACATATTGGATGCACAAGATTGGTTAAAAACCTAATTGGATTAGAATAAGCCTTGGGAGGACGATAATGACATAAATATTCAACCAATGACACAAAATCACTTATTGGATGCACAAGATTGGTTAAAACCGTAATTGGCTTATAATAAACCTGGGGAGAATGAAAATGACCTAAATGCTATTCCAATAACACAAACGCATTTATTGGATGCACAAGATTGGTTAAAAACCGTAATTGGATTAGGATAAGGCTAGGGAGGATGAAAATGACCTAAATGTTCAACCAATGACACAAAATCACTTATTGGATACACAAGATTGGTTTAAAACCCTAATTGGATTAGAATAAGCGTAGGGGGGACGAAAATGACCTAAATGTTAAACAAATAACACAAACGCACTTATTGGATGCACAAGATTGGTTAAAAACCCTAATTCGATTTGAATAAGCCTAGGGAGGACGAAAATGACCGAAATGTTAAACCAACGACACAAACGCACTTATTGGATGCATAAGATTGGTTAAAAACCCTAATTAGATTAGAATAAGGCTTTGGAGGACGAAAATGACCTAAATGTTTAACCAATGCAACAAAATCACTTATTAGATGCACAAGATTCGTTAAAAACCCTAATTGCATTAGAATAAGACTAGGGAGGATGAAAATGACCTAATTGTTCAACCAATGATACAAAATCACTTATTGGATGCACCAGATTGGTTAAAAACCCTAATTGGATTAGAATAAGCCTAGGGGGGACGAAAATGATCGAAATGTTAAACCAACGACACAAATCCACTTATTGGATGCACAAGATTGGTTAAAAAACCTAATTGGATTAGAATAAGCCTAGGGAGGACGAAGACGACCTAAATGTTAATTCAATGACACAACCACACTTATTGGATGCACAAGATAGGATAAAAACCCTAATTGGATTAGAATAAGCCTAGGGAGGATGAAATTGACCTAAATGTTTAACCAACGACACTAAATCACTTATTGGATGCACAAGAATGGTTGAAAACCCTAATTGGATTAGAATAAGCCTAGGGAGGACGAAAATGACCT
This sequence comes from Cicer yamashitae, assembly GCA_037974755.1. Taxonomy (NCBI): domain Eukaryota; kingdom Viridiplantae; phylum Streptophyta; class Magnoliopsida; order Fabales; family Fabaceae; genus Cicer; species Cicer yamashitae. The sequence continues at coordinate 23,381,004 of JBBPBQ010000004.1, read as the reverse complement.
AAATGTTCAACCAATGACTAAAATCACATATTGGATGCACAAGATTGGTTAAAAACCAAATTGGATTAGAATAAGCCTTGGGAGGACGAAAATGACATAAATATTCAACCAATGACGCAAAATCACTTATTGGATGCACAAGATTGGTTAAAACCGTAATTGGCTTATAATAAGCCTGGGGAGAATGAAAATGACCTAAATGCTAATCCAATGACACAAACGCATTTGTTGGATGCACAAGATTGGTTAAAAACCCTAATTGGATTAGGATAAGGCTAGGGAGGATGAAAATGACCTAAATGTTCAACCAATGACACAAACGCACTTATTGGATGCACAAGATTGGTTAAAAACCCTAATTGGATTAGAATAAGCCTAGGGAGGACGAAAATGACCGAAATGTTAAACCAACGACACAAATGCACTTATTGGATGCACAAGATTGGTTAAAAACCCTAATTGGATTAGAATAAGCCTAGGGAGGACGAAGACGACCAAAATGTTAATAAAATGACACAACCACACTTATTGGATGCACAAGATTGGATAAAAACCCAAATTGGATTAGAATAAGCCTAGGGAGGACGAAAATGACCTAAATGTTTAACCAATGACACAAAATCACTTATTGGATGCACAAGAATGGTTGAAAACCCTAATTGGATTAGAATAAGCCTAGGGAGGACGAAAATGACCTTAATGTTCAACCAATGACACAAAATCACATATTGGATGCACAAGATTGGTTAAAAACCTAATTGGATTAGAATAAGCCTTGGGAGGACGATAATGACATAAATATTCAACCAATGACACAAAATCACTTATTGGATGCACAAGATTGGTTAAAACCGTAATTGGCTTATAATAAGCCTAGGGAGGACGAAAATGACATAAATGTTCAAGCAATCACACAAAATCACTTATTGGATGCACAAGATTGGTGAAAAACCTAATTGCATTAGAATAAGCCTTGGGAGGACGAAAATGACATAAATATTAAACCAATGACACAAAATCACTTATTGGATGCACAAGATTGGTTAAAAACCCTAATTGGATTAGAATAAGCGTAGGGGGGACGAAAATGACCTAAATGTTAAACAAATAACACAAACGCACTTATTGGATGCACAAGATTGGTTAAAAACCCTCATCGGATTAGAATAAGCCTAGGGAGGACGAAAATGACCGAAATGTTAAACCAACGACACAAACGCACTTATTGGATGCACAAGATTGGTTAAAAACCCTAATTAGATTAGAATAAGCGTAGGGGGGACGAAAATGACCTAAATGTTAAACAAATAACACAAACGCATTATTGGATGCACAAGATTGGTTAAAAACCCTAATTGGATTAGAATAAGCCTAGGGAGGATGAAAATGACCTAATTGTTCAACCAATGATACAAAATCACTTATTGGATGCACAAGATTGGTTAAAAACCCTAATTGGATTAGAATAAGCATAGGGAGGACGAAAATGATCGAAATGTTAAACCAACGACACAAATGCACTTATTGGATGCACAAGATTGGTTAAAAACCCTAATTGGATTAGAATAAGCCTAGGGAGGACGAAGACGACCTAAATGTTAATTCAATGACACAACCACACTTATTGGATGCACAAGATAGGATAAAAACCCTAATTGGATTAGAATAAGCCTAGGGAGGATGAAAATGACCTAAATGTTTAACCAATGACACAAAATCACTTATTGGATGCACAAGAATGGTTGAAAACCCTAATTGGATTAGAATAAGCCTAGGGAGGACGAAAATGACCTAAATGTTCAACCAATGACAAAAATCACATATTGGATGCACAAGATTGGTTAAAAACCTAATTGGATTAGAATAAGCCTTGGGAGGACGAAAATGACATAAATATTCAACCAATGACACAAAATCACTTATTGGATGCACAAGATTGGTTAAAACCGTAATTGGCTTATAATAAGCCTGGAGAGAATGAAAATGACCTAAATGCTAATCCAATGACACAAACGCATTTATTGGATGCACAAGATTGGTTAAAAACCCTAATTGGATTAGGATAAGGCTAGGGAGGATGAAAATGACCTAAATGTTCAACCAATGACACAAACGCACTTATTGGATGCACAAGATTGGTTAAAAACCCTAATTGGATAAGAATAAGCCTAGGGAGTACGAAAATGACCGAAATGTTAAACCAACGACACAAACGCACTTATTGGATGCATAAGATTGGTTGAAAACCCTAATTAGATTAGAATAAGCCTATGGAGGACGAAAATGACCTAAATGTTCAACCAATGCAACAAAATCACTTATTCGATGCACAAGATTCGTTAAAAACCCTAATTGCATTAGAATAAGACTAGGCAGGACGAAAATGACCTAATTGTTCAACCAATGACACAAAATCACTTATTGGATGCACAAGATTGGTTAAAAACCCTAATTGGATTAGAATAAGCCTAGGGAGGACGAAAATGACCGAAATGTTAAACCAACGACACAAATGCACTTATTGGATGCACAAGATTGGTTAAAAACCCTAATTGGATTAGAATAAGCCTAGGGAGGACGAAGACGACCAAAATGTTAATAAAATGACACAACCACACTTATTGGATGCACAAGATTGGATAAAAACCCTAATTGGATTAGAATAAGCCTAGGGAGGACGAAAATGACCTAAATGTTTAACCAATGACACAAAATCACTTATCGGATGCACAAGAATGGTTGAAAACCCTAATTGGATTAGAATAAGCCTAGGGAGGACGAAAATGACCTTAATGTTCAACCAATGACACAAAATCACATATTGGATGCACAAGATTGGTTAAAAACCTAATTGGATTAGAATAAGCCTTGGGAGGACGATAATGACATAAATATTCAACCAATGACACAAAATAACTTATTGGATGCACAAGATTGGTTAAAACCGTAATTGGCTTATAATAAACCTGGGGAGAATGAAAATGACCTAAATGCTATTCCAATAACACAAACGCATTTATTGGATGCACAAGATTGGTTAAAAACCCTAATTGGATTAGGATAAGGCTAGGGAGGATGAAAATGACCTAAATGTTCAACCAATGACACAAACGCACTTATTGGATGCACAAGATTGGTTAAAAACCCTAATTGGATTAGAATAAGCCTAGGGAGGACGAAAATGACCGAAATGTTAAACCAACGACACAAACGCACTTATTGGATGCATAAGATTGGTTAAAAACCATAATTAGATTAGAATAAGCCTATGGAGGACGAAAATGACCTAAATGTTCAACCAATGCAACAAAATCACTTATTCGATGCACAAGATTCGTTAAAAACCCTAATTGCATTAGAATAAGACTAGGCAGGACGAAAATGACCTAATTGTTCAACCAATGACACAAAATCACTTATTGGATGCACAAGATTGGTTAAAAACCCTAATTGGATTAGAATAAGCGTAGGGAGGACGAAAATGATCGAAATGTTAAACCAACGACACAAATCCACTTATTGGATGCACAAGATTGGTTAAAAACCCTAATTGGATTAGAATAAGCCTAGGGAGGACGAAGACGACCTAAATGTTAATAAAATCACACAACCACACTTATGGGATGCACAAGATTGGATAAAAACCCTAATTGGATTAGAATAAGCCTAGGGAGGACGAAAATGACCTAAATGTTTAACCAATGACACAAAATCACTTATTGGATGCACAAGAATGGTTAAAAACCCTAATTGGATTAGAATAAGCCTAGGGAGGACGAAAATGACCTTAATGTTCAACCAATGACACAAAATCACATATTGGATGCACAAGATTGGTTAAAAACCTAATTGGATTAGAATAAGCCTTGGGAGGACGATAATGACATAAATATTCAACCAATGACACAAAATCACTTATTGGATGCACCAGATTGGTTAAAACCGTAATTGGCTTATAATAAGCCTGGGGAGAATGAAAATGACCTAAATGCTAATCCAATGACAGAAACGCATTTATTGGATGCACAAGATTGGTTAAAAACCCTAATTGGATTAGGATAAGGCTAGGGAGGATGAAAATGACCTAAATGTTCAACCAATGACACAAACGCACTTATTGGATGCACAAGATTGGTTAAAAACCCTAATTGGATAAGAATAAGCCTAGGGAGTACGAAAATGACCGAAATGTTAAACCAACGACACAAACGCACTTATTGGATGCATAAGATTGGTTAAAAACCCTAATTAGATTAGAATAAGCCTATGGAGGACGAAAATGACCTAAATGTTCAACCAATGCAACAAAATCACTTATTCGATGCACAAGATTCGTTAAAAACCCTAATTGCATTAGAATAAGACTAGGCAGGACGAAAATGACCTAATTGTTCAACCAATGACACAAAATCACTTATTGGATGCACAAGATTGGTTAAAAACCCTAATTGGATTAGAATAAGCGTAGGGAGGACGAAAATGATCGAAATGTTAAACCAACGACACAAATCCACTTATTGGATGCACAAGATTGGTTAAAAACCCTAATTGGATTAGAATAAGCCTAGGGAGGACGAAGACGACCTAAATGTTAATAAAATCACACAACCACACTTATGGGATGCACAAGATTGGATAAAAACCCTAATTGGATTAGAATAAGCCTAGGGAGGACGAAAATGACCTAAATGTTTAACCAATGACACAAAATCACTTATTGGATGCACAAGAATGGTTGAAAACCCTAATTGGATTAGAATAAGCCTAGGGAGGACGAAAATGACCTTAATGTTCAACCAATGACACAAAATCACATATTGGATGCACAAGATTGGTTAAAAACCTAATTGAATTAGAATAAGCCTTGGGAGGACGATAATGACATAAATATTCAACCAATGACACAAAATCACTTATTGGATGCACAAGATTGGTTAAAACCGTAATTGGCTTATAATAAGCCTAGGGAGGACGAAAATGACATAAATGTTCAAGCAATCACACAAAATCACTTATTGGATGCACAAGATTGGTGAAAAACCTAATTGCATTAGAATAAGCCTTGGGAGGACGAAAATGACATAAATATTAAACCAATGACACAAAATCACTTATTGGATGCACAAGATTGGTTAAAAACCCTAATTGGATTAGAATAAGCGTAGGGGGGACGAAAATGACCTAAATGTTAAACAAATAACACAAACGCACTTATTGGATGCACAAGATTGGTTAAAAACCCTCATCGGATTAGAATAAGCCTAGGGAGGACGAAAATGACCGAAATGTTAAACCAACGACACAAACGCACTTATTGGATGCACAAGATTGGTTAAAAACCCTAATTAGATTAGAATAAGCCTAGGGAGGACGAAGACGACCTAAATGTTAATAAAATCACACAACCACACTTATGGGATGCACAAGATTGGATAAAAACCCTAATTGGATTAGAATAAGCCTAGGGAGGACGAAAATGACCTAAATGTTTAACCAATGACACAAAATCACTTATTTGATGCACAAGAATGGTTGGAAACCCTAATTGGATTAGAATAAGCCTAGGGAGGACGAAAATGACCTTAATGTTCAACCAATGACACAAAATCACATATTGGATGCACAAGATTGGTTAAAAACCTAATTGGATTAGAATAAGCCTTGGGAGGACGATAATGACATAAATATTCAACCAATGACACAAAATCACTTATTGGATGCACCAGATTGGTTAAAACCGTAATTGGCTTATAATAAGCCTGGGGAGAATGAAAATGACCTAAATGTTAATCCAATGACACAAACGCATTTATTGGATGCACAAGATTGGTTAAAAACCCTAATTGGATTAGGATAAGGCTAGGGAGGATGAAAATGACCTAAATGTTCAACCAATGACACAAACGCACTTATTGGATGCACAAGATTGGTTAAAAACCCTAATTGGATAAGAATAAGCCTAGGGAGTACGAAAATGACCGAAATGTTAAACCAACGACACAAACGCACTTATTGGATGCATAAGATTGGTTAAAAACCCTAATTAGATTAGAATAAGCCTATGGAGGACGAAAATGACCTAAATGTTCAACCAATGCAACAAAATCACTTATTCGATGCACAAGATTCGTTAAAAACCCTAATTGCATTAGAATAAGACTAGGCAGGACGAAAATGACCTAATTGTTCAACCAATGACACAAAATCACTTATTGGATGCACAAGATTGGTTAAAAACCCTAATTGGATTAGAATAAGCATAGGGAGGACAAAAATGATCGAAATGTTAAACCAACGACACAAATGCACTTATTGGATGCACAAGATTGGTTAAAAACCCTAATTGGATTAGAATAAGCCTAGGGAGGACGAAGACGACCTAAATGTTAATAAAATGACACAACCACACTTATTGGATGCACAAGATTGGATAAAAACCCTAATTGGATTAGAATAACCCTAGGGAGGATGAAAATGACCTAAATGTTTAACCAATGACACAAAATCACTTATTGGATGCACAAGAATGGTTGAAAACCCTAATTGGATTAGAATAAGCCTAGGGAGGACGAAAATGACCTTAATGTTCAACCAATGACACAAAATCACATATTGGATGCACAAGATTGGTTAAAAACCTAATTGGATTAGAATAAGCCTTGGGAGGACGATAATGACATAAATATTCAACCAATGACACAAAATCACTTATTGGATGCACAAGATTGGTTAAAACCGTAATTGGCTTATAATAAGCCTAGGGAGGACGAAAATGACATAAATGTTCAAGCAATCACACAAAATCACTTATTGGATGCACAAGATTGGTGAAAAACCTAATTGCATTAGAATAAGCCTTGGGAGGACGAAAATGACATAAATATTAAACCAATGACACAAAATCACTTATTGGATGCACAAGATTGGTTAAAAACCCTAATTGGATTAGAATAAGCGTAGGGGGGACGAAAATGACCTAAATGTTAAACAAATAACACAAACGCACTTATTGGATGCACAAGATTGGTTAAAAACCCTCATCGGATTAGAATAAGCCTAGGGAGGACGAAAATGACCGAAATGTTAAACCAACGACACAAACACACTTATTGGATGCACAAGATTGGTTAAAAACCCTAATTAGATTAGAATAAGCGTAGGGGGGACGAAAATGACCTAAATGTTAAACAAATAACACTAACGCATTATTGGATGCACAAGATTGGTTAAAAACCCTAATTGGATTAGAATAAGCCTAGGGAGGATGAAAATGACCTAATTGTTCAACCAATGATACAAAATCACTTATTGGATGCACAAGATTGGTTAAAAACCCTAATTGGATTAGAATAAGCATAGGGAGGACGAAAATGATCGAAATGTTAAACCAACGACACAAATGCACTTATTGGATGCACAAGATTGGTTAAAAACCCTAATTGGATTAGAATAAGCCTAGGGAGGACGAAGACGACCTAAATGTTAATAAAATGACACAACCACACTTATTGGATGCACAAGATTGGATAAAAACCCTAATTGGATTAGAATAAGCCTAGGGAGGACGAAAATGACCTAAATGTTTAACCAATGACACAAAATCACTTATTGGATGCACAAGATTGGTTAAAACCGTAATTGGCTTATAATAAGCCTGGGGAGAATGAAAATGACCTAAATGCTAATCCAATGACACAAACGCATTTATTGGATGCACAAGATTGGTTAAAAACCCTAATTGGATTAGGATAAGGCTAGGGAGGATGAAAATGACCTAAATGTTCAACCAATGACACAAACGCACTTATTGGATGCACAAGATTGGTTAAAAACCCTAATTGGATAAGAATAAGCCTAGGGAGTACGAAAATGACCGAAATGTTAAACCAACGACACAAACGCACTTATTGGATGCATAAGATTGGTTGAAAACCCTAATTAGATTAGAATAAGCCTATGGAGGACGAAAATGACCTAAATGTTCAACCAATGCAACAAAATCACTTATTCGATGCACAAGATTCGTTAAAAACCCTAATTGCATTAGAATAAGACTAGGCAGGACGAAAATGACCTAATTGTTCAACCAATGACACAAAATCACTTATTGGATGCACAAGATTGGTTAAAAACCCTAATTGGATTAGAATAAGCCTAGGGAGGACGAAAATGACCGAAATGTTAAACCAACGACACAAATGCACTTATTGGATGCACAAGATTGGTTAAAAACCCTAATTGGATTAGAATAAGCCTAGGGAGGACGAAGACGACCAAAATGTTAATAAAATGACACAACCACACTTATTGGATGCACAAGATTGGATAAAAACCCTAATTGGATTAGAATAAGCCTAGGGAGGACGAAAATGACCTAAATGTTTAACCAATGACACAAAATCACTTATCGGATGCACAAGAATGGTTGAAAACCCTAATTGGATTAGAATAAGCCTAGGGAGGACGAAAATGACCTTAATGTTCAACCAATGACACAAAATCACATATTGGATGCACAAGATTGGTTAAAAACCTAATTGGATTAGAATAAGCCTTGGGAGGACGATAATGACATAAATATTCAACCAATGACACAAAATAACTTATTGGATGCACAAGATTGGTTAAAACCGTAATTGGCTTATAATAAACCTGGGGAGAATGAAAATGACCTAAATGCTATTCCAATAACACAAACGCATTTATTGGATGCACAAGATTGGTTAAAAACCCTAATTGGATTAGGATAAGGCTAGGGAGGATGAAAATGACCTAAATGTTCAACCAATGACACAAACGCACTTATTGGATGCACAAGATTGGTTAAAAACCCTAATTGGATTAGAATAAGCCTAGGGAGGACGAAAATGACCGAAATGTTAAACCAACGACACAAACGCACTTATTGGATGCATAAGATTGGTTAAAAACCATAATTAGATTAGAATAAGCCTATGGAGGACGAAAATGACCTAAATGTTCAACCAATGCAACAAAATCACTTATTCGATGCACAAGATTCGTTAAAAACCCTAATTGCATTAGAATAAGACTAGGCAGGACGAAAATGACCTAATTGTTCAACCAATGACACAAAATCACTTATTGGATGCACAAGATTGGTTAAAAACCCTAATTGGATTAGAATAAGCGTAGGGAGGACGAAAATGATCGAAATGTTAAACCAACGACACAAATCCACTTATTGGATGCACAAGATTGGTTAAAAACCCTAATTGGATTAGAATAAGCCTAGGGAGGACGAAGACGACCTAAATGTTAATAAAATCACACAACCACACTTATGGGATGCACAAGATTGGATAAAAACCCTAATTGGATTAGAATAAGCCTAGGGAGGACGAAAATGACCTAAATGTTTAACCAATGACACAAAATCACTTATTGGATGCACAAGAATGGTTAAAAACCCTAATTGGATTAGAATAAGCCTAGGGAGGACGAAAATGACCTTAATGTTCAACCAATGACACAAAATCACATATTGGATGCACAAGATTGGTTAAAAACCTAATTGGATTAGAATAAGCCTTGGGAGGACGATAATGACATAAATATTCAACCAATGACACAAAATCACTTATTGGATGCACAAGATTGGTTAAAACCGTAATTGGCTTATAATAAGCCTAGGGAGGACGAAAATGACATAAATGTTCAAGCAATCACACAAAATCACTTATTGGATGCACAAGATTGGTGAAAAACCTAATTGGATTAGAATAAGCCTTGGGAGGACGAAAATGACAAAAATATTTAACCAATGACACAAAATCACTTATTGGATGCACAAGATTGGTTAAAAACCCTAATTGGATTAGAATAAGCGTAGGGGGGACGAAAATGACCTAAATGTTAAACAAATAACACAAACGCACTTATTGGATGCACAAGATTGGTTAAAAACCCTCATCGGATTAGAATAAGCCTAGGGAGGACGAAAATGACCGAAATGTTAAACCAACGACACAAACGCACTTATTGGATGCACAAGATTGGTTAAAAACCCTAATTAGATTAGAATAAGCGTAGGGGGGACGAAAATGACCTAAATGTTAAACAAATAACACAAACGCATTATTGGATGCACAAGATTGGTTAAAAACCCTAATTGGATTAGAATAAGCCTAGGGAGGATGAAAATGACCTAATTGTTCAACCAATGATACAAAATCACTTATTGGATGCACAAGATTGGTTAAAAACCCTAATTGGATTAGAATAAGCATAGGGAGGACGAAAATGATCGAAATGTTAAACCAACGACACAAATGCACTTATTGGATGCACAAGATTGGTTAAAAACCCTAATTGGATTAGAATAAGCCTAGGGAGGACGAAGACGACCTAAATGTTAATTCAATGACACAACCACACTTATTCGATGCACAAGATAGGATAAAAACCCTAATTGGATTAGAATAAGCCTAGGGAGGATGAAAATGACCTAAATGTTTAACCAATGACACAACATCACTTATTGGATGCACAAGAATGGTTGAAAACCCTAATTGGATTAGAATAAGCCTAGGGAGGACGAAAATGACCTAAATGTTCAACCAATGACAAAAATCACATATTGGATGCACAAGATTGGTTAAAAACCTAATTGGATTAGAATAAGCCTTGGGAGGACGAAAATGACATAAATATTCAACCAATGACACAAAATCACTTATTGGATGCACAAGATTGGTTAAAACCGTAATTGGCTTATAATAAGCCTGGAGAGAATGAAAATGACCTAAATGCTAATCCAATGACACAAACGCATTTATTGGATGCACAAGATTGGTTAAAAACCCTAATTGGATTAGGATAAGGCTAGGGAGGATGAAAATGACCTAAATGTTCAACCAATGACACAAACGCACTTATTGGATGCACAAGATTGGTTAAAAACCCTAATTGGATAAGAATAAGCCTAGGGAGTACGAAAATGACCGAAATGTTAAACCAACGACACAAACGCACTTATTGGATGCATAAGATTGGTTGAAAACCCTAATTAGATTAGAATAAGCCTATGGAGGACGAAAATGACCTAAATGTTCAACCAATGCAACAAAATCACTTATTCGATGCACAAGATTCGTTAAAAACCCTAATTGCATTAGAATAAGACTAGGCAGGACGAAAATGACCTAATTGTTCAACCAATGACACAAAATCACTTATTGGATGCACAAGATTGGTTAAAAACCCTAATTGGATTAGAATAAGCCTAGGGAGGACGAAAATGACCGAAATGTTAAACCAACGACACAAATGCACTTATTGGATGCACAAGATTGGTTAAAAACCCTAATTGGATTAGAATAAGCCTAGGGAGGACGAAGACGACCAAAATGTTAATAAAATGACACAACCACACTTATTGGATGCACAAGATTGGATAAAAACCCTAATTGGATTAGAATAAGCCTAGGGAGGACGAAAATGACCTAAATGTTTAACCAATGACACAAAATCACTTATCGGATGCACAAGAATGGTTGAAAACCCTAATTGGATTAGAATAAGCCTAGGGAGGACGAAAATGACCTTAATGTTCAACCAATGACACAAAATCACATATTGGATGCACAAGATTGGTTAAAAACCTAATTGGATTAGAATAAGCCTTGGGAGGACGATAATGACATAAATATTCAACCAATGACACAAAATAACTTATTGGATGCACAAGATTGGTTAAAACCGTAATTGGCTTATAATAAACCTGGGGAGAATGAAAATGACCTAAATGCTATTCCAATAACACAAACGCATTTATTGGATGCACAAGATTGGTTAAAAACCCTAATTGGATTAGGATAAGGCTAGGGAGGATGAAAATGACCTAAATGTTCAACCAATGACACAAACGCACTTATTGGATGCACAAGATTGGTTAAAAACCCTAATTGGATTAGAATAAGCCTAGGGAGGACGAAAATGACCGAAATGTTAAACCAACGACACAAACGCACTTATTGGATGCATAAGATTGGTTAAAAACCATAATTAGATTAGAATAAGCCTATGGAGGACGAAAATGACCTAAATGTTCAACCAATGCAACAAAATCACTTATTCGATGCACAAGATTCGTTAAAAACCCTAATTGCATTAGAATAAGACTAGGCAGGACGAAAATGACCTAATTGTTCAACCAATGACACAAAATCACTTATTGGATGCACAAGATTGGTTAAAAACCCTAATTGGATTAGAATAAGCGTAGGGAGGACGAAAATGATCGAAATGTTAAACCAACGACACAAATCCACTTATTGGATGCACAAGATTGGTTAAAAACCCTAATTGGATTAGAATAAGCCTAGGGAGGACGAAGACGACCTAAATGTTAATAAAATCACACAACCACACTTATGGGATGCACAAGATTGGATAAAAACCCTAATTGGATTAGAATAAGCCTAGGGAGGACGAAAATGACCTAAATGTTTAACCAATGACACAAAATCACTTATTGGATGCACAAGAATGGTTGAAAACCCTAATTGGATTAGAATAAGCCTAGGGAGGACGAAAATGACCTTAATGTTCAACCAATGACACAAAATCACATATTGGATGCACAAGATTGGTTAAAAACCTAATTGGATTAGAATAAGCCTTGGGAGGACGATAATGACATAAATATTCAACCAATGACACAAAATCACTTATTGGATGCACAAGATTGGTTAAAACCGTAATTGGCTTATAATAAACCTGGGGAAAATGAAAATGACCTAAATGCTATTCCAATAACACAAACGCATTTATTGGATGCACAAGATTGGTTAAAAACCCTAATTGGATTAGGATAAGGCTAGGGAGGATGAAAATGACCTAAATGTTCAACCAATGACACAAAATCACTTATTGGATACACAAGATTGGTTAAAAACCCTAATTGGATTAGAATAAGCGTAGGGGGGACGAAAATGACCTAAATGTTAAACAAATAACACAAACGCACTTATTGGATGCACAAGATTGGTTAAAAACCCTAATTGGATTAGAATAAGCCTAGGGAGGACGAAAATGACCGAAATGTTAAACCAACGACACAAACGCACTTATTGGATGCATAAGATTGGTTAAAAACCCTAATTAGATTAGAATAAGCCTATGGAGGACGAAAATGACCTAAATGTTCAACCAATGCAACAAAATCACTTATTCGATGCACAAGATTCGTTAAAAACCCTAATTGCATTAGAATAAGACTAGGCAGGACGAAAATGACCTAATTGTTCAACCAATGACACAAAATCACTTATTGGATGCACAAGATTGGTTAAAAACCCTAATTGGATTAGAATAAGCCTAGGGAGGACGAAAATGACCGAAATGTTAAACCAACGACACAAATGCACTTATTGGATGCACAAGATTGGTTAAAAACCCTAATTGGATTAGAATAAGCCTAGGGAGGACGAAGACGACCAAAATGTTAATAAAATGACACAACCACACTTATTGGATGCACAAGATTGGATAAAAACCCTAATTGGATTAGAATAAGCCTAGGGAGGACGAAAATGACCTAAATGTTTAACCAATGACACAAAATCACTTATCGGATGCACAAGAATGGTTGAAAACCCTAATTGGATTAGAATAAGCCTAGGGAGGACGAAAATGACCTTAATGTTCAACCAATGACACAAAATCACATATTGGATGCACAAGATTGGTTAAAAACCTAATTGGATTAGAATAAGCCTTGGGAGGACGATAATGACATAAATATTCAACCAATGACACAAAATAACTTATTGGATGCACAAGATTGGTTAAAACCGTAATTGGCTTATAATAAACCTGGGGAGAATGAAAATGACCTAAATGCTATTCCAATAACACAAACGCATTTATTGGATGCACAAGATTGGTTAAAAACCCTAATTGGATTAGGATAAGGCTAGGGAGGATGAAAATGACCTAAATGTTCAACCAATGACACAAACGCACTTATTGGATGCACAAGATTGGTTAAAAACCCTAATTGGATTAGAATAAGCCTAGGGAGGACGAAAATGACCGAAATGTTAAACCAACGACACAAACGCACTTATTGGATGCATAAGATTGGTTAAAAACCATAATTAGATTAGAATAAGCCTATGGAGGACGAAAATGACCTAAATGTTCAACCAATGCAACAAAATCACTTATTCGATGCACAAGATTCGTTAAAAACCCTAATTGCATTAGAATAAGACTAGGCAGGACGAAAATGACCTAATTGTTCAACCAATGACACAAAATCACTTATTGGATGCACAAGATTGGTTAAAAACCCTAATTGGATTAGAATAAGCGTAGGGAGGACGAAAATGATCGAAATGTTAAACCAACGACACAAATCCACTTATTGGATGCACAAGATTGGTTAAAAACCCTAATTGGATTAGAATAAGCCTAGGGAGGACGAAGACGACCTAAATGTTAATAAAATCACACAACCACACTTATGGGATGCACAAGATTGGATAAAAACCCTAATTGGATTAGAATAAGCCTAGGGAGGACGAAAATGACCTAAATGTTTAACCAATGACACAAAATCACTTATTGGATGCACAAGAATGGTTAAAAACCCTAATTGGATTAGAATAAGCCTAGGGAGGACGAAAATGACCTTAATGTTCAACCAATGACACAAAATCACATATTGGATGCACAAGATTGGTTAAAAACCTAATTGGATTAGAATAAGCCTTGGGAGGACGATAATGACATAAATATTCAACCAATGACACAAAATCACTTATTGGATGCACAAGATTGGTTAAAACCGTAATTGGCTTATAATAAGCCTAGGGAGGACGAAAATGACATAAATGTTCAAGCAATCACACAAAATCACTTATTGGATGCACAAGATTGGTGAAAAACCTAATTGGATTAGAATAAGCCTTGGGAGGACGAAAATGACATAAATATTAAACCAATGACACAAAATCACTTATTGGATGCACAAGATTGGTTAAAAACCCTAATTGGATTAGAATAAGCGTAGGGGGGACGAAAATGACCTAAATGTTAAACAAATAACACAAACGCACTTATTGGATGCACAAGATTTGTTAAAAACCCTCATCGGATTAGAATAAGCCTAGGGAGGACGAAAATGACCGAAATGTTAAACCAACGACACAAACGCACTTATTGGATGCATATGATTGGTTAAAAACCCTAATTAGATTAGAATAAGCCTATGGAGGACGAAAATGACCTAAATGTTCAACCAATGCAACAAAAT
>JBBPBQ010000004.1:23334456-23365711 GCA_037974755.1 Cicer yamashitae | reverse complement strand
ACGAAAATGACCTTAATGTTCAACCAATGACACAAAATCACATATTGGATGCACAAGATTGGTTAAAAACCTAATTGGATTAGAATAAGCCTTGGGAGGACGATAATGACATAA
Source organism: Cicer yamashitae (assembly GCA_037974755.1). Lineage (NCBI taxonomy): Eukaryota > Viridiplantae > Streptophyta > Magnoliopsida > Fabales > Fabaceae > Cicer > Cicer yamashitae. Next base: position 23,365,597 of record JBBPBQ010000004.1, on the reverse strand, counting down.
ATATTCAACCAATGACACAAAATCACTTATTGGATGCACAAGATTGGTTAAAACCGTAATTGGCTTATAATAAACCTGGGGAGAATGAAAATGACCTAAATGCTCTTCCAATAACACAAACGCATTTATTGGATGCACAAGATTGGTTAAAAACCATAATTAGATTAGAATAAACCTATGGAGGACGAAAATGACCTAAATGTTCAACCAATGCAACAAAATCACTTATTCGATGCACAAGATTCGTTAAAAACCCTAATTGCATTAGAATAAGCGTAGGGGGGACGAAAATGACCTAAATGTTAAACAAATAACACAAACGCACTTATTGGATGCACAAGATTGGTTAAAAACCCTAATTGGATTAGAATAAGCCTAGGGAGGACGAAAATGACCGAAATGTTAAACCAACGACACAAACGCACTTATTGGATGCATAAGATTGGTTAAAAACCCTAATTAGATTAGAATAAGCCTATGGAGGACGAAAATGACCTAAATGTTCAACCAATGCAACAAAATCACTTATTCGATGCACAAGATTCGTTAAAAACCCTAATTGCATTAGAATAAGACTAGGCAGGTTGAAAATGACCTAATTGTTCAACCAATGACACAAAATCACTTATTGGATGCACAAGATTGGTTAAAAACCCTAATTGGATTAGAATAAGCGTAGGGAGGACGAAAATGATCGAAATGTTAAACCAACGACACAAATGCACTTATTGGATGCACAAGATTGGTTAAAAACCCTAATTGGATTAGAATAAGCCTAGGGAGGACGAAGACGACCTAAATGTTAATTCAATGACACAACCACACTTATTGGATGCACAAGATAGGATAAAAACCCTAATTGGATTAGAATAAGCCTAGGGAGGATGAAAATGACCTAAATGTTTAACCAATGACACAAAATCACTTATTGGATGCACAAGAATGGTTGAAAACCCTAATTGGATTAGAATAAGCCTAGGGAGGACGAAAATGACCTAAATGTTCAACCAATGACAAAAATCACATATTGGATGCACAAGATTGGTTAAAAACCTAATTGGATTAGAATAAGCCTTGGGAGGACGAAAATGACATAAATATTCAACCAATGACACAAAATCACTTATTGGATGCACAAGATTGGTTAAAACCATAATTGGCTTATAATAAGCCTGGGGAGAATGAAAATGACCTAAATGCTAATCCAATGACACAAACGCATTTATTGGATGCACAAGATTGGTTAAAAACCCTAATTGGATTAGGATAAGGCTAGGGAGGATGAAAATGACCTAAATGTTCAACCAATGACACAAACGCACTTATTGGATGCACAACATTGGTTAAAAACCCTAATTGGATTAGAATAAGCCTAGGGAGGACGAAAATGACCGAAATGTTAAACCAACGACACAAACGCACTTATTGGATGCATATGATTGGTTAAAAACCCTAATTAGATTAGAATAAGCCTATGGAGGACGAAAATGACCTAAATGTTCAACCAATGCAACAAAATAACTTATTCGATGCACAAGATTCGTTAAAAACCCTAATTGCATTAGAATAAGACTAGGGAGGACAAAAATGACCTAATTGTTCAACCAATGACACAAAATCACTTATTGGATGCACAAGATTGGTTAAAAACCCTAATTGGATTAGAATAAGCCTAGGGAGGACGAAAATGATCGAAATGTAAAACCAACGACACAAATGCACTTATTGGATGCACAAGATTGGTTAAAAACCCTAATTGGATTAGAATAAGCCTAAGGAGGACGAAGACGACCTAAATATTAATAAAATGACACAACCACACTTATTGGATGCACAAGATTGGATAAAAACCCTAATTGGATAAGAATAAGCCTAGGGAGGACGAAAATGACCTAAATGTTTCACCAATGACACAAAATCTCTTATTGGATGCACAAGAATGGTTGAAAACCCTAATTGGATTAGAATAAGCCTAGGGAGGACGAAAATGACCTTAATGTTCAACCAATGACACAAAATCACATATTGGATGCACAAGATTGGTTAAAAACCTAATTGGATTAGAATAAGCCTTGGGAGGACGATAATGACATAAATATTCAACCAATGACACAAAATCACTTATTGGATGCACAAGATTGGTTAAAACCGTAATTGGCTTATAATAAACCTGGGGAGAATGAAAATGACCTAAATGCTAATCCAATAACACAAACGCATTTATTCGATGCACAAGATTGGTTAAAAACCCTAATTGGATTAGGATAAGGCTAGGGAGGATGAAAATGACCTAAATGTTCAACCAATGACACAAAATCACTTATTGGATACACAAGATTGGTTAAAAACCCTAATTGGATTAGAATAAGCGTAGGGGGGACGAAAATGACCTAAATGTTAAACAAATAACACAAACGCACTTATTGGATGCACAAGATTGGTTAAAAACCCTCATTGGATTAGAATAAGCCTATGGAGGACGAAAATGACCGAAATGTTAAACCAACGACACAAACGCACTTATTGGATGCATAAGATTGGTTAAAAACCCTAATTAGATTAGAATAAGCCTATGGAGGACGAAAATGACCTAAATGTTCAACCAATGCAACAAAATCACTTATTAGATGCACAAGATTCGTTAAAAACCCTAATTGCATTAGAATAAGACTAGGGAGGATGAAAATGACCTAATTGTTCAACCAATGATACAAAATCACTTATTGGATGCACAAGATTGGTTAAAAACCCTAATTGGATTAGAATAAGCCTAGGGAGGACGAAAATGATCGAAATGTTAAACCAACGACACAAATGCACTTATTGGATGCACAAGATTGGTTAAAAACCCTAATTGGATTAGAATAAGCCTAGGGAGGACGAAGACGACCAAAATGTTAATAAAATGACACAACCACACTTATTGGATGCACAAGATTGGATAAAAACCCTAATTGGATTAGAATAAGCCTAGGGAGGACGAAAATGACCTAAATGTTTAACCCATGACACAAAATCAGTTATTGGATGCACAAGAATGGTTGAAAACCCTAATTGGATTAGAATAAGCCTAGGGAGGACGAAAATGACCTTAATGTTCAACCAATGACACAAAATCACATATTGGATGCACAAGATTGGTTAAAAACCTAATTGGATTAGAATAAGCCTTGGGAGGACGATAATGACATAAATATTCAACCAATGACACAAAATCACTTATTGGATGCACAAGATTGGTTAAAACCGTAATTGGCTTATAATAAACCTGGGGAGAATGAAAATGACCTAAATGCTAATTCAATAACACAAACGCATTTATTGGATGCACATGATTGGTTAAAAACCCTAATTGGATTAGGATAAGGCTAGGGAGGATGAAAATGACCTAAATGTTCAACCAATGACACAAAATCACTTATTGGATACACAAGATTGGTTAAAAACCCTAATTGGATTAGAATAAGCGTAGGGGGGACGAAAATGACCTAAATGTTAAACAAATAACACAAACGCACTTATTGGATGCACAAGATTGGTTAAAAACCCTAATTGGATTAGAATAAGCCTAGGGGGGACGAAAATGATCGAAATGTTAAACCAACGACACAAATGCACTTATTGGATGCACAAGATTGGTTAAAAACCCTAATTGGATTAGAATAAGCCTAGGGAGGACGAAGACGACCTAAATGTTAATTCAATGACACAACCACACTTATTGGATGCACAAGATAGGATAAAAACCCTAATTGGATTAGAATAAGCCTAGGGAGGATGAAATTGACCTAAATGTTTAACCAATGACACAAAATCACTTATTGGATGCACAAGAATGGTTGAAAACCCTAATTGGATTAGAATAAGCCTAGGGAGGACGAAAATGACCTAAATGTTCAACCAATGACAAAAATCACATATTGGATGCACAAGATTGGTTAAAAACCTAATTGGATTAGAATAAGCCTTGGGAGGACGAAAATGACATAAATATTCAACCAATGACACAAAATCACTTATTGGATGCACAAGATTGGTTAAAACCGTAATTGGCTTATAATAAGCCTGGAGAGAATGAAAATGACCTAAATGCTAATCCAATGACACAAACGCATTTATTGGATGCACAAGATTGGTTAAAAACCCTAATTGGATTAGGATAAGGCTAGGGAGGATGAAAATGACCTAAATGTTCAACCAATGACACAAACGCACTTATTGGATGCACAAGATTGGTTAAAAACCCTAATTGGATAAGAATAAGCCTAGGGAGTACGAAAATGACCGAAATGTTAAACCAACGACACAAACGCACTTATTGGATGCATAAGATTGGTTGAAAACCCTAATTAGATTAGAATAAGCCTATGGAGGACGAAAATGACCTAAATGTTCAACCAATGCAACAAAATCACTTATTCGATGCACAAGATTCGTTAAAAACCCTAATTGCATTAGAATAAGACTAGGCAGGACGAAAATGACCTAATTGTTCAACCAATGACACAAAATCACTTATTGGATGCACAAGATTGGTTAAAAACCCTAATTGGATTAGAATAAGCGTAGGGAGGACGAAAATGATCGAAATGTTAAACCAACGACACAAATCCACTTATTGGATGCACAAGATTGGTTAAAAACCCTAATTGGATTAGAATAAGCCTAGGGAGGACGAAGACGACCTAAATGTTAATAAAATCACACAACCACACTTATGGGATGCACAAGATTGGATAAAAACCCTAATTGGATTAGAATAAGCCTAGGGAGGACGAAAATGACCTAAATGTTTAACCAATGACACAAAATCACTTATTGGATGCACAAGAATGGTTGAAAACCCTAATTGGATTAGAATAAGCCTAGGGAGGACGAAAATGACCTTAATGTTCAACCAATGACACAAAATCACATATTGGATGCACAAGATTGGTTAAAAACCTAATTGGATTAGAATAAGCCTTGGGAGGACGATAATGACATAAATATTCAACCAATGACACAAAATCACTTATTGGATGCACAAGATTGGTTAAAACCGTAATTGGCTTATAATAAACCTGGGGAAAATGAAAATGACCTAAATGCTATTCCAATAACACAAACGCATTTATTGGATGCACAAGATTGGTTAAAAACCCTAATTGGATTAGGATAAGGCTAGGGAGGATGAAAATGACCTAAATGTTCAACCAATGACACAAAATCACTTATTGGATACACAAGATTGGTTAAAAACCCTAATTGGATTAGAATAAGCGTAGGGGGGACGAAAATGACCTAAATGTTAAACAAATAACACAAACGCACTTATTGGATGCACAAGATTGGTTAAAAACCCTAATTGGATTAGAATAAGCCTAGGGAGGACGAAAATGACCGAAATGTTAAACCAACGACACAAACGCACTTATTGGATGCATAAGATTGGTTAAAAACCCTAATTAGATTAGAATAAGCCTATGGAGGACGAAAATGACCTAAATGTTCAACCAATGCAACAAAATCACTTATTCGATGCACAAGATTCGTTAAAAACCCTAATTGCATTAGAATAAGACTAGGCAGGTTGAAAATGACCTAATTGTTCAACCAATGACACAAAATCACTTATTGGATGCACAAGATTGGTTAAAAACCCTAATTGGATTAGAATAAGCGTAGGGAGGACGAAAATGATCGAAATGTTAAACCAACGACACAAATGCACTTATTGGATGCACAAGATTGGTTAAAAACCCTAATTGGATTAGGATAAGGCTAGGGAGGATGAAAATGACCTAAATGTTCAACCAATGCAACAAAATCACTTATTGGATGCACAACATTGGTTAAAAACCCTAATTGGATTAGAATAAGCCTAGGGAGGACGAAAATGACCGAAATGTTAAACCAACGACACAAACGCACTTATTGGATGCATAAGATTGGTTAAAAACCCTAATTAGATTAGAATAAGCCTATGGAGGACGAAAATGACCTAAATGTTCAACCAATGCAACAAAATCACTTATTCGATGCACAAGATTCGTTAAAAACCCTAATTGCATTAGAATAAGACTAGGCAGGTTGAAAATGACCTAATTGTTCAACCAATGACACAAAATCACTTATTGGATGCACAAGATTGGTTAAAAACCCTAATTGGATTAGAATAAGCGTAGGGAGGACGAAAATGATCGAAATGTTAAACCAACGACACAAATGCACTTATTGGATGCACAAGATTGGTTAAAAACCCTAATTGGATTAGAATAAGCCTAGGGAGGACGAAGACGACCTAAATGTTAATAAAATGACACAACCACACTTATTGGATGCACAAGATTGGATAAAAACCCTAATTGGATTAGAATAAGCCTAGGGAGGACGAAAATGACCTAAATGTTTAACCAATGACACAAAATCACTTATTGGATGCACAAGATTGGTTAAAACCGTAATTGGCTTATAATAAGCCTGGGGAGAATGAAAATGACCTAAATGCTAATCCAATGACACAAACGCATTTATTGGATGCACAAGATTGGATAAAAACCCTAATTGGATTAGGATAAGGCTAGGGAGGATGAAAATGACCTAAATGTTCAACCAATGACACAAATGCACTTATTGGATGCACAAGATTGGTTAAAAACCCTAATTGGATTAGGATAAGCCTAGGGAGGACGAAAATGACCGAAATGTTAAACCAACGACACAAACGCACTTATTGGATGCATAAGATTGGTTAAAAACCCTAATTAGATTAGAATAAGCCTATGGAGGACGAAAATGACCTAAATGTTCAACCAATGCAACAAAATCACTTATTCGATGCACAAGATTCGTTAAAAACCCTAATTGCATTAGAATAAGACTAGGCAGGACGAAAATGACCTAATTGTTCAACCAATGACACAAAATCACTTATTGGATGCACAAGATTGGTTAAAAACCCTAATTGGATTAGAATAAGCATAGGGAGGACAAAAATGATCGAAATGTTAAACCAACGACACAAATGCACTTATTGGATGCACAAGATTGGTTAAAAACCCTAATTGGATTAGAATAAGCCTAGGGAGGACGAAGACGACCTAAATGTTAATAAAATGACACAACCACACTTATTGGATGCACAAGATTGGATAAAAACCCTAATTGGATTAGAATAACCCTAGGGAGGATGAAAATGACCTAAATGTTTAACCAATGACACAAAATCACTTATTGGATGCACAAGAATGGTTGAAAACCCTAATTGGATTAGAATAAGCCTAGGGAGGACGAAAATGACCTTAATGTTCAACCAATGACACAAAATCACATATTGGATGCACAAGATTGGTTAAAAACCTAATTGGATTAGAATAAGCCTTGGGAGGACGATAATGACATAAATATTCAACCAATGACACAAAATCACTTATTGGATGCACAAGATTGGTTAAAACCGTAATTGGCTTATAATAAACCTGGGGAGAATGAAAATGACCTAAATGCTCTTCCAATAACACAAACGCATTTATTGGATGCACAAGATTGGTTAAAAACCATAATTAGATTAGAATAAACCTATGGAGGACGAAAATGACCTAAATGTTCAACCAATGCAACAAAATCACTTATTCGATGCACAAGATTCGTTAAAAACCCTAATTGCATTAGAATAAGCGTAGGGGGGACGAAAATGACCTAAATGTTAAACAAATAACACAAACGCACTTATTGGATGCACAAGATTGGTTAAAAACCCTAATTGGATTAGAATAAGCCTACGGAGGACGAAAATGACCGAAATGTTAAACCAACGACACAAACGCACTTATTGGATGCATAAGATTGGTTAAAAACCCTAATTAGATTAGAATAAGCCTATGGAGGACGAAAATGATCTAAATGTTTAACCAATGCAACAAAATTCACTTATTAGATGCACAAGATTCGTTAAAAACCCTAATTGCATTAGAATAAGACTAGGGAGGATGAAAATGACCTAATTGTTCAACCAATGATACAAAATCACTTATTGGATGCACAAGATTGGTTAAAAACACTAATTGGATTAGAATAAGCCTAGGGAGGACGAAAATGATCGAAATGTTAAACCAACGACACAAATGCACTTATTGGATGCACAAGATTGGTTAAAAACCCTAATTGGATTAGAATAAGCCTAGGGAGGACGAAGACGACCAAAATGTTAATAAAATGACACAACCACACTTATTGGATGCACAAGATTGGATAAAAACCCTAATTGGATTAGAATAAGCCTAGGGAGGACGAAAATGACCTAAATGTTTAACCAATGACACAAAATCACTTATCGGATGCACAAGAATGGTTGAAAACCCTAATTGGATTAGAATAAGCCTAGGGAGGACGAAAATGACCTTAATGTTCAACCAATGACACAAAATCACATATTGGATGCACAAGATTGGTTAAAAACCTAATTGGATTAGAATAAGCCTTGGGAGGACGATAATGACATAAATATTCAACCAATGACACAAAATAACTTATTGGATGCACAAGATTGGTTAAAACCGTAATTGGCTTATAATAAACCTGGGGAGAATGAAAATGACCTAAATGCTATTCCAATAACACAAACGCATTTATTGGATGCACAAGATTGGTTAAAAACCCTAATTGGATTAGGATAAGGCTAGGGAGGATGAAAATGACCTAAATGTTCAACCAATGACACAAACGCACTTATTGGATGCACAAGATTGGTTAAAAACCCTAATTGGATTAGAATAAGCCTAGGGAGGACGAAAATGACCGAAATGTTAAACCAACGACACAAACGCACTTATTGGATGCATAAGATTGGTTAAAAACCATAATTAGATTAGAATAAGCCTATGGAGGACGAAAATGACCTAAATGTTCAACCAATGCAACAAAATCACTTATTCGATGCACAAGATTCGTTAAAAACCCTAATTGCATTAGAATAAGACTAGGCAGGACGAAAATGACCTAATTGTTCAACCAATGACACAAAATCACTTATTGGATGCACAAGATTGGTTAAAAACCCTAATTGGATTAGAATAAGCGTAGGGAGGACGAAAATGATCGAAATGTTAAACCAACGACACAAATCCACTTATTGGATGCACAAGATTGGTTAAAAACCCTAATTGGATTAGAATAAGCCTAGGGAGGACGAAGACGACCTAAATGTTAATAAAATCACACAACCACACTTATGGGATGCACAAGATTGGATAAAAACCCTAATTGGATTAGAATAAGCCTAGGGAGGACGAAAATGACCTAAATGTTTAACCAATGACACAAAATCACTTATTGGATGCACAAGAATGGTTGAAAACCCTAATTGGATTAGAATAAGCCTAGGGAGGACGAAAATGACCTTAATGTTCAACCAATGACACAAAATCACATATTGGATGCACAAGATTGGTTAAAAACCTAATTGGATTAGAATAAGCCTTGGGAGGACGATAATGACATAAATATTCAACCAATGACACAAAATCACTTATTGGATGCACAAGATTGGTTAAAACCGTAATTGGCTTATAATAAACCTGGGGAAAATGAAAATGACCTAAATGCTATTCCAATAACACAAACGCATTTATTGGATGCACAAGATTGGTTAAAAACCCTAATTGGATTAGGATAAGGCTAGGGAGGATGAAAATGACCTAAATGTTCAACCAATGACACAAAATCACTTATTGGATACACAAGATTGGTTAAAAACCCTAATTGGATTAGAATAAGCGTAGGGGGGACGAAAATGACCTAAATGTTAAACAAATAACACAAACGCACTTATTGGATGCACAAGATTGGTTAAAAACCCTAATTGGATTAGAATAAGCCTAGGGAGGACGAAAATGACCGAAATGTTAAACCAACGACACAAACGCACTTATTGGATGCATAAGATTGGTTAAAAACCCTAATTAGATTAGAATAAGCCTATGGAGGACGAAAATGATCTAAATGTTTAACCAATGCAACAAAATCACTTATTAGATGCACAAGATTCGTTAAAAACCCTAATTGCATTAGAATAAGACTAGGGAGGATGAAAATGACCTAATTGTTCAACCAATGATACAAAATCACTTATTGGATGCACAAGATTGGTTAAAAACCCTAATTGGATTAGAATAAGCCTAGGGAGGACGAAAATGATCGAAATGTTAAACCAACGACACAAATGCACTTATTGGATGCACAAGATTGGTTAAAAACCCTAATTGGATTAGAATAAGCCTAGGGAGGACGAAGACGACCTAAATGTTAATAAAATGACACAACCACACTTATTGGATGCACAAGATTGGATAAAAACCCTAATTGGATTAGAATAAGCCTAGGGAGGACGAAAATGACCTAAATGTTTAACCAATGACACAAAATCACTTATTGGATGCACAAGAATGGTTGAAAACCCTAATTGGATTAGAATAAGCCTAGGGAGGACGAAAACGACCTTAATGTTCAACCAATGACACAAAATCACATATTGGATGCACAAGATTGGTTAAAAACCTAATTGGATTAGAATAAGCCTTGGGAGGACGATAATGACATAAATATTCAACCAATGACACAAAATCACTTATTGGATGCACAAGATTGGTTAAAACCGTAATTGGCTTATAATAAACCTGGGGAGAATGAAAATGACCTAAATGCTCTTCCAATAACACAAACACATTTATTGGATGCACAAGATTGGTTAAAAACCCTAATTGGATTAGGATAAGGCTAGGGAGGACGAAAATGACCTAAATGTTCAACCAATGCAACAAAATCACTTATTCGATGCACAAGATTCGTTAAAAACCCTAATTGCATTAGAATAAGACTAGGCAGGACGAAAATGACCTAATTGTTCAACCAATGACACAAAATCACTTATTGGTTGCACAAGATTGGTTAAAAACCCTAATTGGATTAGAATAAGCCTAGGGAGGACGAAAATGATCGAAATGTTAAACCAACGACACAAATGCACTTATTGGATGCACAAGATTGGTTAAAAACCCTAATTGGATTAGAATAAGCCTAGGGAGGACGAAGACGACCAAAATGTTAATAAAATGACACAACCACACTTATTGGATGCACAAGATTGGATAAAAACCCTAATTGGATTAGAATAAGCCTAGGGAGGACGAAAATGACCTAAATGTTCAACCAATGACTAAAATCACATATTGGATGCACAAGATTGGTTAAAAACCAAATTGGATTAGAATAAGCCTTGGGAGGACGAAAATGACATAAATATTCAACCAATGACGCAAAATCACTTATTGGATGCACAAGATTGGTTAAAACCGTAATTGGCTTATAATAAGCCTGGGGAGAATGAAAATGACCTAAATGCTAATCCAATGACACAAACGCATTTATTGGATGCACAAGATTGGTTAAAAACCCTAATTGGATTAGGATAAGGCTAGGGAGGATGAAAATGACCTAAATGTTCAACCAATGACACAAAATCACTTATTGGATACACAAGATTGGTTAAAAACCCTAATTGGATTAGAATAAGCCTAGGGGGGACGAAAATGACCTAAATATTAAACAAATGACACAAACGCACTTATTGGATGCACAAGATTGGTTAAAAACCCTAATTGGATTAGAATAAGCCTAGGGAGGACGAAAATGACCGAAATGTTAAACCAACGACACAAACGCACTTATTGGATGCATAACATTGGTTAAAAACCCTAATTAGATTAGAATAAGCCTATGGAGGACGAAAATGACCTAAATGTTTAACCAATGCAACAAAATCACTTATTAGATGCACAAGATTCGTTAAAAACCCTAATTGCATTAGAATAAGACTAGGGAGCATGAAAATGACCTAATTGTTCAACCAATGATACAAAATCACTTATTGGATGCACAAGATTGGTTAAAAACCCTAATTGGATTAGAATAAGCCTAGGGAGGACGAAAATGATCGAAATGTTAAACCAACGACACAAATGCACTTATTGGATGCACAAGATTGGTTAAAAACCCTAATTGGATTAGAATAAGCCTAGGGAGGACGAAGACGACCAAAATGTTAATAAAATGACACAACCACACTTATTGGATGCACAAGATTGGATAAAAACCCTAATTGGATTAGAATAAGCCTAGGGAGGACGAAAATGACCTAAATGTTTAACCAATGACACAAAATCACTTATTGGATGCACAAGAATGGTTGAAAACCCTAATTGGATTAGAATAAGCCTAGGGAGGACGAAAATGACCTTAATGTTCAACCAATGACACAAAATCACATATTGGATGCACAAGATTGGTTAAAAACCTAATTGGATTAGAATAAGCCTTGGGAGGACGATAATGACATAAATATTCAACCAATGACACAAAATCACTTATTGGATGCACAAGATTGGTTAAAACCGTAATTGGCTTATAATAAACCTGGGGAAAATGAAAATGACCTAAATGCTATTCCAATAACACAAACGCATTTATTGGATGCACAAGATTGGTTAAAAACCCTAATTGGATTAGGATAAGGCTAGGGAGGATGAAAATGACCTAAATGTTCAACCAATGACACAAAATCACTTATTGGATACACAAGATTGGTTAAAAACCCTAATTGGATTAGAATAAGCGTAGGGGGGACGAAAATGACCTAAATGTTAAACAAATAACACAAACGCACTTATTGGATGCACAAGATTGGTTAAAAACCCTAATTGGATTAGAATAAGCCTAGGGAGGACGAAAATGACCGAAATGTTAAACCAACGACACAAACGCACTTATTGGATGCATAAGATTGGTTAAAAACCCTAATTAGATTAGAATAAGCCTATGGAGGACGAAAATGACCTAAATGTTCAACCAATGCAACAAAATCACTTATTCGATGCACAAGATTCGTTAAAAACCCTAATTGCATTAGAATAAGACTAGGCAGGTTGAAAATGACCTAATTGTTCAACCAATGACACAAAATCACTTATTGGATGCACAAGATTGGTTAAAAACCCTAATTGGATTAGAATAAGCGTAGGGAGGACGAAAATGATCGAAATGTTAAACCAACGACACAAATGCACTTATTGGATGCACAAGATTGGTTAAAAACCCTAATTGGATTAGAATAAGCCTAGGGAGGACGAAGACGACCAAAATGTTAATAAAATGACACAACCACACTTATTGGATGCACAAGATTGGATAAAAACCCTAATTGGATTAGAATAAGCCTAGGGAGGATGAAAATGACCTAAATGTTTAACCAATGACACAAAATCACTTATTGGATGCACAAGAATGGTTGAAAACCCTAATTGGATTAGAATAAGCCTAGGGAGGACGAAAATGACCTAAATGTTCAACCAATGACAAAAATCACATATTGGATGCACAAGATTGGTTAAAAACCTAATTGGATTAGAATAAGCCTTGGGAGGACGAAAATGACATAAATATTCAACCAATGACACAAAATCACTTATTGGATGCACAAGATTGGTTAAAACCGTAATTGGCTTATAATAAGCCTGGAGAGAATGAAAATGACCTAAATGCTAATCCAATGACACAAACGCATTTATTGGATGCACAAGATTGGTTAAAAACCCTAATTGGATTAGGATAAGGCTAGGGAGGATGAAAATGACCTAAATGTTCAACCAATGACACAAACGCACTTATTGGATGCACAAGATTGGTTAAAAACCCTAATTGGATAAGAATAAGCCTAGGGAGTACGAAAATGACCGAAATGTTAAACCAACGACACAAACGCACTTATTGGATGCATAAGATTGGTTGAAAACCCTAATTAGATTAGAATAAGCCTATGGAGGACGAAAATGACCTAAATGTTCAACCAATGCAACAAAATCACTTATTCGATGCACAAGATTCGTTAAAAACCCTAATTGCATTAGAATAAGACTAGGCAGGACGAAAATGACCTAATTGTTCAACCAATGACACAAAATCACTTATTGATGCACAAGATTGGTTAAAAACCCTAATTGGATTAGAATAAGCATAGGGAGGACGAAAATGATCGAAATGTTAAACCAACGACACAAATGCACTTATTGGATGCACAAGATTGGTTAAAAACCCTAATTGGATTAGAATAAGCCTAGGGAGGACGAAGACGACCTAAATGTTAATAAAATGACACAACCACACTTATTGGATGCACAAGATTGGATAAAAACCCTAATTGGATTAGAATAAGCCTAGGGAGGACGAAAATGACCTAAATGTTTAACCAATGACACAAAATCACTTATTGGATGCACAAGATTGGTTAAAACCGTAATTGGCTTATAATAAGCCTGGGGAGAATGAAAATGACCTAAATGCTAATCCAATGACACAAACGCATTTATTGGATGCACAAGATTGGTTAAAAACCCTAATTGGATCAGGATAAGGCTAGGGAGGATGAAAATGACCTAAATGTTCAACCAATGACACAAACGCACTTATTGGATGCACAAGCTTGGTTAAAAACCCTAATTGGATTAGGATAAGCCTAGGGAGGACGAAAATGACCGAAATGTTAAACCAACGACACAAACGCACTTATTGGATGCATAAGATTGGTTAAAAACCCTAATTAGATTAGAATAAGCCTATGGAGGACGAAAATGACCTAAATGTTCAACCAATGCAACAAAATCACTTATTCGATGCACAAGATTCGTTAAAAACCCTAATTGCATTAGAATAAGACTAGGCAGGACGAAAATGACCTAATTGTTCAACCAATGACACAAAATCACTTATTGGATGCACAAGATTGGTTAAAAACCCTAATTGGATTAGAATAAGCCTAGGGAGGACGAAAATGATCGAAATGTTAAACCAACGACACAAATGCACTTATTGGATGCACAAGATTGGTTAAAAACCCTAATTGGATTAGAATAAGCCAAGGGAGGACGAAGACGACCAAAATGTTAATAAAATGACACAACCACACTTATTGGATGCACAAGATTGGATAAAAACCCTAATTGGATTAGAATAACCCTAGGGAGGACGAAAATGACCTAAATGTTTAACCAATGACACAAAATCAGTTATTGGATGCACTAGAATGGTTGAAAACCCTAATTGGATTAGAATAAGCCTAGGGAGGACGAAAATGACCTTAATGTTCAACCAATGACACAAAATCACATATTGGATGCACAAGATTGGTTAAAAACCTAATTGGATTAGAATAAGCCTTGGGAGGACGATAATGACATAAATATTCAACCAATGACACAAAATCACTTATTGGATGCACAAGATTAGTTAAAACCGTAATTGGCTTATAATAAACCTGGGGAGAATGAAAATGACCTAAATGCTATTCCAATAACACAAACGCATTTATTGGATGCACAAGATTGGTTAAAAACCCTAATTGGATTAGGATAAGGCTAGGGAGGATGAAAATGACCTAAATGTTCAACCAATGAAGCAAACGCACTTATTGGATGCACAAGATTGGTTAAAAACCCTAATTGGATTAGAATAAGCCTAGGGAGGACGAAAATGACCGAAATGTTAAACCAACGACACAAACGCACTTATTGGATGCATAAGATTGGTTAGAAACCATAATTAGATTAGAATAAGCCTATGGAGGACGAAAATGACCTAAATGTTCAACCAATGCAACAAAATCACTTATTCGATGCACAAGATTCGTTAAAAACCCTAATTGCATTAGAATAAGACTAGGCAGGACGAAAATGACCTAATTGTTCAACCAATGACACAAAATCACTTATTGGATGCACAAGATTGGTTAAAAACCCTAATTGGATTAGAATAAGCGTAGGGAGGACGAAAATGATCGAAATGTTAAACCAACGACACAAATGCACTTATTGGATGCACAAGATTGGTTAAAAACCCTAATTGGATTAGAATAAGCCTAGGGAGGACGAAGACGACCAAAATGTTAATAAAATGACACAACCACACTTATTGGATGCACAAGATTGGATAAAAACCCAAATTGGATTAGAATAAGCCTAGGGAGGACGAAAATGACCTAAATGTTTAACCAATGACACAAAATCACTTATTGGATGCACAAGAATGGTTGAAAACCCTAATTGGATTAGAATAAGCCTAGGGAGGACGAAAATGACCTTAATGTTCAACCAATGACACAAAATCACATATTGGATGCACAAGATTGGTTAAAAACCTAATTGGATTAGAATAAGCCTTGGGAGGACGATAATGACATAAATATTCAACCAATGACACAAAATCACTTATTGGATGCACAAGATTGGTTAAAACCGTAATTGGCTTATAATAAACCTGGGGAGAATGAAAATGACCTAAATGCTATTTCAATAACACAAACGCATTTATTGGATGCACAAGATTGGTTAAAAACCCTAATTGGATTAGGATAAGGCTAGGGAAGATGAAAATGACCTAAATGTTCAACCAATGACACAAAATCACTTATTGGATACACAAGATTGGTTAAAAACCCTAATTGGGTTAGAATAAGCGTAGGGGGGACGAAAATGACCTAAATGTTAAACAAATAACACAAACGCACTTATTGGATGCACAAGATTAGTTAAAAACCCTAATTGGATTAGAATAAGCCACGAAAATGACCTTAATGTTCAACCAATGACACAAAATCACATATTGGATGCACAAGATTGGTTAAAAACCTAATTGGATTAGAATAAGCCTTGGGAGGACGATAATGACATAAATATTCAACCAATGACACAAAATCACTTATTGGATGCACAAGATTGGTTAAAACCGTAATTGGCTTATAATAAACCTGGGGAGAATGAAAATGACCTAAATGCTCTTCCAATAACACAAACGCATTTATTGGATGCACAAGATTGGTTAAAAACCCTAATTGGATTAGGATAAGGCTAGGGAGGATGAAAATGACCTAAATGTTCAACCAATGACACAAAATCACTTATGGGATACACAAGATTGGTTAAAAACCCTAATTGGATTAGAATAAGCGTAGGGGGGACGAAAATGACCTAAATGTTAAACAAATAGCACAAACGCACTTATTGGATGCACAAGATTGGTTAAAAACCCTAATTGGATTAGAATAAGCCTAGGGAGGACGAAAATGACCGAAATGTTAAACCAACGACACAAACGCACTTATTGAATGCATAAGATTGGTTAAAAACCCTAATTAGATTAGAATAAGCCTATGGAGGACGAAAATGATCTAAATGTTTAACCAATGCAACAAAATCACTTATTAGATGCACAAGATTCGTTAAAAACCCTAATTGCATTAGAATAAGACTAGGGAGGATGAAAATGACCTAATTGTTCAACCAATGATACAAAATCACTTATTGGATGCACAAGATTGGTTAAAAACACTAATTGGATTAGAATAAGCCTAGGGAGGACGAAAATGATCGAAATGTTAAACCAACGACACAAATGCACTTATTGGATGCACAAGATTGGTTAAAAACCCTAATTGGATTAGAATAAGCCTAGGGAGGACGAAGACGACCAAAATGTTAATAAAATGACACAACCACACTTATTGGATGCACAAGATTGGATAAAAACCCTAATTGGATTAGAATAAGCCTAGGGAGGACGAAAATGACCTAAATGTTTAACCAATGACACAAAATCAGTTATTGGATGCACAAGAATGGTTGAAAACCCTAATTGGATTAGAATAAGCCTAGGGAGGACGAAAATGACCTGAATGTTCAACCAATGACACAAAATCACATATTGGATGCACAAGATTGGTTAAAAACCTAATTGGATTAGAATAAGCCTTGAGAGGACGATAATGACATAAATATTCAACCAATGACACAAAATCACTTATTGGATGCACAAGATTAGTTAAAATCGTAATTGGCTTATAATAAACCTGGGGAGAATGAAAATGACCTAAATGCTATTCCAATAACACAAACGCATTTATTGGATGCACAGGATTGGTTAAAAACCCTAATTGGATTAGGATAAGGCTAGGGAGGATGAAAATGACCTAAATGTTCAACCAATGACACAAACGCACTTATTGGATGCACAAGATTGGTTAAAAACCCTAATTGGATTAGAATAAGCCTAGGGAGGACGAAAATGACCTAAATGTTCAACCAATGACACAAAATCACATATTGGATGCACAAGATTGGTTAAAAACCTAATTGGATTAGAATAAGCCTTGGGAGGACGATAATGACATAAATATTCAACCAATGACACAAAATCACTTATTGGATGCACAAGATTGGTTAAAACCGTAATTGGCTTATAATAAACCTGGGGAGAATGAAAATGACCTAAATGCTATTTCAATAACACAAACGCATTTATTGGATGCACAAGATTGGTTAAAAACCCTAATTGGATTAGGATAAGGCTAGGGAGGATGAAAATGACCTAAATGTTCAACCAATGACACAAAATCACTTATTGGATACACAAGATTGGTTAAAAACCCTAATTGGATTAGAATAAGCGTAGGGGGGACGAAAATGACCTAAATGTTAAACAAATAACACAAACGCACTTATTGGATGCACAAGATTGGTTAAAAACCCTAATTGGATTAGAATAAGCCTAGGGAGGACGAAAATGACCGAAATGTTAAACCAACGACACAAACGCACTTATTGGATGCATAAGATTGGTTAAAAACCCTAATTAGATTAGAATAAGCCTATGGAGGACGAAAATGACCTAAATGTTCAACCAATGCAACAAAATCACTTATTCGATGCACAAGATTCGTTAAAAACCCTAATTGCATTAGAATAAGACTAGGCAGGACGAAAATGACCTAATTGTTCAACCAATGACACAAAATCACTTATTGGATGCACAAGATTGGTTAAAAACCCTAATTGGATTAGAATAAGCATAGGGAGGACAAAAATGATCGAAATGTTAAACCAACGACACAAATGCACTTATTGGATGCACAAGATTGGTTAAAAACCCTAATTGGATTAGAATAAGCCTAGGGAGGACGAAGACGACCTAAATGTTAATAAAATGACACAACCACACTTATTGGATGCACAAGATTGGATAAAAACCCTAATTGGATTAGAATAACCCTAGGGAGGATGAAAATGACCTAAATGTTTAACCAATGACACAAAATCACTTATTGGATGCACAAGAATGGTTGAAAACCCTAATTGGATTAGAATAAGCCTAGGGAGGACGAAAATGACCTTAATGTTCAACCAATGACACAAAATCACATATTGGATGCACAAGATTGGTTAAAAACCTAATTGGATTAGAATAAGCCTTGGGAGGACGATAATGACATAAATATTCAACCAATGACACAAAATCACTTATTGGATGCACAAGATTGGTTAAAACCGTAATTGGCTTATAATAAACCTGGGGAGAATGAAAATGACCTAAATGCTCTTCCAATAACACAAACGCATTTATTGGATGCACAAGATTGGTTAAAAACCATAATTAGATTAGAATAAACCTATGGAGGACGAAAATGACCTAAATGTTCAACCAATGCAACAAAATCACTTATTCGATGCACAAGATTCGTTAAAAACCCTAATTGCATTAGAATAAGCGTAGGGGGGACGAAAATGACCTAAATGTTAAACAAATAACACAAACGCACTTATTGGATGCACAAGATTGGTTAAAAACCCTAATTGGATTAGAATAAGCCTACGGAGGACGAAAATGACCGAAATGTTAAACCAACGACACAAACGCACTTATTGGATGCATAAGATTGGTTAAAAACCCTAATTAGATTAGAATAAGCCTATGGAGGACGAAAATGATCTAAATGTTTAACCAATGCAACAAAATTCACTTATTAGATGCACAAGATTCGTTAAAAACCCTAATTGCATTAGAATAAGACTAGGGAGGATGAAAATGACCTAATTGTTCAACCAATGATACAAAATCACTTATTGGATGCACAAGATTGGTTAAAAACACTAATTGGATTAGAATAAGCCTAGGGAGGACGAAAATGATCGAAATGTTAAACCAACGACACAAATGCACTTATTGGATGCACAAGATTGGTTAAAAACCCTAATTGGATTAGAATAAGCCTAGGGAGGACGAAGACGACCAAAATGTTAATAAAATGACACAACCACACTTATTGGATGCACAAGATTGGATAAAAACCCTAATTGGATTAGAATAAGCCTAGGGAGGACGAAAATGACCTAAATGTTTAACCAATGACACAAAATCAGTTATTGGATGCACAAGAATGGTTGAAAACCCTAATTGGATTAGAATAAGCCTAGGGAGGACGAAAATGACCTGAATGTTCAACCAATGACACAAAATCACATATTGGATGCACAAGATTGGTTAAAAACCTAATTGGATTAGAATAAGCCTTGAGAGGACGATAATGACATAAATATTCAACCAATGACACAAAATCACTTATTGGATGCACAAGATTAGTTAAAATCGTAATTGGCTTATAATAAACCTGGGGAGAATGAAAATGACCTAAATGCTATTCCAATAACACAAACGCATTTATTGGATGCACAGGATTGGTTAAAAACCCTAATTGGATTAGGATAAGGCTAGGGAGGATGAAAATGACCTAAATGTTCAACCAATGACACAAACGCACTTATTGGATGCACAAGATTGGTTAAAAACCCTAATTGGATTAGAATAAGCCTAGGGAGGACGAAAATGACCTAAATGTTCAACCAATGACACAAAATCACATATTGGATGCACAAGATTGGTTAAAAACCTAATTGGATTAGAATAAGCCTTGGGAGGACGATAATGACATAAATATTCAACCAATGACACAAAATCACTTATTGGATGCACAAGATTGGTTAAAACCGTAATTGGCTTATAATAAACCTGGGGAGAATGAAAATGACCTAAATGCTATTTCAATAACACAAACGCATTTATTGGATGCACAAGATTGGTTAAAAACCCTAATTGGATTAGAATAAGCCTAGGGAGGACGAAGACGACCAAAATGTTAATAAAATGACACAACCACACTTATTGGATGCACAAGATTGGATAAAAACCCTAATTGGATTAGAATAAGCCTAGGGAGGACGAAAATGACCTAAATGTTTAACCAATGACACAAAATCACTTATTGGATGCACAAGATTGGTTAAAACCGTAATTGGCTTATAATAAGCCTGGGGAGAATGAAAATGACCTAAATGCTAATCCAATGACACAAACGCATTTATTGGATGCACAAGATTGGTTAAAAACCCTAATTGGATTAGGATAAGGCTAGGGAGGATGAAAATGACCTAAATGTTCAACCAATGACACAAAATCACTTATTGGATACACAAGATTGGTTAAAAACCCTAATTGGATTAGAATAAGCCTAGGGGGGACGAAAATGACCTAAATATTAAACAAATGACACAAACGCACTTATTGGATGCACAAGATTGGTTAAAAACCCTAATTGGATTAGAATAAGCCTAGGGAGGACGAAAATGACCGAAATGTTAAACCAACGACACAAACGCACTTATTGGATGCATAAGATTGGTTAAAAACCCTAATTAGATTAGAATAAGCCTATGGAGGACGAAAATGACCTAAATGTTCAACCAATGCAACAAAATCACTTATTCGATGCACAAGATTCGTTAAAAACCCTAATTGCATTAGAATAAGACTAGGCAGGACGAAAATGACCTAATTGTTCAACCAATGACACAAAATCACTTATTGGATGCACAAGATTGGTTAAAAACCCTAATTGGATTAGAATAAGCGTAGGGAGGACGAAAATGATCGAAATGTTAAACCAACGACACAAATCCACTTATTGGATGCACAAGATTGGTTAAAAACCCTAATTGGATTAGAATAAGCCTAGGGAGGACGAAGACGACCTAAATGTTAATAAAATCACACAACCACACTTATGGGATGCACAAGATTGGATAAAAACCCTAATTGGATTAGAATAAGCCTAGGGAGGACGAAAATGACCTAAATGTTTAACCAATGACACAAAATCACTTATTGGATGCACAAGAATGGTTGAAAACCCTAATTGGATTAGAATAAGCCTAGGGAGGACGAAAATGACCTTAATGTTCAACCAATGACACAAAATCACATATTGGATGCACAAGATTGGTTAAAAACCTAATTGGATTAGAATAAGCCTTGGGAGGACGATAATGACATAAATATTCAACCAATGACACAAAATCACTTATTGGATGCACAAGATTGGTTAAAACCGTAATTGGCTTATAATAAACCTGGGGAAAATGAAAATGACCTAAATGCTATTCCAATAACACAAACGCATTTATTGGATGCACAAGATTGGTTAAAAACCCTAATTGGATTAGGATAAGGCTAGGGAGGATGAAAATGACCTAAATGTTCAACCAATGACACAAAATCACTTATTGGATACACAAGATTGGTTAAAAACCCTAATTGGATTAGAATAAGCGTAGGGGGGACGAAAATGACCTAAATGTTAAACAAATAACACAAACGCACTTATTGGATGCACAAGATTGGTTAAAAACCCTAATTGGATTAGAATAAGCCTAGGGAGGACGAAAATGACCGAAATGTTAAACCAACGACACAAACGCACTTATTGGATGCATAAGATTGGTTAAAAACCCTAATTAGATTAGAATAAGCCTATGGAGGACGAAAATGATCTAAATGTTTAACCAATGCAACAAAATCACTTATTAGATGCACAAGATTCGTTAAAAACCCTAATTGCATTAGAATAAGACTAGGGAGGATGAAAATGACCTAATTGTTCAACCAATGATACAAAATCACTTATTGGATGCACAAGATTGGTTAAAAACACTAATTGGATTAGAATAAGCCTAGGGAGGACGAAAATGATCGAAATGTTAAACCAACGACACAAATGCACTTATTGGATGCACAAGATTGGTTAAAAACCCTAATTGGATTAGAATAAGCCTAGGGAGGACGAAGACGACCAAAATGTTAATAAAATGACACAACCACACTTATTGGATGCACAAGATTGGATAAAAACCCTAATTGGATTAGAATAAGCCTAGGGAGGACGAAAATGACCTAAATGTTTAACCAATGACACAAAATCAGTTATTGGATGCACAAGAATGGTTGAAAACCCTAATTGGATTAGAATAAGCCTAGGGAGGACGAAAATGACCTGAATGTTCAACCAATGACACAAAATCACATATTGGATGCACAAGATTGGTTAAAAACCTAATTGGATTAGAATAAGCCTTGAGAGGACGATAATGACATAAATATTCAACCAATGACACAAAATCACTTATTGGATGCACAAGATTAGTTAAAATCGTAATTGGCTTATAATAAACCTGGGGAGAATGAAAATGACCTAAATGCTATTCCAATAACACAAACGCATTTATTGGATGCACAGGATTGGTTAAAAACCCTAATTGGATTAGGATAAGGCTAGGGAGGATGAAAATGACCTAAATGTTCAACCAATGACACAAACGCACTTATTGGATGCACAAGATTGGTTAAAAACCCTAATTGGATTAGTATAAGCCTAGGGAGGACGAAAATGACCGAAATGTTAAACCAACGACACAAACGCACTTATTGGATGCATAAGATTGGTTAAAAACCCTAATTAGATTAGAATAAGCCTATGGAGGACGAAAATGACCTAAATGTTCAACCAATGCAACAAAATCACTTATTCGATGCACAAGATTCGTTAAAAACCCTAATTGCATTAGAATAAGACTAGGCAGGACGAATATGACCTAATTGTTCAACCAATGACACAAAATCACTTATTGGATGCACAAGATTGGTTAAAAACCCTAATTGGATTAGAATAAGCATAGGGAGGACAAAAATGATCGAAATGTTAAACCAACGACACAAATGCACTTATTGGATGCACAAGATTGGTTAAAAACCCTAATTGGATTAGAATAAGCCTAGGGAGGACGAAGACGACCTAAATGTTAATAAAATGACACAACCACACTTATTGGATGCACAAGATTGGATAAAAACCCTAATTGGATTAGAATAAGCCTAGGGAGGACGAAAATGACCTAAATGTTTAACCAATGACACAAAATCACTTATTGGATGCACAAGAATGGTTGAAAACCCTAATTGGATTAGAATAAGCCTAGGGAGGACGAAAATGACCTTAATGTTCAACCAATGACACAAAATCACATATTGGATGCACAAGATTGGTTAAAAACCTAATTGGATTAGAATAAGCCTTGGGAGGACGATAATGACATAAATATTCAACCAATGACACAAAATCACTTATTGGATGCACAAGATTGGTTAAAACCGTAATTGGCTTATAATAAACCTGGGGAAAATGAAAATGACCTAAATGCTATTCCAATAACACAAACGCATTTATTGGATGCACAAGATTGGTTAAAAACCCTAATTGGATTAGGATAAGGCTAGGGAGGATGAAAATGACCTAAATGTTCAACCAATGACACAAAATCACTTATTGGATACACAAGATTGGTTAAAAACCCTAATTGGATTAGAATAAGCGTAGGGGGGACGAAAATGACCTAAATGTTAAACAAATAACACAAACGCACTTATTGGATGCACAAGATTGGTTAAAAACCCTAATTGGATTAGAATAAGCCTAGGGAGGACGAAAATGACCGAAATGTTAAACCAACGACACAAACGCACTTATTGGATGCATAAGATTGGTTAAAAACCCTAATTAGATTAGAATAAGCCTATGGAGGACGAAAATGACCTAAATGTTTAACCAATGCAACAAAATCACTTATTCGATGCACAAGATTCGTTATAACCCTAATTGCATTAGAATAAGACTAGGGAGGACGAAAATGACCTAATTGTTCAACCAATGACACAAAATCACTTATTGGATGCACAAGATTGGTTAAAAACCCTAATTGGATTAGAATAATTCTAGGGAGGACGAAAATGATCGAAATGTTAAACCAACGACACAAATGCACTTATTGGATGCACAAGATTGGTTAAAAACCCTAATTGGATTAGAATAAGCCTAGGGAGGAAGAAGACGACCTAAATGTTAATTCAATGACACAACCACACTTATTGGATGCACAAGATTAGATAAAAACCCTAATTGGATTAGAATAAGCCTAGGGAGGATGAAAATGACCTAAATGTTTAACCAATGACACAAAATCACTTATTGGATGCACAAGAATGGTTGAAAACCCTAATTGGATTAGAATAAGCCTAGGGAGGACGAAAATGACCTAAATGTTCAACCAATGACAAAAATCACATATTGGATGCACAAGATTGGTTAAAAACCTAATTGGATTAGAATAAGCCTTGGGAGGACGAAAATAACATAAATATTCAACCAATGACACAAAATCACTTATTGGATGCACAAGATTGATTAAAACCTTAATTGGCTTATAATAAGCCTGGGGAGAATGAAAATGACCTAAATGCTAATCCAATGACACAAACGCATTTATTGGATGCACAAGATTGGTTAAAAACCCTAATTGGATTAGGATAAGGCTAGGGAGGATGAAAATGACCTAAATGTTCAACCAATGACACAAAATCACTTATTGGATACACAAGATTGGTTAAAAACCCTAATTGGATTAGAATAAGCCTAGGGGGGACGAAAATGACCTAAATATTAAACAAATGACACAAACGCACTTATTGGATGCACAAGATTGGTTAAAAACCCTAATTGGATTAGAATAAGCCTAGGGAGGACGAAAATGACCGAAATGTTAAACCAACGACACAAACGCACTTATTGGATGCATAAGATTGGTTAAAAACCCTAATTAGATTAGAATAAGCCTATGGAGGACGAAAATGACCTAAATGTTCAACCAATGCAACAAAATCACTTATTCGATGCACAAGATTCGTTAAAAACCCTAATTGCATTAGAATAAGACTAGGCAGGACGAAAATGACCTAATTGTTCAACCAATGACACAAAATCACTTATTGGATGCACAAGATTGGTTAAAAACCCTAATTGGATTAGAATAAGCATAGGGAGGACAAAAATGATCGAAATGTTAAACCAACGACACAAATGCACTTATTGGATGCACAAGATTGGTTAAAAACCCTAATTGGATTAGAATAAGCCTAGGGAGGACGAAGACGACCTAAATGTTAATAAAATGACACAACCACACTTATTGGATGCACAAGATTGGATAAAAACCCTAATTGGATTAGAATAACCCTAGGGAGGATGAAAATGACCTAAATGTTTAACCAATGACACAAAATCACTTATTGGATGCACAAGAATGGTTGAAAACCCTAATTGGATTAGAATAAGCCTAGGGAGGACGAAAATGACCTTAATGTTCAACCAATGACACAAAATCACATATTGGATGCACAAGATTGGTTAAAAACCTAATTGGATTAGAATAAGCCTTGGGAGGACGATAATGACATAAATATTCAACCAATGACACAAAATCACTTATTGGATGCACAAGATTGGTTAAAACCGTAATTGGCTTATAATAAACCTGGGGAGAATGAAAATGACCTAAATGCTCTTCCAATAACACAAACGCATTTATTGGATGCACAAGATTGGTTAAAAACCATAATTAGATTAGAATAAACCTATGGAGGACGAAAATGACCTAAATGTTCAACCAATGCAACAAAATCACTTATTCGATGCACAAGATTCGTTAAAAACCCTAATTGCATTAGAATAAGCGTAGGGGGGACGAAAATGACCTAAATGTTAAACAAATAACACAAACGCACTTATTGGATGCACAAGATTGGTTAAAAACCCTAATTGGATTAGAATAAGCCTAGGGAGGACGAAAATGACCGAAATGTTAAACCAACGACACAAACGCACTTATTGGATGCATAAGATTGGTTAAAAACCCTAATTAGATTAGAATAAGCCTATGGAGGACGAAAATGACCTACATGTTTAACCAATGCAACAAAATCACTTATTAGATGCACAAGATTCGTTAAAAACCCTAATTGCATTAGAATAAGACTAGGGAGGATGAAAATGACCTAATTGTTCAACCAATGATACAAAATCACTTATTGGATGCACAAGATTGGTTAAAAACCCTAATTGGATTAGAATAAGCCTAGGGAGGACGAAAATGATCGAAATGTTAAACCAACGACACAAATGCACTTATTGGATGCACAAGATTGGTTAAAAACCCTAATTGGATTAGAATAAGCCTAGGGAGGACGAAGACGACCAAAATGTTAATAAAATGACACAACCACACTTATTGGATGCACAAGATTGGATAAAAACCCTAATTGGATTAGAATAAGCCTAGGGAGGACGAAAATGACCTAAATGTTTAACCAATGACACAAAATCAGTTATTGGATGCACAAGAATGGTTGAAAACCCTAATTGGATTAGAATAAGCCTAGGGAGGACGAAAATGACCTGAATGTCCAACCAATGACACAAAATCACATATTGGATGCACAAGATTGGTTAAAAACCTAATTGGATTAGAATAAGCCTTGAGAGGACGATAATGACATAAATATTCAACCAATGACACAAAATCACTTATTGGATGCACAAGATTAGTTAAAATCGTAATTGGCTTATAATAAACCTGGGGAGAATGAAAATGACCTAAATGCTATTCCAATAACACAAACGCATTTATTGGATGCACAGGATTGGTTAAAAACCCTAATTGGATTAGGATAAGGCTAGGGAGGATGAAAATGACCTAAATGTTCAACCAATGACACAAACGCACTTATTGGATGCACAAGATTGGTTAAAAACCCTAATTGGATTAGAATAAGCCTAGGGAGGACGAAAATGACCTAAATGTTCAACCAATGACACAAAATCACATATTGGATGCACAAGATTGGTTAAAAACCTAATTGGATTAGAATAAGCCTTGGGAGGACGATAATGACATAAATATTCAACCAATGACACAAAATCACTTATTGGATGCACAAGATTGGTTAAAACCGTAATTGGCTTATAATAAACCTGGGGAGAATGAAAATGACCTAAATGCTATTTCAATAACACAAACGCATTTATTGGATGCACAAGATTGGTTAAAAACCCTAATTGGATTAGAATAAGCCTAGGGAGGACGAAGACGACCAAAATGTTAATAAAATGACACAACCACACTTATTGGATGCACAAGATTGGATAAAAACCCTAATTGGATTAGAATAAGCCTAGGGAGGACGAAAATGACCTAAATGTTTAACCAATGACACAAAATCACTTATCGGATGCACAAGAATGGTTGAAAACCCTAATTGGATTAGAATAAGCCTAGGGAGGACGAAAATGACCTTAATGTTCAACCAATGACACAAAATCACATATTGGATGCACAAGATTGGTTAAAAACCTAATTGGATTAGAATAAGCCTTGGGAGGACGATAATGACATAAATATTCAACCAATGACACAAAATAACTTATTGGATGCACAAGATTGGTTAAAACCGTAATTGGCTTATAATAAACCTGGGGAGAATGAAAATGACCTAAATGCTATTCCAATAACACAAACGCATTTATTGGATGCACAAGATTGGTTAAAAACCCTAATTGGATTAGGATAAGGCTAGGGAGGATGAAAATGACCTAAATGTTCAACCAATGACACAAACGCACTTATTGGATGCACAAGATTGGTTAAAAACCCTAATTGGATTAGAATAAGCCTAGGGAGGACGAAAATGACCGAAATGTTAAACCAACGACACAAACGCACTTATTGGATGCATAAGATTGGTTAAAAACCATAATTAGATTAGAATAAGCCTATGGAGGACGAAAATGACCTAAATGTTCAACCAATGCAACAAAATCACTTATTCGATGCACAAGATTCGTTAAAAACCCTAATTGCATTAGAATAAGACTAGGCAGGACGAAAATGACCTAATTGTTCAACCAATGACACAAAATCACTTATTGGATGCACAAGATTGGTTAAAAACCCTAATTGGATTAGAATAAGCGTAGGGAGGACGAAAATGATCGAAATGTTAAACCAACGACACAAATCCACTTATTGGATGCACAAGATTGGTTAAAAACCCTAATTGGATTAGAATAAGCCTAGGGAGGACGAAGACGACCTAAATGTTAATAAAATCACACAACCACACTTATGGGATGCACAAGATTGGATAAAAACCCTAATTGGATTAGAATAAGCCTAGGGAGGACGAAAATGACCTAAATGTTTAACCAATGACACAAAATCACTTATTTGATGCACAAGAATGGTTGGAAACCCTAATTGGATTAGAATAAGCCTAGGGAGGACGAAAATGACCTTAATGTTCAACCAATGACACAAAATCACATATTGGATGCACAAGATTGGTTAAAAACCTAATTGGATTAGAATAAGCCTTGGGAGGACGATAATGACATAAATATTCAACCAATGACACAAAATCACTTATTGGATGCACCAGATTGGTTAAAACCGTAATTGGCTTATAATAAGCTGGGGAGAATGAAAATGACCTAAATGCTAATCCAATGACACAAACGCATTTATTGGATGCA
This sequence comes from Cicer yamashitae, assembly GCA_037974755.1. Taxonomy (NCBI): domain Eukaryota; kingdom Viridiplantae; phylum Streptophyta; class Magnoliopsida; order Fabales; family Fabaceae; genus Cicer; species Cicer yamashitae. Next base: position 23,335,935 of record JBBPBQ010000004.1, on the reverse strand, counting down.
CAAGATTGGTTAAAAACCCTAATTGGATTAGGATAAGGCTAGGGAGGATGAAAATGACCTAAATGTTCAACCAATGACACAAACGCACTTATTGGATGCACAAGATTGGTTAAAAACCCTAATTGGATAAGAATAAGCCTAGGGAGTACGAAAATGACCGAAATGTTAAACCAACGACACAAACGCACTTATTGGATGCATAAGATTGGTTAAAAACCCTAATTAGATTAGAATAAGCCTATGGAGGACGAAAATGACCTAAATGTTCAACCAATGCAACAAAATCACTTATTCGATGCACAAGATTCGTTAAAAACCCTAATTGCATTAGAATAAGACTAGGCAGGACGAAAATGACCTAATTGTTCAACCAATGACACAAAATCACTTATTGGATGCACAAGATTGGTTAAAAACCCTAATTGGATTAGAATAAGCATAGGGAGGACAAAAATGATCGAAATGTTAAACCAACGACACAAATGCACTTATTGGATGCACAAGATTGGTTAAGAAACCCTAATTGGATTAGAATAAGCCTAGGGAGGACGAAGACGACCTAAATGTTAATAAAATGACACAACCACACTTATTGGATGCACAAGATTGGATAAAAACCCTAATTGGATTAGAATAACCCTAGGGAGGATGAAAATGACCTAAATGTTTAACCAATGACACAAAATCACTTATTGGATGCACAAGAATGGTTGAAAACCCTAATTGGATTAGAATAAGCCTAGGGAGGACGAAAATGACCTTAATGTTCAACCAATGACACAAAATCACATATTGGATGCACAAGATTGGTTAAAAACCCTAATTGGATTAGAATAAGCGTAGGGAGGACGAAAATGATCGAAATGTTAAACCAACGACACAAATGCACTGATTGGATGCACAAGATTGGTTAAAAACCCTAATTGGATTAGAATAAGCCTAGGGAGGACGAAGACGACCAAAATGTTAATAAAATGACACAACCACACTTATTGGATGCACAAGATTGGATAAAAACCCTAATTGGATTAGAATAAGCCTAGGGAGGACGAAAATGACCTAAATGTTTAACCAATGACACAAAATCACTTATTGGATGCACAAGATTGGTTAAAACCGTAATTGGCTTATAATAAGCCTGGGGAGAATGAAAATGACCTAAATGCTAATCCAATGACACAAACGCATTTATTGGATGCACAAGATTGGTTAAAAACCCTAATTGGATTAGGATAAGGCTAGGGAGGATGAAAATGACCTAAATGTTCAACCAATGACACAAACGCACTTATTGGATGCACAAGATTGGTTAAAAACCCTAATTGGATTAGAATAAGCCTTGGGAGGACGAAAATGACCGAAATGTTAAACCAACGACACAAACGCACTTATTGGATACATAAGATTGGTTAAAAACCCTAATTAGATTAGAATAAGCCTATGGAGGACGAAAATGACCTAAATGTTTAACCAATGCAA
>JBBPBQ010000004.1:23312069-23324292 GCA_037974755.1 Cicer yamashitae | reverse complement strand
GAAAATGACCGAAATGTTAAACCAACGACACAAACGCACTTATTGGATGCATAAGATTGGTTAAAAACCATAATTAGATTAGAATAAGCCTATGGAGAATGAAAATGACCTAAATGCTAATCCAATGACACAAACGCATTTATTGGATGCACAAGATTGGTTAAAAACCCTAATTGGATTAGGATAAGGCTAGGGAGGATGAAAATGACCTAAATGTTCAACCAATGACACAAACGCACTTATTGGATGCACAAGATTGGTTAAAAACCCTAATTGGATTAGAATAAGCCTAGGGAGGACGAAAATGACCGAAATGTTAAACCAACGACACAAATGCACTTATTGGATGCACAAGATTGGTTAAAAACCCTAATTGGATTAGAATAAGCCTAGGGAGGACGAAGACGACCAAAATGTTAATAAAATGACACAACCACACTTATTGGATGCACAAGATTGGATAAAAACCCTAATTGGATTAGAATAAGCCTAGGGAGGACGAAAATGACCTAAATGTTTAACCAATGACACAAAATCACTTATCGGATGCACAAGAATGGTTGAAAACCCTAATTGGATTAGAATAAGCCTAGGGAGGACGAAAATGACCTTAATGTTCAACCAATGACACAAAATCACATATTGGATGCACAAGATTGGTTAAAAACCTAATTGGATTAGAATAAGCCTTGGGAGGACGAAAATGACATAAATATTCAACCAATGACACAAAATCACTTATTGGATGCACAAGATTGGTTAAAACCGTAAATGCTAATCCAATGACACAAACGCATTTATTGGATGCACAAGATTGGTTAAAAACCCTAATTGGATTAGGATAAGGCTAGGGAGGATGAAAATGACCTAAATGTTCAACCAATGATACAAAATCACTTATTGGATGCACAAGATTGGTTAAAAACCCTAATTGGATTAGAATAAGCCTAGGGGGGACAAAAATGATCGAAATGTTAAACCAACGACACAAATGCACTTATTGGATGCACAAGATTGGTTAAAAACCCTAATTGGATTAGAATAAGCCTAGGGAGGACGAAGACGACCTAAATGTTAATTCAATGACACAACCACACTTATTGGATGCACAAGATAGGATAAAAACCCTAATTGGATTAGAATAAGCCTAGGGAGGATGAAATTGACCTAAATGTTTAACCAATGACACAAAATCACTTATTGGATGCACAAGAATGGTTGAAAACCCTAATTGGATTAGAATAAGCCTAGGGAGGACGAAAATGACCTAAATGTTCAACCAATGACAAAAATCACATATTGGATGCACAAGATTGGTTAAAAACCTAATTGGATTAGAATAAGCCTTGGGAGGACGAAAATGACATAAATATTCAACCAATGACACAAAATCACTTATTGGATGCACAAGATTGGTTAAAACCGTAATTGGCTTATAATAAGCCTGGAGAGAATGAAAATGACCTAAATGCTAATCCAATGACACAAACGCATTTATTGGATGCACAAGATTGGTTAAAAACCCTAATTGGATTAGGATAAGGCTAGGGAGGATGAAAATGACCTAAATGTTCAACCAATGACACAAACGCACTTATTGGATGCACAAGATTGGTTAAAAACCCTAATTGGATAAGAATAAGCCTAGGGAGTACGAAAATGACCGAAATGTTAAACCAACGACACAAACGCACTTATTGGATGCATAAGATTGGTTAAAAACCCTAATTAGATTAGAATAAGCCTATGGAGGACGAAAATGACCTAAATGTTCAACCAATGCAACAAAATCACTTATTCGATGCACAAGATTCGTTAAAAACCCTAATTGCATTAGAATAAGACTAGGGAGGACAAAAATGACCTAATTGTTCAACCAATGACACAAAATCACTTATTGGATGCACAAGATTGGTTAAAAACCCTAATTGGATTAGAATAAGCCTAGGGAAGACGAAAATGATCGAAATGTTAAACCAACGACACAAATGCACTTATTGGATGCACAAGATTAGTTAAAAACCCTAATTGGATTAGAATAAGCCTATGGAGGACGAAAATGACCGAAATGTTTAACCAATGCAACAAAATCACTTATTCGATGCACAAGATTCGTTAAAAACCCTAATTGCATTAGAATAAGACTAGGGAGGATGAAAATGACCTAATTGTTCAACCAATGATACAAAATCACTTATTGGATGCACAAGATTGGTTAAAAACCCTAATTGGATTAGAATAAGCCTAGGGAGGACGAAAATGATCGAAATGTTAAACCAACGACACAAATGCACTTATTGGATGCACAAGATTGGTTAAAAACCCTAATTGGATTAGAATAAGCCTAGGGAGGACGAAGACGACCAAAATGTTAATAAAATGACACAACCACACTTATTGGATGCACAAGATTGGATAAAAACCCTAATTGGATTAGAATAAGCCTAGGGAGGACGAAAATGACCGAAATGTTAAACCAACGACACAAACGCACTTATTGGATGCATAACATTGGTTAAAAACCCTAATTAGATTAGAATAAGCCTATGGAGGACGAAAATGACCTAAATGTTTAACCAATGCAACAAAATCACTTATTAGATGCACAAGATTCGTTAAAAACCCTAATTGCATTAGAATAAGACTAGGGAGGATGAAAATGACCTAATTGTTCAACCAATGATACAAAATCATTTATTGGATGCACAAGATTGGTTAAAAACCCTAATTGGATTAGAATAAGCGTAGGGAGGACGAAAATGATCGAAATGTTAAACCAACGACACAAATGCACTTATTGGATGCACAAGATTGGTTAAAAACCCTAATTGGATTAGAATAAGCCTAGGGAGGACGAAAATGACCGAAATGTTAAACCAACGACACAAACGCACTTATTGGATGCATAAGATTGGTTAAAAACCCTAATTAGATTAGAATAAGCCTATGGAGGACGAAAATGACCTAAATGTTTAACCAATGCAAGAAAATCACTTATTAGATGCACAAGATTCGTTAAAAACCCTAATTGCATTAGAATAAGACTAGGGAGGATGGAAATGACCTAATTGTTCAACCAATGATACAAAATCACTTATTGGATGCACAAGATTGGTTAAAAACCCTAATTGGATTAGAATAAGCGTAGGGAGGACGAAAATGATCGAAATGTTAAACCAACGACACAAATGCACTTATTGGATGCACAAGATTGGTTAAAAACCCTAATTGGATTAGAATAAGCCTAGGGAGGACGAAGACGACCAAAATGTTAATAAAATGACACAACCACACTTATTGGATGCACAAGATTGGATAAAAACCCTAATTGGATTAGAATAAGCCTAGGGAGGATGAAAATGACCTAAATGTTTAACCAATGACACAAAATCACTTATTGGATGCACAAGAATGGTTGAAAACCCTAATTGGATTAGAATAAGCCTAGGGAGGACGAAAATGACCTTAATGTTCAACCAATGACACAAAATCACATATTGGATGCACAAGATTGGTTAAAAACCTAATTGGATTAGAATAAGCCTTGGGAGGACGATAATGACATAAATATTCAACCAATGACACAAAATCACTTATTGGATGCACAAGATTGGTTAAAACCGTAATTGGCTTATAATAAACCTGGGGAGAATGAAAATGACCTAAATGCTATTTCAATAACACAAACGCATTTATTGGATGCACAAGATTGGTTAAAAACCCTAATTGGATTAGGATAAGGCTAGGGAGGATGAAAATGACCTAAATGTTCAACCAATGACACAAAATCACTTATTGGATACACAAGATTGGTTAAAAACCCTAATTGGATTAGAATAAGCGTAGGGGGGACGAAAATGACCTAAATGTTAAACAAATAACACAAACGCACTTATTGGATGCACAAGATTGGTTAAAAACCCTAATTGGATTAGAATAAGCCTAGGGAGGACGAAAATGACCTTAATGTTCAACCAATGACACAAAATCACATATTGGATGCACAAGATTGGTTAAAAACCTAATTGGATTAGAATAAGCCTTGGGAGGACGATAATGACATAAATATTCAACCAATGACACAAAATAACTTATTGGATGCACAAGATTGGTTAAAACCGTAATTGGCTTATAATAAACCTGGGGAGAATGAAAATGACCTAAATGCTATTCCAATAACACAAACGCATTTATTGGATGCACAAGATTGGTTAAAAACCCTAATTGGATTAGGATAAGGCTAGGGAGGATGAAAATGACCTAAATGTTCAACCAATGACACAAACGCACTTATTGGATGCACAAGATTGGTTAAAAACCCTAATTGGATTAGAATAAGCCTAGGGAGGACGAAAATGACCGAAATGTTAAACCAACGACACAAACGCACTTATTGGATGCATAAGATTGGTTAAAAACCATAATTAGATTAGAATAAGCCTATGGAGGACGAAAATGACCTAAATGTTCAACCAATGCAACAAAATCACTTATTCGATGCACAAGATTCGTTAAAAACCCTAATTGCATTAGAATAAGACTAGGCAGGACGAAAATGACCTAATTGTTCAACCAATGACACAAAATCACTTATTGGATGCACAAGATTGGTTAAAAACCCTAATTGGATTAGAATAAGCGTAGGGAGGACGAAAATGATCGAAATGTTAAACCAACGACACAAATCCACTTATTGGATGCACAAGATTGGTTAAAAACCCTAATTGGATTAGAATAAGCCTAGGGAGGACGAAGACGACCTAAATGTTAATAAAATCACACAACCACACTTATGGGATGCACAAGATTGGATAAAAACCCTAATTGGATTAGAATAAGCCTAGGGAGGACGAAAATGACCTAAATGTTTAACCAATGACACAAAATCACTTATTGGATGCACAAGAATGGTTGAAAACCCTAATTGGATTAGAATAAGCCTAGGGAGGACGAAAATGACCTTAATGTTCAACCAATGACACAAAATCACATATTGGATGCACAAGATTGGTTAAAAACCTAATTGGATTAGAATAAGCCTTGGGAGGACGATAATGACATAAATATTCATCCAACGACACAAAATCACTTATTGGATGCACAAGATTGGTTAAAACCGTAATTGGCTTATAATAAACCTGGGGAGAATGAAAATGACCTAAATGCTATTTCAATAACACAAACGCATTTATTGGATGCACAAGATTGGTTAAAAACCCTAATTGGATTAGGATAAGGCTAGGGAGGATGAAAATGACCTAAATGTTCAACCAATGACACAAAATCACTTATTGGATACACAAGATTGGTTAAAAACCCTAATTGGATTAGAATAAGCGTAGGGGGGACGAAAATGACCTAAATGTTAAACAAATAACACAAACGCACTTATTGGATGCACAAGATCTGTTAAAAACCCTAATTGGATTAGAATAAGCCTAGGGAGGACGAAAATGACCGAAATGTTAAACCAACGACACAAACGCACTTATTGGATGCATAAGATTGGTTAAAAACCCTAATTAGATTAGAATAAGCCTATGGAGGACGAAAATGACCTAAATGTTTAACCAATGCAACAAAATCACTTATTAGATGCACAAGATTCGTTAAAAACCCTAATTGCATTAGAATAAGACTAGGGAGGATGAAAATGACCTAATTGTTCAACCAATGATACAAAATCACTTATTGGATGCACAAGATTGGTTAAAAACCCTAATTGGATTAGAATAAGCCTAGGGGGGACAAAAATGATCAAAATGTTAAACCAACGACACAAATGCACTTATTGGATGCACAAGATTGGTTAAAAACCCTAATTGGATTAGAATAAGCCTAGGGAGGACGAAGACGACCTAAATGTTAATTCAATGACACAACCACACTTATTGGATGCACAAGATAGGATAAAAACCCTAATTGGATTAGAATAAGCCTAGGGAGGATGAAATTGACCTAAATGTTTAACCAATGACACAAAATCACTTATTGGATGCACAAGAATGGTTGAAAACCCTAATTGGATTAGAATAAGCCTAGGGAGGACGAAAATGACCTAAATGTTCAACCAATGACAAAAATCACATATTGGATGCACAAGATTGGTTAAAAACCTAATTGGATTAGAATAAGCCTTGGGAGGACGAAAATGACATAAATATTCAACCAATGACACAAAATCACTTATTGGATGCACAAGATTGGTTAAAACCGTAATTGGCTTATAATAAGCTTGGGGAGAATGAAAATGACCTAAATGCTAATCCAATGACACAAACGCATTTATTGGATGCACAAGATTGGTTAAAAACCCTAATTGGATTAGGATAAGGCTAGGGAGGATGAAAATGACCTAAATGTTCAACCAATGACACAAACGCACTTATTGGATGCACAAGATTGGTTAAAAACCCTAATTGGATTAGAATAAGCCTTGGGAGGACGAAAATGACCGAAATGTTAAACCAACGACACAAACGCACTTATTGGATGCATAAGATTGGTTAAAAACCCTAATTAGATTAGAATAAGCCTATGGAGGACGAAAATGACCTAAATGTTTAACCAATGCAAGAAAATCACTTATTAGATGCACAAGATTCGTTAAAAACCCTAATTGCATTAGAATAAGACTAGGGAGGATGGAAATGACCTAATTGTTCAACCAATGATACAAAATCACTTATTGGATGCACAAGATTGGTTAAAAACCCTAATTGGATTAGAATAAGCGTAGGGAGGACGAAAATGATCGAAATGTTAAACCAACGACACAAATGCACTTATTGGATGCACAAGATTGGTTAAAAACCCTAATTGGATTAGAATAAGCCTAGGGAGGACGAAGACGACCAAAATGTTAATAAAATGACACAACCACACTTATTGGATGCACAAGATTGGATAAAAACCCTAATTGGATTAGAATAAGCCTAGGGAGGACGAAAATGACCTAAATGTTTAACCAATGACACAAAATCACTTATCGGATGCACAAGAATGGTTGAAAACCCTAATTGGATTAGAATAAGCCTAGGGAGGACGAAAATGACCTTAATGTTCAACCAATGACACAAAATCACATATTGGATGCACAAGATTGGTTAAAAACCTAATTGGATTAGAATAAGCCTTGGGAGGACGAAAATGACATAAATATTCAACCAATGACACAAAATCACTTATTGGATGCACAAGATTGGTTAAAACCGTAAATGCTAATCCAATGACACAAACGCATTTATTGGATGCACAAGATTGGTTAAAAACCCTAATTGGATTAGGATAAGGCTAGGGAGGATGAAAATGACCTAAATGTTCAACCAATGATACAAAATCACTTATTGGATGCACAAGATTGGTTAAAAACCCTAATTGGATTAGAATAAGCCTAGGGGGGACAAAAATGATCGAAATGTTAAACCAACGACACAAATGCACTTATTGGATGCACAAGATTGGTTAAAAACCCTAATTGGATTAGAATAAGCCTAGGGAGGACGAAGACGACCTAAATGTTAATTCAATGACACAACCACACTTATTGGATGCACAAGATAGGATAAAAACCCTAATTGGATTAGAATAAGCCTAGGGAGGATGAAATTGACCTAAATGTTTAACCAATGACACAAAATCACTTATTGGATGCACAAGAATGGTTGAAAACCCTAATTGGATTAGAATAAGCCTAGGGAGGACGAAAATGACCTAAATGTTCAACCAATGACAAAAATCACATATTGGATGCACAAGATTGGTTAAAAACCTAATTGGATTAGAATAAGCCTTGGGAGGACGAAAATGACATAAATATTCAACCAATGACACAAAATCACTTATTGGATGCACAAGATTGGTTAAAACCGTAATTGGCTTATAATAAGCCTGGAGAGAATGAAAATGACCTAAATGCTAATCCAATGACACAAACGCATTTATTGGATGCACAAGATTGGTTAAAAACCCTAATTGGATTAGGATAAGGCTAGGGAGGATGAAAATGACCTAAATGTTCAACCAATGACACAAACGCACTTATTGGATGCACAAGATTGGTTAAAAACCCTAATTGGATAAGAATAAGCCTAGGGAGTACGAAAATGACCGAAATGTTAAACCAACGACACAAACGCACTTATTGGATGCATAAGATTGGTTAAAAACCCTAATTAGATTAGAATAAGCCTATGGAGGACGAAAATGACCTAAATGTTCAACCAATGCAACAAAATCACTTATTCGATGCACAAGATTCGTTAAAAACCCTAATTGCATTAGAATAAGACTAGGCAGGACGAAAATGACCTAATTGTTCAACCAATGACACAAAATCACTTATTGGATGCACAAGATTGGTTAAAAACCCTAATTGGATTAGAATAAGCATAGGGAGGACAAAAATGATCGAAATGTTAAACCAACGACACAAATGCACTTATTGGATGCACAAGATTGGTTAAAAACCCTAATTGGATTAGAATAAGCCTAGGGAGGACGAAGACGACCTAAATGTTAATAAAATGACACAACCACACTTATTGGATGCACAAGATTGGATAAAAACCCTAATTGGATTAGAATAAGCCTAGGGAGGACGAAAATGACCTAAATGTTTAACCAATGACACAAAATCACTTATTGGATGCACAAGATTGGTTAAAACCGTAATTGGCTTATAATAAGCCTGGGGAGAATGAAAATGACCTAAATGCTAATCCAATGACACAAACGCATTTATTGGATGCACAAGATTGGTTAAAAACCCTAATTGGATTAGGATAAGGCTAGGGAGGATGAAAATGACCTAAATGTTCAACCAATGACACAAAATCACTTATTGGATACACAAGATTGGTTAAAAACCCTAATTGGATTAGAATAAGCCTAGGGGGGACGAAAATGACCTAAATATTAAACAAATGACACAAACGCACTTATTGGATGCACAAGATTGGTTAAAAACCCTAATTGGATTAGAATAAGCCTAGGGAGGACGAAAATGACCGAAATGTTAAACCAACGACACAAACGCACTTATTGGATGCATAAGATTGGTTAAAAACCCTAATTAGATTAGAATAAGCCTATGGAGGACGAAAATGACCTAAATGTTTAACCAATGCAACAAAATCACTTATTAGATGCACAAGATTCGTTAAAAACCCTAATTGCATTAGAATAAGACTAGGGAGGATGAAAATGACCTAATTGTTCAACCAATGATACAAAATCATTTATTGGATGCACAAGATTGGTTAAAAACCCTAATTGGATTAGAATAAGCGTAGGGAGGACGAAAATGATCGAAATGTTAAACCAACGACACAAATGCACTTATTGGATGCACAAGATTGGTTAAAAACCCTAATTAGATTAGAATAAGCCTAGGGAGGACGAAGACGACCAAAATGTTAATAAAATGACACAACCACACTTATTGGATGCACAAGATTGGATAAAAACCCTAATTGGATTAGAATAAGCCTAGGGAGGACGAAAATGACCTAAATGTTTAACCAATGACACAAAATCACTTATCGGATGCACAAGAATGGTTGAAAACCCTAATTGGATTAGAATAAGCCTAGGGAGGACGAAAATGACCTTAATGTTCAACCAATGACACAAAATCACATATTGGATGCACAAGATTGGTTAAAAACCTAATTGGATTAGAATAAGCCTTGGGAGGACGATAATGACATAAATATTCAACCAATGACACAAAATAACTTATTGGATGCACAAGATTGGTTAAAACCGTAATTGGCTTATAATAAACCTGGGGAGAATGAAAATGACCTAAATGCTATTCCAATAACACAAACGCATTTATTGGATGCACAAGATTGGTTAAAAACCCTAATTGGATTAGGATAAGGCTAGGGAGGATGAAAATGACCTAAATGTTCAACCAATGACACAAACGCACTTATTGGATGCACAAGATTGGTTAAAAACCCTAATTGGATTAGAATAAGCCTAGGGAGGACGAAAATGACCGAAATGTTAAACCAACGACACAAACGCACTTATTGGATGCATAAGATTGGTTAAAAACCATAATTAGATTAGAATAAGCCTATGGAGGACGAAAATGACCTAAATGTTCAACCAATGCAACAAAATCACTTATTCGATGCACAAGATTCGTTAAAAACCCTAATTGCATTAGAATAAGACTAGGCAGGACGAAAATGACCTAATTGTTCAACCAATGACACAAAATCACTTATTGGATGCACAAGATTGGTTAAAAACCCTAATTGGATTAGAATAAGCGTAGGGAGGACGAAAATGATCGAAATGTTAAACCAACGACACAAATCCACTTATTGGATGCACAAGATTGGTTAAAAACCCTAATTGGATTAGAATAAGCCTAGGGAGGACGAAGACGACCTAAATGTTAATAAAATCACACAACCACACTTATGGGATGCACAAGATTGGATAAAAACCCTAATTGGATTAGAATAAGCCTAGGGAGGACGAAAATGACCTAAATGTTTAACCAATGACACAAAATCACTTATTGGATGCACAAGAATGGTTGAAAACCCTAATTGGATTAGAATAAGCCTAGGGAGGACGAAAATGACCTTAATGTTCAACCAATGACACAAAATCACATATTGGATGCACAAGATTGGTTAAAAACCTAATTGGATTAGAATAAGCCTTGGGAGGACGATAATGACATAAATATTCAACCAATGACACAAAATCACTTATTGGATGCACAAGATTGGTTAAAACCGTAATTGGCTTATAATAAACCTGGGGAAAATGAAAATGACCTAAATGCTATTCCAATAACACAAACGCATTTATTGGATGCACAAGATTGGTTAAAAACCCTAATTGGATTAGGATAAGGCTAGGGAGGATGAAAATGACCTAAATGTTCAACCAATGACACAAAATCACTTATTGGATACACAAGATTGGTTAAAAACCCTAATTGGATTAGAATAAGCGTAGGGGGGACGAAAATGACCTAAATGTTAAACAAATAACACAAACGCACTTATTGGATGCACAAGATTGGTTAAAAACCCTAATTGGATTAGAATAAGCCTAGGGAGGACGAAAATGACCGAAATGTTAAACCAACGACACAAACGCACTTATTGGATGCATAAGATTGGTTAAAAACCCTAATTAGATTAGAATAAGGCTTTGGAGGACGAAAATGACCTAAATGTTTAACCAATGCAACAAAATCACTTATTAGATGCACAAGATTCGTTAAAAACCCTAATTGCATTAGAATAAGACTAGGGAGGATGAAAATGACCTAATTGTTCAACCAATGATACAAAATCACTTATTGGATGCACCAGATTGGTTAAAAACCCTAATTGGATTAGAATAAGCCTAGGGGGGACGAAAATGATCGAAATGTTAAACCAACGACACAAATGCACTTATTGGATGCACAAGATTGGTTAAAAAACCTAATTGGATTAGAATAAGCCTAGGGAGGACGAAGACGACCTAAATGTTAATTCAATGACACAACCACACTTATTGGATGCACAAGATAGGATAAAAACCCTAATTGGATTAGAATAAGCCTAGGGAGGATGAAATTGACCTAAATGTTTAACCAATGACACAAAATCACTTATTGGATGCACAAGAATGGTTGAAAACCCTAATTGGATTAGAATAAGCCTAGGGAGGACGAAAATGACCTAAATGTTCAACCAATGACAAAAATCACATATTGGATGCACAAGATTGGTTAAAAACCTAATTGGATTAGAATAAGCCTTGGGAGGACGAAAATGACATAAATATTCAACCAATGACACAAAATCACTTATTGGATGCACAAGATTGGTTAAAACCGTAATTGGCTTATAATAAGCCTGGGGAGAATGAAAATGACCTAAATGCTAATCCAATGACACAAACGCATTTATTGGATGCACAAGATTGGTTAAAAACCCTAATTGGATTAGGATAAGGCTAGGGAGGATGAAAATGACCTAAATGTTCAACCAATGACACAAACGCACTTATTGGATGCACAAGATTGGTTAAAAACCCTAATTGGATTAGAATAAGCCTTGGGAGGACGAAAATGACCGAAATGTTAAACCAACGACACAAACGCACTTATTGGATACATAAGATTGGTTAAAAACCCTAATTAGATTAGAATAAGCCTATGGAGGACGAAAATGACCTAAATGTTTAACCAATGCAA
>JBBPBQ010000004.1:23279023-23301620 GCA_037974755.1 Cicer yamashitae | reverse complement strand
GGGAGGACGAAAATGACCGAAATGTTAAACCAACGACACAAACGCACTTATTGGATACATAAGATTGGTTAAAAACCCTAATTAGATTAGAATAAGCCTATGGAGGACGAAAATGACCTAAATGTTTAACCAATGCAAGAAAATCACTTATTAGATGCACAAGATTCGTTAAAAACCCTAATTGCATTAGAATAAGACTAGGGAGGATGGAAATGACCTAATTGTTCAACCAATGATACAAAATCACTTATTGGATGCACAAGATTGGTTAAAAACCCTAATTGGATTAGAATAAGCGTAGGGAGGACGAAAATGATCGAAATGTTAAACCAACGACACAAATGCACTTATTGGATGCACAAGATTGGTTAAAAACCCTAATTGGATTAGAATAAGCCTAGGGAGGACGAAGACGACCAAAATGTTAATAAAATGACACAACCACACTTATTGGATGCACAAGATTGGATAAAAACCCTAATTGGATTAGAATAAGCCTAGGGAGGATGAAAATGACCTAAATGTTTAACCAATGACACAAAATCACTTATTGGATGCACAAGAATGGTTGAAAACCCTAATTGGATTAGAATAAGCCTAGGGAGGACGAAAATGACCTTAATGTTCAACCAATGACACAAAATCACATATTGGATGCACAAGATTGGTTAAAAACCTAATTGGATTAGAATAAGCCTTGGGAGGACGATAATGACATAAATATTCAACCAATGACACAAAATCACTTATTGGATGCACAAGATTGGTTAAAACCGTAATTGGCTTATAATAAACCTGGGGAGAATGAAAATGACCTAAATGCTATTTCAATAACACAAACGCATTTATTGGATGCACAAGATTGGTTAAAAACCCTAATTGGATTAGGATAAGGCTAGGGAGGATGAAAATGACCTAAATGTTCAACCAATGACACAAAATCACTTATTGGATACACAAGATTGGTTAAAAACCCTAATTGGATTAGAATAAGCGTAGGGGGGACGAAAATGACCTAAATGTTAAACAAATAACACAAACGCACTTATTGGATGCACAAGATTGGTTAAAAACCCTAATTGGATTAGAATAAGCCTAGGGAGGACGAAAATGACCTTAATGTTCAACCAATGACACAAAATCACATATTGGATGCACAAGATTGGTTAAAAACCTAATTGGATTAGAATAAGCCTTGGGAGGACGATAATGACATAAATATTCAACCAATGACACAAAATAACTTATTGGATGCACAAGATTGGTTAAAACCGTAATTGGCTTATAATAAACCTGGGGAGAATGAAAATGACCTAAATGCTATTCCAATAACACAAACGCATTTATTGGATGCACAAGATTGGTTAAAAACCCTAATTGGATTAGGATAAGGCTAGGGAGGATGAAAATGACCTAAATGTTCAACCAATGACACAAACGCACTTAATGGATGCACAAGATTGGTTAAAAACCCTAATTGGATTAGAATAAGCCTAGGGAGGACGAAAATGACCGAAATGTTAAACCAACGACACAAACGCACTTATTGGATGCATAAGATTGGTTAAAAACCATAATTAGATTAGAATAAGCCTATGGAGGACGAAAATGACCTAAATGTTCAACCAATGCAACAAAATCACTTATTCGATGCACAAGATTCGTTAAAAACCCTAATTGCATTAGAATAAGGCTAGGCAGGACGAAAATGACCTAATTGTTCAACCAATGACACAAAATCACTTATTTGATGCACAAGATTGGTTAAAAACCCTAATTGGATTAGAATAAGCGTAGGGAGGACGAAAATGATCGAAATGTTAAACCAACGACACAAATGCACTTATTGGATGCACAAGATTGGTTAAAAACCCTAATTGGATTAGAATAAGCCTAGGGAGGACGAAGACGACCAAAATGTTAATAAAATGACACAACCACACTTATTGGATGCACAAGATTGGATAAAAACCCTAATTGGATTAGAATAAGCCTAGGGAGGACGAAAATGACCTAAATGTTCAACCAATGACTAAAATCACATATTGGATGCACAAGATTGGTTAAAAACCAAATTGGATTAGAATAAGCCTTGGGAGGACGAAAATGACATAAATATTCAACCAATGACGCAAAATCACTTATTGGATGCACAAGATTGGTTAAAACCGTAATTGGCTTATAATAAGCCTGGGGAGAATGAAAATGACCTAAATGCTAATCCAATGACACAAACGCATTTGTTGGATGCACAAGATTGGTTAAAAACCCTAATTGGATTAGGATAAGGCTAGGGAGGATGAAAATGACCTAAATGTTCAACCAATGACACAAACGCACTTATTGGATGCACAAGATTGGTTAAAAACCCTAATTGGATTAGAATAAGCCTAGGGAGGACGAAAATGACCGAAATGTTAAACCAACGACACAAATGCACTTATTGGATGCACAAGATTGGTTAAAAACCCTAATTGGATTAGAATAAGCCTAGGGAGGACGAAGACGACCAAAATGTTAATAAAATGACACAACCACACTTATTGGATGCACAAGATTGGATAAAAACCCTAATTGGATTAGAATAAGCCTAGGGAGGACGAAAATGACCTAAATGTTTAACCAATGACACAAAATCACTTATCAGATGCACAAGAATGGTTGAAAACCCTAATTGGATTAGAATAAGCCTAGGGAGGACGAAAATGACCTTAATGTTCAACCAATGACACAAAATCACATATTGGATGCACAAGATTGGTTAAAAACCTAATTGGATTAGAATAAGCCTTGGGAGGACGATAATGACATAAATATTCAACCAATGACACAAAATCACTTATTGGATGCACAAGATTGGTTAAAACCGTAATTGGCTTATAATAAACCTGGGGAGAATGAAAATGACCTAAATGTTATTTCAATAACACAAACGCATTTATTGGATGCACAAGATTGGTTAAAAACCCTAATTGGATTAGGATAAGGCTAGGGAGGATGAAAATGACCTAAATGTTCAACCAATGACACAAAATCACTTATTGGATACACAAGATTGGTTAAAAACCCTAATTGGATTAGAATAAGCGTAGGGGGGACGAAAATGACCTAAATGTTAAACAAATAACACAAACGCACTTATTGGATGCACAAGATTGGTTAAAAACCCTAATTGGATTAGAATAAGCCTAGGGGGGACGAAAATGATCGAAATGTTAAACCAACGACACAAATGCACTTATTGGATGCACAAGATTGGTTCAAAACCCTAATTGGATTAGAATAAGCCTAGGGAGGACGAAGACGACCTAAATGTTAATTCAATGACACAACCACACTTATTGGATGCACAAGATAGGATAAAAACCCTAATTGGATTAGAATAAGCCTAGGGAGGATGAAATTGACCTAAATGTTTAACCAATGACACAAAATCACTTATTGGATGCACAAGAATGGTTGAAAACCCTAATTGGATTAGAATAAGCCTAGGGAGGACGAAAATGACCTAAATGTTCAACCAATGACAAAAATCACATATTGGATGCACAAGATTGGTTAAAAACCTAATTGGATTAGAATAAGCCTTGGGAGGACGAAAATGACATAAATATTCAACCAATGACACAAAATCACTT
This sequence comes from Cicer yamashitae, assembly GCA_037974755.1. NCBI lineage: Eukaryota > Viridiplantae > Streptophyta > Magnoliopsida > Fabales > Fabaceae > Cicer > Cicer yamashitae. The sequence goes on along the minus strand of JBBPBQ010000004.1, from coordinate 23,297,982 downwards.
ATTGGATGCACAAGATTGGTTAAAACCGTAATTGGCTTATTATAAGCCTGGGGAGAATGAAAATGACCTAAATGCTAATCCAATGACACAAACGCATTTATTGGATGCACAAGATTGGTTAAAAACCCTAATTGGATTAGAATAAGCCTTGGGAGGACGAAAATGACCGAAATGTTAAACCAACGACACAAACGCACTTATTGGATGCATAAGATTGGTTAAAAACCCTAATTAGATTAGAATAAGCCTATGGAGGACGAAAATGACCTAAATGTTTAACCAATGCAAGAAAATCACTTATTAGATGCACAAGATTCGTTAAAAACCCTAATTGCATTAGAATAAGACTAGGGAGGATGGAAATGACCTAATTGTTCAACCAATGATACAAAATCACTTATTGGATGCACAAGATTGGTTAAAAACCCTAATTGGATTAGAATAAGCGTAGGGAGGACGAAAATGATCGAAATGTTAAACCAACGACACAAATGCACTTATTGGATGCACAAGATTGGTTAAAAACCCTAATTGGATTAGAATAAGCCTAGGGAGGACGAAGACGACCAAAATGTTAATAAAATGACACAACCACACTTATTGGATGCACAAGATTGGATAAAAACCCTAATTGGATTAGAATAAGCCTAGGGAGGACGAAAATGACCTAAATGTTTAACCAATGACACAAAATCACTTATTGGATGCACAAGAATGGTTGAAAACCCTAATTGGATTAGAATAAGCCTAGGGAGGACGAAAATGACCTTAATGTTCAACCAATGACACAAAATCACATATTGGATGCACAAGATTGGTTAAAAACCTAATTGGATTAGAATAAGCCTGGGGAGGACGATAATGACATAAATATTCAACCAATGACACAAAATCACTTATTGGATGCACAAGATTGGTTAAAACCGTAATTGGCTTATAATAAACCTGGGGAGAATGAAAATGACCTAAATGCTATTCCAATAACACAAACGCATTTATTGGATGCACAAGATTGGTTAAAAACCCTAATTGGATTAGGATAAGGCTAGGGAGGATGAAAATGACCTAAATGTTCAACCAATGACACAAAATCACTTATTGGATACACAAGATTGGTTAAAAACCCTAATTGGATTAGAATAAGCGTAGGGAGGACGAAAATGACCTAAATGTTAAACAAATAACACAAACGCACTTATTGGATGCACAAGATTGGTTAAAAACCCTAATTGGATTAGAATAAGCCTAGGGGGGACGAAAATGATCGAAATGTTAAACCAACGACACAAATGCACTTATTGGATGCACAAGATTGGTTAAAAACCCTAATTGGATTAGAATAAGCCTAGGGAGGACGAAGACGACCTAAATGTTAATTCAATGACACAACCACACTTATTGGATGCACAAGATAGGATAAAAACCCTAATTGGATTAGAATAAGCCTAGGGAGGATGAAATTGACCTAAATGTTTAACCAATGACACAAAATCACTTATTGGATGCACAAGAATGGTTGAAAACCCTAATTGGATTAGAATAAGCCTAGGGAGGACGAAAATGACCTAAATGTTCAACCAATGACAAAAATCACATATTGGATGCACAAGATTGGTTAAAAACCTAATTGGATTAGAATAAGCCTTGGGAGGACGAAAATGACATAAATATTCAACCAATGACACAAAATCACTTATTGGATGCACAAGATTGGTTAAAACCGTAATTGGCTTATAATAAGCCTGGAGAGAATGAAAATGACCTAAATGCTAATCCAATGACACAAACGCATTTATTGGATGCACAAGATTGGTTAAAAACCCTAATTGGATTAGGATAAGGCTAGGGAGGATGAAAATGACCTAAATGTTCAACCAATGACACAAACGCACTTATTGGATGCACAAGATTGGTTAAAAACCCTAATTGGATAAGAATAAGCCTAGGGAGTACGAAAATGACCGAAATGTTAAACCAACGACACAAACGCACTTATTGGATGCATAAGATTGGTTGAAAACCCTAATTAGATTAGAATAAGCCTATGGAGGACGAAAATGACCTAAATGTTCAACCAATGCAACAAAATCACTTATTCGATGCACAAGATTCGTTAAAAACCCTAATTGCATTAGAATAAGACTAGGCAGGACGAAAATGACCTAATTGTTCAACCAATGACACAAAATCACTTATTGGATGCACAAGATTGGTTAAAAACCCTAATTGGATTAGAATAAGCCTAGGGAGGACGAAAATGACCGAAATGTTAAACCAACGACACAAATGCACTTATTGGATGCACAAGATTGGTTAAAAACCCTAATTGGATTAGAATAAGCCTAGGGAGGACGAAGACGACCAAAATGTTAATAAAATGACACAACCACACTTATTGGATGCACAAGATTGGATAAAAACCCTAATTGGATTAGAATAAGCCTAGGGAGGACGAAAATGACCTAAATGTTTAACCAATGACACAAAATCACTTATCGGATGCACAAGAATGGTTGAAAACCCTAATTGGATTAGAATAAGCCTAGGGAGGACGAAAATGACCTAAATGTTCAACCAATGACACAAAATCACATATTGGATGCACAAGATTGGTTAAAAACCTAATTGGATTAGAATAAGCCTTGGGAGGACGATAATGACATAAATATTCAACCAATGACACAAAATCACTTATTGGATGCACAAGATTGGTTAAAACCGTAATTGGCTTATAATAAACCTGGGGAGAATGAAAATGACCTAAATGCTATTTCAATAACACAAACGCATTTATTGGATGCACAAGATTGGTTAAAAACCCTAATTGGATTAGAATAAGCCTAGGGAGGACGAAGACGACCAAAATGTTAATAAAATGACACAACCACACTTATTGGATGCACAAGATTGGATAAAAACCCTAATTGGATTAGAATAAGCCTAGGGAGGACGAAAATGACCTAAATGTTTAACCAATGACACAAAATCACTTATTGGATGCACAAGATTGGTTAAAACCGTAATTGGCTTATAATAAGCCTGGGGAGAATGAAAATGACCTAAATGCTAATCCAATGACACAAACGCATTTATTGGATGCACAAGATTGGTTAAAAACCCTAATTGGATTAGGATAAGGCTAGGGAGGATGAAAATGACCTAAATGTTCAACCAATGACACAAACGCACTTATTGGATGCACAAGATTGGTTAAAAACCCTAATTGGATTAGAATAAGCCTTGGGAGGACGAAAATGACCGAAATGTTAAACCAACGACACAAACGCACTTATTGGATGCATAAGATTGGTTAAAAACCCTAATTAGATTAGAATAAGCCTATGGAGGACGAAAATGACCTAAATGTTTAACCAATGCAACAAAATCACTTATTAGATGCACAAGATTCGTTAAAAACCCTAATTGCATTAGAATAAGACTAGGGAGGATGAAAATGACCTAATTGTTCAACCAATGATACAAAATCATTTATTGGATGCACAAGATTGGTTAAAAACCCTAATTGGATTAGAATAAGCGTAGGGAGGACGAAAATGATCGAAATGTTAAACCAACGACACAAATGCACTTATTGGATGCACAAGATTGGTTAAAAACCCTAATTAGATTAGAATAAGCCTAGGGAGGACGAAGACGACCAAAATGTTAATAAAATGACACAACCACACTTATTGGATGCACAAGATTGGATAAAAACCCTAATTGGATTAGAATAAGCCTAGGGAGGACGAAAATGACCTAAATGTTTAACCAATGACACAAAATCACTTATCGGATGCACAAGAATGGTTGAAAACCCTAATTGGATTAGAATAAGCCTAGGGAGGACGAAAATGACCTTAATGTTCAACCAATGACACAAAATCACATATTGGATGCACAAGATTGGTTAAAAACCTAATTGGATTAGAATAAGCCTTGGGAGGACGATAATGACATAAATATTCAACCAATGACACAAAATAACTTATTGGATGCACAAGATTGGTTAAAACCGTAATTGGCTTATAATAAACCTGGGGAGAATGAAAATGACCTAAATGCTATTCCAATAACACAAACGCATTTATTGGATGCACAAGATTGGTTAAAAACCCTAATTGGATTAGGATAAGGCTAGGGAGGATGAAAATGACCTAAATGTTCAACCAATGACACAAACGCACTTATTGGATGCACAAGATTGGTTAAAAACCCTAATTGGATTAGAATAAGCCTAGGGAGGACGAAAATGACCGAAATGTTAAACCAACGACACAAACGCACTTATTGGATGCATAAGATTGGTTAAAAACCATAATTAGATTAGAATAAGCCTATGGAGGACGAAAATGACCTAAATGTTCAACCAATGCAACAAAATCACTTATTCGATGCACAAGATTCGTTAAAAACCCTAATTGCATTAGAATAAGACTAGGCAGGACGAAAATGACCTAATTGTTCAACCAATGACACAAAATCACTTATTGGATGCACAAGATTGGTTAAAAACCCTAATTGGATTAGAATAAGCGTAGGGAGGACGAAAATGATCGAAATGTTAAACCAACGACACAAATCCACTTATTGGATGCACAAGATTGGTTAAAAACCCTAATTGGATTAGAATAAGCCTAGGGAGGACGAAGACGACCTAAATGTTAATAAAATCACACAACCACACTTATGGGATGCACAAGATTGGATAAAAACCCTAATTGGATTAGAATAAGCCTAGGGAGGACGAAAATGACCTAAATGTTTAACCAATGACACAAAATCACTTATTGGATGCACAAGAATGGTTGAAAACCCTAATTGGATTAGAATAAGCCTAGGGAGGACGAAAATGACCTTAATGTTCAACCAATGACACAAAATCACATATTGGATGCACAAGATTGGTTAAAAACCTAATTGGATTAGAATAAGCCTTGGGAGGACGATAATGACATAAATATTCAACCAATGACACAAAATCACTTATTGGATGCACAAGATTGGTTAAAACCGTAATTGGCTTATAATAAACCTGGGGAAAATGAAAATGACCTAAATGCTATTCCAATAACACAAACGCATTTATTGGATGCACAAGATTGGTTAAAAACCCTAATTGGATTAGGATAAGGCTAGGGAGGATGAAAATGACCTAAATGTTCAACCAATGACACAAAATCACTTATTGGATACACAAGATTGGTTAAAAACCCTAATTGGATTAGAATAAGCGTAGGGGGGACGAAAATGACCTAAATGTTAAACAAATAACACAAACGCACTTATTGGATGCACAAGATTGGTTAAAAACCCTAATTGGATTAGAATAAGCCTAGGGAGGACGAAAATGACCGAAATGTTAAACCAACGACACAAACGCACTTATTGGATGCATAAGATTGGTTAAAAACCCTAATTAGATTAGAATAAGGCTTTGGAGGACGAAAATGACCTAAATGTTTAACCAATGCAACAAAATCACTTATTAGATGCACAAGATTCGTTAAAAACCCTAATTGCATTAGAATAAGACTAGGGAGGATGAAAATGACCTAATTGTTCAACCAATGATACAAAATCACTTATTGGATGCACCAGATTGGTTAAAAACCCTAATTGGATTAGAATAAGCCTAGGGGGGACGAAAATGATCGAAATGTTAAACCAACGACACAAATCCACTTATTGGATGCACAAGATTGGTTAAAAAACCTAATTGGATTAGAATAAGCCTAGGGAGGACGAAGACGACCTAAATGTTAATTCAATGACACAACCACACTTATTGGATGCACAAGATAGGATAAAAACCCTAATTGGATTAGAATAAGCCTAGGGAGGATGAAATTGACCTAAATGTTTAACCAACGACACTAAATCACTTATTGGATGCACAAGAATGGTTGAAAACCCTAATTGGATTAGAATAAGCCTAGGGAGGACGAAAATGACCTAAATGTTCAACCAATGACTAAAATCACATATTGGATGCACAAGATTGGTTAAAAACCAAATTGGATTAGAATAAGCCTTGGGAGGACGAAAATGACATAAATATTCAACCAATGACGCAAAATCACTTATTGGATGCACAAGATTGGTTAAAACCGTAATTGGCTTATAATAAGCCTAGGGAGAATGAAAATGACCTAAATGCTAATCCAATGACACAAACGCATTTATTGGATGCACAAGATTGGTTAAAAACCCTAATTGGATTAGGATAAGGCTAGGGAGGATGAAAATGACCTAAATGTTCAACCAATGACACAAACGCACTTATTGGATGCACAAGATTGGTTAAAAACCCTAATTGGATTAGAATAAGCCTAGGGAGGACGAAAATGACCGAAATGTTAAACCAACGACACAAATGCACTTATTGGATGCACAAGATTGGTTAAAAACCCTAATTGGATTAGAATAAGCCTAGGGAGGACGAAGACGACCAAAATGTTAATAAAATGACACAACCACACTTATTGGATGCACAAGATTGGATAAAAACCCTAATTGGATTAGAATAAGCCTAGGGAGGACGAAAATGACCTAAATGTTTAACCAATGACACAAAATCAGTTATTGGATGCACAAGAATGGTTGAAAACCCTAATTGGATTAGAATAAGCCTAGGGAGGACGAAAATGACCTTAATGTTCAACCAATGACACAAAATCACATATTGGATGCACAAGATTGGTTAAAAACCTAATTGGATTAGAATAAGCCTTGGGAGGACGATAATGACATAAATATTCAACCAATGACACAAAATCACTTATTGGATGCACAAGATTGGTTAAAACCGTAATTGGCTTATAATAAACCTGGGGAGAATGAAAATGACCTAAATGCTATTCCAATAACACAAACGCATTTATTGGATGCACAAGATTGGTTAAAAACCGTAATTGGATTAGGATAAGGCTAGGGAGGATGAAAATGACCTAAATGTTCAACCAATGACACAAAATCACTTATTGGATACACAAGATTGGTTTAAAACCCTAATTGGATTAGAATAAGCGTAGGGGGGACGAAAATGACCTAAATGTTAAACAAATAACACAAACGCACTTATTGGATGCACAAGATTGGTTAAAAACCCTAATTCGATTTGAATAAGCCTAGGGAGGACGAAAATGACCGAAATGTTAAACCAACGACACAAACGCACTTATTGGATGCATAAGATTGGTTAAAAACCCTAATTAGATTAGAATAAGGCTTTGGAGGACGAAAATGACCTAAATGTTTAACCAATGCAACAAAATCACTTATTAGATGCACAAGATTCGTTAAAAACCCTAATTGCATTAGAATAAGACTAGGGAGGATGAAAATGACCTAATTGTTCAACCAATGATACAAAATCACTTATTGGATGCACAAGATTGGTTAAAAACACTAATTGGATTAGAATAAGCCTAGGGAGGACGAAAATGATCGAAATGTTAAACCAACGACACAAATGCACTTATTGGATGCACAAGATTGGTTAAAAACCCTAATTGGATTAGAATAAGCCTAGGGAGGACGAAGACGACCAAAATGTTAATAAAATGACACAACCACACTTATTGGATGCACAAGATTGGATAAAAACCCTAATTGGATTAGAATAAGCCTAGGGAGGACGAAAATGACCTAAATGTTCAACCAATGACTAAAATCACATATTGGATGCACAAGATTGGTTAAAAACCAAATTGGATTAGAATAAGCCTTGGGAGGACGAAAATGACATAAATATTCAACCAATGACGCAAAATCACTTATTGGATGCACAAGATTGGTTAAAACCGTAATTGGCTTATAATAAGCCTGGGGAGAATGAAAATGACCTAAATGCTAATCCAATGACACAAACGCATTTATTGGATGCACAAGATTGGTTAAAAACCCTAATTGGATTAGGATAAGGCTAGGGAGGATGAAAATGACCTAAATGTTCAACCAATGACACAAACGCACTTATTGGATGCACAAGATTGGTTAAAAACCCTAATTGGATTAGAATAAGCCTAGGGAGGACGAAAATGACCGAAATGTTAAACCAACGACACAAACGCACTTATTGGATGCATAACATTGGTTAAAAACCCTAATTAGATTAGAATAAGCCTATGGAGGACGAAAATGACCTAAATGTTTAACCAATGCAACAAAATCACTTATTAGATGCACAAGATTCGTTAAAAACCCTAATTGCATTAGAATAAGACTAGGGAGGATGAAAATGACCTAATTGTTCAACCAATGATACAAAATCATTTATTGGATGCACAAGATTGGTTAAAAACCCTAATTGGATTAGAATAAGCGTAGGGAGGACGAAAATGATCGAAATGTTAAACCAACGACACAAATGCACTTATTGGATGCACAAGATTGGTTAAAAACCCTAATTAGATTAGAATAAGCCTAGGGAGGACGAAGACGACCAAAATGTTAATAAAATGACACAACCACACTTATTGGATGCACAAGATTGGATAAAAACCCTAATTGGATTAGAATAAGCCTAGGGAGGACGAAAATGACCTAAATGTTTAACCAATGACACAAAATCACTTATCGGATGCACAAGAATGGTTGAAAACCCTAATTGGATTAGAATAAGCCTAGGGAGGACGAAAATGACCTTAATGTTCAACCAATGACACAAAATCACATATTGGATGCACAAGATTGGTTAAAAACCTAATTGGATTAGAATAAGCCTTGGGAGGACGAAAATGACATAAATATTCAACCAATGACACAAAATCACTTATTGGATGCACAAGATTGGTTAAAACCGTAAATGCTAATCCAATGACACAAACGCATTTATTGGATGCACAAGATTGGTTAAAAACCCTAATTGGATTAGGATAAGGCTAGGGAGGATGAAAATGACCTAAATGTTCAACCAATGATACAAAATCACTTATTGGATGCACAAGATTGGTTAAAAACCCTAATTGGATTAGAATAAGCCTAGGGGGGACAAAAATGATCGAAATGTTAAACCAACGACACAAATGCACTTATTGGATGCACAAGATTGGTTAAAAACCCTAATTGGATTAGAATAAGCCTAGGGAGGACGAAGACGACCTAAATGTTAATTCAATGACACAACCACACTTATTGGATGCACAAGATAGGATAAAAACCCTAATTGGATTAGAATAAGCCTAGGGAGGATGAAATTGACCTAAATGTTTAACCAATGACACAAAATCACTTATTGGATGCACAAGAATGGTTGAAAACCCTAATTGGATTAGAATAAGCCTAGGGAGGACGAAAATGACCTAAATGTTCAACCAATGACAAAAATCACATATTGGATGCACAAGATTGGTTAAAAACCTAATTGGATTAGAATAAGCCTTGGGAGGACGAAAATGACATAAATATTCAACCAATGACACAAAATCACTTATTGGATGCACAAGATTGGTTAAAACCGTAATTGGCTTATTATAAGCCTGGGGAGAATGAAAATGACCTAAATGCTAATCCAATGACACAAACGCATTTATTGGATGCACAAGATTGGTTAAAAACCCTAATTGGATTAGAATAAGCCTTGGGAGGACGAAAATGACCGAAATGTTAAACCAACGACACAAACGCACTTATTGGATGCATAAGATTGGTTAAAAACCCTAATTAGATTAGAATAAGCCTATGGAGGACGAAAATGACCTAAATGTTTAACCAATGCAAGAAAATCACTTATTAGATGCACAAGATTCGTTAAAAACCCTAATTGCATTAGAATAAGACTAGGGAGGATGGAAATGACCTAATTGTTCAACCAATGATACAAAATCACTTATTGGATGCACAAGATTGGTTAAAAACCCTAATTGGATTAGAATAAGCGTAGGGAGGACGAAAATGATCGAAATGTTAAACCAACGACACAAATGCACTTATTGGATGCACAAGATTGGTTAAAAACCCTAATTGGATTAGAATAAGCCTAGGGAGGACGAAGACGACCAAAATGTTAATAAAATGACACAACCACACTTATTGGATGCACAAGATTGGATAAAAACCCTAATTGGATTAGAATAAGCCTAGGGAGGACGAAAATGACCTAAATGTTCAACCAATGACTAAAATCACATATTGGATGCACAAGATTGGTTAAAAACCAAATTGGATTAGAATAAGCCTTGGGAGGACGAAAATGACATAAATATTCAACCAATGACGCAAAATCACTTATTGGATGCACAAGATTGGTTAAAACCGTAATTGGCTTATAATAAGCCTGGGGAGAATGAAAATGACCTAAATGCTAATCCAATGACACAAACGCATTTATTGGATGCACAAGATTGGTTAAAAACCCTAATTGGATTAGGATAAGGCTAGGGAGGATGAAAATGACCTAAATATTCAACCAATGACACAAACGCACTTATTGGATGCACAAGATTGGTTAAAAACCCTAATTGGATTAGAATAAGCCTAGGGAGGACGAAAATGACCGAAATGTTAAACCAACGACACAAATGCACTTATTGGATGCACAAGATTGGTTAAAAACCCTAATTGGATTAGAATAAGCCTAGGGAGGACGAAGACGACCAAAATGTTAATAAAATGACACAACCACACTTATTGGATGCACAAGATTGGATAAAAACCCTAATTGGATTAGAATAAGCCTAGGGAGGACGAAAATGACCTAAATGTTTAACCAATGACACAAAATCACTTATCGGATGCACAAGAATGGTTGAAAACCCTAATTGGATTAGAATAAGCCTAGGGAGGACGAAAATGACCTTAATGTTCAACCAATGACACAAAATCACATATTGGATGCACAAGATTGGTTAAAAACCTAATTGGATTAGAATAAGCCTTGGGAGGACGAAAATGACATAAATATTCAACCAATGACACAAAATCACTTATTGGATGCACAAGATTGGTTAAAACCGTAAATGCTAATCCAATGACACAAACGCATTTATTGGATGCACAAGATTGGTTAAAAACCCTAATTGGATTAGGATAAGGCTAGGGAGGATGAAAATGACCTAAATGTTCAACCAATGATACAAAATCACTTATTGGATGCACAAGATTGGTTAAAAACCCTAATTGGATTAGAATAAGCCTAGGGGGGACAAAAATGATCGAAATGTTAAACCAACGACACAAATGCACTTATTGGATGCACAAGATTGGTTAAAAACCCTAATTGGATTAGAATAAGCCTAGGGAGGACGAAGACGACCTAAATGTTAATTCAATGACACAACCACACTTATTGGATGCACAAGATAGGATAAAAACCCTAATTGGATTAGAATAAGCCTAGGGAGGATGAAATTGACCTAAATGTTTAACCAATGACACAAAATCACTTATTGGATGCACAAGAATGGTTGAAAACCCTAATTGGATTAGAATAAGCCTAGGGAGGACGAAAATGACCTAAATGTTCAACCAATGACAAAAATCACATATTGGATGCACAAGATTGGTTAAAAACCTAATTGGATTAGAATAAGCCTTGGGAGGACGAAAATGACATAAATATTCAACCAATGACACAAAATCACTTATTGGATGCACAAGATTGGTTAAAACCGTAATTGGCTTATAATAAGCCTGGAGAGAATGAAAATGACCTAAATGCTAATCCAATGACACAAACGCATTTATTGGATGCACAAGATTGGTTAAAAACCCTAATTGGATTAGGATAAGGCTAGGGAGGATGAAAATGACCTAAATGTTCAACCAATGACACAAACGCACTTATTGGATGCACAAGATTGGTTAAAAACCCTAATTGGATAAGAATAAGCCTAGGGAGTACGAAAATGACCGAAATGTTAAACCAACGACACAAACGCACTTATTGGATGCATAAGATTGGTTAAAAACCCTAATTAGATTAGAATAAGCCTATGGAGGACGAAAATGACCTAAATGTTCAACCAATGCAACAAAATCACTTATTCGATGCACAAGATTCGTTAAAAACCCTAATTGCATTAGAATAAGACTAGGCAGGACGAAAATGACCTAATTGTTCAACCAATGACACAAAATCACTTATTGGATGCACAAGATTGGTTAAAAACCCTAATTGGATTAGAATAAGCATAGGGAGGACAAAAATGATCGAAATGTTAAACCAACGACACAAATGCACTTATTGGATGCACAAGATTGGTTAAAAACCCTAATTGGATTAGAATAAGCCTAGGGAGGACGAAGACGACCTAAATGTTAATAAAATGACACAACCACACTTATTGGATGCACAAGATTGGATAAAAACCCTAATTGGATTAGAATAACCCTAGGGAGGATGAAAATGACCTAAATGTTTAACCAATGACACAAAATCACTTATTGGATGCACAAGAATGGTTGAAAACCCTAATTGGATTAGAATAAGCCTAGGGAGGACGAAAATGACCTTAATGTTCAACCAATGACACAAAATCACATATTGGATGCACAAGATTGGTTAAAAACCTAATTGGATTAGAATAAGCCTTGGGAGGACGATAATGACATAAATATTCAACCAATGACACAAAATCACTTATTGGATGCACAAGATTGGTTAAAACCGTAATTGGCTTATAATAAACCTGGGGAGAATGAAAATGACCTAAATGCTCTTCCAATAACACAAACGCATTTATTGGATGCACAAGATTGGTTAAAAACCATAATTAGATTAGAATAAACCTATGGAGGACGAAAATGACCTAAATGTTCAACCAATGCAACAAAATCACTTATTCGATGCACAAGATTCGTTAAAAACCCTAATTGCATTAGAATAAGCGTAGGGGGGACGAAAATGACCTAAATGTTAAACAAATAACACAAACGCACTTATTGGATGCACAAGATTGGTTAAAAACCCTAATTGGATTAGAATAAGCCTACGGAGGACGAAAATGACCGAAATGTTAAACCAACGACACAAACGCACTTATTGGATGCATAAGATTGGTTAAAAACCCTAATTAGATTAGAATAAGCCTATGGAGGACGAAAATGATCTAAATGTTTAACCAATGCAACAAAATTCACTTATTAGATGCACAAGATTCGTTAAAAACCCTAATTGCATTAGAATAAGACTAGGGAGGATGAAAATGACCTAATTGTTCAACCAATGATACAAAATCACTTATTGGATGCACAAGATTGGTTAAAAACACTAATTGGATTAGAATAAGCCTAGGGAGGACGAAAATGATCGAAATGTTAAACCAACGACACAAATGCACTTATTGGATGCACAAGATTGGTTAAAAACCCTAATTGGATTAGAATAAGCCTAGGGAGGACGAAGACGACCAAAATGTTAATAAAATGACACAACCACACTTATTGGATGCACAAGATTGGATAAAAACCCTAATTGGATTAGAATAAGCCTAGGGAGGACGAAAATGACCTAAATGTTCAACCAATGACTAAAATCACATATTGGATGCACAAGATTGGTTAAAAACCAAATTGGATTAGAATAAGCCTTGGGAGGACGAAAATGACATAAATATTCAACCAATGACGCAAAATCACTTATTGGATGCACAAGATTGGTTAAAACCGTAATTGGCTTATAATAAGCCTGGGGAGAATGAAAATGACCTAAATGCTAATCCAATGACACAAACGCATTTATTGGATGCACAAGATTGGTTAAAAACCCTAATTGGATTAGGATAAGGCTAGGGAGGATGAAAATGACCTAAATGTTCAACCAATGACACAAACGCACTTATTGGATGCACAAGATTGGTTAAAAACCCTAATTGGATTAGAATAAGCCTTGGGAGGACGAAAATGACCGAAATGTTAAACCAACGACACAAACGCACTTATTGGATGCATAAGATTGGTTAAAAACCCTAATTAGATTAGAATAAGCCTATGGAGGACGAAAATGACCTAAATGTTTAACCAATGCAAGAAAATCACTTATTAGATGCACAAGATTCGTTAAAAACCCTAATTGCATTAGAATAAGACTAGGGAGGATGGAAATGACCTAATTGTTCAACCAATGATACAAAATCACTTATTGGATGCACAAGATTGGTTAAAAACCCTAATTGGATTAGAATAAGCGTAGGGAGGACGAAAATGATCGAAATGTTAAACCAACGACACAAATGCACTTATTGGATGCACAAGATTGGTTAAAAACCCTAATTGGATTAGAATAAGCCTAGGGAGGACGAAGACGACCAAAATGTTAATAAAATGACACAACCACACTTATTGGATGCACAAGATTGGATAAAAACCCTAATTGGATTAGAATAAGCCTAGGGAGGATGAAAATGACCTAAATGTTTAACCAATGACACAAAATCACTTATTGGATGCACAAGAATGGTTGAAAACCCTAATTGGATTAGAATAAGCCTAGGGAGGACGAAAATGACCTTAATGTTCAACCAATGACACAAAATCACATATTGGATGCACAAGATTGGTTAAAAACCTAATTGGATTAGAATAAGCCTTGGGAGGACGATAATGACATAAATATTCAACCAATGACACAAAATCACTTATTGGATGCACAAGATTGGTTAAAACCGTAATTGGCTTATAATAAACCTGGGGAGAATGAAAATGACCTAAATGCTATTTCAATAACACAAACGCATTTATTGGATGCACAAGATTGGTTAAAAACCCTAATTGGATTAGGATAAGGCTAGGGAGGATGAAAATGACCTAAATGTTCAACCAATGACACAAAATCACTTATTGGATACACAAGATTGGTTAAAAACCCTAATTGGATTAGAATAAGCGTAGGGGGGACGAAAATGACCTAAATGTTAAACAAATAACACAAACGCACTTATTGGATGCACAAGATTGGTTAAAAACCCTAATTGGATTAGAATAAGCCTAGGGAGGACGAAAATGACCTTAATGTTCAACCAATGACACAAAATCACATATTGGATGCACAAGATTGGTTAAAAACCTAATTGGATTAGAA
The DNA here is from genome assembly GCA_037974755.1 of Cicer yamashitae. Taxonomy (NCBI): domain Eukaryota; kingdom Viridiplantae; phylum Streptophyta; class Magnoliopsida; order Fabales; family Fabaceae; genus Cicer; species Cicer yamashitae. The sequence goes on along the minus strand of JBBPBQ010000004.1, from coordinate 23,282,960 downwards.
TAAGCCTTGGGAGGACGATAATGACATAAATATTCAACCAATGACACAAAATAACTTATTGGATGCACAAGATTGGTTAAAACCGTAATTGGCTTATAATAAACCTGGGGAGAATGAAAATGACCTAAATGCTATTCCAATAACACAAACGCATTTATTGGATGCACAAGATTGGTTAAAAACCCTAATTGGATTAGGATAAGGCTAGGGAGGATGAAAATGACCTAAATGTTCAACCAATGACACAAACGCACTTATTGGATGCACAAGATTGGTTAAAAACCCTAATTGGATTAGAATAAGCCTAGGGAGGACGAAAATGACCGAAATGTTAAACCAACGACACAAACGCACTTATTGGATGCATAAGATTGGTTAAAAACCATAATTAGATTAGAATAAGCCTATGGAGGACGAAAATGACCTAAATGTTCAACCAATGCAACAAAATCACTTATTCGATGCACAAGATTCGTTAAAAACCCTAATTGCATTAGAATAAGACTAGGCAGGACGAAAATGACCTAATTGTTCAACCAATGACACAAAATCACTTATTGGATGCACAAGATTGGTTAAAAACCCTAATTGGATTAGAATAAGCGTAGGGAGGACGAAAATGATCGAAATGTTAAACCAACGACACAAATGCACTTATTGGATGCACAAGATTGGTTAAAAACCCTAATTGGATTAGAATAAGCCTAGGGAGGACGAAGACGACCTAAATGTTAATTCAATGACACAACCACACTTATTGGATGCACAAGATAGGATAAAAACCCTAATTGGATTAGAATAAGCCTAGGGAGGATGAAAATGACCTAAATGTTTAACCAATGACACAAAATCACTTATTGGATGCACAAGAATGGTTGAAAACCCTAATTGGATTAGAATAAGCCTAGGGAGGACGAAAATGACCTAAATGTTCAACCAATGACAAAAATCACATATTGGATGCACAAGATTGGTTAAAAACCTAATTGGATTAGAATAAGCCTTGGGAGGACGAAAATGACATAAATATTCAACCAATGACACAAAATCACTTATTGGATGCACAAGATTGGTTAAAACCATAATTGGCTTATAATAAGCCTGGGGAGAATGAAAATGACCTAAATGCTAATCCAATGACACAAACGCATTTATTGGATGCACAAGATTGGTTAAAAACCCTAATTGGATTAGGATAAGGCTAGGGAGGATGAAAATGACCTAAATGTTCAACCAATGACACAAACGCACTTATTGGATGCACAAGATTGGTTAAAAACCCTAATTGGATTAGAATAAGCCTAGGGAGGACGAAAATGACCGAAATGTTAAACCAACGACACAAACGCACTTATTGGATGCATAACATTGGTTAAAAACCCTAATTAGATTAGAATAAGCCTATGGAGGACGAAAATGACCTAAATGTTTAACCAATGCAACAAAATCACTTATTAGATGCACAAGATTCGTTAAAAACCCTAATTGCATTAGAATAAGACTAGGGAGGATGAAAATGACCTAATTGTTCAACCAATGATACAAAATCATTTATTGGATGCACAAGATTGGTTAAAAACCCTAATTGGATTAGAATAAGCGTAGGGAGGACGAAAATGATCGAAATGTTAAACCAACGACACAAATGCACTTATTGGATGCACAAGATTGGTTAAAAACCCTAATTGGATTAGAATAAGCCTAGGGAGGACGAAAATGACCGAAATGTTAAACCAACGACACAAACGCACTTATTGGATGCATAAGATTGGTTAAAAACCATAATTAGATTAGAATAAGCCTATGGAGGACGAAAATGACCTAAATGTTCAACCAATGCAACAAAATCACTTATTCGATGCACAAGATTCGTTAAAAACCCTAATTGCATTAGAATAAGGCTAGGCAGGACGAAAATGACCTAATTGCTCAACCAATGACACAAAATCACTTATTTGATGCACAAGATTGGTTAAAAACCCTAATTGGATTAGAATAAGCGTAGGGAGGACGAAAATGATCGAAATGTTAAACCAACGACACAAATGCACTTATTGGATGCACAAGATTGGTTAAAAACCCTAATTGGATTAGAATAAGCCTAGGGAGGACGAAGACGACCAAAATGTTAATAAAATGACACAACCACACTTATTGGATGCACAAGATTGGATAAAAACCCTAATTGGATTAGAATAAGCCTAGGGAGGACGAAAATGACCGAAATGTTAAACCAACGACACAAACGCACTTATTGGATGCATAACATTGGTTAAAAACCCTAATTAGATTAGAATAAGCCTATGGAGGACGAAAATGACCTAAATGTTTAACCAATGCAACAAAATCACTTATTAGATGCACAAGATTCGTTAAAAACCCTAATTGCATTAGAATAAGACTAGGGAGGATGAAAATGACCTAATTGTTCAACCAATGATACAAAATCACTTATTGGATGCACAAGATTGGTTAAAAACCCTAATTGGATTAGAATAAGCCTAGGGAGGACGAAAATGACCGAAATGTTAAACCAACGACACAAACGCACTTATTGGATGCACAAGATTGGTTAAAAACCCTAATTGGATTAGAATAAGCCTAGGGAGGACGAAGACGACCAAAATGTTAATAAAATGACACAACCACACTTATTGGATGCACAAGATTGGATAAAAACCCTAATTGGATTAGAATAAGCCTAGGGAGGACGAAAATGACCTAAATGTTTAACCAATGACACAAAATCACTTATCGGATGCACAAGAATGGTTGAAAACCCTAATTGGATTAGAATAAGCCTAGGGAGGACGAAAATGACCTTAATGTTCAACCAATGACACAAAATCACATATTGGATGCACAAGATTGGTTAAAAACCTAATTGGATTAGAATAAGCCTTGGGAGGACGATAATGACATAAATATTCAACCAATGACACAAAATAACTTATTGGATGCACAAGATTGGTTAAAACCGTAATTGGCTTATAATAAACCTGGGGAGAATGAAAATGACCTAAATGCTATTCCAATAACACAAACGCATTTATTGGATGCACAAGATTGGTTAAAAACCCTAATTGGATTAGGATAAGGCTAGGGAGGATGAAAATGACCTAAATGTTCAACCAATGACACAAACGCACTTATTGGATGCACAAGATTGGTTAAAAACCCTAATTGGATTAGAATAAGCCTAGGGAGGACGAAAATGACCGAAATGTTAAACCAACGACACAAATGCACTTATTGGATGCACAAGATTGGTTAAAAACCCTAATTGGATTAGAATAAGCCTAGGGAGGACGAAGACGACCAAAATGTTAATAAAATGACACAACCACACTTATTGGATGCACAAGATTGGATAAAAACCCTAATTGGATTAGAATAAGCCTAGGGAGGACGAAAATGACCTAAATGTTCAACCAATGACTAAAATCACATATTGGATGCACAAGATTGGTTAAAAACCAAATTGGATTAGAATAAGCCTTGGGAGGACGAAAATGACATAAATATTCAACCAATGACGCAAAATCACTTATTGGATGCACAAGATTGGTTAAAACCGTAATTGGCTTATAATAAGCCTGGGGAGAATGAAAATGACCTAAATGCTAATCCAATGACACAAACGCATTTATTGGATGCACAAGATTGGTTAAAAACCCTAATTGGATTAGGATAAGGCTAGGGAGGATGAAAATGACCTAAATGTTCAACCAATGACACAAACGCACTTATTGGATGCACAAGATTGGTTAAAAACCCTAATTGGATTAGAATAAGCCTTGGGAGGACGAAAATGACCGAAATGTTAAACCAACGACACAAACGCACTTATTGGATACATAAGATTGGTTAAAAACCCTAATTAGATTAGAATAAGCCTATGGAGGACGAAAATGACCTAAATGTTTAACCAATGCAA
>JBBPBQ010000004.1:23237050-23259692 GCA_037974755.1 Cicer yamashitae | reverse complement strand
TTGGATTAGGATAAGCCTAGGCAGGATGAAAATGACCTAAATGTTAATTCAATGACACAAACGCACTTATTGGATGCACAAGATTGGTTAAAAACCCTAATTGGATTAGAATAAGCCTAGGGAGGACAAAAATGACCGAAATGTTAAACCAACGACACAAACGCACTTATTGGATGCACAAGGTTGGTTAAAAACCCTAATTAGATTAGAATTAGCCTATGGAGGACGAAAATGACCTAAATGTTCAACCAATGAAACAAAATTACTTATTCGATGCACAAGATTGGATAAAAACCCTAATTGCATTAGAATAAGAGTAGGGAGGACGAAAATGACCTAATTGTTCAACCAATGACTCAAAATCACTTATTGGATGCACAAGATTGGTTAAAAACCCTAATTGGAGTAGAATAAGCCTAGGGAAGACGAAAATGACCGAAATGTTAAACCAACGACACAAATGCATTTATTGGATGCACAAGATTGGTTAAAACCCTAATTCGATTAGAATAAGTCTAGGGAGGACGAACACGACCTAAATGCAAATTCAATGACACAACCGCACTTATTGGATGCACAAGATTGGATAAAAACCCTAATTGGATTAGAATAAACCTAGGAAAGACGAGAATGACCTAAATGTTTAACCAATGACACAAAATCACTTATTGGATGTACAAGATTGGATAAAATCCCTAATTGGATTAGAATAAGCCTAGGGAGGACGAAAATGAGCTAAATATACAACCAATGACACAAAATCACTTATTAGATGCACAAGATTGGTTAAAAACCTAGTTGGATTAGAATAAGCCTAGGGAGGACGAAAATGACCTAAATGTTCAACCAATGACACAAAATCACCAATTGGATGCACAAGATTGGTTAAAAACCCTAATTGCATTAGAATAAGACTAGTGAGGACGAAAATGACCTAATTGTTCAACCAATGACAAAAAATCACTTATTGGATGCACAAGATTGGTTAAAAACCGTAATTGGATTAGAATAAGCCTAAGGAGGACGAAAATGACCAAAATGTTAAACGAACGACACAAATGCACTTATTGGATGCACAAGATTGGTTAAAAACCCTAATTCGATTAGAATAGGCCTAGGGAGGACGAAGACGACCTAAATGCTAATTCAATGACACAACCGCACTTATTGGATGCACAAGATTGGATAAAAACCCTAATTGGATTAGAATAAGCCTAGGAAGGACGAGAATGACCTAAATGTTTAACCATTGACACAAAATCAGTTATTGGATGCACAAGATTGGATAAAATCCCTAATTGGATTAGAATTAGCCTAGGGAGGACGAAAATGACCTAAATGTACAACCAATGACAAAAAATCACTTATTGGATGCACAAGAATTGTTAAAAACCTAGTTGGATTAGAATAAGCCTATGGAGAACGAAAATGACCTAAATGTTCAACCAATGACACAAAATCACATATTGGATGCACAAGATTGGTTAAAAACCTAATTGGATTAGAATAAGCCTTGGGAGGACGAAAATGATATAAAAATTCAGCCAACGACACAAAATCAGTTATTGGATGCACAAGATGGGTTAAAACCGTAATTGGCTTATAATAAGCATGGGGAGAAAGAAAATGACCTAAATGCTAATCCAATGACACAAACGCATTTATTGGATGCACAAGATTGGTTTAAAACCCTAATTGGATTAGGATAAGGCTAGGGAGGATGAAAATGACCTAAATGTTCAACCAATGACACAAAATCACTTATTGGATACACAAGATTGGTTAAAAACTCTAATTGGATTAGAATAAGCCTAGGGGGGACGAAAATGACCTAAATGTTAAACAAATAACACAAACGCACTTATTGGATGCACAAGATTGGTTAAAAACCCTAATTGGATTAGAATAAGCCTAGGGAGGACGAAAATGACCGAAATGTTAAACCAACGACACAAACGCACTTATTGGATGCATAAGATTGGTTAAAAACCCTAATTAGATTAGAATAAGCCTATGGAGGACGAAAATGACCTAAATGTTTAACCAATGCAACAAAATCACTTATTCGATGCACAAGATTCGTTATAACCCTAATTGCATTAGAATAAGACTAGGGAGGACGAAAATGACCTAATTGTTCAACCAATGACACAAAATCACTTATTGGATGCACAAGATTGGTTAAAAACCCTAATTGGATTAGAATAATTCTAGGGAGGACGAAAATGATCGAAATGTTAAACCAACGACACAAATGCACTTATTGGATGCACAAGATTGGTTAAAAACCCTAATTGGATTAGAATAAGCCTAGGGAGGAAGAAGACGACCTAAATGTTAATTCAATGACACAACCACACTTATTGGATGCACAAGATTAGATAAAAACCCTAATTGGATTAGAATAAGCCTAGGGAGGATGAAAATGACCTAAATGTTTAACCAATGACACAAAATCACTTATTGGATGCACAAGAATGGTTGAAAACCCTAATTGGATTAGAATAAGCCTAGGGAGGACGAAAATGACCTAAATGTTCAACCAATGACAAAAATCACATATTGGATGCACAAGATTGGTTAAAAACCTAATTGGATTAGAATAAGCCTTGGGAGGACGAAAATAACATAAATATTCAACCAATGACACAAAATCACTTATTGGATGCACAAGATTGATTAAAACCTTAATTGGCTTATAATAAGCCTGGGGAGAATGAAAATGACCTAAATGCTAATCCAATGACACAAACGCATTTATTGGATGCACAAGATTGGTTAAAAACCCTAATTGGATTAGGATAAGGCTAGGGAGGATGAAAATGACCTAAATGTTCAACCAATGACACAAAATCACTTATTGGATACACAAGATTGGTTAAAAACCCTAATTGGATTAGAATAAGCCTAGGGGGGACGAAAATGACCTAAATATTAAACAAATGACACAAACGCACTTATTGGATGCACAAGATTGGTTAAAAACCCTAATTGGATTAGAATAAGCCTAGGGAGGACGAAAATGACCGAAATGTTAAACCAACGACACAAACGCACTTATTGGATGCATAACATTGGTTAAAAACCCTAATTAGATTAGAATAAGCCTATGGAGGACGAAAATGACCTAAATGTTTAACCAATGCAACAAAATCACTTATTAGATGCACAAGATTCGTTAAAAACCCTAATTGCATTAGAATAGGACTAGGGAGGATGAAAATGACCTAATTGTTCAACCAATGATACAAAATCATTTATTGGATGCACAAGATTGGTTAAAAACCCTAATTGGATTAGAATAAGCGTAGGGAGGACGAAAATGATCGAAATGTTAAACCAACGACACAAATGCACTTATTGGATGCACAAGATTGGTTAAAAACCCTAATTGGATTAGAATAAGCCTAGGGAGGACGAAGACGACCAAAATGTTAATAAAATGACACAACCACACTTATTGGATGCACAAGATTGGATAAAAACCCTAATTGGATTAGAATAAGCCTAGGGAGGATGAAAATGACCTAAATGTTTAACCAATGACACAAAATCACTTATTGGATGCACAAGAATGGTTGAAAACCCTAATTGGATTAGAATAAGCCTAGGGAGGACGAAAATGACCTAAATGTTCAACCAATGACAAAAATCACATATTGGATGCACAAGATTGGTTAAAAACCTAATTGGATTAGAATAAGCCTTGGGAGGACGAAAATGACATAAATATTCAACCAATGACACAAAATCACTTATTGGATGCACAAGATTGATTAAAACCTTAATTGGCTTATAATAAGCCTGGGGAGAATGAAAATGACCTAAATGCTAATCCAATGACACAAACGCATTTATTGGATGCACAAGATTGGTTAAAAACCCTAATTGGATTAGGATAAGGCTAGGGAGGATGAAAATGACCTAAATGTTCAACCAATGACACAAACGCACTTATTGGATGCACAAGATTGGTTAAAAACCCTAATTGGATTAGAATAAGCCTTGGGAGGACGAAAATGACCGAAATGTTAAACCAACGACACAAACGCACTTATTGGATGCATAAGATTGGTTAAAAACCCTAATTAGATTAGAATAAGCCTATGGAGGACGAAAATGACCTAAATGTTTAACCAATGCAAGAAAATCACTTATTAGATGCACAAGATTCGTTAAAAACCCTAATTGCATTAGAATAAGACTAGGGAGGATGGAAATGACCTAATTGTTCAACCAATGATACAAAATCACTTATTGGATGCACAAGATTGGTTAAAAACCCTAATTGGATTAGAATAAGCGTAGGGAGGACGAAAATGATCGAAATGTTAAACCAACGACACAAATGCACTTATTGGATGCACAAGATTGGTTAAAAACCCTAATTGGATTAGAATAAGCCTAGGGAGGACGAAGACGACCAAAATGTTAATAAAATGACACAACCACACTTATTGGATGCACAAGATTGGATAAAAACCCTAATTGGATTAGAATAAGCCTAGGGAGGACGAAAATGACCTAAATGTTTAACCAATGACACAAAATCACTTATCGGATGCACAAGAATGGTTGAAAACCCTAATTGGATTAGAATAAGCCTAGGGAGGACGAAAATGACCTTAATGTTCAACCAATGACACAAAATCACATATTGGATGCACAAGATTGGTTAAAAACCTAATTGGATTAGAATAAGCCTTGGGAGGACGAAAATGACATAAATATTCAACCAATGACACAAAATCACTTATTGGATGCACAAGATTGGTTAAAACCGTAAATGCTAATCCAATGACACAAACGCATTTATTGGATGCACAAGATTGGTTAAAAACCCTAATTGGATTAGGATAAGGCTAGGGAGGATGAAAATGACCTAAATGTTCAACCAATGATACAAAATCACTTATTGGATGCACAAGATTGGTTAAAAACCCTAATTGGATTAGAATAAGCCTAGGGGGGACAAAAATGATCGAAATGTTAAACCAACGACACAAATGCACTTATTGGATGCACAAGATTGGTTAAAAACCCTAATTGGATTAGAATAAGCCTAGGGAGGACGAAGACGACCTAAATGTTAATTCAATGACACAACCACACTTATTGGATGCACAAGATAGGATAAAAACCCTAATTGGATTAGAATAAGCCTAGGGAGGATGAAATTGACCTAAATGTTTAACCAATGACACAAAATCACTTATTGGATGCACAAGAATGGTTGAAAACCCTAATTGGATTAGAATAAGCCTAGGGAGGACGAAAATGACCTAAATGTTCAACCAATGACAAAAATCACATATTGGATGCACAAGATTGGTTAAAAACCTAATTGGATTAGAATAAGCCTTGGGAGGACGAAAATGACATAAATATTCAACCAATGACACAAAATCACTTATTGGATGCACAAGATTGGTTAAAACCGTAATTGGCTTATAATAAGCCTGGAGAGAATGAAAATGACCTAAATGCTAATCCAATGACACAAACGCATTTATTGGATGCACAAGATTGGTTAAAAACCCTAATTGGATTAGGATAAGGCTAGGGAGGATGAAAATGACCTAAATGTTCAACCAATGACACAAACGCACTTATTGGATGCACAAGATTGGTTAAAAACCCTAATTGGATAAGAATAAGCCTAGGGAGTACGAAAATGACCGAAATGTTAAACCAACGACACAAACGCACTTATTGGATGCATAAGATTGGTTGAAAACCCTAATTAGATTAGAATAAGCCTATGGAGGACGAAAATGACCTAAATGTTCAACCAATGCAACAAAATCACTTATTCGATGCACAAGATTCGTTAAAAACCCTAATTGCATTAGAATAAGACTAGGCAGGACGAAAATGACCTAATTGTTCAACCAATGACACAAAATCACTTATTGGATGCACAAGATTGGTTAAAAACCCTAATTGGATTAGAATAAGCGTAGGGAGGACGAAAATGATCGAAATGTTAAACCAACGACACAAATCCACTTATTGGATGCACAAGATTGGTTAAAAACCCTAATTGGATTAGAATAAGCCTAGGGAGGACGAAGACGACCTAAATGTTAATAAAATCACACAACCACACTTATGGGATGCACAAGATTGGATAAAAACCCTAATTGGATTAGAATAAGCCTAGGGAGGACGAAAATGACCTAAATGTTTAACCAATGACACAAAATCACTTATTGGATGCACAAGAATGGTTGAAAACCCTAATTGGATTAGAATAAGCCTAGGGAGGACGAAAATGACCTTAATGTTCAACCAATGACACAAAATCACATATTGGATGCACAAGATTGGTTAAAAACCTAATTGGATTAGAATAAGCCTTGGGAGGACGATAATGACATAAATATTCAACCAATGACACAAAATCACTTATTGGATGCACAAGATTGGTTAAAACCGTAATTGGCTTATAATAAACCTGGGGAGAATGAAAATGACCTAAATGCTAATTCAATAACACAAACGCATTTATTGGATGCACATGATTGGTTAAAAACCCTAATTGGATTAGGATAAGGCTAGGGAGGATGAAAATGACCTAAATGTTCAACCAATGACACAAAATCACTTATTGGATACACAAGATTGGTTAAAAACCCTAATTGGATTAGAATAAGCGTAGGGGGGACGAAAATGACCTAAATGTTAAACAAATAACACAAACGCACTTATTGGATGCACAAGATTGGTTAAAAACCCTAATTGGATTAGAATAAGCCTAGGGGGGACGAAAATGATCGAAATGTTAAACCAACGACACAAATGCACTTATTGGATGCACAAGATTGGTTAAAAACCCTAATTGGATTAGAATAAGCCTAGGGAGGACGAAGACGACCTAAATGTTAATTCAATGACACAACCACACTTATTGGATGCACAAGATAGGATAAAAACCCTAATTGGATTAGAATAAGCCTAGGGAGGATGAAATTGACCTAAATGTTTAACCAATGACACAAAATCACTTATTGGATGCACAAGAATGGTTGAAAACCCTAATTGGATTAGAATAAGCCTAGGGAGGACGAAAATGACCTAAATGTTCAACCAATGACAAAAATCACATATTGGGTGCACAAGATTGGTTAAAAACCTAATTGGATTAGAATAAGCCTTGGGAGGACGAAAATGACATAAATATTCAACCAATGACACAAAATCACTGATTGGATGCACAAGATTGGTTAAAACCGTAATTGGCTTATAATAAGCCTGGGGAGAATGAAAATGACCTAAATGCTAATCCAATGACACAAACGCATTTATTGGATGCACAAGATTGGTTAAAAACCCTAATTGGATTAGGATAAGGCTAGGGAGGATGAAAATGACCTAAATGTTCAACCAATGACACAAACGCACTTATTGGATGCACAAGATTGGTTAAAAACCCTAATTGGATTAGAATAAGCCTTGGGAGGACGAAAATGACCGAAATGTTAAACCAACGACACAAACGCACTTATTGGATGCATAACATTGGTTAAAAACCCTAATTAGATTAGAATAAGCCTATGGAGGACGAAAATGACCTAAATGTTTAACCAATGCAACAAAATCACTTATTAGATGCACAAGATTCGTTAAAAACCCTAATTGCATTAGAATAAGACTAGGGAGGATGAAAATGACCTAATTGTTCAACCAATGATACAAAATCATTTATTGGATGCACAAGATTGGTTAAAAACCCTAATTGGATTAGAATAAGCGTAGGGAGGACGAAAATGATCGAAATGTTAAACCAACGACACAAACGCACTTATTGGATGCACAAGGTTGGTTAAAAACCCTAATTAGATTAGAAAAAGCCTATGGAGGACGAAAATGAGCTAAATGTTCAACCAATGAAACCAAATCACTTATTCGATGCACAAGATTGGTTAAAAACCCTAATTGCATTAGAATTAGACTAGGGAGGACGAAAATGACCTAATTGTTCAACCAATGACTCAAAATCACTTATTGGATGCACAAGATTGGTTAAAAACCCTAATTGGATTAGAATAAGTGTAGGGAGGACGAAAATGACCGAAATGTTAAACCAACGAGACAAATGGACTTATTCGATGCACAAGATTGGTTAAAAACCCTAATTCGATTAGAATAAGCCTAGGGAGGACGAAGACGACCTAAATGCTAATTCAATGACACAACCGCCCTTATTGGATGCACAAGATTGGATAAAAACCCTAATTGGATTAGAATAAGCCTAGGAAGGACGAGAATGACCTAAATGTTTAACCAATGACACTAAATCACTTATTGGATGCACAAGATTGGATAAAATCCCTAATTGGATTAGAATAAGCCTAGGGAGGACGAAAATGAGCTAAATGTACAACCAATGACACAAAATCACTTATTGGATGCACAAGATTGGTTAAAAACCTAGTTGGATTAGAATAAGCCTAGGGAGGACGAAAATGACCTACATGTTCAACCAATGACACAAAATCACTTATTGGATGCACAAGATTGGTTAAAAACCCTAATTGGATTAGATTAAGCCTAGGGAGGACGAAAATCACATAAATATTCAACCAATGACACAAAATCACTTATTGGATGCACAAGATTGGTTAAAAACCCTAATTGGATTAGAATAAGCGTAGGGAGGACGAAAATGATCGAAATGTTAAACCAACGACACAAATGCACTTATTGGATGCACAAGATTGGTTAAAAACCCTAATTGGATTAGAATAAGCCTAGGGAGGACGAAGACGACCAAAATGTTAATAAAATGACACAACCACACTTATTGGATGCACAAGATTGGATAAAAACCCTAATTGGATTAGAATAAGCCTAGGGAGGACGAAAATGACCTAAATGTTTAACCAATGACACAAAATCAGTTATTGGATGCACAAGAATGGTTGAAAACCCTAATTGGATTAGAATAAGCCTAGGGAGGACGAAAATGACCTTAATGTTCAACCAATGACACAAAATCACATATTGGATGCACAAGATTGGTTAAAAACCTAATTGGATTAGAATAAGCCTTGGGAGGACGATAATGACATAAATATTCAACCAATGACACAAAATAACTTATTGGATGCACAAGATTGGTTAAAACCGTAATTGGCTTATAATAAACCTGGGGAGAATGAAAATGACCTAAATGCTATTCCAATAACACAAACGCATTTATTGGATGCACAAGATTGGTTAAAAACCCTAATTGGATTAGGATAAGGCTAGGGAGGATGAAAATGACCTAAATGTTCAACCAATGACACAAACGCACTTATTGGATGCACAAGATTGGTTAAAAACCCTAATTGGATTAGAATAAGCCTAGGGAGGACGAAAATGACCGAAATGTTAAACCAACGACACAAACGCACTTATTGGATGCATAAGATTGGTTAAAAACCATAATTAGATTAGAATAAGCCTATGGAGGACGAAAATGACCTAAATGTTCAACCAATGCAACAAAATCACTTATTCGATGCACAAGATTCGTTAAAAACCCTAATTGCATTAGAATAAGACTAGGCAGGACGAAAATGACCTAATTGTTCAACCAATGACACAAAATCACTTATTGGATGCACAAGATTGGTTAAAAACCCTAATTGGATTAGAATAAGCGTAGGGAGGACGAAAATGATCGAAATGCTAAACCAACGACACAAATGCACTTATTGGATGCACAAGATTGGTTAAAAACCCTAATTGGATTAGAATAAGCCTAGGGAGGACGAAGACGACCAAAATGTTAATAAAATGACACAACCACACTTATAGGATGCACAAGATTGGATAAAAACCCTAATTGGATTAGAATAAGCCTAGGGAGGACGAAAATGACCTAAATGTTTAACCAATGACACAAAATCACTTATTGGATGCACAAGAATGGTTGAAAACCCTAATTGGATTAGAATAAGCCTAGGGAGGACGAAAATGACCTTAATGTTCAACCAATGACACAAAATCACATATTGGATGCACAAGATTGGTTAAAAACCTAATTGGATTAGAATAAGCCTTGGGAGGACGAAAATGACATAAATATTCAACCAATGACACAAAATCACTTATTGGATGCACAAGATTGGTTAAAACCGTAATTGGCTTATAATAAGCCTGGGGAGAATGAAAATGACCTAAATGCTAATCCAATGACACAAACGCATTTATTGGATGCACAAGATTGGTTAAAAACCCTAATTGGATTAGGATAAGGCTAGGGAGGATGAAAATGACCTAAATGTTCAACCAATGACACAAAATCACTTATTGGATACACAAGATTGGTTAAAAACCCTAATTGGATTAGAATAAGCGTAGGGGGGACGAAAATGACCTAAATGTTAAACAAATAACACAAACGCACTTATTGGATGCACAAGATTGGTTAAAAACCCTAATTGGATTAGAATAAGCCTAGGGAGGACGAAAATGACCGAAATGTTAAACCAACGACACAAACGCACTTATTGGATGCATAAGATTGGTTAAAAACCCTAATTAGATTAGAATAAGCCTATGGAGGACGAAAATGACCTAAATGTTTAACCAATGCAACAAAATCACTTATTCGATGCACAAGATTCGTTATAACCCTAATTGCATTAGAATAAGACTAGGGAGGACGAAAATGACCTAATTGTTCAACCAATGACACAAAATCACTTATTGGATGCACAAGATTGGTTAAAAACCCTAATTGGATTAGAATAATTCTAGGGAGGACGAAAATGATCGAAATGTTAAACCAACGACACAAATGCACTTATTGGATGCACAAGATTGGTTAAAAACCCTAATTGGATTAGAATAAGCCTAGGGAGGAAGAAGACGACCTAAATGTTAATTCAATGACACAACCACACTTATTGGATGCACAAGATTAGATAAAAACCCTAATTGGATTAGAATAAGCCTAGGGAGGATGAAAATGACCTAAATGTTTAACCAATGACACAAAATCACTTATTGGATGCACAAGAATGGTTGAAAACCCTAATTGGATTAGAATAAGCCTAGGGAGGACGAAAATGACCTAAATGTTCAACCAATGACAAAAATCACATATTGGATGCACAAGATTGGTTAAAAACCTAATTGGATTAGAATAAGCCTTGGGAGGACGAAAATAACATAAATATTCAACCAATGACACAAAATCACTTATTGGATGCACAAGATTGATTAAAACCTTAATTGGCTTATAATAAGCCTGGGGAGAATGAAAATGACCTAAATGCTAATCCAATGACACAAACGCATTTATTGGATGCACAAGATTGGTTAAAAACCCTAATTGGATTAGGATAAGGCTAGGGAGGATGAAAATGACCTAAATGTTCAACCAATGACACAAAATCACTTATTGGATACACAAGATTGGTTAAAAACCCTAATTGGATTAGAATAAGCCTAGGGGGGACGAAAATGACCTAAATATTAAACAAATGACACAAACGCACTTATTGGATGCACAAGATTGGTTAAAAACCCTAATTGGATTAGAATAAGCCTAGGGAGGACGAAAATGACCGAAATGTTAAACCAACGACACAAACGCACTTATTGGATGCATAAGATTGGTTAAAAACCCTAATTAGATTAGAATAAGCCTATGGAGGACGAAAATGACCTAAATGTTCAACCAATGCAACAAAATCACTTATTCGATGGACAAGACTCGTTATAAACCCTAATTGCATTAGAATAAGACTAGGCAGGACAAAAATGACCTAATTGTTCAATCAATGACACAAAATCACTTATTGGATGCACAAGATTGGTTAAAAACCCTAATTGGATTAGAATAAGCCTAGGGAGGACGAAAATGATCGAAATGTTAAACCAACGACACAAATGCACTTATTGGATGCACAAGATTGGTTAAAAACCCTAATTGGATTAGAATAAGCCTAGAGAGGACGAAGACGACCTAAATGATAATTCAATGACACAACCACACTTATTGGATGCACAAGATTGGATAAAAACCCTAATTGGATTAGAATAAGCCTAGGGAGGATGAAAATGACCTAAATGTTTAACCAATGACACAAAATCACTTATTGGATGCACAAGAATGGTTGAAAACCCTAATTGGATTAGAATAAGCCTAGGGAGGACGAAAATGACCTAAATGTTCAACCAATGACAAAAATCACATATTGGATGCACAAGATTGGTTAAAAACCTAATTGGATTAGAATAAGCCTTGGGAGGACGAAAATGACATAAATATTCAACCAATGACACAAAATCACTTATTGGATGCACAAGATTGGTTAAAACCGTAATTGGCTTATAATAAGCCTGGGGAGAATGAAAATGACCTAAATGCTAATCCAATGACACAAACGCATTTATTGGATGCACAAGATTGGTTAAAAACCCTAATTGGATTAGGATAAGGCTAGGGAGGATGAAAATGACCTAAATGTTCAACCAATGACACAAACGCACTTATTGGATGCACAAGATTGGTTAAAAACCCTAATTGGATTAGAATAAGCCTTGGGAGGACGAAAATGACCGAAATGTTAAACCAACGACACAAACGCACTTATTGGATACATAAGATTGGTTAAAAACCCTAATTAGATTAGAATAAGCCTATGGAGGACGAAAATGACCTAAATGTTTAACCAATGCAACAAAATCACTTATTAGATGCACAAGATTCGTTAAAAACCCTAATTGCATTAGAATAAGACTAGGGAGCATGAAAATGACCTAATTGTTCAACCAATGATACAAAATCACTTATTGGATGCACAAGATTGGTTAAAAACCCTAATTGGATTAGAATAAGCCTAGGGGGGACGAAAATGATCGAAATGTTAAACCAACGACACAAATGCACTTATTGGATGCACAAGATTGGTTAAAAACCCTAATTGGATTAGAATAAGCCTAGGGAGGACGAAGACGACCTAAATGTTAATTCAATGACACAACCACACTTATTGGATGCACAAGATAGGATAAAAACCCTAATTGGATTAGAATAAGCCTAGGGAGGATGAAATTGACCTAAATGTTTAACCAATGACACAAAATCACTTATTGGATGCACAAGAATGGTTGAAAACCCTAATTGGATTAGAATAAGCCTAGGGAGGACGAAAATGACCTAAATGTTCAACCAATGACAAAAATCACATATTGGATGCACAAGATTGGTTAAAAACCTAATTGGATTAGAATAAGCCTTGGGAGGACGAAAATGACATAAATATTCAACCAATGACACAAAATCACTTATTGGATGCACAAGATTGGTTAAAACCGTAATTGGCTTATAATAAGCCTGGAGAGAATGAAAATGACCTAAATGCTAATCCAATGACACAAACGCATTTATTGGATGCACAAGATTGGTTAAAAACCCTAATTGGATTAGGATAAGGCTAGGGAGGATGAAAATGACCTAAATGTTCAACCAATGACACAAACGCACTTATTGGATGCACAAGATTGGTTAAAAACCCTAATTGGATAAGAATAAGCCTAGGGAGTACGAAAATGACCGAAATGTTAAACCAACGACACAAACGCACTTATTGGATGCATAAGATTGGTTAAAAACCCTAATTAGATTAGAATAAGCCTATGGAGGACGAAAATGACCTAAATGTTCAACCAATGAAACAAAATCACTTATTCGATGCACAAGATTCGTTAAAAACCCTAATTGCATTAGAATAAGACTAGGCAGGACGAAAATGACCTAATTGTTCAACCAATGACACAAAATCACTTATTGGATGCACAAGATTGGTTAAAAACCCTAATTGGATTAGAATAAGCGTAGGGAGGACGAAAATGATCGAAATGTTAAACCAACGACACAAATGCACTTATTGGATGCACAAGATTGGTTAAAAACCCTAATTGGATTAGAATAAGCCTAGGGAGGACGAAGACGACCTAAATGTTAATAAAATGACACAACCACACTTATTGGATGCACAAGATTGGATAAAAACCCTAATTGGATTAGAATAAGCCTAGGGAGGACGAAAATGACCTAAATGTTTAACCAATGACACAAAATCACTTATTGGATGCACAAGAATGGTTGAAAACCCTAATTGGATTAGAATAAGCCTAGGGAGGACGAAAATGACCTTAATGTTCAACCAATGACACAAAATCACATATTGGATGCACAAGATTGGTTAAAAACCTAATTGGATTAGAATAAGCCTGGGGAGGACGATAATGACATAAATATTCAACCAATGACACAAAATCACTTATTGGATGCACAAGATTGGTTAAAACCGTAATTGGCTTATAATAAACCTGGGGAGAATGAAAATGACCTAAATGCTATTCCAATAACACAAACGCATTTATTGGATGCACAAGATTGGTTAAAAACCCTAATTGGATTAGGATAAGGCTAGGGAGGATGAAAATGACCTAAATGTTCAACCAATGACACAAACGCACTTATTGGATGCACAAGATTGGTTAAAAACCCTAATTGGATTAGAATAAGCCTAGGGAGGACGAAAATGACCGAAATGTTAAACCAACGACACAAATGCACTTATTGGATGCACAAGATTGGTTAAAAACCCTAATTGGATTAGAATAAGCCTAGGGAGGACGAAGACGACCAAAATGTTAATAAAATGACACAACCACACTTATTGGATGCACAAGATTGGATAAAAACCCTAATTGGATTAGAATAAGCCTAGGGAGGACGAAAATGACCTAAATGTTCAACCAATGACTAAAATCACATATTGGATGCACAAGATTGGTTAAAAACCAAATTGGATTAGAATAAGCCTTGGGAGGACGAAAATGACATAAATATTCAACCAATGACGCAAAATCACTTATTGGATGCACAAGATTGGTTAAAACCGTAATTGGCTTATAATAAGCCTGGGGAGAATGAAAATGACCTAAATGCTAATCCAATGACACAAACGCATTTATTGGATGCACAAGATTGGTTAAAAACCCTAATTGGATTAGGATAAGGCTAGGGAGGATGAAAATGACCTAAATGTTCAACCAATGACACAAACGCACTTATTGGATGCACAAGATTGGTTAAAAACCCTAATTGGATTAGAATAAGCCTAGGGAGGACGAAAATGACCGAAATGTTAAACCAACGACACAAACGCACTTATTGGATGCATAACATTGGTTAAAAACCCTAATTAGATTAGAATAAGCCTATGGAGGACGAAAATGACCTAAATGTTTAACCAATGCAACAAAATCACTTATTAGATGCACAAGATTCGTTAAAAACCCTAATTGCATTAGAATAAGACTAGGGAGGATGAAAATGACCTAATTGTTCAACCAATGATACAAAATCATTTATTGGATGCACAAGATTGGTTAAAAACCCTAATTGGATTAGAATAAGCGTAGGGAGGACGAAAATGATCGAAATGTTAAACCAACGACACAAACGCACTTATTGGATGCACAAGGTTGGTTAAAAACCCTAATTAGATTAGAAAAAGCCTATGGAGGACGAAAATGAGCTAAATGTTCAACCAATGAAACCAAATCACTTATTCGATGCACAAGATTGGTTAAAAACCCTAATTGCATTAGAATTAGACTAGGGAGGACGAAAATGACCTAATTGTTCAACCAATGACTCAAAATCACTTATTGGATGCACAAGATTGGTTAAAAACCCTAATTGGATTAGAATAAGTGTAGGGAGGACGAAAATGACCGAAATGTTAAACCAACGAGACAAATGGACTTATTCGATGCACAAGATTGGTTAAAAACCCTAATTCGATTAGAATAAGCCTAGGGAGGACGAAGACGACCTAAATGCTAATTCAATGACACAACCGCCCTTATTGGATGCACAAGATTGGATAAAAACCCTAATTGGATTAGAATAAGCCTAGGAAGGACGAGAATGACCTAAATGTTTAACCAATGACACTAAATCACTTATTGGATGCACAAGATTGGATAAAATCCCTAATTGGATTAGAATAAGCCTAGGGAGGACGAAAATGAGCTAAATGTACAACCAATGACACAAAATCACTTATTGGATGCACAAGATTGGTTAAAAACCTAGTTGGATTAGAATAAGCCTAGGGAGGACGAAAATGACCTAAATGTTCAACCAATGACACAAAATCACTTATTGGATGCACAAGATTGGTTAAAAACCCTAATTGCATTAGAATAAGACTAGCGAGGACGAAAATGACCTAATTGTTCAACCAATGACAAAAAATCACTTATTGGATGCACAAGATTGGTTAAAAACCCTAATTGGATTAGAATAAGCCTAGGGAGGACGAAAATGACCAAAATGTTAAACGAACGACACAAATGCACTTATTGGATGCACAAGATTGGTTAAAAACCCTAATTCGATTAGAATAGGCCTAGGGAGGACGAAGACGACCTAAATGCTAATTCAATGACACAACCGCACTTATTGGATGCACAAGATTGGATAAAAACCCTAATTGGATTAGAATAAGCCTAGGAAGGACGAGAATGACCTAAATGTTTAACCAATGACACAAAATCAGTTATTGGATGCACAAGATTGGATAAAATCCCTAATTGGATTAGAATTAGCCTAGGGAGGACGAAAATGACCTAAATGTACAACCAATGACAAAAAATCACTTATTGGATGCACAAGAATTGTTAAAAACCTAGTTGGATTAGAATAAGCCTATGGAGAACGAAAATGACCTAAATGTTCAACCAATGACACAAAATCACATATTGGATGCACAAGATTGGTTAAAAACCTAATTGGATTAGAATAAGCCTTGGGAGGACGAAAATGATATAAAAATTCAGCCAACGACACAAAATCACTTATTGGATGCACAAGATTGGTTAAAACCGTAATTGGCTTATAATAAGCCTGGGGAGAAAGAAAATGACCTAAATGCAAATCCAATGACACAAACGCATTTATTGGATGCACAAGATTGGTTAAAAACCCTAATTGGATTAGGATAAGGCTAGGGAGGATGAAAATGACCTAAATGTTCAACCAATGACACAAAATCACTTATTGGATACACAAGATTGGTTAAAAACCCTAATTGGATTAGAATAAGCCTAGGGGGGACGAAAATGACCTAAATATTAAACAAATGACACAAACGCACTTATTGGATGCACAAGATTGGTTAAAAACCCTAATTGGATTAGAATAAGCCTAGGGAGGACGAAAATGACCGAAATGTTAAACCAACGACACAAACGCACTTATTGGATGCATAAGATTGGTTAAAAACCCTAATTAGATTAGAATAAGCCTATGGAGGACGAAAATGACCTAAATGTTTAACCAATGCAACAAAATCACTTATTCGATGCACAAGATTCGTTATAACCCTAATTGCATTAGAATAAGACTAGGGAGGACGAAAATGACCTAATTGTTCAACCAATGACACAAAATCACTTATTGGATGCACAAGATTGGTTAAAAACCCTAATTGGATTAGAATAATTCTAGGGAGGACGAAAATGATCGAAATGTTAAACCAACGACACAAATGCACTTATTGGATGCACAAGATTGGTTAAAAACACTAATTGGATTAGAATAAGCCTAGGGAGGAAGAAGACGACCTAAATGTTAATTCAATGACACAACCACACTTATTGGATGCACAAGATTAGATAAAAACCCTAATTGGATTAGAATAAGCCTAGGGAGGATGAAAATGACCTAAATGTTTAACCAATGACACAAAATCACTTATTGGATGCACAAGAATGGTTGAAAACCCTAATTGGATTAGAATAAGCCTAGGGAGGACGAAAATGACCTAAATGTTCAACCAATGACAAAAATCACATATTGGATGCACAAGATTGGTTAAAAACCTAATTGGATTAGAATAAGCCTTGGGAGGACGAAAATAACATAAATATTCAACCAATGACACAAAATCACTTATTGGATGCACAAGATTGATTAAAACCTTAATTGGCTTATAATAAGCCTGGGGAGAATGAAAATGACCTAAATGCTAATCCAATGACACAAACGCATTTATTGGATGCACAAGATTGGTTAAAAACCCTAATTGGATTAGGATAAGGCTAGGGAGGATGAAAATGACCTAAATGTTCAACCAATGACACAAAATCACTTATTGGATACACAAGATTGGTTAAAAACCCTAATTGGATTAGAATAAGCCTAGGGGGGACGAAAATGACCTAAATATTAAACAAATGACACAAACGCACTTATTGGATGCACAAGATTGGTTAAAAACCCTAATTGGATTAGAATAAGCCTAGGGAGGACGAAAATGACCGAAATGTTAAACCAACGACACAAACGCACTTATTGGATGCATAAGATTGGTTAAAAACCCTAATTAGATTAGAATAAGCCTATGGAGGACGAAAATGACCTAAATGTTTAACCAATGCAACAAAATCACTTATTCGATGCACAAGATTCGTTATAACCCTAATTGCATTAGAATAAGACTAGGGAGGACGAAAATGACCTAATTGTTCAACCAATGACACAAAATCACTTATTGGATGCACAAGATTGGTTAAAAACCCTAATTGGATTAGAATAATTCTAGGGAGGACGAAAATGATCGAAATGTTAAACCAACGACACAAATGCACTTATTGGATGCACAAGATTGGTTAAAAACCCTAATTGGATTAGAATAAGCCTAGGGAGGAAGAAGACGACCTAAATGTTAATTCAATGACACAACCACACTTATTGGATGCACAAGATTAGATAAAAACCCTAATTGGATTAGAATAAGCCTAGGGAGGATGAAAATGACCTAAATGTTTAACCAATGACACAAAATCACTTATTGGATGCACAAGAATGGTTGAAAACCCTAATTGGATTAGAATAAGCCTAGGGAGGACGAAAATGACCTAAATGTTCAACCAATGACAAAAATCACATATTGGATGCACAAGATTGGTTAAAAACCTAATTGGATTAGAATAAGCCTTGGGAGGACGAAAATGACATAAATATTCAACCAATGACACAAAATCACTTATTGGATGCACAAGATTGGTTAAAACCGTAATTGGCTTATAATAAGCTTGGGGAGAATGAAAATGACCTAAATGCTAATCCAATGACACAAACGCATTTATTGGATGCACAAGATTGGTTAAAAACCCTAATTGGATTAGGATAAGGCTAGGGAGGATGAAAATGACCTAAATGTTCAACCAATGACACAAACGCACTTATTGGATGCACAAGATTGGTTAAAAACCCTAATTGGATTAGAATAAGCCTTGGGAGGACGAAAATGACCGAAATGTTAAACCAACGACACAAACGCACTTATTGGATGCATAAGATTGGTTAAAAACCCTAATTAGATTAGAATAAGCCTATGGAGGACGAAAATGACCTAAATGTTTAACCAATGCAAGAAAATCACTTATTAGATGCACAAGATTCGTTAAAAACCCTAATTGCATTAGAATAAGACTAGGGAGGATGGAAATGACCTAATTGTTCAACCAATGATACAAAATCACTTATTGGATGCACAAGATTGGTTAAAAACCCTAATTGGATTAGAATAAGCGTAGGGAGGACGAAAATGATCGAAATGTTAAACCAACGACACAAATGCACTTATTGGATGCACAAGATTGGTTAAAAACCCTAATTGGATTAGAATAAGCCTAGGGAGGACGAAGACGACCAAAATGTTAATAAAATGACACAACCACACTTATTGGATGCACAAGATTGGATAAAAACCCTAATTGGATTAGAATAAGCCTAGGGAGGACGAAAATGACCTAAATGTTTAACCCATGACACAAAATCAGTTATTGGATGCACAAGAATGGTTGAAAACCCTAATTGGATTAGAATAAGCCTAGGGAGGACGAAAATGACCTTAATGTTCAACCAATGACACAAAATCACATATTGGATGCACAAGATTGGTTAAAAACCTAATTGGATTAGAATAAGCCTTGGGAGGACGATAATGACATAAATATTCAACCAATGACACAAAATCACTTATTGGATGCACAAGATTGGTTAAAACCTTAATTGGCTTATAATAAGCCTGGGGAGAATGAAAATGACCTAAATGCTAATCCAATGACACAAACGCATTTATTGGATGCACAAGATTGGTTAAAAACCCTAATTGGATTAGGATAAGGCTAGGGAGGATGAAAATGACCTAAATGTTCAACCAATGACACAAAATCACTTATTGGATACACAAGATTGGTTAAAAACCCTAATTGGATTAGAATAAGCCTAGGGGGGACGAAAATGACCTAAATATTAAACAAATGACAAAACGCACTTATTGGATGCACAAGATTGGTTAAAAACCCTAATTGGATTAGAATAAGCCTAGGGAGGACGAAAATGACCGAAATATTATACCAACGACACAAACGCACTTATTGGATGCATAAGATTGGTTAAAAACCCTAATTAGATTAGAATAAGCCTAAGGAGGACGAAAATGACCTAAATGTTCAACGAATGACACAAAATCACTTATTGGATTCACAAGATTGGTTAAAACCGTAATTGGCTTATAATAAGCCTAGGGAGAACGAAAATTACCTAAATGTTAATCCAATGACACAAACGCATTTATTGGATGCACAAGATTGGTTAAAAACCCTAATTGGATTAGGATAAGCCTAGGGAGGATGAAAATGACCTAAATGTTCAACCAATGACACAAAATCACTTATTGGATACACAAGATTGATTTAAAACCCTAATTGGATTAGAATAAGCCTAGGGGGGACAAAAATGACCTAAATGTTAAACAAATGACACAAACGCACTTATTGGATGCACAAGATTGGTTAAAAACCCTAATTGGATTAGAATAAGCCTAGGGAGGACGAAAATGACCTAAATGTTCAACCAATGACACAAAATCACTTATTGGATGCACAAGATTGGTTAAAAACCCTAATTGAATTAGAATAAGGCAAAGGAGGACGAAAATGACCTAAATGTTCAACCAAGGACACAAAATTACCTATTGGATGCACAAGATTGGTTAAAAACCCTAATTGGATTAGAATAAGCCTAGGGAGGACGAAAATGACCGAAATGATAAACCAACGACACAAACGCACTTATTGGATGCACAAGGTTGGTTAAAAACCCTAATTAGATTAGAAAAAGCCTATGGAGGACGAAAATGAGCTAAATGTTCAACCAATGAAACCAAATCACTTATTCGATGCACAAGATTGGTTAAAAACCCTAATTGCATTAGAATTAGACTAGGGAGGACGAAAATGACCTAATTGTTCAACCAATGACTCAAAATCACTTATTGGATGCACAAGATTGGTTAAAAACCCTAATTGGATTAGAATAAGTGTAGGGAGGACGAAAATGACCGAAATGTTAAACCAACGAGACAAATGGACTTATTCGATGCACAAGATTGGTTAAAAACCCTAATTCGATTAGAATAAGCCTAGGGAGGACGAAGACGACCTAAATGCTAATTCAATGACACAACCGCCCTTATTGGATGCACAAGATTGGATAAAAACCCTAATTGGATTAGAATAAGCCTAGGAAGGACGAGAATGACCTAAATGTTTAACCAATGACACTAAATCACTTATTGGATGCACAAGATTGGATAAAATCCCTAATTGGATTAGAATAAGCCTAGGGAGGACGAAAATGAGCTAAATGTACAACCAATGACACAAAATCACTTATTGGATGCACAAGATTGGTTAAAAACCTAGTTGGATTAGAATAAGCCTAGGGAGGACGAAAATGACCTAAATGTTCAACCAATGACACAAAATCACTTATTGGATGCACAAGATTGGTTAAAAACCCTAATTGCATTAGAATAAGACTAGCGAGGACGAAAATGACCTAATTGTTCAACCAATGACAAAAAATCACTTATTGGATGCACAAGATTGGTTAAAAACCCTAATTGGATTAGAATAAGCCTAGGGAGGACGAAAATGACCAAAATGTTAAACGAACGACACAAATGCACTTATTGGATGCACAAGATTGGTTAAAAACCCTAATTCGATTAGAATAGGCCTAGGGAGGACGAAGACGACCTAAATGCTAATTCAATGACACAACCGCACTTATTGGATGCACAAGATTGGATAAAAACCCTAATTGGATTAGAATAAGCCTAGGAAGGACGAGAATGACCTAAATGTTTAACCAATGACACAAAATCAGTTATTGGATGCACAAGATTGGATAAAATCCCTAATTGGATTAGAATTAGCCTAGGGAGGACGAAAATGACCTAAATGTACAACCAATGACAAAAAATCACTTATTGGATGCACAAGAATTGTTAAAAACCTAGTTGGATTAGAATAAGCCTATGGAGAACGAAAATGACCTAAATGTTCAACCAATGACACAAAATCACATATTGGATGCACAAGATTGGTTAAAAACCTAATTGGATTAGAATAAGCCTTGGGAGGACGAAAATGATATAAAAATTCAGCCAACGACACAAAATCACTTATTGGATGCACAAGATTGGTTAAAACCGTAATTGGCTTATAATAAGCCTGGGGAGAAAGAAAATGACCTAAATGC
>JBBPBQ010000004.1:23203545-23230196 GCA_037974755.1 Cicer yamashitae | reverse complement strand
GGAGGACGAAAATGACCTAAATGTTCAACGAATGACACAAAATCACTTATTGGATTCACAAGATTGGTTAAAACCGTAATTGGCTTATAATAAGCCTAGGGAGAACGAAAATTACCTAAATGTTAATCCAATGACACAAACGCATTTATTGGATGCACAAGATTGGTTAAAAACCCTAATTGGATTAGGATAAGCCTAGGGAGGATGAAAATGACCTAAATGTTCAACCAATGACACAAAATCACTTATTGGATACACAAGATTGATTTAAAACCCTAATTGGATTGGAATAAGCCTAGGGGGGACAAAAATGACCTAAATGTTAAACAAATGACACAAACGCACTTATTGGATGCACAAGATTGGTTAAAAACCCTAATTGGATTAGAATAAGCCTAGGGAGGACGAAAATGACCTAAATGTTCAACCAATGACACAAAATCACTTAT
The DNA here is from genome assembly GCA_037974755.1 of Cicer yamashitae. NCBI lineage: Eukaryota > Viridiplantae > Streptophyta > Magnoliopsida > Fabales > Fabaceae > Cicer > Cicer yamashitae. The sequence continues at coordinate 23,229,747 of JBBPBQ010000004.1, read as the reverse complement.
TGGATGCACAAGATTGGTTAAAAACCCTAATTGAATTAGAATAAGGCAAAGGAGGACGAAAATGACCTAAATGTTCAACCAAGGACACAAAATTACCTATTGGATGCACAAGATTGGTTAAAAACCCTAATTGGATTAGAATAAGCCTAGGGAGGACGAAAATGACCGAAATGATAAACCAACGACACAAACGCACTTATTGGATGCACAAGGTTGGTTAAAAACCCTAATTAGATTAGAAAAAGCCTATGGAGGACGAAAATGAGCTAAATGTTCAACCAATGAAACCAAATCACTTATTCGATGCACAAGATTGGTTAAAAACCCTAATTGCATTAGAATTAGACTAGGGAGGACGAAAATGACCTAATTGTTCAACCAATGACTCAAAATCACTTATTGGATGCACAAGATTGGTTAAAAACCCTAATTGGATTAGAATAAGTGTAGGGAGGACGAAAATGACCGAAATGTTAAACCAACGAGACAAATGGACTTATTCGATGCACAAGATTGGTTAAAAACCCTAATTCGATTAGAATAAGCCTAGGGAGGACGAAGACGACCTAAATGCTAATTCAATGACACAACCGCCCTTATTGGATGCACAAGATTGGATAAAAACCCTAATTGGATTAGAATAAGCCTAGGAAGGACGAGAATGACCTAAATGTTTAACCAATGACACTAAATCACTTATTGGATGCACAAGATTGGATAAAATCCCTAATTGGATTAGAATAAGCCTAGGGAGGACGAAAATGAGCTAAATGTACAACCAATGACACAAAATCACTTATTGGATGCACAAGATTGGTTAAAAACCTAGTTGGATTAGAATAAGCCTAGGGAGGACGAAAATGACCTACATGTTCAACCAATGACACAAAATCACTTATTGGATGCACAAGATTGGTTAAAAACCCTAATTGGATTAGATTAAGCCTAGGGAGGACGAAAATCACATAAATATTCAACCAATGACACAAAATCACTTATTGGATGCACAAGATTGGTTAAAAACCCTAATTGGATTAGAATAAGCGTAGGGAGGACGAAAATGATCGAAATGTTAAACCAACGACACAAATGCACTTATTGGATGCACAAGATTGGTTAAAAACCCTAATTGGATTAGAATAAGCCTAGGGAGGACGAAGACGACCAAAATGTTAATAAAATGACACAACCACACTTATTGGATGCACAAGATTGGATAAAAACCCTAATTGGATTAGAATAAGCCTAGGGAGGACGAAAATGACCTAAATGTTTAACCAATGACACAAAATCAGTTATTGGATGCACAAGAATGGTTGAAAACCCTAATTGGATTAGAATAAGCCTAGGGAGGACGAAAATGACCTTAATGTTCAACCAATGACACAAAATCACATATTGGATGCACAAGATTGGTTAAAAACCTAATTGGATTAGAATAAGCCTTGGGAGGACGATAATGACATAAATATTCAACCAATGACACAAAATAACTTATTGGATGCACAAGATTGGTTAAAACCGTAATTGGCTTATAATAAACCTGGGGAGAATGAAAATGACCTAAATGCTATTCCAATAACACAAACGCATTTATTGGATGCACAAGATTGGTTAAAAACCCTAATTGGATTAGGATAAGGCTAGGGAGGATGAAAATGACCTAAATGTTCAACCAATGACACAAACGCACTTATTGGATGCACAAGATTGGTTAAAAACCCTAATTGGATTAGAATAAGCCTAGGGAGGACGAAAATGACCGAAATGTTAAACCAACGACACAAACGCACTTATTGGATGCATAAGATTGGTTAAAAACCATAATTAGATTAGAATAAGCCTATGGAGGACGAAAATGACCTAAATGTTCAACCAATGCAACAAAATCACTTATTCGATGCACAAGATTCGTTAAAAACCCTAATTGCATTAGAATAAGACTAGGCAGGACGAAAATGACCTAATTGTTCAACCAATGACACAAAATCACTTATTGGATGCACAAGATTGGTTAAAAACCCTAATTGGATTAGAATAAGCGTAGGGAGGACGAAAATGATCGAAATGTTAAACCAACGACACAAATGCACTTATTGGATGCACAAGATTGGTTAAAAACCCTAATTGGATTAGAATAAGCCTAGGGAGGACGAAGACGACCTAAATGTTAATTCAATGACACAACCACACTTATTGGATGCACAAGATAGGATAAAAACCCTAATTGGATTAGAATAAGCCTAGGGAGGATGAAATTGACCTAAATGTTTAACCAATGACACAAAATCACTTATTGGATGCACAAGAATGGTTGAAAACCCTAATTGGATTAGAATAAGCCTAGGGAGGACGAAAATGACCTAAATGTTCAACCAATGACAAAAATCACATATTGGATGCACAAGATTGGTTAAAAACCTAATTGGATTAGAATAAGCCTTGGGAGGACGAAAATGACATAAATATTCAACCAATGACACAAAATCACTTATTGGATGCACAAGATTGGTTAAAACCGTAATTGGCTTATAATAAGCCTGGGGAGAATGAAAATGACCTAAATGCTAATCCAATGACACAAACGCATTTATTGGATGCACAAGATTGGTTAAAAACCCTAATTGGATAAGGATAAGGCTAGGGAGGATGAAAATGACCTAAATGTTCAACCAATAACACAAACGCACTTATTGGATGCACAAGATTGGTTAAAAACCCTAATTGGATTAGAATAAGCCTAGGGAGGACGAAAATGACCGAAATGTTAAACCAACGACACAAACGCACTTATTGGATGCATAAGATTGGTTAAAAACCCTAATTAGATTAGAATAAGCCTATGGAGGACGAAAATGACCTAAATGTTTAACCAATGCAACAAAATCACTTATTCGATGCACAAGATTCGTTATAACCCTAATTGCATTAGAATAAGACTAGGGAGGACGAAAATGACCTAATTGTTCAACCAATGACACAAAATCACTTATTGGATGCACAAGATTGGTTAAAAACCCTAATTGGATTAGAATAATTCTAGGGAGGACGAAAATGATCGAAATGTTAAACCAACGACACAAATGCACTTATTGGATGCACAAGATTGGTTAAAAACCCTAATTGGATTAGAATAAGCCTAGGGAGGAAGAAGACGACCTAAATGTTAATTCAATGACACAACCACACTTATTGGATGCACAAGATTAGATAAAAACCCTAATTGGATTAGAATAAGCCTAGGGAGGATGAAAATGACCTAAATGTTTAACCAATGACACAAAATCACTTATTGGATGCACAAGAATGGTTGAAAACCCTAATTGGATTAGAATAAGCCTAGGGAGGACGAAAATGACCTAAATGTTCAACCAATGACAAAAATCACATATTGGATGCACAAGATTGGTTAAAAACCTAATTGGATTAGAATAAGCCTTGGGAGGACGAAAATAACATAAATATTCAACCAATGACACAAAATCACTTATTGGATGCACAAGATTGATTAAAACCTTAATTGGCTTATAATAAGCCTGGGGAGAATGAAAATGACCTAAATGCTAATCCAATGACACAAACGCATTTATTGGATGCACAAGATTGGTTAAAAACCCTAATTGGATTAGGATAAGGCTAGGGAGGATGAAAATGACCTAAATGTTCAACCAATGACACAAAATCACTTATTGGATACACAAGATTGGTTAAAAACCCTAATTGGATTAGAATAAGCCTAGGGGGGACGAAAATGACCTAAATATTAAACAAATGACACAAACGCACTTATTGGATGCACAAGATTGGTTAAAAACCCTAATTGGATTAGAATAAGCCTAGGGAGGACGAAAATGACCGAAATGTTAAACCAACGACACAAACGCACTTATTGGATGCATAAGATTGGTTAAAAACCCTAATTAGATTAGAATAAGCCTATGGAGGACGAAAATGACCTAAATGTTCAACCAATGCAACAAAATCACTTATTCGATGGACAAGACTCGTTATAAACCCTAATTGCATTAGAATAAGACTAGGCAGGACAAAAATGACCTAATTGTTCAATCAATGACACAAAATCACTTATTGGATGCACAAGATTGGTTAAAAACCCTAATTGGATTAGAATAAGCCTAGGGAGGACGAAAATGATCGAAATGTTAAACCAACGACACAAATGCACTTATTGGATGCACAAGATTGGTTAAAAACCCTAATTGGATTAGAATAAGCCTAGAGAGGACGAAGACGACCTAAATGTTAATTCAATGACACAACCACACTTATTGGATGCACAAGATTGGATAAAAACCCTAATTGGATTAGAATAAGCCTAGGGAGGATGAAAATGACCTAAATGTTTAACCAATGACACAAAATCACTTATTGGATGCACAAGAATGGTTGAAAACCCTAATTGGATTAGAATAAGCCTAGGGAGGACGAAAATGACCTTAATGTTCAACCAATGACACAAAATCACATATTGGATGCACAAGATTGGTTAAAAACCTAATTGGATTAGAATAAGCCTTGGGAGGACGATAATGACATAAATATTCAACCAATGACACAAAATCACTTATTGGATGCACAAGATTGGTTAAAACCGTAATTGGTTTATAATAAACCTGGGGAGAATGAAAATGACATAAATGCTATTTCAATAACACAAACGCATTTATTGGATGCACAAGATTGGTTAAAAACCCTAATTGGATTAGGATAAGGCTAGTGAGGATGAAAATGACCTAAATGTTCAACCAATGACACAAAATCACTTATTGGATACACAAGATTGGTTAAAAACCCTAATTGGATTAGAATAAGCGTAGGGGGGACGAAAATGACCTAAATGTTAAACAAATAACACAAACGCACTTATTGGATGCACAAGATTGGTTAAAAACCCTAATTGGATTAGAATAAGCCTAGGGAGGACGAAAATGACCGAAATGTTAAACCAACGACACAAACGCACTTATTGGATGCATAAGATTGGTTAAAAACCCTAATTAGATTAGAATAAGCCTATGGAGGACGAAAATGACCTAAATGTTTAACCAATGCAACAAAATCACTTATTCGATGCACAAGATTCGTTATAACCCTAATTGCATTAGAATAAGACTAGGGAGGACGAAAATGACCTAATTGTTCAACCAATGACACAAAATCACTTATTGGATGCACAAGATTGGTTAAAAACCCTAATTGGATTAGAATAATTCTAGGGAGGACGAAAATGATCGAAATGTTAAACCAACGACACAAATGCACTTATTGGATGCACAAGATTGGTTAAAAACCCTAATTGGATTAGAATAAGCCTAGGGAGGAAGAAGACGACCTAAATGTTAATTCAATGACACAACCACACTTATTGGATGCACAAGATTAGATAAAAACCCTAATTGGATTAGAATAAGCCTAGGGAGGATGAAAATGACCTAAATGTTTAACCAATGACACAAAATCACTTATTGGATGCACAAGAATGGTTGAAAACCCTAATTGGATTAGAATAAGCCTAGGGAGGACGAAAATGACCTAAATGTTCAACCAATGACAAAAATCACATATTGGATGCACAAGATTGGTTAAAAACCTAATTGGATTAGAATAAGCCTTGGGAGGACGAAAATGACATAAATATTCAACCAATGACACAAAATCACTTATTGGATGCACAAGATTGGTTAAAACCGTAATTGGCTTATAATAAGCTTGGGGAGAATGAAAATGACCTAAATGCTAATCCAATGACACAAACGCATTTATTGGATGCACAAGATTGGTTAAAAACCCTAATTGGATTAGGATAAGGCTAGGGAGGATGAAAATGACCTAAATGTTCAACCAATGACACAAACGCACTTATTGGATGCACAAGATTGGTTAAAAACCCTAATTGGATTAGAATAAGCCTTGGGAGGACGAAAATGACCGAAATGTTAAACCAACGACACAAACGCACTTATTGGATGCATAAGATTGGTTAAAAACCCTAATTAGATTAGAATAAGCCTATGGAGGACGAAAATGACCTAAATGTTTAACCAATGCAAGAAAATCACTTATTAGATGCACAAGATTCGTTAAAAACCCTAATTGCATTAGAATAAGACTAGGGAGGATGGAAATGACCTAATTGTTCAACCAATGATACAAAATCACTTATTGGATGCACAAGATTGGTTAAAAACCCTAATTGGATTAGAATAAGCGTAGGGAGGACGAAAATGATCGAAATGTTAAACCAACGACACAAATGCACTTATTGGATGCACAAGATTGGTTAAAAACCCTAATTGGATTAGAATAAGCCTAGGGAGGACGAAGACGACCAAAATGTTAATAAAATGACACAACCACACTTATTGGATGCACAAGATTGGATAAAAACCCTAATTGGATTAGAATAAGCCTAGGGAGGACGAAAATGACCTAAATGTTTAACCAATGACACAAAATCACTTATCAGATGCACAAGAATGGTTGAAAACCCTAATTGGATTAGAATAAGCCTAGGGAGGACGAAAATGACCTTAATGTTCAACCAATGACACAAAATCACATATTAGATGCACAAGATTGGTTAAAAACCTAATTGGATTAGAATAAACCTTGGGAGGACAAAAATGACATAAATATTCAACCAATGACACAAAATCACTTATTGGATGCACAAGATTGGTTAAAACCGTAATTGGCTTATAATAAGCCTGGGGAGAATGAAAATGACCTAAATGCTAATCCAATGACACAAACGCATTTATTGGATGCACAAGATTGGTTAAAAACCCTAATTGGATTAGGATAAGGCTAGGGAGGATGAAAATGACCTAAATGTTCAACCAATGACACAAACGCACTTATTGGATGCACAAGATTGGTTAAAAACCCTAATTGGATTAGAATAAGCCTTGGGAGGACGAAAATGACCGAAATGTTAAACCAACGACACAAACGCACTTATTGGATGCATAACATTGGTTAAAAACCCTAATTAGATTAGAATAAGCCTATGGAGGACGAAAATGACCTAAATGTTTAACCAATGCAACAAAATCACTTATTAGATGCACAAGATTCGTTAAAAACCCTAATTGCATTAGAATAAGACTAGGGAGGATGAAAATGACCTAATTGTTCAACCAATGATACAAAATCATTTATTGGATGCACAAGATTGGTTAAAAACCCTAATTGGATTAGAATAAGCGTAGGGAGGACGAAAATGATCGAAATGTTAAACCAGCGACACAAATGCACTTATTGGATGCACAAGATTGGTTAAAAACCCTAATTGGATTAGAATAAGCCTAGGGAGGACGAAGACGACCAAAATGTTAATAAAATGACACAACCACACTTATTGGATGCACAAGATTGGATAAAAACCCTAATTGGATTAGAATAAGCCTAGGGAGGACGAAAATGACCTAAATGTTTAACCAATGACACAAAATCACTTATCAGATGCACAAGAATGGTTGAAAACCCTAATTGGATTAGAATAAGCCTAGGGAGGACGAAAATGACCTTAATGTTCAACCAATGACACAAAATCACATATTAGATGCACAAGATTGGTTAAAAACCTAATTGGATTAGAATAAACCTTGGGAGGACAAAAATGACATAAATATTCAACCAATGACACAAAATCACTTATTGGATGCACAAGATTGGTTAAAACCGTAATTGGCTTATAATAAGCCTGGGGAGAATGAAAATGACCTAAATGCTAATCCAATGACACAAACGCATTTATTGGATGCACAAGATTGGTTAAAAACCCTAATTGGATTAGGATAAGGCTAGGGAGGATGAAAATGACCTAAATGTTCAACCAATGACACAAACGCACTTATTGGATGCACAAGATTGGTTAAAAACCCTAATTGGATTAGAATAAGCCTTGGGAGGACGAAAATGACCGAAATGTTAAACCAACGACACAAACGCACTTATTGGATGCATAACATTGGTTAAAAACCCTAATTAGATTAGAATAAGCCTATGGAGGACGAAAATGACCTAAATGTTTAACCAATGCAACAAAATCACTTATTAGATGCACAAGATTCGTTAAAAACCCTAATTGCATTAGAATAGGACTAGGGAGGATGAAAATGACCTAATTGTTCAACCAATGATACAAAATCATTTATTGGATGCACAAGATTGGTTAAAAACCCTAATTGGATTAGAATAAGCGTAGGGAGGACGAAAATGATCGAAATGTTAAACCAACGACACAAATGCACTTATTGGATGCACAAGATTGGTTAAAAACCCTAATTGGATTAGAATAAGCCTAGGGAGGACGAAGACGACCAAAATGTTAATAAAATGACACAACCACACTTATTGGATGCACAAGATTGGACAAAAACCCTAATTGGATTAGAATAAGCCTAGGGAGGACGAAAATGACCTAAATGTTTAACCAATGACACAAAATCACTTATCGGATGCACAAGAATGGTTGAAAACCCTAATTGGATTAGAATAAGCCTAGGGAGGACGAAAATGACCTTAATGTTCAACCAATGACACAAAATCACATATTGGATGCACAAGATTGGTTAAAAACCTAATTGGATTAGAATAAGCCTTGGGAGGACGATAATGACATAAATATTCAACCAATGACACAAAATCACTTATTGGATGCACAAGATTGGTTAAAACCGTAATTGGCTTATAATAAACCTGGGGAGAATGAAAATGACCTAAATGCTATTTCAATAACACAAACGCATTTATTGGATGCACAAGATTGGTTAAAAACCCTAATTGGATTAGGATAAGGCTAGGGAGGATGAAAATGACCTAAATGTTCAACCAATGACACAAAATCACTTATTGGATACACAAGATTGGTTAAAAACCCTAATTGGATTAGAATAAGCGTAGGGGGGACGAAAATGACCTAAATGTTAAACAAATAACACAAACGCACTTATTGGATGCACAATATTGGTTAAAAACCCTAATTGGATTAGAATAAGCCTAGGGAGGACGAAAATGACCGAAATGTTAAACCAACGACACAAACGCACTTATTGGATACATAAGATTGGTTAAAAACCCTAATTAGATTAGAATAAGCCTATGGAGGACGAAAATGACCTAAATGTTTAACCAATGCAACAAAATCACTTATTAGATGCACAAGATTCGTTAAAAACCCTAATTGCATTAGAATAAGACTAGGGAGCATGAAAATGACCTAATTGTTCAACCAATGATACAAAATCACTTATTGGATGCACAAGATTGGTTAAAAACCCTAATTGGATTAGAATAAGCCTAGGGAGGACGAAAATGATCGAAATGTTAAACCAACGACACAAATGCACTTATTGGATGCACAAGATTGGTTAAAAACCCTAATTGGATTAGAATAAGCCTAGGGAGGACGAAGACGACCAAAATGTTAATAAAATGACACAACCACACTTATTGGATGCACAAGATTGGATAAAAACCCTAATTGGATTAGAATAAGCCTAGGGAGGACGAAAATGACCGAAATGTTAAACCAACGACACAAACGCACTTATTGGATGCATAACATTGGTTAAAAACCCTAATTAGATTAGAATAAGCCTATGGAGGACGAAAATGACCTAAATGTTTAACCAATGCAACAAAATCACTTATTAGATGCACAAGATTCGTTAAAAACCCTAATTGCATTAGAATAGGACTAGGGAGGATGAAAATGACCTAATTGTTCAACCAATGATACAAAATCATTTATTGGATGCACAAGATTGGTTAAAAACCCTAATTGGATTAGAATAAGCGTAGGGAGGACGAAAATGATCGAAATGTTAAACCAACGACACAAATGCACTTATTGGATGCACAAGATTGGTTAAAAACCCTAATTGGATTAGAATAAGCCTAGGGAGGACGAAGACGACCAAAATGTTAATAAAATGACACAACCACACTTATTGGATGCACAAGATTGGATAAAAACCCTAATTGGATTAGAATAAGCCTAGGGAGGATGAAAATGACCTAAATGTTTAACCAATGACACAAAATCACTTATTGGATGCACAAGAATGGTTGAAAACCCTAATTGGATTAGAATAAGCCTAGGGAGGACGAAAATGACCTTAATGTTCAACCAATGACACAAAATCACATATTGGATGCACAAGATTGGTTAAAAACCTAATTGGATTAGAATAAGCCTTGGGAGGACGATAATGACATAAATATTCAACCAATGACACAAAATCACTTATTGGATGCACAAGATTGGTTAAAACCGTAATTGGCTTATAATAAACCTGGGGAGAATGAAAATGACCTAAATGCTATTTCAATAACACAAACGCATTTATTGGATGCACAAGATTGGTTAAAAACCCTAATTGGATTAGAATAAGCCTAGGGAGGACGAAGACGACCAAAATGTTAATAAAATGACACAACCACACTTATTGGATGCACAAGATTGGATAAAAACCCTAATTGGATTAGAATAAGCCTAGGGAGGACGAAAATGACCTAAATGTTTAACCAATGACACAAAATCACTTATCGGATGCACAAGAATGGTTGAAAACCCTAATTGGATTAGAATAAGCCTAGGGAGGACGAAAATGACCTTAATGTTCAACCAATGACACAAAATCACATATTGGATGCACAAGATTGGTTAAAAACCTAATTGGATTAGAATAAGCCTTGGGAGGACGAAAATGACATAAATATTCAACCAATGACACAAAATCACTTATTGGATGCACAAGATTGGTTAAAACCGTAAATGCTAATCCAATGACACAAACGCATTTATTGGATGCACAAGATTGGTTAAAAACCCTAATTGGATTAGGATAAGGCTAGGGAGGATGAAAATGACCTAAATGTTCAACCAATGATACAAAATCACTTATTGGATGCACAAGATTGGTTAAAAACCCTAATTGGATTAGAATAAGCCTAGGGGGGACAAAAATGATCGAAATGTTAAACCAACGACACAAATGCACTTATTGGATGCACAAGATTGGTTAAAAACCCTAATTGGATTAGAATAAGCCTAGGGAGGACGAAGACGACCTAAATGTTAATTCAATGACACAACCACACTTATTGGATGCACAAGATAGGATAAAAACCCTAATTGGATTAGAATAAGCCTAGGGAGGATGAAATTGACCTAAATGTTTAACCAATGACACAAAATCACTTATTGGATGCACAAGAATGGTTGAAAACCCTAATTGGATTAGAATAAGCCTAGGGAGGACGAAAATGACCTAAATGTTCAACCAATGACAAAAATCACATATTGGATGCACAAGATTGGTTAAAAACCTAATTGGATTAGAATAAGCCTTGGGAGGACGAAAATGACATAAATATTCAACCAATGACACAAAATCACTTATTGGATGCACAAGATTGGTTAAAACCGTAATTGGCTTATAATAAGCCTGGGGAGAATGAAAATGACCTAAATGCTAATCCAATGACACAAACGCATTTATTGGATGCACAAGATTGGTTAAAAACCCTAATTGGATTAGGATAAGGCTAGGGAGGATGAAAATGACCTAAATGTTCAACCAATGACACAAAATCACTTATTGGATACACAAGATTGGTTAAAAACCCTAATTGGATTAGAATAAGCGTAGGGGGGACGAAAATGACCTAAATGTTAAACAAATAACACAAACGCACTTATTGGATGCACAAGATTGGTTAAAAACCCTAATTGGATTAGAATAAGCCTAGGGGGGACGAAAATGATCGAAATGTTAAACCAACGACACAAATGCACTTATTGGATGCACAAGATTGGTTAAAAACCCTAATTGGATTAGAATAAGCCTAGGGAGGACGAAGACGACCTAAATGTTAATTCAATGACACAACCACACTTATTGGATGCACAAGATAGGATAAAAACCCTAATTGGATTAGAATAAGCCTAGGGAGGATGAAATTGACCTAAATGTTTAACCAATGACACAAAATCACTTATTGGATGCACAAGAATGGTTGAAAACCCTAATAAGATTAGAATAAGCCTAGGGAGGACGAAAATGACCTAAATGTTCAACCAATGACAAAAATCACATATTGGATGCACAAGATTGGTTAAAAACCTAATTGGATTAGAATAAGCCTTGGGAGGACGAAAATGACATAAATATTCAACCAATGACACAAAATCACTTATTGGATGCACAAGATTGGTTAAAACCGTAATTGGCTTATAATAAGCCTGGGGAGAATGAAAATGACCTAAATGCTAATCCAATGACACAAACGCATTTATTGGATGCACAAGATTGGTTAAAAACCCTAATTGGATTAGGATAAGGCTAGGGAGGATGAAAATGACCTAAATGTTCAACCAATGACACAAACGCACTTATTGGATGCACAAGATTGGTTAAAAACCCTAATTGGATTAGAATAAGCCTTGGGAGGACGAAAATGACCGAAATGTTAAACCAACGACACAAACGCACTTATTGGATGCATAACATTGGTTAAAAACCCTAATTAGATTAGAATAAGCCTATGGAGGACGAAAATGACCTAAATGTTTAACCAATGCAACAAAATCACTTATTAGATGCACAAGATTCGTTAAAAACCCTAATTGCATTAGAATAAGACTAGGGAGGTTGAAAATGACCTAATTGTTCAACCAATGATACAAAATCATTTATTGGATGCACAAGATTGGTTAAAAACCCTAATTGGATTAGAATAAGCGTAGGGAGGACGAAAATGATCGAAATGTTAAACCAACGACACAAATGCACTTATTGGATGCACAAGATTGGTTAAAAACCCTAATTGGATTAGAATAAGCCTAGGGAGGACGAAGACGACCAAAATGTTAATAAAATGACACAACCACACTTATTGGATGCACAAGATTGGATAAAAACCCTAATTGGATTAGAATAAGCCTAGGGAGGACGAAAATGACCGAAATGTTAAACCAACGACACAAACGCACTTATTGGATGCATAACATTGGTTAAAAACCCTAATTAGATTAGAATAAGCCTATGGAGGACGAAAATGACCTAAATGTTTAACCAATGCAACAAAATCACTTATTAGATGCACAAGATTCGTTAAAAACCCTAATTGCATTAGAATAAGACTAGGGAGGATGAAAATGACCTAATTGTTCAACCAATGATACAAAATCATTTATTGGATGCACAAGATTGGTTAAAAACCCTAATTGGATTAGAATAAGCGTAGGGAGGACGAAAATGATCGAAATGTTAAACCAACGACACAAATGCACTTATTGGATGCACAAGATTGGTTAAAAACCCTAATTAGATTAGAATAAGCCTAGGGAGGACGAAGACGACCAAAATGTTAATAAAATGACACAACCACACTTATTGGATGCACAAGATTGGATAAAAACCCTAATTGGATTAGAATAAGCCTAGGGAGGACGAAAATGACCTAAATGTTTAACCAATGACACAAAATCACTTATCGGATGCACAAGAATGGTTGAAAACCCTAATTGGATTAGAATAAGCCTAGGGAGGACGAAAATGACCTTAATGTTCAACCAATGACACAAAATCACATATTGGATGCACAAGATTGGTTAAAAACCTAATTGGATTAGAATAAGCCTTGGGAGGACGAAAATGACATAAATATTCAACCAATGACACAAAATCACTTATTGGATGCACAAGATTGGTTAAAACCGTAAATGCTAATCCAATGACACAAACGCATTTATTGGATGCACAAGATTGGTTAAAAACCCTAATTGGATTAGGATAAGGCTAGGGAGGATGAAAATGACCTAAATGTTCAACCAATGATACAAAATCACTTATTGGATGCACAAGATTGGTTAAAAACCCTAATTGGATTAGAATAAGCCTAGGGGGGACAAAAATGATCGAAATGTTAAACCAACGACACAAATGCACTTATTGGATGCACAAGATTGGTTAAAAACCCTAATTGGATTAGAATAAGCCTAGGGAGGACGAAGACGACCTAAATGTTAATTCAATGACACAACCACACTTATTGGATGCACAAGATAGGATAAAAACCCTAATTGGATTAGAATAAGCCTAGGGAGGATGAAATTGACCTAAATGTTTAACCAATGACACAAAATCACTTATTGGATGCACAAGAATGGTTGAAAACCCTAATTGGATTAGAATAAGCCTAGGGAGGACGAAAATGACCTAAATGTTCAACCAATGACAAAAATCACATATTGGATGCACAAGATTGGTTAAAAACCTAATTGGATTAGAATAAGCCTTGGGAGGACGAAAATGACATAAATATTCAACCAATGACACAAAATCACTTATTGGATGCACAAGATTGGTTAAAACCGTAATTGGCTTATAATAAGCCTGGGGAGAATGAAAATGACCTAAATGCTAATCCAATGACACAAACGCATTTATTGGATGCACAAGATTGGTTAAAAACCCTAATTGGATTAGGATAAGGCTAGGGAGGATGAAAATGACCTAAATGTTCAACCAATGACACAAACGCACTTATTGGATGCACAAGATTGGTTAAAAACCCTAATTGGATTAGAATAAGCCTAGGGAGGACGAAAATGACCGAAATGTTAAACCAACGACACAAATGCACTTATTGGATGCACAAGATTGGTTAAAAACCCTAATTGGATTAGAATAAGCCTAGGGAGGACGAAGACGACCAAAATGTTAATAAAATGACACAACCACACTTATTGGATGCACAAGATTGGATAAAAACCCTAATTGGATTAGAATAAGCCTAGGGAGGACGAAAATGACCTAAATGTTTAACCAATGACACAAAATCACTTATCGGATGCACAAGAATGGTTGAAAACCCTAATTGGATTAGAATAAGCCTAGGGAGGACGAAAATGACCTAAATGTTCAACCAATGACACAAAATCACATATTGGATGCACAAGATTGGTTAAAAACCTAATTGGATTAGAATAAGCCTTGGGAGGACGATAATGACATAAATATTCAACCAATGACACAAAATCACTTATTGGATGCACAAGATTGGTTAAAACCGTAATTGGCTTATAATAAACCTGGGGAGAATGAAAATGACCTAAATGCTATTTCAATAACACAAACGCATTTATTGGATGCACAAGATTGGTTAAAAACCCTAATTGGATTAGGATAAGGCTAGGGAGGATGAAAATGACCTAAATGTTCAACCAATGACACAAAATCACTTATTGGATACACAAGATTGGTTAAAAACCCTAATTGGATTAGAATAAGCGTAGGGAGGACGAAAATGACCTAAATGTTAAACAAATAACACAAACGCACTTATTGGATGCACAAGATTGGTTAAAAACCCTAATTGGATTAGAATAAGCCTAGGGGGGACGAAAATGATCGAAATGTTAAACCAACGACACAAATGCACTTATTGGATGCACAAGATTGGTTAAAAACCCTAATTGGATTAGAATAAGCCTAGGGAGGACGAAGACGACCTAAATGTTAATTCAATGACACAACCACACTTATTGGATGCACAAGATAGGATAAAAACCCTAATTGGATTAGAATAAGCCTAGGGAGGATGAAATTGACCTAAATGTTTAACCAATGACACAAAATCACTTATTGGATGCACAAGAATGGTTGAAAACCCTAATTGGATTAGAATAAGCCTAGGGAGGACGAAAATGACCTAAATGTTCAACCAATGACAAAAATCACATATTGGATGCACAAGATTGGTTAAAAACCTAATTGGATTAGAATAAGCCTTGGGAGGACGAAAATGACATAAATATTCAACCAATGACACAAAATCACTTATTGGATGCACAAGATTGGTTAAAACCGTAATTGGCTTATAATAAGCCTGGAGAGAATGAAAATGACCTAAATGCTAATCCAATGACACAAACGCATTTATTGGATGCACAAGATTGGTTAAAAACCCTAATTGGATTAGGATAAGGCTAGGGAGGATGAAAATGACCTAAATGTTCAACCAATGACACAAACGCACTTATTGGATGCACAAGATTGGTTAAAAACCCTAATTGGATAAGAATAAGCCTAGGGAGTACGAAAATGACCGAAATGTTAAACCAACGACACAAACGCACTTATTGGATGCATAAGATTGGTTGAAAACCCTAATTAGATTAGAATAAGCCTATGGAGGACGAAAATGACCTAAATGTTCAACCAATGCAACAAAATCACTTATTCGATGCACAAGATTCGTTAAAAACCCTAATTGCATTAGAATAAGACTAGGCAGGACGAAAATGACCTAATTGTTCAACCAATGACACAAAATCACTTATTGGATGCACAAGATTGGTTAAAAACCCTAATTGGATTAGAATAAGCCTAGGGAGGACGAAAATGACCGAAATGTTAAACCAACGACACAAATGCACTTATTGGATGCACAAGATTGGTTAAAAACCCTAATTGGATTAGAATAAGCCTAGGGAGGACGAAGACGACCAAAATGTTAATAAAATGACACAACCACACTTATTGGATGCACAAGATTGGATAAAAACCCTAATTGGATTAGAATAAGCCTAGGGAGGACGAAAATGACCTAAATGTTTAACCAATGACACAAAATCACTTATCGGATGCACAAGAATGGTTGAAAACCCTAATTGGATTAGAATAAGCCTAGGGAGGACGAAAATGACCTTAATGTTCAACCAATGACACAAAATCACATATTGGATGCACAAGATTGGTTAAAAACCTAATTGGATTAGAATAAGCCTTGGGAGGACGATAATGACATAAATATTCAACCAATGACACAAAATAACTTATTGGATGCACAAGATTGGTTAAAACCGTAATTGGCTTATAATAAACCTGGGGAGAATGAAAATGACCTAAATGCTATTCCAATAACACAAACGCATTTATTGGATGCACAAGATTGGTTAAAAACCCTAATTGGATTAGGATAAGGCTAGGGAGGATGAAAATGACCTAAATGTTCAACCAATGACACAAACGCACTTATTGGATGCACAAGATTGGTTAAAAACCCTAATTGGATTAGAATAAGCCTAGGGAGGACGAAAATGACCGAAATGTTAAACCAACGACACAAACGCACTTATTGGATGCACAAGATTGGTTAAAAACCCTAATTGGATTAGAATAAGCCTAGGGAGGACGAAGACGACCAAAATGTTAATAAAATGACACAACCACACTTATTGGATGCACAAGATTGGATAAAAACCCTAATTGGATTAGAATAAGCCTAGGGAGGACGAAAATGACCGAAATGTTAAACCAACGACACAAACGCACTTATTGGATGCATAACATTGGTTAAAAACCCTAATTAGATTAGAATAAGCCTATGGAGGACGAAAATGACCTAAATGTTTAACCAATGCAACAAAATCACTTATTAGATGCACAAGATTCGTTAAAAACCCTAATTGCATTAGAATAAGACTAGGGAGCATGAAAATGACCTAATTGTTCAACCAATGATACAAAATCACTTATTGGATGCACAAGATTGGTTAAAAACCCTAATTGGATTAGAATAAGCCTAGGGTGGACGAAAATGATCGAAATGTTAAACCAACGACACAAATGCACTTATTGGATGCACAAGATTGGTTAAAAACCCTAATTGGATTAGAATAAGCCTAGGGAGGACGAAGACGACCAAAATGTTAATAAAATGACACAACCACACTTATTGGATGCACAAGATTGGATAAAAACCCTAATTGGATTAGAATAAGCCTAGGGAGGACGAAAATGACCTAAATGTTTAACCAATGACACAAAATCACTTATCGGATGCACAAGAATGGTTGAAAACCCTAATTGGATTAGAATAAGCCTAGGGAGGACGAAAATGACCTTAATGTTCAACCAATGACACAAAATCACATATTGGATGCACAAGATTGGTTAAAAACCTAATTGGATTAGAATAAGCCTTGGGAGGACGAAAATGACATAAATATTCAACCAATGACACAAAATCACTTATTGGATGCACAAGATTGGTTAAAACCGTAAATGCTAATCCAATGACACAAACGCATTTATTGGATGCACAAGATTGGTTAAAAACCCTAATTGGATTAGGATAAGGCTAGGGAGGATGAAAATGACCTAAATGTTCAACCAATGATACAAAATCACTTATTGGATGCACAAGATTGGTTAAAAACCCTAATTGGATTAGAATAAGCCTAGGGGGGACAAAAATGATCGAAATGTTAAACCAACGACACAAATGCACTTATTGGATGCACAAGATTGGTTAAAAACCCTAATTGGATTAGAATAAGCCTAGGGAGGACGAAGACGACCTAAATGTTAATTCAATGACACAACCACACTTATTGGATGCACAAGATAGGATAAAAACCCTAATTGGATTAGAATAAGCCTAGGGAGGATGAAATTGACCTAAATGTTTAACCAATGACACAAAATCACTTATTGGATGCACAAGAATGGTTGAAAACCCTAATTGGATTAGAATAAGCCTAGGGAGGACGAAAATGACCTAAATGTTCAACCAATGACAAAAATCACATATTGGATGCACAAGATTGGTTAAAAACCTAATTGGATTAGAATAAGCCTTGGGAGGACGAAAATGACATAAATATTCAACCAATGACACAAAATCACTTATTGGATGCACAAGATTGGTTAAAACCGTAATTGGCTTATAATAAGCCTGGAGAGAATGAAAATGACCTAAATGCTAATCCAATGACACAAACGCATTTATTGGATGCACAAGATTGGTTAAAAACCCTAATTGGATTAGGATAAGGCTAGGGAGGATGAAAATGACCTAAATGTTCAACCAATGACACAAACGCACTTATTGGATGCACAAGATTGGTTAAAAACCCTAATTGGATAAGAATAAGCCTAGGGAGTACGAAAATGACCGAAATGTTAAACCAACGACACAAACGCACTTATTGGATGCATAAGATTGGTTGAAAACCCTAATTAGATTAGAATAAGCCTATGGAGGACGAAAATGACCTAAATGTTCAACCAATGCAACAAAATCACTTATTCGATGCACAAGATTCGTTAAAAACCCTAATTGCATTAGAATAAGACTAGGCAGGACGAAAATGACCTAATTGTTCAACCAATGACACAAAATCACTTATTGGATGCACAAGATTGGTTAAAAACCCTAATTGGATTAGAATAAGCGTAGGGAGGACGAAAATGATCGAAATGTTAAACCAACGACACAAATCCACTTATTGGATGCACAAGATTGGTTAAAAACCCTAATTGGATTAGAATAAGCCTAGGGAGGACGAAGACGACCTAAATGTTAATAAAATCACACAACCACACTTATGGGATGCACAAGATTGGATAAAAACCCTAATTGGATTAGAATAAGCCTAGGGAGGACGAAAATGACCTAAATGTTTAACCAATGACACAAAATCACTTATTGGATGCACAAGAATGGTTGAAAACCCTAATTGGATTAGAATAAGCCTAGGGAGGACGAAAATGACCTTAATGTTCAACCAATGACACAAAATCACATATTGGATGCACAAGATTGGTTAAAAACCTAATTGGATTAGAATAAGCCTTGGGAGGACGAAAATGACATAAATATTCAACCAATGACACAAAATCACTTATTGGATGCACAAGATTGGTTAAAACCGTAATTGGCTTATAATAAGCCTGGGGAGAATGAAAATGACCTAAATGCTAATCCAATGACACAAACGCATTTATTGGATGCACAAGATTGGTTAAAAACCCTAATTGGATTAGGATAAGGCTAGGGAGGATGAAAATGACCTAAATGTTCAACCAATGACACAAACGCACTTATTGGATGCACAAGATTGGTTAAAAACCCTAATTGGATTAGAATAAGCCTTGGGAGGACGAAAATGACCGAAATGTTAAACCAACGACACAAACGCACTTATTGGATGCATAACATTGGTTAAAAACCCTAATTAGATTAGAATAAGCCTATGGAGGACGAAAATGACCTAAATGTTTAACCAATGCAACAAAATCACTTATTAGATGCACAAGATTCGTTAAAAACCCTAATTGCATTAGAATAGGACTAGGGAGGATGAAAATGACCTAATTGTTCAACCAATGATACAAAATCATTTATTGGATGCACAAGATTGGTTAAAAACCCTAATTGGATTAGAATAAGCGTAGGGAGGACGAAAATGATCGAAATGTTAAACCAACGACACAAATGCACTTATTGGATGCACAAGATTGGTTAAAAACCCTAATTGGATTAGAATAAGCCTAGGGAGGACGAAGACGACCAAAATGTTAATAAAATGACACAACCACACTTATTGGATGCACAAGATTGGATAAAAACCCTAATTGGATTAGAATAAGCCTAGGGAGGATGAAAATGACCTAAATGTTTAACCAATGACACAAAATCACTTATTGGATGCACAAGAATGGTTGAAAACCCTAATTGGATTAGAATAAGCCTAGGGAGGACGAAAATGACCTTAATGTTCAACCAATGACACAAAATCACATATTGGATGCACAAGATTGGTTAAAAACCTAATTGGATTAGAATAAGCCTTGGGAGGACGATAATGACATAAATATTCAACCAATGACACAAAATCACTTATTGGATGCACAAGATTGGTTAAAACCGTAATTGGCTTATAATAAACCTGGGGAAAATGAAAATGACCTAAATGCTATTCCAATAACACAAACGCATTTATTGGATGCACAAGATTGGTTAAAAACCCTAATTGGATTAGGATAAGGCTAGGGAGGATGAAAATGACCTAAATGTTCAACCAATGACACAAAATCACTTATTGGATACACAAGATTGGTTAAAAACCCTAATTGGATTAGAATAAGCGTAGGGGGGACGAAAATGACCTAAATGTTAAACAAATAACACAAACGCACTTATTGGATGCACAAGATTGGTTAAAAACCCTAATTGGATTAGAATAAGCCTAGGGAGGACGAAAATGACCGAAATGTTAAACCAACGACACAAACGCACTTATTGGATGCATAAGATTGGTTAAAAACCCTAATTAGATTAGAATAAGCCTATGGAGGACGAAAATGACCTAAATGTTTAACCAATGCAACAAAATCACTTATTCGATGCACAAGATTCGTTATAACCCTAATTGCATTAGAATAAGACTAGGGAGGACGAAAATGACCTAATTGTTCAACCAATGACACAAAATCACTTATTGGATGCACAAGATTGGTTAAAAACCCTAATTGGATTAGAATAATTCTAGGGAGGACGAAAATGATCGAAATGTTAAACCAACGACACAAATGCACTTATTGGATGCACAAGATTGGTTAAAAACCCTAATTGGATTAGAATAAGCCTAGGGAGGAAGAAGACGACCTAAATGTTAATTCAATGACACAACCACACTTATTGGATGCACAAGATTAGATAAAAACCCTAATTGGATTAGAATAAGCCTAGGGAGGATGAAAATGACCTAAATGTTTAACCAATGACACAAAATCACTTATTGGATGCACAAGAATGGTTGAAAACCCTAATTGGATTAGAATAAGCCTAGGGAGGACGAAAATGACCTAAATGTTCAACCAATGACAAAAATCACATATTGGATGCACAAGATTGGTTAAAAACCTAATTGGATTAGAATAAGCCTTGGGAGGACGAAAATAACATAAATATTCAACCAATGACACAAAATCACTTATTGGATGCACAAGATTGATTAAAACCTTAATTGGCTTATAATAAGCCTGGGGAGAATGAAAATGACCTAAATGCTAATCCAATGACACAAACGCATTTATTGGATGCACAAGATTGGTTAAAAACCCTAATTGGATTAGGATAAGGCTAGGGAGGATGAAAATGACCTAAATGTTCAACCAATGACACAAAATCACTTATTGGATACACAAGATTGGTTAAAAACCCTAATTGGATTAGAATAAGCCTAGGGGGGACGAAAATGACCTAAATATTAAACAAATGACACAAACGCACTTATTGGATGCACAAGATTGGTTAAAAACCCTAATTGGATTAGAATAAGCCTAGGGAGGACGAAAATGACCGAAATGTTAAACCAACGACACAAACGCACTTATTGGATGCATAAGATTGGTTAAAAACCCTAATTAGATTAGAATAAGCCTATGGAGGACGAAAATGACCTAAATGTTCAACCAATGCAACAAAATCACTTATTCGATGCACAAGATTCGTTAAAAACCCTAATTGCATTAGAATAAGACTAGGCAGGACGAAAATGACCTAATTGTTCAACCAATGACACAAAATCACTTATTGGATGCACAAGATTGGTTAAAAACCCTAATTGGATTAGAATAAGCATAGGGAGGACAAAAATGATCGAAATGTTAAACCAACGACACAAATGCACTTATTGGATGCACAAGATTGGTTAAAAACCCTAATTGGATTAGAATAAGCCTAGGGAGGACGAAGACGACCTAAATGTTAATAAAATGACACAACCACACTTATTGGATGCACAAGATTGGATAAAAACCCTAATTGGATTAGAATAACCCTAGGGAGGATGAAAATGACCTAAATGTTTAACCAATGACACAAAATCACTTATTGGATGCACAAGAATGGTTGAAAACCCTAATTGGATTAGAATAAGCCTAGGGAGGACGAAAATGACCTTAATGTTCAACCAATGACACAAAATCACATATTGGATGCACAAGATTGGTTAAAAACCTAATTGGATTAGAATAAGCCTTGGGAGGACGATAATGACATAAATATTCAACCAATGACACAAAATCACTTATTGGATGCACAAGATTGGTTAAAACCGTAATTGGCTTATAATAAACCTGGGGAGAATGAAAATGACCTAAATGCTCTTCCAATAACACAAACGCATTTATTGGATGCACAAGATTGGTTAAAAACCATAATTAGATTAGAATAAACCTATGGAGGACGAAAATGACCTAAATGTTCAACCAATGCAACAAAATCACTTATTCGATGCACAAGATTCGTTAAAAACCCTAATTGCATTAGAATAAGCGTAGGGGGGACGAAAATGACCTAAATGTTAAACAAATAACACAAACGCACTTATTGGATGCACAAGATTGGTTAAAAACCCTAATTGGATTAGAATAAGCCTACGGAGGACGAAAATGACCGAAATGTTAAACCAACGACACAAACGCACTTATTGGATGCATAAGATTGGTTAAAAACCCTAATTAGATTAGAATAAGCCTATGGAGGACGAAAATGATCTAAATGTTTAACCAATGCAACAAAATTCACTTATTAGATGCACAAGATTCGTTAAAAACCCTAATTGCATTAGAATAAGACTAGGGAGGATGAAAATGACCTAATTGTTCAACCAATGATACAAAATCACTTATTGGATGCACAAGATTGGTTAAAAACACTAATTGGATTAGAAT
Organism: Cicer yamashitae; assembly: GCA_037974755.1. Lineage (NCBI taxonomy): Eukaryota > Viridiplantae > Streptophyta > Magnoliopsida > Fabales > Fabaceae > Cicer > Cicer yamashitae. Next base: position 23,206,183 of record JBBPBQ010000004.1, on the reverse strand, counting down.
AAGCCTAGGGAGGACGAAAATGATCGAAATGTTAAACCAACGACACAAATGCACTTATTGGATGCACAAGATTGGTTAAAAACCCTAATTGGATTAGAATAAGCCTAGGGAGGACGAAGACGACCAAAATGTTAATAAAATGACACAACCACACTTATTGGATGCACAAGATTGGATAAAAACCCTAATTGGATTAGAATAAGCCTAGGGAGGACGAAAATGACCTAAATGTTTAAACAATGACACAAAATCACTTATCGGATGCACAAGAATGGTTGAAAACCCTAATTGGATTAGAATAAGCCTAGGGAGGACGAAAATGACCTTAATGTTCAACCAATGACACAAAATCACATATTGGATGCACAAGATTGGTTAAAAACCTAATTGGATTAGAATAAGCCTTGGGAGGACGATAATGACATAAATATTCAACCAATGACACAAAATCACTTATTGGATGCACAAGATTGGTTAAAACCGTAATTGGCTTATAATAAACCTGGGGAGAATGAAAATGACCTAAATGCTAATTCAATAACACAAACGCATTTATTGGATGCACATGATTGGTTAAAAACCCTAATTGGATTAGGATAAGGCTAGGGAGGATGAAAATGACCTAAATGTTCAACCAATGACACAAAATCACTTATTGGATACACAAGATTGGTTAAAAACCCTAATTGGATTAGAATAAGCGTAGGGGGGACGAAAATGACCTAAATGTTAAACAAATAACACAAACGCACTTATTGGATGCACAAGATTGGTTAAAAACCCTAATTGGATTAGAATAAGCCTAGGGAGGACGAAAATGACCTTAATGTTCAACCAATGACACAAAATCACATATTGGATGCACAAGATTGGTTAAAAACCTAATTGGATTAGAATAAGCCTTGGGAGGACGATAATGACATAAATATTCAACCAATGACACAAAATAACTTATTGGATGCACAAGATTGGTTAAAACCGTAATTGGCTTATAATAAACCTGGGGAGAATGAAAATGACCTAAATGCTATTCCAATAACACAAACGCATTTATTGGATGCACAAGATTGGTTAAAAACCCTAATTGGATTAGGATAAGGCTAGGGAGGATGAAAATGACCTAAATGTTCAACCAATGACACAAACGCACTTATTGGATGCACAAGATTGGTTAAAAACCCTAATTGGATTAGAATAAGCCTAGGGAGGACGAAAATGACCGAAATGTTAAACCAACGACACAAACGCACTTATTGGATGCATAAGATTGGTTAAAAACCATAATTAGATTAGAATAAGCCTATGGAGGACGAAAATGACCTAAATGTTCAACCAATGCAACAAAATCACTTATTCGATGCACAAGATTCGTTAAAAACCCTAATTGCATTAGAATAAGACTAGGCAGGACGAAAATGACCTAATTGTTCAACCAATGACACAAAATCACTTATTGGATGCACAAGATTGGTTAAAAACCCTAATTGGATTAGAATAAGCGTAGGGAGGACGAAAATGATCGAAATGTTAAACCAACGACACAAATCCACTTATTGGATGCACAAGATTGGTTAAAAACCCTAATTGGATTAGAATAAGCCTAGGGAGGACGAAGACGACCTAAATGTTAATAAAATCACACAACCACACTTATGGGATGCACAAGATTGGATAAAAACCCTAATTGGATTAGAATAAGCCTAGGGAGGACGAAAATGACCTAAATGTTTAACCAATGACACAAAATCACTTATTGGATGCACAAGAATGGTTAAAAACCCTAATTGGATTAGAATAAGCCTAGGGAGGACGAAAATGACCTTAATGTTCAACCAATGACACAAAATCACATATTGGATGCACAAGATTGGTTAAAAACCTAATTGGATTAGAATAAGCCTTGGGAGGACGATAATGACATAAATATTCAACCAATGACACAAAATCACTTATTGGATGCACAAGATTGGTTAAAACCGTAATTGGCTTATAATAAACCTGGGGAGAATGAAAATGACCTAAATGCTATTTCAATAACACAAACGCATTTATTGGATGCACAAGATTGGTTAAAAACCCTAATTGGATTAGAATAAGCCTAGGGAGGACGAAGACGACCAAAATGTTAATAAAATGACACAACCACACTTATTGGATGCACAAGATTGGATAAAAACCCTAATTGGATTAGAATAAGCCTAGGGAGGACGAAAATGACCTAAATGTTTAACCAATGACACAAAATCACTTATTGGATGCACAAGATTGGTTAAAACCGTAATTGGCTTATAATAAGCCTGGGGAGAATGAAAATGACCTAAATGCTAATCCAATGACACAAACGCATTTATTGGATGCACAAGATTGGTTAAAAACCCTAATTGGATTAGGATAAGGCTAGGGAGGATGAAAATGACCTAAATGTTCAACCAATGACACAAACGCACTTATTGGATGCACAAGATTGGTTAAAAACCCTAATTGGATTAGAATAAGCCTTGGGAGGACGAAAATGACCGAAATGTTAAACCAACGACACAAACGCACTTATTGGATACATAAGATTGGTTAAAAACCCTAATTAGATTAGAATAAGCCTATGGAGGACGAAAATGACCTAAATGTTTAACCAATGCAA
>JBBPBQ010000004.1:23180277-23197225 GCA_037974755.1 Cicer yamashitae | reverse complement strand
GGGAGGACGAAAATGACCGAAATGTTAAACCAACGACACAAACGCACTTATTGGATACATAAGATTGGTTAAAAACCCTAATTAGATTAGAATAAGCCTATGGAGGACGAAAATGACCTAAATGTTTAACCAATGCAAGAAAATCACTTATTAGATGCACAAGATTCGTTAAAAACCCTAATTGCATTAGAATAAGACTAGGGAGGATGGAAATGACCTAATTGTTCAACCAATGATACAAAATCACTTATTGGATGCACAAGATTGGTTAAAAACCCTAATTGGATTAGAATAAGCGTAGGGAGGACGAAAATGATCGAAATGTTAAACCAACGACACAAATGCACTTATTGGATGCACAAGATTGGTTAAAAACCCTAATTGGATTAGAATAAGCCTAGGGAGGACGAAGACGACCAAAATGTTAATAAAATGACACAACCACACTTATTGGATGCACAAGATTGGATAAAAACCCTAATTGGATTAGAATAAGCCTAGGGAGGACGAAAATGACCTAAATGTTCAACCAATGACTAAAATCACATATTGGATGCACAAGATTGGTTAAAAACCAAATTGGATTAGAATAAGCCTTGGGAGGACGAAAATGACATAAATATTCAACCAATGACGCAAAATCACTTATTGGATGCACAAGATTGGTTAAAACCGTAATTGGCTTATAATAAGCCTGGGGAGAATGAAAATGACCTAAATGCTAATCCAATGACACAAACGCATTTATTGGATGCACAAGATTGGTTAAAAACCCTAATTGGATTAGGATAAGGCTAGGGAGGATGAAAATGACCTAAATGTTCAACCAATGACACAAACGCACTTATTGGATGCACAAGATTGGTTAAAAACCCTAATTGGATTAGAATAAGCCTTGGGAGGACGAAAATGACCGAAATGTTAAACCAACGACACAAACGCACTTATTGGATGCATAACATTGGTTAAAAACCCTAATTAGATTAGAATAAGCCTATGGAGGACGAAAATGACCTAAATGTTTAACCAATGCAACAAAATCACTTATTAGATGCACAAGATTCGTTAAAAACCCTAATTGGATTAGAATAAGCCTAGGGAGGATGAAAATGACCTAAATGTTCAACCAATGACAAAAATCACATATTGGATGCACAAGATTGGTTAAAAACCAAATTGGATTAGAATAAGCCTTGGGAGGACGAAAATGACATAAATATTCAACCAATGACACAAAATGCACTTATTGGATGCACAAGATTGGTTAAAAACCCTAATTGGATTAGAATAAGCCTAGGGAGGACGAAGACGACCTAAATGTTAATAAAATGACACAACCACACTTATTGGATGCACAAGATTGGATAAAAACCCTAATTGGATTAGAATAAGCCTAGGGAGGACGAAAATGACCTAAATGTTTAACCAATGACACAAAATCACTTATTGGATGCACAAGAATGGTTGAAAACCCTAATTGGACTAGAATAAGCCTAGGGAGGACGAAAATGACCGAAATGTTAAACCAACGACACAAACGCACTTATTGGATGCATAAGATTGGTTAAAAACCCTAATTAGATTAGAATAAGCCTATGGAGGACGAAAATGACCTAAATGTTCAACCAATGAAACAAAATCACTTATTCGATGCACAAGATTCGTTAAAAACCCTAATTGGATTAGAATAAGACTAGGCAGGACGAAAATGACCTAATTGTTCAACCAATGACACAAAATCACTTATTGGATGCACAAGATTGGTTAAAAACCCTAATTGGATTAGAATAAGCGTAGGGAGGACGAAAATGATCGAAATGTTAAACCAACGACACAAATGCACTTATTGGATGCACAAGATTGGTTAAAAACCCTAATTGGATTAGAATAAGCCTAGGGAGGACGAAGACGACCTAAATGTTAATAAAATGACACAACCACACTTATTGGATGCACAAGATTGGATAAAAACCCTAATTGGATTAGAATAAGCCTAGGGAGGACGAAAATGACCTAAATGTTTAACCAATGACACAAAATCACTTATTGGATGCACAAGATTGGTTAAAACCGTAATTGGCTTATAATAAGCCTGGGGAGAATGAAAATGACCTAAATGCTAATCCAATGACACAAACGCATTTATTGGATGCACAAGATTGGTTAAAAACCCTAATTGGATTAGGATAAGGCTAGGGAGGATGAAAATGACCTAAATGTTCAACCAATGATACAAAATCACTTATTGGATGCACAAGATTGGTTAAAAACCCTAATTGGATTAGAATAAGCCTAGGGGGGACAAAAATGATCGAAATGTTAAACCAACGACACAAATGCACTTATTGGATGCACAAGATTGGTTAAAAACCCTAATTGGATTAGAATAAGCCTAGGGAGGACGAAGACGACCTAAATGTTAATTCAATGACACAACCACACTTATTGGATGCACAAGATAGGATAAAAACCCTAATTGGATTAGAATAAGCCTAGGGAGGATGAAATTGACCTAAATGTTTAACCAATGACACAAAATCACTTATTGGATGCACAAGAATGGTTGAAAACCCTAATTGGATTAGAATAAGCCTAGGGAGGACGAAAATGACCTAAATGTTCAACCAATGACAAAAATCACATATTGGATGCACAAGATTGGTTAAAAACCTAATTGGATTAGAATAAGCCTTGGGAGGACGAAAATGACATAAATATTCAACCAATGACACAAAATCACTTATTGGATGCACAAGATTGGTTAAAACCGTAATTGGCTTATAATAAGCCTGGAGAGAATGAAAATGACCTAAATGCTAATCCAATGACACAAACGCATTTATTGGATGCACAAGATTGGTTAAAAACCCTAATTGGATTAGGATAAGGCTAGGGAGGATGAAAATGACCTAAATGTTCAACCAATGACACAAACGCACTTATTGGATGCACAAGATTGGTTAAAAACCCTAATTGGATAAGAATAAGCCTAGGGAGTACGAAAATGACCGAAATGTTAAACCAACGACACAAACGCACTTATTGGATGCATAAGATTGGTTGAAAACCCTAATTAGATTAGAATAAGCCTATGGAGGACGAAAATGACCTAAATGTTCAACCAATGCAACAAAATCACTTATTCGATGCACAAGATTCGTTAAAAACCCTAATTGCATTAGAATAAGACTAGGCAGGACGAAAATGACCTAATTGTTCAACCAATGACACAAAATCACTTATTGGATGCACAAGATTGGTTAAAAACCCTAATTGGATTAGAATAAGCCTAGGGAGGACGAAAATGACCGAAATGTTAAACCAACGACACAAATGCACTTATTGGATGCACAAGATTGGTTAAAAACCCTAATTGGATTAGAATAAGCCTAGGGAGGACGAAGACGACCAAAATGTTAATAAAATGACACAACCACACTTATTGGATGCACAAGATTGGATAAAAACCCTAATTGGATTAGAATAAGCCTAGGGAGGACGAAAATGACCTAAATGTTTAACCAATGACACAAAATCACTTATCGGATGCACAAGAATGGTTGAAAACCCTAATTGGATTAGAATAAGCCTAGGGAGGACGAAAATGACCTTAATGTTCAACCAATGACACAAAATCACATATTGGATGCACAAGATTGGTTAAAAACCTAATTGGATTAGAATAAGCCTTGGGAGGACGATAATGACATAAATATTCAACCAATGACACAAAATAACTTATTGGATGCACAAGATTGGTTAAAACCGTAATTGGCTTATAATAAACCTGGGGAGAATGAAAATGACCTAAATGCTATTCCAATAACACAAACGCATTTATTGGATGCACAAGATTGGTTAAAAACCCTAATTGGATTAGGATAAGGCTAGGGAGGATGAAAATGACCTAAATGTTCAACCAATGACACAAACGCACTTATTGGATGCACAAGATTGGTTAAAAACCCTAATTGGATTAGAATAAGCCTAGGGAGGACGAAAATGACCGAAATGTTAAACCAACGACACAAACGCACTTATTGGATGCATAAGATTGGTTAAAAACCATAATTAGATTAGAATAAGCCTATGGAGGACGAAAATGACCTAAATGTTCAACCAATGCAACAAAATCACTTATTCGATGCACAAGATTCGTTAAAAACCCTAATTGCATTAGAATAAGACTAGGCAGGACGAAAATGACCTAATTGTTCAACCAATGACACAAAATCACTTATTGGATGCACAAGATTGGTTAAAAACCCTAATTGGATTAGAATAAGCCTAGGGAGGATGAAAATGACTGAAATGTTAAACCAACGACATAAACACACTTATTGGATGCATAAGATTAGTTAAAAACCCTAATTAGATTAGGATAAGGCTAGGGAGGACGAAAATGACCTAAATGTTAAACCATTGTAACAAAATCACTTATTCGATGCACAAGATTCGTTAAAAACCCTAATTGCATTAGAATAAGACTAGGGAGGACGAAAATGACCTAATTGTTCAACCAATGACACAAAATCACTTATTGGATGCACAAGATTGGTTAAAAACCCTAATTGGATTAGAATAAGCCTAGGGAGGACGAAGACGACCTAAATGTTAATTCAATGACACAACCACACTTATTGGATGCACAAGATTGGATGAAAACCGTAATTGGATTAGAATAAGCCTAGGAAGGACGAAGACGACCTAAATGTTTAACCAAATGACACAAACGCACTTATTGGATGCACAAGATTGGTTAAAACCCCTAATTGGATTAGAATAAGCCTAGGGAGGACGAAAATGACCGAAATGTTAAACCAACGACACAAACGCACTTATTGGATGCATAAGATTGGTTAAAAACCCTAATTAGATTAGAATAAGCCTATGGAGGACGAAAATGACCTAAATGTTCAACCAATGCAACAAAATCACTTATTCGATGCACAAGATTCGTTAAAAACCCTAATTGCATTAGAATAAGACTAGGCAGGACGAAAATGACCTAATTGTTCAACCAATGACACAAAATCACTTATTGGATGCACAAGATTGGTTAAAAACCCTAATTGGATTAGAATAAGCATAGGGAGGACAAAAATGATCGAAATGTTAAACCAACGACACAAATGCACTTATTGGATGCACAAGATTGGTTAAAAACCCTAATTGGATTAGAATAAGCCTAGGGAGGACGAAGACGACCTAAATGTTAATAAAATGACACAACCACACTTATTGGATGCACAAGATTGGATAAAAACCCTAATTGGATTAGAATAACCCTAGGGAGGATGAAAATGACCTAAATGTTTAACCAATGACACAAAATCACTTATTGGATGCACAAGAATGGTTGAAAACCCTAATTGGATTAGAATAAGCCTAGGGAGGACGAAAATGACCTTAATGTTCAACCAATGACACAAAATCACATATTGGATGCACAAGATTGGTTAAAAACCTAATTGGATTAGAATAAGCCTTGGGAGGACGATAATGACATAAATATTCAACCAATGACACAAAATCACTTATTGGATGCACAAGATTGGTTAAAACCGTAATTGGCTTATAATAAACCTGGGGAGAATGAAAATGACCTAAATGCTCTTCCAATAACACAAACGCATTTATTGGATGCACAAGATTGGTTAAAAACCATAATTAGATTAGAATAAACCTATGGAGGACGAAAATGACCTAAATGTTCAACCAATGCAACAAAATCACTTATTCGATGCACAAGATTCGTTAAAAACCCTAATTGCATTAGAATAAGCGTAGGGGGGACGAAAATGACCTAAATGTTAAACAAATAACACAAACGCACTTATTGGATGCACAAGATTGGTTAAAAACCCTAATTGGATTAGAATAAGCCTACGGAGGACGAAAATGACCGAAATGTTAAACCAACGACACAAACGCACTTATTGGATGCATAAGATTGGTTAAAAACCCTAATTAGATTAGAATAAGCCTATGGAGGACGAAAATGATCTAAATGTTTAACCAATGCAACAAAATTCACTTATTAGATGCACAAGATTCGTTAAAAACCCTAATTGCATTAGAATAAGACTAGGGAGGATGAAAATGACCTAATTGTTCAACCAATGATACAAAATCACTTATTGGATGCACAAGATTGGTTAAAAACACTAATTGGATTAGAATAAGCCTAGGGAGGACGAAAATGATCGAAATGTTAAACCAACGACACAAATGCACTTATTGGATGCACAAGATTGGTTAAAAACCCTAATTGGATTAGAATAAGCCTAGGGAGGACGAAGACGACCAAAATGTTAATAAAATGACACAACCACACTTATTGGATGCACAAGATTGGATAAAAACCCTAATTGGATTAGAATAAGCCTAGGGAGGACGAAAATGACCGAAATGTTAAACCAACGACACAAACGCACTTATTGGATGCATAACATTGGTTAAAAACCCTAATTAGATTAGAATAAGCCTATGGAGGACGAAAATGACCTAAATGTTTAACCAATGCAACAAAATCACTTATTAGATGCACAAGATTCGTTAAAAACCCTAATTGCATTAGAATAGGACTAGGGAGGATGAAAATGACCTAATTGTTCAACCAATGATACAAAATCATTTATTGGATGCACAAGATTGGTTAAAAACCCTAATTGGATTAGAATAAGCGTAGGGAGGACGAAAATGATCGAAATGTTAAACCAACGACACAAATGCACTTATTGGATGCACAAGATTGGTTAAAAACCCTAATTGGATTAGAATAAGCCTAGGGAGGACGAAGACGACCAAAATGTTAATAAAATGACACAACCACACTTATTGGATGCACAAGATTGGATAAAAACCCTAATTGGATTAGAATAAGCCTAGGGAGGATGAAAATGACCTAAATGTTTAACCAATGACACAAAATCACTTATTGGATGCACAAGAATGGTTGAAAACCCTAATTGGATTAGAATAAGCCTAGGGAGGACGAAAATGACCTAAATGTTCAACCAATGACACAAAATCACATATTGGATGCACAAGATTGGTTAAAAACCCTAATTGGATTAGAATAAGCCTAGCGAGGACGAAAATGACCTAAATGTGGAACCAAGAACACAAAATCACATATTGGATGCACAAGAATGGTTAAAAACCCTAATTGGATTAGAATAAGCCTAGGGAGGACGAAAATGACCTAAATGTTCAACCAATGACACAAAATCACTTATTGGATGCACAAGATTGGTTAAAAACCCTAATTGGATTAGAATAAGCCTAGGGAGGACGAAAATGACCGAAATGTTAAACCAACGACACAAACGCACTTATTGGATGCATAAGATTGGTTAAAAACCCTAATTAGATTAGAATAAGCCTATGGAGGACGAAAATGACCTAAATGTTTAACCAATGCAACAAAATCACTTATTCGATGCACAAGATTCGTTATAACCCTAATTGCATTAGAATAAGACTAGGGAGGACGAAAATGACCTAATTGTTCAACCAATGACACAAAATCACTTATTGGATGCACAAGATTGGTTAAAAACCCTAATTGGATTAGAATAATTCTAGGGAGGACGAAAATGATCGAAATGTTAAACCAACGACACAAATGCACTTATTGGATGCACAAGATTGGTTAAAAACCCTAATTGGATTAGAATAAGCCTAGGGAGGAAGAAGACGACCTAAATGTTAATTCAATGACACAACCACACTTATTGGATGCACAAGATTAGATAAAAACCCTAATTGGATTAGAATAAGCCTAGGGAGGATGAAAATGACCTAAATGTTTAACCAATGACACAAAATCACTTATTGGATGCACAAGAATGGTTGAAAACCCTAATTGGATTAGAATAAGCCTAGGGAGGACGAAAATGACCTAAATGTTCAACCAATGACAAAAATCACATATTGGATGCACAAGATTGGTTAAAAACCTAATTGGATTAGAATAAGCCTTGGGAGGACGAAAATAACATAAATATTCAACCAATGACACAAAATCACTTATTGGATGCACAAGATTGATTAAAACCTTAATTGGCTTATAATAAGCCTGGGGAGAATGAAAATGACCTAAATGCTAATCCAATGACACAAACGCATTTATTGGATGCACAAGATTGGTTAAAAACCCTAATTGGATTAGGATAAGGCTAGGGAGGATGAAAATGACCTAAATGTTCAACCAATGACACAAAATCACTTATTGGATACACAAGATTGGTTAAAAACCCTAATTGGATTAGAATAAGCCTAGGGGGGACGAAAATGACCTAAATATTAAACAAATGACACAAACGCACTTATTGGATGCACAAGATTGGTTAAAAACCCTAATTGGATTAGAATAAGCCTAGGGAGGACGAAAATGACCGAAATGTTAAACCAACGACACAAACGCACTTATTGGATGCATAAGATTGGTTAAAAACCCTAATTAGATTAGAATAAGCCTATGGAGGACGAAAATGACCTAAATGTTCAACCAATGCAACAAAATCACTTATTCGATGCACAAGATTCGTTAAAAACCCTAATTGCATTAGAATAAGACTAGGCAGGTTGAAAATGACCTAATTGTTCAACCAATGACACAAAATCACTTATTGGATGCACAAGATTGGTTAAAAACCCTAATTGGATTAGAATAAGCGTAGGGAGGACGAAAATGATCGAAATGTTAAACCAACGACACAAATGCACTTATTGGATGCACAAGATTGGTTAAAAACCCTAATTGGATTAGAATAAGCCTAGGGAGGACGAAGACGACCTAAATGTTAATAAAATGACACAACCACACTTATTGGATGCACAAGATTGGATAAAAACCCTAATTGGATTAGAATAAGCCTAGGGAGGACGAAAATGACCTAAATGTTTAACCAATGACACAAAATCACTTATTGGATGCACAAGAATGGTTGAAAACCCTAATTGGATTAGAATAAGCCTAGGGAGGACGAAAATGACCTTAATGTTCAACCAATGACACAAAATCACATATTGGATGCACAAGATTGGTTAAAAACCTAATTGGATTAGAATAAGCCTTGGGAGGACGATAATGACATAAATATTCAACCAATGACACAAAATCACTTATTGGATGCACAAGATTGGTTAAAACCTTAATTGGCTTATAATAAGCCTGGGGAGAATGAAAATGACCTAAATGCTAATCCAATGACACAAACGCATTTATTGGATGCACAAGATTGGTTAAAAACCCTAATTGGATTAGGATAAGGCTAGGGAGGATGAAAATGACCTAAATGTTCAACCAATGACACAAAATCACTTATTGGATACACAAGATTGGTTAAAAACCCTAATTGGATTAGAATAAGCCTAGGGGGGACGAAAATGACCTAAATATTAAACAAATGACAAAACGCACTTATTGGATGCACAAGATTGGTTAAAAACCCTAATTGGATTAGAATAAGCCTAGGGAGGACGAAAATGACCGAAATATTATACCAACGACACAAACGCACTTATTGGATGCATAAGATTGGTTAAAAACCCTAATTAGATTAGAATAAGCCTAAGGAGGACGAAAATGACCTAAATGTTCAACGAATGACACAAAATCACTTATTGGATTCACAAGATTGGTTAAAACCGTAATTGGCTTATAATAAGCCTAGGGAGAACGAAAATTACCTAAATGTTAATCCAATGACACAAACGCATTTATTGGATGCACAAGATTGGTTAAAAACCCTAATTGGATTAGGATAAGCCTAGGCAGGATGAAAATGACCTAAATGTTAATTCAATGACACAAACGCACTTATTGGATGCACAAGATTGGTTAAAAACCCTAATTGGATTAGAATAAGCCTAGGGAGGACAAAAATGACCGAAATGTTAAACCAACGACACAAACGCACTTATTGGATGCACAAGGTTGGTTAAAAACCCTAATTAGATTAGAATTAGCCTATGGAGGACGAAAATGACCTAAATGTTCAACCAATGAAACAAAATTACTTATTCGATGCACAAGATTGGATAAAAACCCTAATTGCATTAGAATAAGAGTAGGGAGGACGAAAATGACCTAATTGTTCAACCAATGACTCAAAATCACTTATTGGATGCACAAGATTGGTTAAAAACCCTAATTGGAGTAGAATAAGCCTAGGGAAGACGAAAATGACCGAAATGTTAAACCAACGACACAAATGCACTTATTGGATGCACAAGATTGGTTAAAACCCTAATTCGATTAGAATAAGTCTAGGGAGGACGAAGACGACCTAAATGCAATTTCAATGACACAACCGCACTTATTGGATGCACAAGATTGGATAAAAACCCTAATTGGATTAGAATAAACCTAGGAAGGACGAGAACGACCTAAATGTTTAACCAATGACACAAAATCACTTATTGGATGCACAAGATTGGATAAAATCCCTAATTGGATTAGAATAAGCCTAGGGAGGACGAAAATGAGCTAAATATACAACCAATGACACAAAATCACTTATTGGATGCACAAGATTGGTTAAAAACCTAGTTGGATTAGAATAAGCCTAGGGAGGACGAAAATGACCTAAATGTTCAACCAATGACACAAAATCACTTATTGGATGCACAAGATTGGATAAAAACCCTAATTGGATTAGAATAAGCCTTGGAAGGACGAGAATGACCTAAATGTTTAACCAATGACACAAAATCAGTTATTGGATGCACAAGATTGGATAAAATCCCTAATTGGATTAGAATTAGCCTAGGGAGGACGAAAATGACCTAAATGTACAACCAATGACAAAAAATCACTTATTGGATGCACAAGAATTGTTAAAAACCTAGTTGGATTAGAATAAGCCTATGGAGAACGAAAATGACCTAAATGTTCAACCAATGACACAAAATCACATATTGGATGCACAAGATTGGTTAAAAACCTAATTGGATTAGAATAAGCCTTGGGAGGACGAAAATGATATAAAAATTCAGCCAACGACACAAAATCACTTATTGGATGCACAAGATTGGTTAAAACCGTAATTGGCTTATAATAAGCCTGGGGAGAAAGAAAATGACCTAAATGCTAATCCAATGACACAAACGCATTTATTGGATGCACAAGATTGGTTAAAAACCCTAATTGGATTAGGATAAGGCTAGGGAGGATGAAAATGACCTAAATGTTCAACCAATGACACAAAATCACTTATTGGATACACAAGATTGGTTAAAAACCCTAATTGGATTAGAATAAGCCTAGGGGGGACGAAAATGACCTAAATATTAAACAAATGACACAAACGCACTTATTGGATGCACAAGATTGGTTAAAAACCCTAATTGGATTAGAATAAGCCTAGGGAGGACGAAAATGACCGAAATGTTAAACCAACGACACAAACGCACTTATTGGATGCATAAGATTGGTTAAAAACCCTAATTAGATTAGAATAAGCCTATGGAGGACGAAAATGACCTAAATGTTCAACCAATGCAACAAAATCACTTATTCGATGGACAAGACTCGTTATAAACCCTAATTGCATTAGAATAAGACTAGGCAGGACAAAAATGACCTAATTGTTCAATCAATGACACAAAATCACTTATTGGATGCACAAGATTGGTTAAAAACCCTAATTGGATTAGAATAAGCCTAGGGAGGACGAAAATGATCGAAATGTTAAACCAACGACACAAATGCACTTATTGGATGCACAAGATTGGTTAAAAACCCTAATTGGATTAGAATAAGCCTAGGGAGGACGAAGACGACCAAAATGTTAATAAAATGACACAACCACACTTATTGGATGCACAAGATTGGATAAAAACCCTAATTGGATTAGAATAAGCCTAGGGAGGACGAAAATGACCTAAATGTTTAACCCATGACACAAAATCAGTTATTGGATGCACAAGAATGGTTGAAAACCCTAATTGGATTAGAATAAGCCTAGGGAGGACGAAAATGACCTTAATGTTCAACCAATGACACAAAATCACATATTGGATGCACAAGATTGGTTAAAAACCTAATTGGATTAGAATAAGCCTTGGGAGGACGATAATGACATAAATATTCAACCAATGACACAAAATCACTTATTGGATGCACAAGATTGGTTAAAACCTTAATTGGCTTATAATAAGCCTGGGGAGAATGAAAATGACCTAAATGCTAATCCAATGACACAAACGCATTTATTGGATGCACAAGATTGGTTAAAAACCCTAATTGGATTAGGATAAGGCTAGGGAGGATGAAAATGACCTAAATGTTCAACCAATGACACAAAATCACTTATTGGATACACAAGATTGGTTAAAAACCCTAATTGGATTAGAATAAGCCTAGGGGGGACGAAAATGACCTAAATATTAAACAAATGACAAAACGCACTTATTGGATGCACAAGATTGGTTAAAAACCCTAATTGGATTAGAATAAGCCTAGGGAGGACGAAAATGACCGAAATATTATACCAACGACACAAACGCACTTATTGGATGCATAAGATTGGTTAAAAACCCTAATTAGATTAGAATAAGCCTAAGGAGGACGAAAATGACCTAAATGTTCAACGAATGACACAAAATCACTTATTGGATTCACAAGATTGGTTAAAACCGTAATTGGCTTATAATAAGCCTAGGGAGAACGAAAATTACCTAAATGTTAATCCAATGACACAAACGCATTTATTGGATGCACAAGATTGGTTAAAAACCCTAATTGGATTAGGATAAGCCTAGGGAGGATGAAAATGACCTAAATGTTCAACCAATGACACAAAATCACTTATTGCATACACAAGATTGGTTAAAAACCCTAATTGGATTAGAATAAGCCTAGGGGGGACAAAAATGACCTAAATGTTAAACAAATGACACAAACGCACTTATTGGATGCACAAGATTGGTTAAAAACCCTAATTGGATTAGAATAAGCCTAGGGAGGACGAAAATGACCTAAATGTTCAACCAATGACACAAAATCACTTATTGGATGCACAAGATTGGTTAAAAACCCTAATTGAATTAGAATAAGGCAAAGGAGGACGAAAATGACCTAAATGTTCAACCAAGGACACAAAATTACCTATTGGATGCACAAGATTGGTTAAAAACCCTAATTGGATTAGAATAAGCCTAGGGAGGACGAAAATGACCGAAATGATAAACCAACGACACAAACGCACTTATTGGATGCACAAGGTTGGTTAAAAACCCTAATTAGATTAGAAAAAGCCTATGGAGGACGAAAATGAGCTAAATGTTCAACCAATGAAACCAAATCACTTATTCGATGCACAAGATTGGTTAAAAACCCTAATTGCATTAGAATTAGACTAGGGAGGACGAAAATGACCTAATTGTTCAACCAATGACTCAAAATCACTTATTGGATGCACAAGATTGGTTAAAAACCCTAATTGGATTAGAATAAGTGTAGGGAGGACGAAAATGACCGAAATGTTAAACCAACGAGACAAATGGACTTATTCGATGCACAAGATTGGTTAAAAACCCTAATTCGATTAGAATAAGCCTAGGGAGGACGAAGACGACCTAAATGCTAATTCAATGACACAACCGCCCTTATTGGATGCACAAGATTGGATAAAAACCCTAATTGGATTAGAATAAGCCTAGGAAGGACGAGAATGACCTAAATGTTTAACCAATGACACTAAATCACTTATTGGATGCACAAGATTGGATAAAATCCCTAATTGGATTAGAATAAGCCTAGGGAGGACGAAAATGAGCTAAATGTACAACCAATGACACAAAATCACTTATTGGATGCACAAGATTGGTTAAAAACCTAGTTGGATTAGAATAAGCCTAGGGAGGACGAAAATGACCTAAATGTTCAACCAATGACACAAAATCACTTATTGGATGCACAAGATTGGTTAAAAACCCTAATTGCATTAGAATAAGACTAGCGAGGACGAAAATGACCTAATTGTTCAACCAATGACAAAAAATCACTTATTGGATGCACAAGATTGGTTAAAAACCCTAATTGGATTAGAATAAGCCTAGGGAGGACGAAAATGACCAAAATGTTAAACGAACGACACAAATGCACTTATTGGATGCACAAGATTGGTTAAAAACCCTAATTCGATTAGAATAGGCCTAGGGAGGACGAAGACGACCTAAATGCTAATTCAATGACACAACCGCACTTATTGGATGCACAAGATTGGATAAAAACCCTAATTGGATTAGAATAAGCCTAGGAAGGACGAGAATGACCTAAATGTTTAACCAATGACACAAAATCAGTTATTGGATGCACAAGATTGGATAAAATCCCTAATTGGATTAGAATTAGCCTAGGGAGGACGAAAATGACCTAAATGTACAACCAATGACAAAAAATCACTTATTGGATGCACAAGAATTGTTAAAAACCTAGTTGGATTAGAATAAGCCTATGGAGAACGAAAATGACCTAAATGTTCAACCAATGACACAAAATCACATATTGGATGCACAAGATTGGTTAAAAACCTAATTGGATTAGAATAAGCCTTGGGAGGACGAAAATGATATAAAAATTCAGCCAACGACACAAAATCACTTATTGGATGCACAAGATTGGTTAAAACCGTAATTGGCTTATAATAAGCCTGGGGAGAAAGAAAATGACCTAAATGCTAATCCAATGACACAAACGCATTTATTGGATGCACAAGATTGGTTAAAAACCCTAATTGGATTAGGATAAGGCTAGGGAGGATGAAAATGACCTAAATGTTCAACCAATGACACAAAATCACTTATTGGATACACAAGATTGGTTAAAAACCCTAATTGGATTAGAATAAGCCTAGGGGGGACGAAAATGACCTAAATATTAAACAAATGACACAAACGCACTTATTGGATGCACAAGATTGGTTAAAAACCCTAATTGGATTAGAATAAGCCTAGGGAGGACGAAAATGACCGAAATGTTAAACCAACGACACAAACGCACTTATTGGATGCATAAGATTGGTTAAAAACCCTAATTAGATTAGAATAAGCCTATGGAGGACGAAAATGACCTAAATGTTTAACCAATGCAACAAAATCACTTATTCGATGCACAAGATTCGTTATAACCCTAATTGCATTAGAATAAGACTAGGGAGGACGAAAATGACCTAATTGTTCAACCAATGACACAAAATCACTTATTGGATGCACAAGATTGGTTAAAAACCCTAATTGGATTAGAATAATTCTAGGGAGGACGAAAATGATCGAAATGTTAAACCAACGACACAAATGCACTTATTGGATGCACAAGATTGGTTAAAAACCCTAATTGGATTAGAATAAGCCTAGGGAGGAAGAAGACGACCTAAATGTTAATTCAATGACACAACCACACTTATTGGATGCACAAGATTAGATAAAAACCCTAATTGGATTAGAATAAGCCTAGGGAGGATGAAAATGACCTAAATGTTTAACCAATGACACAAAATCACTTATTGGATGCACAAGAATGGTTGAAAACCCTAATTGGATTAGAATAAGCCTAGGGAGGACGAAAATGACCTAAATGTTCAACCAATGACAAAAATCACATATTGGATGCACAAGATTGGTTAAAAACCTAATTGGATTAGAATAAGCCTTGGGAGGACGAAAATAACATAAATATTCAACCAATGACACAAAATCACTTATTGGATGCACAAGATTGATTAAAACCTTAATTGGCTTATAATAAGCCTGGGGAGAATGAAAATGACCTAAATGCTAATCCAATGACACAAACGCATTTATTGGATGCACAAGATTGGTTAAAAACCCTAATTGGATTAGGATAAGGCTAGGGAGGATGAAAATGACCTAAATGTTCAACCAATGACACAAAATCACTTATTGGATACACAAGATTGGTTAAAAACCCTAATTGGATTAGAATAAGCCTAGGGGGGACGAAAATGACCTAAATATTAAACAAATGACACAAACGCACTTATTGGATGCACAAGATTGGTTAAAAACCCTAATTGGATTAGAATAAGCCTAGGGAGGACGAAAATGACCGAAATATTAAACCAACGACACAAACGCACTTATTGGATGCATAAGATTGGTTAAAAACCCTAATTAGATTAGAATAAGCCTATGGAGGACGAAAATGACCTAAATGTTCAACGAATGACACAAAATCACTTATTGGATTCACAAGATTGGTTAAAACCGTAATTGGCTTATAATAAGCCTAGGGAGAACGAAAATTACCTAAATGTTAATCCAATGACACAAACGCATTTATTGGATGCACAAGATTGGTTAAAAACCCTAATTGGATTAGGATAAGCCTAGGGAGGATGAAAATGACCTAAATGTTCAACCAATGACACAAAATCACTTATTGGATACACAAGATTGATTTAAAACCCTAATTGGATTAGAATAAGCCTAGGGGGGACAAAAATGACCTAAATGTTAAACAAATGACACAAACGCACTTATTGGATGCACAAGATTGGTTAAAAACCCTAATTGGATTAGAATAAGCCTAGGGAGGACGAAAATGACCTAAATGTTCAACCAATGACACAAAATCACTTATTGGATGCACAAGATTGGTTAAAAACCCTAATTGAATTAGAATAAGGCAAAGGAGGACGAAAATGACCTAAATGTTCAACCAAGGACACAAAATTACCTATTGGATGCACAAGATTGGTTAAAAACCCTAATTGGATTAGAATAAGCCTAGGGAGGACGAAAATGACCGAAATGATAAACCAACGACACAAACGCACTTATTGGATGCACAAGGTTGGTTAAAAACCCTAATTAGATTAGAAAAAGCCTATGGAGGACGAAAATGAGCTAAATGTTCAACCAATGAAACCAAATCACTTATTCGATGCACAAGATTGGTTAAAAACCCTAATTG
>JBBPBQ010000004.1:23038290-23149794 GCA_037974755.1 Cicer yamashitae | reverse complement strand
GCCTAGGGAGGACGAAAATGATCTAAATGTACAACCAATGACACAAAATCACTTATTGGATGCACAAGAATTGTTAAAAACCTAGTTGGATTAGAATAAGCCTAGGGAGGACGAAAATGACCTAAATGTTCAACCAATGACACAAAATCACATATTGGATGCACAAGATTGGTTAAAAACCTAATTGGATTAGAATAAGCCTTGGGAGGACGAAAATGACATAAAAATTCAACCAACGACACAAAATCACTTATTGGATGCACAAGATTGGTTAAAACCGTAATTGGCTTATAATAAGCCTGGGGAGAAAGAAAATGACGTAAATGCTAATCCAATGACACAAACGCATTTATTGGATGCACAAGATTGGTTAAAAACCCTAATTGGATTAGGATAAGGCTAGGGAGGATGAAAATGACCTAAATGTTCAACCAATAACACAAAATCACTTATTGGATACACAAGATTGGTTAAAAACCCTAATTCGATTAGAGTAAGCCTAGGGAGGACGAAGACGACCTAAATGCTAATTCAATGACACAACCGCACTTATTTGATGCACAAGATTGGATAAAAACCCTAATTGGATTAGAATAAGCCTAGGAAGGACTAGAATGACCTAAATGTTTAACCAATGACACAAAATCACTTATTGGATGCACAAGATTGGATAAAATCCCTAATTGGATTAGAATAAGCCTAGGGAGGACGAAAATGACCTAAATGTACAACCAATGACACAAAATCACTTATTTGATGCACAAGATTGGTTAAAAACCTAGTTGGATTAGAATAAGCCTAGGGAGGACGAAAATGACCTAAATGTTCAACCAATGACACAAAATCACATATTGGATGCACAAGATTGGTTAAAAACCTAATTGGATTAGAATAAGCCTTGGGAGGACGAAAATGACATAAATATTCAACCAACGACACAAAATAACTTATTGGATGCACAAGATTGGTTAAAACCGTAATTGGCTTATAATAAGCTTGGGGAGAAAGAAAATGACCTAAATGCTAATCCAATGACACAAACGCATTTATTGGATGCACAAGATTGGTTAAAAACCCTAATTGGATTAGAATAAGCCTAGGGAGGACGAAGACGACCTAAATGTTAATTCAATGACACAACCACACTTATTGGATGCACAAGATTGGATAAAAACTGTAATTGGATTAGAATAAGCCTAGCGAGGACGAAAATGACCGAAATGTTAAACCAACGACACAAACGCACTTATTGGATGCATAAGATTGGTTAAAAACCCTAATTAGATTAGAATAAGCCTACGGAGGACGAAAATGACCTAAATGTTCAACGAATGACACAAAATCACTTATTGGATTCACAAGATTGGTTAAAACCGTAATTGGCTTATAATAAGCCTAGGGAGAACGAAAATTACCTAAATGTTAATCCAATGACACAAACGCATTTATTGGATGCACAAGATTGGTTAAAAACCCTAATTGGATTAGGATAAGCCTAGGGAGGATGAAAATGACCTAAATGTTCAACCAATGACACAAAATCACTTATTGCATACACAAGATTGGTTAAAAACCCTAATTGGATTAGAATAAGCCTAGGGGGGACAAAAATGACCTAAATGTTAAACAAATGACACAAACGCACTTATTGGATGCACAAGATTGGTTAAAAACCCTAATTGGATTAGAATAAGCCTAGGGAGGACGAAAATGACCTAAATGTTCAATCAATGACACAAAATCACTTATTGGATGCACAAGATTGATTAAAATCCCTAATTGGATTAGAATAAGCTAAGGAGGACGAAAATGACCTAAATGTTCCACCAAGGACACAAAATCACTTATTGGATGCACAAGATTGGTTAAAAACCCTAATTGGATTAGAATAAGCCTAGGGAGGACGAAAATGACCGAAATGATAAACCAACGACACAAACGCACTTATTGGATGCACAAGGTTGGTTAAAAACCCTAATTAGATTAGAATAAGCCTATGGAGGACGAAAATGACCTAAATGTTCAACCAATGAAACAAATGCACTTATTGGATGCACAAGATTGGTTAAAAACCCTAATTCGATTAGAATAAGCCTAGGGAGGAAGAAGACGACCTAAATGCTAATCAATGACACAACCGCACTTATTGGATGCACAAGATTGGATAAAAACCCTAATTGGATTAGAATAAGCCTAGGAAGGACGAGAATGAGCTAAATGTTTAACCAATGACACAAAATCACTTATTGGATGCACAAGATTGGATAAAATCCCTCATTGGATTAGAATAAGCCTAGGGAGGACGAAAATGAGCTAAATGTACAACCAATGACAAAAAATCACTTATTGGATGCACAAGAATTGTTAAAAACCTAGTTGGATTAGAATAAGCCTAGGGAGGACGAAAATGACCTAAATGTTCAACCAATGACACAAAATCACTTATTGGATGCACAAGATTGGTTAAAAACCCTAATTGGATTAGATTAAGCCAAGGGAGGACGAAAATGACATAAATATTCAACCAATGACACAAAATCACTTATTGGATGCACAAGATTGGTTAAAACCGTAATTGGCTTATAATAAGCCTGGGGAGAACGAAAATGACCTAAATGCTAATCCAATGGCACAAACGCATTTATTGGATGCACAAGATTGGTTAAAAACCCTAATTGGAATAGGATAAGCCTAGGGAGGATGAAAATGACCTAAATGTTAATCCAATGACACAAACGCACTTATTGGATGCACAAGATTGGTTAAAAACCCTAATTGGATTAGAATAAGCCTAGGGAGGACAAAAATGACCGAAATGTTAAACCAACGACACAAACGCACTTATTGGATGCACAAGGTTGGTTAAAAACCCTAATTAGATTAGAATAACCTATGGAGGACGAAAATGACCTAAATGTTCAACCAATGAAACAAAATCACTTATTCGATGCACAAGATTGGTTAAAAACCCTAATTGCATTAGAATAAGACTAGGGAGGACGAAAATGACCTAATTGTTCAACCAATGACTCAAAATCACTTATTGGATGCACAAGATTGGTTAAAAACCCTAATTGGATTAGAGTAATCCTAGGGAAGACGAAAATGACCGAAATGTTAAACCAATGACACAAATGCACTTATTGGATGCACAAGATTGGTTAAAACCCTAATTCGATTAGAATAAGCCTAGGGAGGACGAAGACGACCTAAATGCTAATTCAATGACACAACTGCACTTATTGGATGCACAAGATTGGATAAAAACCCTAATTGGATTAGAATAAGCCTAGGAAGGACGAGAATGACCTAAATGTTTAACCAATGACACAAAATCACTTATTGGATACACAAGATTGGATAAAATCCTTAATTGGATTAGAATAAGCCTACGGAGGACGAAAATGAGCTAAATGTACAACCAATGACGCAAAATCACTTATTGGATGCACAAGATTGGTTAAAAACCTAGTTGGATTAGAATAAGCCTAGGGAGGACGAAAATGACCTAAATGTTCAACCAATGACACAAAATCACTTATTGGATGCACAAGATTGGTTAAAAACCCTAATTGCATTAGAATAAGACTAGGGAGGACGAAAATGACCTAATTGTTCAACCAATGACAAAAAATCACTTATTGGATGCACAATATTGGTTAAAAACCCTAATTGGATTAGAATAAGCCTAGGGAGGACAAAAATGACCGAAATGTTAAACCAACGACACAAATGCACTTATTGGATGCACAAGATTGGTTAAAAACCCTAATTCGATTAGAATAAGCCTAGGAAGGACGAAGACGACCTAAATGCTAATTCAATGACACAACCGCACTTATTATATGCACAAGATTGGATAAAAACCCTAATTGGATTAGAATAAGCCTAGGAAGGACGAGAATGACCTAAATGTTTAACCAATGACACAAAATCACTTATTGGATGCACAAGAATTATTAAAAACCTAGTTGGATTAGAATAAGCCTAGGGAGGACGAAAATGACCTAAATGTTCAACCAATGACACAAAATCACATATTGGATGCACAAGATTGGTTAAAAACCTAATTGGATTAGAATAAGCCTTGGGAGGACGAAAATGACATAAAAATTCAACCAACGACACAAAATCACTTATTGGATGCACAAGATTGGTTAAAACCGTAATTGGCTTATAATAAGCCTGGAGAGAAAGAAAATGACCTAAATGCTAATCCAATGACACATACGCATTTATTGGATGCACAAGATTGGTTAAAAACCCTAATTGGATTAGGATAAGGCTAGGGAGGATGAAAATGACCTAAATGTTCAACCAATAACACAAAATCACTTATTGGATACACAAGATTGGTTAAAAACCCTAATTCGATTAGAGTAAGCCTAGGGAGGACGAAGACGACATAAATGCTAATTCAATGACACAACCGCACTTATTTGATGCACAAGATTGGATAAAAACCCTAATTGGATTAGAATAAGCCTAGGAAGGACTAGAATGACCTAAATGTTTAACCAATGACACAAAATCACTTATTGGATGCACAAGATTGGATAAAATCCCTAATTGGATTAGAATAAGCCTAGGGAGGAAGAAAATGACCTAAATGTACAACCAATGACACAAAATCACTTATTGGATGCACAAGATTGGTTAAAAACCTAGTTGGATTAGAATAAGCCTAGGGAGGACGAAAATGACCTAAATGTTCAACCAATGACACAAAATCACATATTGGATGCACAAGATTGGTTATAAACCTAATTGGATTAGAATAAGCCTTGGGAGGACGAAAATGACCGAAATGTTAAACCAACGATACAAATGCACTTATTGGATGTACACGATTGGTTAAAAACCCTAATTCGATTAGAATAAGCCTAGGGAGGACGAAGACGACCTAAATGCTAATTCAATGACACAACCGCACTTATTGGATTCACAAGATTGGATAAAAACCCTAATTGGATTAGAATAAGCCTAGGGGGGACAAAAATGACCTAAATGTTAAACAAATGACACAAACGCACTTATTGGATGCACAAGATTGGTTAAAAACCCTAATTGGATTAGAATAAGCCTAGGGAGGACGAAAATGACCTAAATGTTCAACCAATGACACAAAATCACTTATTGGATGCACAAGATTGGATAAAATCCCTAATTGGATTAGAATAAGCCTAGGGAGGACGAAAATGAGCTAAATGAACAACCAATGACACAGAATTACTTATTGGATGCACCAGATTGGTTAAAAATCTAGTTGGATTAGAATAAGCCTAGGGAGGACGAAAATGACCTAAATGTTCAACCAATGACACAAAATCACTTATTGGATGTACAAGATTGGTTAAAAACCCTAATTGGATTAGATTAAGCCTAGGGAGGACGAAAATGACATAAATATTCAACCAATGACACAAAATTACTTATTGGATGCACAAGATTGGTTAAAACCGTAATTGGCTTATAATAAGCATGGGGAGAACGAAAATGACCTAAATGCTAATGCAATGACACAAACGCATTTATTGGTTGCACAAAATTTAAAAACCCTAATTGGATTAGGATAAGCCTAGGGAGGATGAAAATGACCTAAATGTTAATCCAATGACTCAAACGCACTTATTGGATGCACAAGATTGGTTAAAAACCCTAATTGGATTAGAATAAGCCTAGGGAGGACGAAAATGACACAAATGTTCAACCAATGACACAAAATCACTTATTGGATGCACAAGCTTGGTTAAAAACCCTAATTGGCTTAGAATAAGCCTAGAGAGAACGAAAATGACCTAAATGTTAATCCAATGACACAAACGCACTTTTTAGATGCACAAGATTGGTTAAAAACCCTAATTGGATTAGAATAAGCCTAGCGAGGACGAAAATGACCTAAATGTTCAACCATTGACACAAAATCACTTATAGGATACACAAGATTGGATAAAACCGTAATTGGCTTATCATAAGCCTAGGGAGAACGAAAATGACCTAAATGTTAATCTAATGACACAAACGCATTTATTGGATGCACAAGATTGGTTAAAAACCCTAATTGGATTAGGATAAGCCTAGGGAGGATGAAAATTACCTAAATGTTAAACCAATGACACAAATGCACTTATTGGATGCACAACATTTGTTAAAAACCCTAATTGGCTTGAAATAAGCCTAGGGAGAATGAAAATGACAAAAATGTTAATCCAATGACACAAACGCACTTATTGGATGCACAAGAATGGTTAAAAACCCTAATTGGATTAGAATAAGCCTAGGGAGGACAAAAATGACACAAATGTTCAACCAATGACACAAAATCACTTATTGGATGCACAAGATTGGTTAAAAACCCTGATTGGCTTAGAATAAGCCTAGAGAGAACAAAAATGACCTAAATGTTAATCTAATGACACAAACGCACTTATTAGATGCACAAGATTGGTTAAAAACCCTAATTGGATTAGAATAAGCCTAGTGATGACGAAAATGACCTAAATGTTCAACCAATGACACAAAATCATTTATTGGATACACAAGATTGGTTAAAAACCCTAATTGGATTAAAATATGCCTAGGGAGACACAAATGATCTAAATGTTAATTAAATGACACAAACGCACTTATTCGATACACAAGATTGGTTAAAAATGCTAACTAGATTAGAATAATCCTAGGGATGACGAAAATGACCTAAATATTCAACCAATGACACAAAATCACTTATTGGATGCACAAGATTGGTTAAAAACCCTAATTGGATTAGAGTAAGCCTAGGGAGGACGAAAATGACCGAAATGTTAAACCAACGACACAAACGCATTTATTGGATGCACAAGATTGTTTAAAAACCCTAATTAGATTAGAATAAGCCTATGGAGGACGACAACGACCTAAATGTTAATCCAATGACACTGACGCACTTATTCGATGCATGAGATTGGTTAAAAACCCTAATTGGATAAGAATAAGCCTAGGGAGGACGAAAATGACCGAAATGTTCAACCGATGACACAAAATCACTTATTGGGTGCACAAGATTGGTTAAAAACCCTAATTGGATTAGAATAAGCCTAAGGAGGACGAAAATGACATAAATGTTCAACCGATGACACAAAATCACTTATTGGATACACAAGATTGGTAAAAAACCCTAATTGGTTTAGAATAAGCCTACGGGGGACGAAAATGATCTGTATGTTAATTAAATTACACAAACGCACTTATTCGATGCACAAGATTGGATAAAAAGCCTAATTGGATTAGAATAAGCCTAGGGAGGACAAAAGTGACCTAAATGTTCAACCAATGACACAAAATCACTTATTGGATGCAGAAGATTGGTTAAAACCCTAATTGGATTAGAATAAGGCTAAGGAGGATGAAAATGACCTAAATGTTCAACCAAGGACACAAAATCACTTATTGGATGCACAAGATTGCATAAAAACCCTAATTGGATTAGAATAAGCCTAGGGAGGATGAAAATGACCGAAATGTTAAACCAACGACACAAACGCACTTATTGGATGCACAAGATTGGTTAAAAACCCTAATTAGATTAGAATAAACCTATGGAGGACGAAAATGACCTAAATCTTAATCCAATGACACAAACGCACTTATAGGATGCACAAGATGGGTAAAATCCCTAATTTGATAAAAATAAGCCTAGGGAGAACCAAAATGACCGAAATGTTCAACCAATGACACAAAATCACTTATTGGATGCCCAAGATTGGTTAAAAACCCTAATTGGATTAGAATAAGCCTAAGGAGGACGAAAATGACATAAATATTCAACCAATGACACAAAATCACTTATTGGATACACAAGATTTGTTAAAAAACACAATTGGATTAGAATAAGCGTAGGGGGGACGAAAATGACCTAAATGTTAATTAAGTGACACAAACGCACTTATTCGATGCACATGATTGGTTAAAAACCCTAATTGGATTAGAATAAGCCTAGGGAGGACGAAAATGACCTAAATGTTCAACCAATCACACAAAATCACTTATTGGATGCACAAGATTGGTTAAAAACCCTAATTGGATTAGAATAAGTCTAAGGAGGACAAAAATGACCTAAATGTTCAACCAAGGACACAAAATCACTTATTGGATGCACAAGATTGGTTAAAAACCCTAATTGGATTAGAATAAGCCTAGGGAGGACAAAAATGATCGAAATGTTAAACCAACGACACAAACGCACTTATTGGATGCACAAGATTGGTTAAAAACCATAATTAGATTAGAATAAGCCTATGGAGGACGAAAATGACCGAAATGTTAATCCAATGACACAAACACACTTATAGGATGCACAAGATTGGATAGAAACCCTAATTGGATTAGAATAAGCCTTGGGAGGACGAGATCGACCTAAATGTTCAACGAATGACACAAACGCACTTATTGGATGCACAAGATTGGTTAAAAACCTAATTGGATTAGAATAAGCCTAGGGAGGACGAAAATGACCGAAATTTTCAACCAAGGACATCACTCATTGGATGCACAAAATTGGTTAAAAACCCTAATTGGATTAGAATATGCCTAGGGATGACGAAAATGACCGAAATGTTAAACCAACGACACAAACGCACTTATTGGATGCACAAGATTCGTTAAAAACCCTAATTAGATTAGAATAAGCCTATGAAGGTGATGAATTTAAAAAGGACGATTCATATGACAAATTTGAAGAGGACGATACATATGACAAATTTGAAGAGGATGATGTAGATAATGAATATGAAGAATACTATGAAGAAGACACACTTGAATGATTTAGATGATTATTTTAGATTATGGTTTTTTGGATGATGTTTTTTTTGCTAGACTAGTACTTTAATACGTGTATTTGACTACAATTTTGTTAACAATTTGTGTTAAATTTGAATTATATTTTTCTTGGTTCAATTTTTGTTTGAGTTATAATTGTTGTCATAAGAAAAATAAAAGAGAAGATTTAAAATTGAATGAGTTGTGTATGTAATTAAATTGATTATAAACACAACAATTTATTATTATAAAATATTAGCAAAATGTCTAGATTATGATTTGAACTAAAATAATAGAAAAATGAAAATTTATTTTACATAATATAAATACAGTTTAAAATGGTTGCCTTTAAGCTCTAGCAACATTATATCATATATCAATGTTCTCATTGTATTGATTTAAGGCAACATTTATTAATTGTTGTCCGCTATGATAACAATTAAAAAATGTTGCTTTAGGTGCGTTAAAAAATTGTTCCTTATTCATGTAGTTTGGGCAACATTTATAAATAGTGTGCCCAAAAGTGGGAGAAAAATGTTGCCAAAGGTAATAGGCAACGCTCGCATATGAGACGCGCGAAAAATGTTGTCTATTCTCTTTGACAACATTTTTATGTGTTTTGGCAACTTTTTTCAAATGTTGAAAAGCAAAAATGTTGTAGTGTATTATATTGCTTAGTGTGTGGTATTGCGATTACTTGTTTACCTACTCTTTCTGATATTCGAATATGTGGCTTTGTTATTCATTTGGGTTGATTACCTTTGACATGCATTTTGGTTAGATACATTAGAATAGTAGGTATGGTAGGAAATAACATGGAAATAAGTAAAATTGTAAGTGCGGCCTTCTTCAGGTGACTATTGTGATTTGAGATAGTGATTTAGTGTCTATGGTTTGTAGTGGCTATGAGTTATTGTTACTATGTCTGATGGGAGGATTATATCACTTTGATCAATATATGTGTGGGGTGATCGACTTATAACACTTAGACTCCATGTGAAATCAAGTTGTGCTTGATCCTGACTTTTGAGAGCGTTAGTGGAACTAAAGATGGCCAACGTCAATATATGGTTGATGATGCATTGAATAGTTATGTCTTGATCCGAGAGACATGATTTAAGGGATGTATGCCTTATGTTTATACATGTGTTTAGTATATTTCTTCTCAATTTTGCATTCATCCCACTTTTTATACTTGTACATGCATCTAAGACCTGTGTATTTTCTCCTCGCATATTATATATGATAGAGGATTATATGATCGATGACGAGGTACATACTAGTAAACATCCCGATGAATGTGATGATGGTACCTTGGAATATTCTACAGATTATATACCATTACAAGGATGGTGGAAACTGGAAGACGGATGTGGAGCGAAACATTGCGACATTTACTTTGAGAGGTTTGCATTGTTTAGTGGTTACCTTTACATCTTATTTTTTATGTCCATAGGAAAGATAATTGTGTGTGTGTATATATATATATATATATATATATACATTTTTTAAACATTTTTGCTTTTCAACAACATTTAAAAAATGTTGTCAAAACACGGAAAAATGTTGCCAAAGAGAATAGACAACATTTTTCATGCGTCTCATATACGAGCTTTGCCTATTACTTCTGGCAACGTTTTTCTCGCACTTTTGGACACACTATTTATAAATGTTGCCTAAACTATGGGAATAGGGAACAATTTTTCAACGCGCCTAAGGCAACATTTTTTAATTGTTGTCATATCTGACAACAATTGATAAAGTTGCCTTAAAACAACTCAATGAGAACATCGATAAAATGTTGCTAAAGCTTATAGGCAACAATTTTAAACTGTATTTATATAATAAATTTTCATTTTTCTATTATTTTAATTCAAATTATAAATTATATATTTCGCCATTATTTAATTACATATACAAATTGAATCAAGGAAAACATAATGCAAAATTAACACAAATTATTAACAAAGTTATATTCAAATAAATGGTAGTACACAAATTGTCTAACATAATTTAATAAAGTTTAATACTTAAAGTAAGAGTCTAGCAAAATATATAGTTTGTTGAAGTTTTTGATGCTTCAATCAAGTTCATGCCTAATAAAAAAACTTCATCTAAAAAACCATAATCTAAAATGATCATCTAAATCATTCAAGTGTGTCTTCTTCATATTTATCATCTACACCGTCCTCTTTAAATTTGTCATTTATGTCGTCCTCTTCAAATTCATCGCCTTCATCGTCATCTTGAAATAATTCATCATCTTCATTGATACCTTGGTGCATAATAAAATAAAAACAAAAATAAATGATGAAACAGAACTCGCAAACAGAAACAAAACATAAACAAAAAACGCACGCAAAACAGAATCACATAAAACGCATGCAAAAACAGAACTGGGCAGAAACAGAACTGCAAGCAGAAACTCAAAAATGCAAAACAGAGCTCGACATAAGCATAACCACAAACAACAAGCAAAATAGAACTCCACAAAAAAGCGAGCAAAACGCAAAAACCGAATTGCATGCAAAATAGAATCGCAGACAGAAACAGAACTCAACAGTGAAACAAAACTAAAACCAAAACTTATGATCAGTTTTCAAAATCACCGACGACAATAATTTAGATCAACCCCAATCCTTCTTTACCATGTTTGGTTAACTAAAAAGATATCAATTTATTACTATAAGCCTATAAGGGATTAGGTACTTTAAAGAATTATAAAGCTAATAGATTAATATAAAAAAATTGAATTAAAGATAATATTATATACATTTAAAGGCAATTGTAAGTAAACAAATGGAAGGATGAACTCAAGTGATCATGAAAGTAACAATTAGCCAATACTAAGAGGATAACATTACTATTACATAAAAAGAATATAGAAAGAATAACATTAAACAACATCATAACTCAAACAAATTAACTCTTTCTATTGCATATAGAAAGAATAACACTAAACAACATTACTATTGCATATAAGCTATTCAAAGTGTATCTTATATTCAAACATCTTGTATGCAACAAAATATCAAACACCTTATATGCAACAAAAAATCAAACACCTTATATGCAACAAAATATCAAACACCTTATATGCAACAAAATATCAAACACCTTATATGCAACAAAATACCAAAGACCTTATATGCAACAACAAAACTCCAAACAAAAATCAGCACTAACATCTAAATTGAAATCCAGACGATGAACGAAATTAAAATCCAAACTCCAAACATCAATTCTTAGACATTCATAGATATACTTGGCAACCATAATTCGAGAAAAAATTGAAATCTATAAATTCTAACAGCTTAAAATCGAGATACTCACAAAAGAAAGATAGGAACTGAAAGTGGAAGGCATGAAAGGATGAAGAGTTATACCAGCGATTTGGACGCAGCGGGAGGGACGTCGGTGCTTTGGCTTGTTGCTGCAAGAACGACTCAGTGAAACAGCGAACAAGACAGCACGGTGAGAGAGCTCGATAGACGGCAGCGATGTGAGAGTGACGGCGGCTAAGTTACGAGAGAGAGAGAGAGAGCATGATTGTTTTTGCGAGCAGGGTTCTCTTTAACGTTATGTTTTGTTTTGTTTTATTATTATTATTATTATTATTTAGAAAAAGGAGGATCTACGTTTGAAATCCAATAAAATTTATTCAATAGTATTTGATTAGTCACACTGCTTCACTTCATTTTTACGGTAAAACACGATTAAAACATCATAAAATAGATAAATTCGGTTGAAAGACTTGTAATATTTTATACTCTACACATTCGCTAATTTTTTTTTGTGTCATAATTTGAGTGTCAAGCTAGTTTATTTAATATATGACTTTTCTTCACCCTAGTTTTATCATTCTAAATTTTTCCCAATTTTAATAAATTTTATAATTTTAGCCTTGGAATTGCATTATAATAAATTTTCTTTTAAATTTTAATAAAAAAATTAATATTTAAAAATGTATTTGAAAAAATTTATCCAATAAAAAATCTCATCAATTTTAAATTTTTTAAGCAATATTTTAAAAATGAAGTTTTTTGTTCGGAGAAAGATAACAATTGAAAAATGTTCTAGAAATATATATTGCCAAAATACTACCAGAGACGTTTCAAAATTGTTCCTATACATATTTTAGGGAACGTTTATACGTTACAAGAACACTGATGGCAACAACCATAAAATGTTGTCTTATCCACTTTTAAGCAACACTTTATACACGTTGCTTAAAAAAGTGTTGCTAGAGACCACAATTGTTGTAGTGATATATATATATATATATATATTATATAGAACGTTGGGGCATCTGATCGAAGAAGATAAGGAAGCCTGTTGGTGAGGCTAATGAAGTAATTTCCAAATATGAAAGATTTGGGTCATTTTGCTACCTATGCGGCTTGCTGGGACATGTAGATAACATCTTCCCTCAATTGTTTGACATGACGAAGGATGACAGTAGCAAAACATGGAGTCTTAACATTAGAACCGAGCCCTGCCTTACAGCAGGTTCAAATGGTGCAAAGTGGTTCGCAAGGAAGGCAAGCGACATGGACGGCGCCATCACAAACGTTATAGAATGATCATGACCCAACATTAAATGATACCAATAAATTTGCAAACGCATGAGCCTTAACAGATAACTGAATGAAAGAGGCGGGGGGAGTAAAAGAAGGAATGATTAAAATATTTATTAATCTAGAATCTATATTTCCAAATATCGAGAAAAAAATGGTGTAAATAAAGGCAAAAGTATTACAAAAGTGGAAATAATGGATGACAATAGTTTGTTAGTACTAATTTGAAATTAGATAAGGTTAGAACCATGTAGAATTTCTATGTAAGAATCTAGAAGTGCTTTAATTATAGAAAAATGTGAAAAGTATCTACAAGTGAGTATTAATTAGGAAGCTTCTAAAAATGGGTCTAGAATATTCTATTTGTACCTATAAATATCTCATTGTACTTGACATTAAGTATCAAGCAAATTGTGAGTTTTCTATTAGAAATACCTTCCTTTCTCTAACAAAGTGGTATCAGAGCTTGGGTGTGAGTGTTGAGAAATGGCGACTCGTGATTACACTGCTTTCCACTTTCCTTTTCTAAAAAAAGAGAATTATGAAAAATGGTGTATTTGCATGAAAGTATTGTTTGGCTTTTAAGGTTTATGGGAGATTGTTGAAAAAGCGTATGATGAGCCACAAGATGAAGGGGGATTGTCTCAAGTTGAGAAGAAGGTTTTGGCAAAGACAAGGAAGAAGGATCAACAAGCTCATACTCTCATTCATCAATGTTTGGATGATTCTATATTTGATAAGGTTGACAAAGTAGAGAAGATAAGACTTCAATCTCTATGAGGAGATTTCGAAGCTTTGAAGATGAAGGATTCCGAATCAATTTCAGATTATTGCTCAACGGTGAAGACAATTGTTAATCAAATGAAGAGATATGGAGACAAGATAGAAGATGTTCGTGTAGCGGAGAAAATTCTTCGTTCCTTGACTCCTAAGTTCGATTATGTGGTGTGTGTTATTAGGAATAAAAAGATCTTGACTCAATGTCCATTGAGGAATTAGAAGGTTCATTGCAAGCTCAAGAAGAAAGAATGATGAAAAGGCAAGATGAGTCATTAGAGAAAGTTCTCAAGATCAAGAGGAAGAATAGGTTAATGTTGTTGACAAAGATGAAGAGTCAACTTTGTTTCTAACACTCAAGGAAGAAGAGAGAGATGCTAATAGTTCATGGTACTTGAACAATGGTGCAAGTAACCATATGTGTGGATGCAAAGAGATATTTGTGGAGCTTAATGAAACGATGAAAGAAAATGTTTCCTTTGGAGACTCATCAAAAGTGAAAATTGAAGGGAAAGGTACGTGTTGAGCAAAATTCCGCAAGTGTACGGGTTTGCTAAATAGTAGTATATAAGATTATCGTATCCACAGAGATTAATTTAACAACTACCAAACTAATCAAGATTTTATATTATTTAGACTAAGAAAAATATTGTTGGTTCGCGATAACGAAAACGTAATGATAGCATAAAACTTATAACGAGAGTAAATAACAACACAATTTTGAATAAATGGAAAGTAAACCTATGGTCATGGTTTCACTTGTAATATCAATACCTCAAGTCCTAGTTTTATATGAATTCTTATTTATTTTCTCAATTATCAATCCCTCTTTAAAACTATTAACAAAGATTCTTCATACAATGCAATATTCTTTTCCCTAAATTAATTCTTTGATTGATCATACAAAAAATATAATTAAGAGAAAGCATAAAGAAACAAGAGGTTGATTGATTGAAATATTAGTATCTATGTTTCATCATACAAGAATCTTAATCTCAATTATCTTATAGATCTACCAATTAATTGTAGTTGGTCATTAGTCAATTGATTGATTAAGGCATGCAAAGGTCGGTCCCCAAACATGTAAATAAAACAATAGAATAATTTAATTGAGATAAACAACAAAAATCTAAAATAAAACTAGAATTTAAAACTAAGACATAGTAAAAAGGTATCTTAATCACAAGATTCACCAAAACCCTAGAAGAGAACTTAGTTACTCATTGACATATAGAAAATAAAGTAAATAATAAATGTGTTCATCAATTAAATGAAAAGAAATAAAACCCTCAAAGAGTATGATTTTTTTTTTGCTCCAAAATTTGAGACACTTTTCTCCAACTCCAAGCACTCATAAGTTTCCAAAGTTGTTTCTCCTTATTTTCTCTTTCTCTAATTTCTCTACTTCTCTGATTCTGTGTCTAGTGTGTGGTTCCCCCCTTCTGTTTCTGATTTCTTCTACTTATGATAGCAAAAAGATCCTCATTTTTGCAAGAACTGTCCCACTTCTTTTGCAACCTTCCCCCTTTCTTTGGCAATATTTTGTTATCATAAAATTCAAGTGTGCAACAAACCTCCTTCTTGTACTCATACATTGAAATATAAAACTTGATAATTTTTGCACTAAAAACTTAGTAGATTTGACCAATTTGAATTATTTTATCATCTCATGAATAATTTACAAATATCATAAGTAAATGAATAAATAAGAAGTTGAAATCAAAACCATAAAATAAGATAAAATAGAGGGTAAAAACCCTCTTAAAAATCCTATAAAAATTGTTTTATGAACTCCTTCTCACTCAACCTTTGGGTGTCCTCAAGCAAAGTCTCATTCAAAGACAAAGTTTAAAGAATAAAGACCATCATCATTGAATTTTTTAATTTGAGCAAGAATCATTCTGACTTGTTTGGACTAAATCAAACACCTTCTACACTATGCCAACTAAGTAAAATGAATTATAATTCAAAGTGTGTGTATGGTTAACCTCGTTGCTTTTTAGCATTCAATGCTTTGAGACTTTCTTCAATCAATTCATATAATCGTTCTTATTCATAAAGTTCCATCCTTATCATAGAACACAGAGGTTTATTTTTCTCAAGTACTAGGGACATTTTTCTTTGATTTAACTAGACAACTCAACCTTTTATTCATGACATTTTTTCTTTTCTTTTTAATTTAATATCATTCCACCTTTGGCTTGACTATTAGTGCAAGTAATCCTCAAGCTACTCAGTGAAACAAAACTTTACCTCACCTTTCACTTGACTGCTAGTGTGAGTAACCTCCAAACTAATAAGTGAGATGATTTTTTTTTTTAATTCTTCACACTAAGTTGTCAATTACTTCATTTTCTTGTCCCTTAGTTCATGAAATTTTCACTCCTTAATTGTCCTATGTTAACCATTTAGTTTACTTCAAATTAGGCTTAACTGTTTCAATTTTGGTCCATCTCAAGACACCTCAACTTATTCACAACAGGAATGCAATAATGGCTTATAGGATAAACTTCAAATACATAATTTAAGTAAAATAAGTCAGCAAAGATGTCATCACAAACACTACAATAGGTCAAGCATCAAAAGATATTTTCTCCCCCACACTAGCAATAAGCATGGTCCTCAAGGCAGAATATTATAGTAGACTAAATGAATAAAGAAATAAATAAATAAATAAATATATAAGAGAAAGTAAAAGTGACTTCCCTGAAAGAGCTTTTATTTCCTTAAAACAAAAATAATCAACAAAAGTAATAAATTCAAACTAGAATAAAATAAAAAGTAAATATAGTTTGCCTCCTGCGAAGCGCTTGTTTAACGTCTCGAGCCTGACAGTAACCAAAGAATTAATCAGGCGGCTCTCCCATATAAACTTTCACCTTTAGAGCATTGCTCCTTCTTAACTTTCTAATCATGTGGTTCATATTATTTTTCCTTTTCCCATGTGGTGAATGAGTTTCAGGAGATGGTAAAATTTTAATTTCATCTTCACCCACCATTATCTTAGGGTCATGCAAAATAATATATTTTTTCAAACAGTCTTGCATTTTGAAATTCTCAAAATTGTCATATGTAACCTTATTATTAATATCAATAGCCTTAATGAAGCTACAAGAAGAAAATGAAGATGGATTTTTTTAAAGAATTAAACACTTTAAATTCAGTGGCCAAAAAGGGTCTACCCAGTCTCAAAGTTAGTTTTCCTTGCGGAACATCGATCAAAGTTTTTCCAGTGGCCAAAAAGGGTCTACCCAATATAATTGGTACTTTCTCATCTTTCTCCATATCTAAAACAACAAAGTCGGCAAGAAAAATTAACTTATCTGCTTTTACTAACACATCTTCTATTATCCCACGAGGGTGGGCACTAGATCTGTCAGCAAGCTGTAGAGAAATGTTAGTTGGTTGGGGTTCTTGTAGACCTAACTTCCTAAAACCAGGCAGAGGCATCAAATTAATACTAACTCCCAAATCACAAAGTGTTTTTTCAAAATAAGAGTTGCCAATAGTTCAAGGAATAGTAAAACTACCAAGATCCTTAAGTTTAGGAGGCAACTTTTTCAAGACTATAGTGGAGCATTCCTCGTTAAGCTTAACCATCTCGAAGTCCTCTGGTTTCTTTTTATTAGAAATGATTTCTTTTAAAAATTTAGCATACTTGGGCATTTGGGAAATAGCTTCAGCGAAACGAATATTAACATGCAATTTTTTAAAAATCTCAAGGAATCTAGCAAACTGCTTATCATTATGTACTGTTTTCAATCCCTGAGGGAATGGAATACTTACTTGGTTAACTCATGGTCTTCCTCAATTTTGTTAGAGAAAAGCTCATTAGGATGTACCTTTTTCCCTTTTGGAGTCGTTTGTCCTTCCTTTTTAGGCAATGAAGTAACCTCATTTCCACTCCTAAGAGTGATAGCTTTAGCTTGCTCTTTAGAATTTGGCTCGGTTTGAGTAGGTAATGATCCCACGGGTATTTGTGCTAGTAGATTAACAATATTAGACATTTGAGTTTCCACATTTCCAAATCGAGTTGAGATTTGATTCTCCATATTCTGAAACCTTTTGTCTCTCTTCTCCATGAATTTAGCCAATACATCTTGAAGATCTGGTTTCCTCTCCTCTTGCCTTTGCACATGTGGTGGTTTGTAGAAATTAAGTTTTGCCCTTGTTGTTGTCCTCCCCAAGAGAAATTAGGATGATTCTTCCAACCTGGATTGTAGGTAGAAGAATAAGGGTCATTCTGATTGCGGTTGGTGTTGGTGACATAGTTAGTTTCCTTAGTATGAGTAGCTGGAATTGGTTGAGCTTGTGTTTTACTTTCAATGGCCTTCAACCTCTCATCTATTTGTCCCATATTGGTTGACATAGTTGGCTTCCTCAATCTGCTTAGTCCAAGGATTGCCCAAATTATTTTCATCATCAAGTCCAAAAAGTTCACGAACATCACTAGAAGAAGTGTCTGCAGAAGTTTGTTGAGCTTGTGCAGTCATCAAAGTCTCAAGCTGCTTAGTGATTCTATCTACCTTCATCTCCAAAGTGGTATTAGCTTCCACTTTGTACATCCCGGCTTGCTTTTTAACATGTCTATCATTTGAACTCTATTAACAACTATTTGTAGCTATTTCTTCCACCAAAGCATATACTTCTTCAAGTTCTTTGTTTAGAATAGAGCCTCCACAAGCAGCATCAATACTACTTCTACTTTGAACTGAAAGTCCATTGTGCAAAATCTGAACAGGTTGCCATATCAGGTAGCCATGATGCGAACAACTTTTGTTCATGTCTTGGAACATCTCCTATGCCTCATATAAGGACTCTTGCTCAAATTGAACAAAGTTGGCGATGTCAGCTCGAAGTTTAACAGACCTGGATGGAGGAAACTATTTTTTCAAAAAGCTCTTGGTCAGTTGATCCCAAGTGGTAATAGACCCGACAAGTTAGGATAACAACTAGATTGAATCCTTATCAGTCAAAGACCATGGAAATAGCCTCAATCTTATGACATATGTAGAAACACCATTATATTTTACAGTGTCTGCCATCTTATGAACCTCTTTAGATGAACATTGGGGTCTTCAGTTGGTAGTCCTCTGAAAAGAGTAGAGGTTTGGACCATAGATATCAAGCCTGACTTAAGCTCGAAATTGTTTGCCTCCACAGGTGGGTAAGCTACGCTGTCAGTAAAATCTATCCTCAGAGTGAAATAATCCTCAAGCGTTCTTGGTACTGTTTCACCCATTGCTCTTATTTCTCCTCTTCGCCTACAGGCAGTTCGTTCAATTTCTGGATCAAAAAGCAAAATAGACTCCTAGGAGTGAGTAAGCATGCACAAATAATAATAAAAAAATCTAATAAAATTAACAACAACTAAATAAATATATTAATAAACTAAGGTGCAAAACAAAATTGAAATAATAATAACAAAGAAAATTAAATATATTAATAATAGTAACAACGAAAATTAAAGCAAACAGATTCATTTTTTTTTTTGAATAAAATAATTAAAATTAAACTATAAAAAAATGTTTAAAGAAATAAAAATCTTTTTTGTTTAATATTGCTAAATTAACCCCCGGCAACGACGCCAAAAACTTTTTGCGCAAAATTCCGCAAGTGTACGGGTTTACCAAGTAGTAGTATATAAGATTATCGTATCCACATAGATTAATTTAACAACTAATAAACTAGTCAAAATTATATATTATTTAGACTAAGAAAAATATTGTTGGTTCGCGATAACGAAAACGTAACGATAGAATAAAACTTATAACGAGAGTAAATAACAACACAGCTTTGAATAAATGAAAAGTAAACCTAGCGTCATGGTTTCACTTGTAATATCAATACCTCAAGTCCTAGTTTTATATGAATTCTTATTTATTTTCTCAATTATGAATCCCTCTTTAAAACTATTAACATAGATTCATCATTCAAAGTAATATACTTTTCCCTAAATTAGTTCTTTGATTGATCATACAAAAAATATAATTAAGAGAAAGCATAAAGAAACAAGAGGTTGATTGATTGAAAGATTAGTATCTATGTTTCATCATACAAGAATCATAATCTCAATTATCCTATAGATATTCCAATTAATTGTAGTTGGTCACTAGTCAATTGATTGATTAAGGCATGCAAAGGTTGGCCATCCCAAACATGTAAATAAAACAATAGAATAATTTAATTGAGATAAACAACAAAAATCTAAAATAAAACTAAAATTTAAAACTAACACATAGTAAAAAGGTATCTTAATCACAAGATTCACCAAAACCCTAGAAGAGAACTTAGTTACTCATTGACATATAGAAAATAAAGTAAATAATAGAACTGTTCATCAATTAAATGAAAAGAAATGAAACCCTCAAAGAGTATGATTTTTTTGTCCTCCAAAATTTGAGACACTTTACTCCAGCTCCAAG
Organism: Cicer yamashitae; assembly: GCA_037974755.1. Lineage (NCBI taxonomy): Eukaryota > Viridiplantae > Streptophyta > Magnoliopsida > Fabales > Fabaceae > Cicer > Cicer yamashitae. Next base: position 23,129,219 of record JBBPBQ010000004.1, on the reverse strand, counting down.
CCGTCCTAAGTTTCCAAAGTTGTTTCTCCTTATTTTCTCTTTCTCTAATTTTTCTGCTTCTCCGATTATGTTTCTAATGTGTTTCTGATTTCTTCTACTTATGATAGCAAGAAGATCCTCATTTTAGGCAACAACCTTCCCCCTTCTTTGGCAACAATCTTCCCCCTTTCTTTGCCAACATTTTGTTATCATAAAATTCAATCTTTGAAGTGTGCAACAAACCTTCTTGTACTCATAAATTGGAATATTAAACTTGATATTTTTTGCACTAAAAACTTAGTAGATTTGACTAATTTGAATTATTTTATAATCTCATAATTAATTCTACAAATATCATAAATAAATGAATAAATAAGAAGAAGTTGAAATCAAAACTATAAAATAAGATAAAATAGAGGATAAATACCCTCTTAAAGATGGGAGCCATAAGTTGATTAGTGATGTATACTATTTTCCTAAATTAAAGAGTAATATTTTGAGTTTGGGCCAACATCTTGAAAAAGGATATGAAATTCTCATGAAAAATAAACATCTTTGGCTTAGAGATCAAAATAACAGTTTAATTGCTAAGGTTCTTATGTTTGGTGCTCTCAAAATTATGGGAGAAAAGAATATGGAGAAAGGGATACCCTCAATCAATCATCCAAATAAATTGTGTGAAGGTTATCTTCTTGGCAAGTAAGCTAGAAAGAGTTTCCCTAAATAAGCCACATCAAGAGCAATTAAGCCACTACTACAACTTGTGCATACCAACTTGTGTGAACCAATCAATCCATCTTCATTAGGTAAAGTAAATATTTCATTATCTTTATCGATGATTTTAGTAGAAAAACTTGGATTTATTTCTTCAAGCAAAAATCAGAAGCTTTTGTTGCTTTCAAGAACTTCAAAGCTCTTGTAGAGAAAGAGAGTTGTCATAATCGAGGAGGTGAATTCACTTCGAAGGAGTTTAATGAATTATGTGCAACTCATGGCATTCGTTGTCCATTGACAGTTCTAGGATCTCTGCAACAAAATGGAGTAGCTGAGAGAAAGAATATAACTATTTTGAACATGGAAAAATGCATGCTAAAATCCAAAAGGAAGCCAAAGGAGTTTTGGGCTGAAGCAGTTTCTTGTGCGGTTTATTTGGAAAATCGCTCTCCCACTTCAAATGTCAAAGACCAAACCCCTCTAAAAACATGGAATGGAAGGACGCATAGTGTTAATCACTTGCGTGTCTTTGGGAGCATAACATATGCATATGTGCCACAACAAGAAAGATCCAAACATGATGATCGAAGCGCAAGTGTATTTTTTTCAAAATAAATTGATAAAAATCCCAAGTTAAATCCATAAATGAAGAAAATACTTTTGGATAAAATATTTAAGTCGTAACACGACGACAAAATGATAATTAATTACAAACAGCGGAAATAGTTTTTGGAACGAAAATCCAAAGTATCACCATGGCCCATCCAGACACCATGTACTATGAAATGCAAGAGCATACTCTGACTCTTTACACCACAACCATTAAGTAAATGCAGCTATTAAAAGATTCCCCATTTTTAATGCTCATTTAACACTAATGATGTTCAAATTTAACACAGAGCATACTCAACACATATAATCCTCAAATCACAAGAGATTTAATTCACAATTCACATCGAATTCAAATCACCATATACACCAATCTCATCAATTCATTTCACACAAAAACCACTCATAAATTGCATTTATTCAAAACCCCACATTTTCAAACATAAAGCACATCTCAACATTCATAATATTACCCATGAACACATCAATCACACCAAGCAAAAATCACCACCACCCACACCTCAAAACCCATTAAATTCAATTTCACTATTTCACCCATAAAATGCATTAAATTTTTTTCCCACAAAACTACACCTCAAACCCACCAAATTTATTTTCCCCAAACTCACAAATAAGGTCCTAAATGCAAACTAAAAGTTTGGAAAGAGCCCTTACCTCAACGGTAGCTTTAACAGCCAATTACGACACCGCGATTAATTCCGGTAAAAACTTCGCTCGCGGTGTCGCTTCCAAAGTGGGCTCACTAGCACCGTAGCGTGGCAAGGAGAAACTTTCCCTTTCTGTCACTTCGCGAGATGGAGCTCAGAAGTTGAAGAAAAATGGAGGTTTACGTTTGGTAGTTTTGAAAACCACCCACACTACCTTCGCGAAACAGACAAAGAAAGGAAAAGAAAAGAAGGAGCTCGCGACTATTCCCGTTGCAGCTCAATTGACAGGTAAAATTTTTAGCAACTAGAGATATTTTTAACAAAACCGTCTGGTATTAAATTCTTTGCAACATAAATAAATTATTCTTCGACGAATAATTTTAATCGGATCTAAAAATATATATATAATAAACATATAACAAACTCTAATAAAGTATGCTTTTGGTATTTAATTCACAAAATGAATTAAAATTGGGCTAAATGCCTCAGCAATTTAACACCAAATATACTAAAATTGCATAAATTAGAGTTTTAAAATTAAGGGTCTTACATTACTACCCTCCAAAAAGAAGTTTCGTCCTCGAAACTTAAAGTAAGAGTAACACCCAAACTAGGTTTGCACTCTAACTCAACATACATGCTAGAACTTGTTTCGTCCGGCCTACTCGAAGAAAGCGTCGTTTATCCCTTCTCATAGGGTACTTAATAACTTTGCGCACTATCATAGCCGGTAAGACTCGCCCATTCCACTCAACATGATTTTGTCTACTATCAACAAGAGATTAAAGATGATCAGTCCCTCAATTTGTCAATAAGTAACCAAAAGCCATGATGGTGGCTTAGACTATCTTAACTGAACTGTAATAGCATTCTCTGCGACTTGCACTGAAGATTATCCTAATGCACAAGCGGTGAAACAATCTCCTCAAGGTCCATTGAGTTTCCATTAATTTCCTATCGACGAAGTATAATCGCCCAAAACTATGCCACATAGCATCATATACATCCACTTGGTACGAAACATCCACTAAGTATGACACCAACACCCTGAGCATAAAACAATCATTAACGTTGAGATCTCCCTAATTTCTCCATTGTCCACAAATCCTCGATTTTCTTTAGTCGCACAACTATACCAAACCATAGTGTTCTTATCAGAATGTTGGTCTGATTATAACTTTAATAATCACATCTCAACATCTGAGTGGTGATCAAAGTTTCCTTAAATATTTTCGACGACGCGCCAGGACTATACCACCTACAACACACAAACTCCCTTCAGGTTTAGTGCTTCATTTCAAGAGTCACGTTTCCAACAAAAATCCAACTTGAATTTCATTCACAGATTAAGACCTACACCTATCTCATTCCTTACACCTCAAATCCACGTCTCACTAGTCAATTTTCCACATACTTCGCAATTCTAGACAATCCCAAAAAAAAATTTCCCTACATCTACTGCCAACATTCGTTCTGATACTTCTCAATTTCGCTGAGTCCTTTATTTGCAGCTTGATGATTATCTTTTCATCATGACAGGTCAAACACATTGGAGTCACTCCATTACTTTTCCATTTATACAAACCTTAAATTTCTACCTCGAACCTTGATACATCTTCATTATTCTAAAATCATTACTTAGCTTACTCTTGTATGTCTTTTTCCAAAAATTGTTCTCTTTTTTTTTTTTTTTTTGACACCCACAATTGGCACACACCATTGTGCGTCATATCCCAAAATATCATCCAACTTAACTTGATTTTCTTTTTGTCTTTCCTCTTACTACTAAACTTTTCTTCCTTCAGATAAGCTTGTCATCCTGGTCATTAAGAATTCCTTCAACAATTCAAACAAAATCTTAATTCCTCCTAATTTTCACACTTACCATGAAATATTCTACATCTGAAATATATCTCAAAACACTTTTCACCTCTACTCTCATTCAACCGTCCATGTGGTTAACATCTAGAGTCCTTTATTTTCTCGGCTCATCTGCCATCATTCTTTGTCTTTCTTCATCATAGTGATTTTCAACAAATTAAGCATTACTAGTTCCCACCAAACTCTTTCATTCCATGTTCAATTCTTCCCTACCAAACAAACATTTAACTCATATGACATGCCTTCAAGCAGTGCCTTTGAATTCATTGGCGTACTCTTCTAATAACAATGTCTTATTTTCGAATGGATAATTCAATTCATGAATCCTTAATTGATATAAGCCACATACCCATGTGCTGCTCCTACAAGTTCTCATGGCACGTTTTCCAACATTTGGTTCACTCGCTGGATTTTCTTATTCATTTCTCAACCTTCACCAAGGTACCAACTAAAAGAATCCCGACAATCGAACGTCCTAAAGAACTAATTCTCAAATGCTCCCAATAAGCATCTCCTAAAGAATAATTATCTTTAAACTTCATCCTCATAACTTAGCAGTAAAATATCTCCAAGACCCACATACCTTCTTCGTCCATCTAGTAATTGAAACACTCATTTCAAATCTTAACGCTTAGCTTCCCCAGAACAACAACTAATCCATAAATCCTTCGTTACATTTCTTCCTATTCATGCAATGCCATTTGAATAAAATTATAAATCTGATCCTTGAAATCTTCAAATACTCATCACACCGTCTAAATTCATCCATGTCTGTTGGAACCAAGTTGGTATTACATTTAAAGTTTTGATGTCAACAAAAGTATTTTATGAGAACAATATATTTGACTTCAAAGAGTATGAAAGAAGATTCATGTTTTTGAAGAAAATCTAAAATAAGATTTGATTCAAGTTTATAATTGAATAAAATCTTAAATAAGATTTGATTCAAAATTATAATTGATGAAAATCTAAAATAAGATTTGATTCAAATTTATAATTGGAGAAAATCTTTGACCAAGTTGAAAAGAAAATACGGTCAAGATTTGAAGAAGATTTGATTAAGATTTGAAGAATATATGAAGAAGATTTAGTGAAGATTTGATCAACATTTAATGAAGATTTGAAGAATATTTGATCTACATTTAATGAAGATTTGAAGAATATTTGATCAACATTTTAATGAAGATTTGAAGAATGTCTGATCAACATTTAATGAAGATTTGGAGAATATTTGATATGAAGAATTTACAAAGTCAATCTACACAAAATTGGAACAGAATCATTCTGAAGAATTTACAGAGTCAATCTACACAAAATAGGAACAGAATCAATTTGAAGAATTTACAAACTCAATCTAAACAAGATACAATTCAGAATTAAATAAGGACTAAATTGAAGCCCAAATTTTCACTATAAATAGACACTCAAGGCTGAAGGAGAAAAGCATTAAAAAGTAGAAAAGAGTATAAGAACTAAAGCTCAAGATTCCAAATTCATCTTAGAGTTCAAAGAGAGAAACACTTGTTCGAATGAGAAATATTTTCTGAGTGTTCTTTTCTTAGAGTGTGAGAGTATTATTATTATCATCAGCTTTGTTAGAAGCAACTACTCAAGTTTCAATCTCTTGTATCCAACCCGATAGTGGTTTAGTTCCTTCTTCAATCTGGGGTTGTCAGGTTGTTAGGAGAAGACTTGGCTTTAGGGTCAAGGTGGTGTTGTTCCTCAAAAGTCTAGGGTTGTCAGGCTGTTTGGGAAGACTGGCTTGGAGGGTCAGGTGCTTTCAAGGTTTTTGAATTAGTGGATTAAAGCCTTTTGAATGAAGGGACTGGATGTAGCCAAGTTAGTGGTGAACCAGGATAATTCTACGCGTCAAATTATTTATGCTTTCATTGCTTGCTGCCTAAATCTTATAGCTTCTAATCCAAGTAAGTCACCAAAACCAAACTAATTTTTAATTATTTATAAATTATCAAAAAGTTATCAACCTTGTGCAAACACAATTCAACCCCCTTCTCGTGTTCGCACCTTCAAACTTCTCAGCCTGTCTTTCCAATACTCAAAACGTTCTCCATCAAACAGAGGTGGTCTGTTGATATTTCCTCCAGCAGCTTCTTCACTGAATCCAGACATATTAAACCCTTGGATCTTTTCTCAAACACTGTAAAGTGCTCAGCCTTGAGACCGAGCTCTAATGCCAATTGAAGGTGCGAACACGAGAAGGGGGTTGAATTGTGTTTGCACAAGGTTGATAACTTATTGAGAGAAACACTTGTTCGAATTTAGACGGTGTGATGAGTATTTGAAGATTTCAAGGATCAGATTTTATAATTTTATTCAAATGGCATAGCATGAATAGTAAGAAATGTAACGAGAAACACTTGTTCGAATGAGAGAAACTCAAGCTCAACTCATGGCACGTTTTCCAACATTTGGTTCACTCGCTGGATTTTCTTATTCATTTCTCAACCTTCACCAAGGTACCAACTAAAAGAATCCCGACAATCGAACGTCCTAAAGAACTAATTCTCAAATGCTCCCAATAAGCATCTCCTAAAGAATAATTATCTTTAAACTTCATCCTCATAACTTAGCAGTAAAATATCTCCAAAACCCACATACCTTCTTCGTCCATCTAGTAATTGAAACACTCATTTCAAATCTTAACGCTTAGCTTCCCCAGAACAACAACTAATCCATAAATCCTTCGTTACTTTTCTTCCTATTCATGTTATGCCATCCAAATCACAGCGCCAAAGAAATTTAAATCAAAGCTCTGATACCACATTGTAACACCCCAATTTTTAACAGCGCGAGTGTATTTTTTTTCAAAATAAATTGATAAAAATCCCAAGTTAAATCCATAAATGAAAAAAATACTTTTGGATAAAATATTTAAGTCATAACACAACGACAAAATCATAATTAATTACAAACAGCGGAAATAGTTTTTGGAACGAAAATCCAAAGTATCCAAATATAAAATACATCGACTAAAACAATCTGTTTCAAATACATAAGTTCCCTTTTTACAACCACAACCTTGAAATAAGAAAGGCAAATAAATAAAATTCTTAAATAGAACCCTAAGTTGTTCATTAATCTAACTGAGGGTGACTGGGTACTGAGAATCCACGAGTGCATCAAGCCCCACTGCTTTCGATCACAAACCAACCCATCGCTATGCCACACCTTAGAACGACCCTGGTTCTCATATGAGGGCAAAGCCCAGATTTCCACAAAATTGTAAAGGGTCACCAACCGAAATTAACAAATACCACATAGCATTTAAATTTTAAATGCACAAAAACAATATATAACTTACTAAATATATATGTAAATGTATATTACTAACATGCCAAACAATATATATATATATATATATATATATTAAACCAACCCACAAATAATTACAATTCTTACACAGATTACTCACATCTCCAGTTATTTTGATAAAAATATCTATTCCCGTTGCAGCTCAATTGACAAGTAAAATTTTTAGCAACTAGAAATATTTTTAACAAAACTGTTCGGTATTAAATTCTTCGCAACATAAATAAATTATTCTTCGACGAATAATTTTAACCCGATCTATATATATATAATAAACAATAAACATATAACAAACTCTAATAAAGTATGCTTTTGGTATTTAATTCACAAAATGAATTAAAATTGGGCTAAATGCCTCAGTAATTTAACACCAAATATACTAAAATTGCATAAATTAGAGTTTTAAAATTAAGGGTCTTACACAACCCATGCAACAATAAGGTAGTGGTGAGTCGTGATGTTGAATTTTATAAAGATGTTACATGGAATTCGGAGGGTCAAGAAGAAACAAACTATAATTTGCTTCCATATTTTGAAGAAGATCAAGAGGCCACAACACCTGTTAAAGATGCAACTCCACCTTCTTCACCTCCTCTTTCACCTATTTCTCTAGATGAAAGTTCAATCGAAAGACCAAGTAAGATGAAAGAATGCTAATGGAGAGATTGAAAAAGGCCATGAAGCAATTGGAGTCAAATGGGTGTACAAGGCTAAAAAGAATGCTAATGGAGAGATTGAAAAATACAAAGCACGACTTGTTGCCAAAGTCTACAAACTAAAACATGGAGTTGACTATGAAGAATTTTTTGCACCAGTTGCTTGCATGGACACTTTTCGTTTGCTAATCTTTGTAGCAGCTCAAAATATGTGGAAACTATATCAACTTGATGTAAAATCGTCATTTCTAAATGGCTATCTTGAAGAACAGGTCTATGTTGAGCAACCAATGGGGTACGTGATTAAAGGACATGAAGATAAAGTTTTGAGATTGCGGAGAGCATTGTATGGATTAAAGCAAGCACCAAGAGCATGGAATAGTCGCATCGACAAATACTTCCAAGACAATGGGTTTGCTCGTTGTCTTAAAGAATATGCTCTTTATGTCAAAGTTTGTGATAATGGAGATATTTTGATTGTTTGTCTCTATGTGGATGATCTTATATTCATTGGGAACAATCCAAGTTTATTTGAAGAGTTCAAAAAGGCCACGACGCTTGAGTTCGAGATGGCTGAAATTGGGCTGATGTCATACTACTTAGGCCTATAAGTAAAGCAAGTGGAAGAAGGTATATTTATTTCTCAAGAAAACTATGCAAAGGAAGTTTTGAAGAAATTTTAAATGTTTGATTGCAATCCAGTGAAGACACCAATGGAGAGCGGATTGAAGTTGTCAAAGTTTGAAGATGGACAAAAGGAGGGCCCTTCTTTTTTCAAAAGCCTCGTTGGAAGCCTAAGATACTTAACATGTACAAGGCCTGATATTCTATATGCAGTTGGAGTAGTGAGTCGTTTCATGGAAGCTCCTACTACTACACACATAAAAGTGATTAAGACGATACTCCGCTACTTTAAAGGAACGCTTGATTATGGACTATTTTACTCTTCTTCTAATGATTTTGAACTATTTGGATTATGTGATAGCGACTTTGCAGGAGATATTGATGATAGAAAGAGTACTAGTGACTTTATATTTTTCATGAGAGAGTGTGCTTTTTCGTGGAGTTCAAAGAAGCAGCCTATTGTCACACTTTCAACATGTGAGGTTGAGTATGTAGCAGCAACATTTGGCACTTGTCATGCCATTTGGAATCTTCAGCTACTACAATGTATTCTCCCCCTTAGAAAAAGATACACATCTTTGTAACTTTGATTGCCAAGGCACAACCCCCCTGCAAAAGTAATCATAAACCACAAGTAGTTTTCTAGAATCAAGATCACCTGCCCTATATGCATCTGTGTATCCATCTAACATAGGCTGACCACCTCCAAAATATAAACACTCTTTGTAAGTTCCATTGAGATATCTAAGTATCCATTTCACTACATTTCAATTATCTTTATCAGGATTAAAGAGAGAATTGACTAACAACTCCAACGACATGAGCAATATTTGAGCTTGTGCATACCATAACATACATCAAACTACCAACTGCGGATGCATAAGGAACTTTCTTCATCTCTTCTTTGTCTTTTTCTCTTGTAGGACATTGTTCGGAATTCAATTTGAAGTGCCTAGCAGGTTTGCAATTGTTCACGTTAAATCTCTCTATCACCTTTTCAATGTAATTGTGTTGAGACAACCACATTTTACCATTCTTCCTATCACAAGTAATTCTCATGCCAAGGATTTTCTTTGGAGGACCCACATCCTTTATTTCAAAAGATATCATGACCAACAATCAACATGTCATCAACATATAATAAGAAAATAATGAAATCATCATCATAGAACTTCTTTACAAACACATAATGGCAAGAAGTAGTTTTACCATACCTATACTACTCCATAAAAGAACCAAATTTCTTATACCATTGTCTCCATACCTGTTTGAGCCCATACAAGTTTTTCTTCAATTTTTACACAAGTTGCTCTTTACCTTTGACTTAGAAACCCTTATATTGCTTCATATAAATCTCTTCCTTCAAGTCGCCATGAAGGAATGTCATCTTCATATCTAGTTGTTCAAATTCTTGGTTCAAACTATCTAATAACCAAAGCACTACTCGGATAAAGGACATCTTCAATACATGTTAGAAAATTTCTTCAAAGTTAATATACCTTTTATCGTATTAAATCCTTTAACAATCAATCTTTCTTTGTATCTAGGTTGGGAGTTATTCTCTTCTTCCTTTATCTTGTATCCCCATTGGTTTTTTTAGTGTTTTTCTGTCCTTAGGCAATTTCACCAACTCAAATGTATGATTCTCATGCAAAAAAATTCATTTCCTCTGGAATGGCCTTCAAATACTTTTCCTTATCAACGTTTGCAATGGCCTCTTGGTAGTACTCTAGCTCTCCACTATCAGTGATCATCACATACTCATGGCCTCTGGGAAGGTTGGTTCTCTCTATTAGACCTTCTCAATTAAGGCTAAATATGTGGCTCAAGTGGAACTTGCTCATCATGGTGAAGTACATGATCATCAATTACATTCTCATAATCTACTTGTATAAGTCCGCATCAACAAAAATTTCAGTAGGGGGTTAAGGCACAACATCAATGTACCTTCTGGAATTTGATTTTTGTTTCTTAGCTTTATCAAAGTCTTCAATTTTCTAGTCTTCAAGAAATATCACGTCTCGACTCTGATAATTTTCTTGCCAACCAGATCCCACAGTCTATAACCAAATTCTTCATCGCCATAACTCTTGAATACACACTATTTGAATTTTCTATCAAGCTTGGAGCTCTCATCTCTTGGAACATGAACAAAACATCTGCATCTGAACACTCTTAAATGACCATAAGAGACATCTTTTCTTATCCATACTTTGTTTGGCACATCACCATCAAGTAAAATACAAGGAGAAAGATTTATCAAATCTACTGCAGTTTTCATTGCTTCACCTCAAAAGGTGTTCGATAATTTTGTATGAGATAGCATACACCTGATTTTATCGTTAATAGTATGATTCATTATCTCTGCAACTTCATTATGTTGAGGAGTCTTTGGAACTATCTTTTCAAGCCTGATTTTATGTTGTTTGCAATACTCTTCAAATAGACCTATGTATTCACCACCATTATTTGATCGAACACGTTTCAATTTCCTTCCCTTCTCTATTTCAACACTAGCATGAAAGTGCTTGAAAACTCCTAGTATCTAGTCTTTAGATTTCAAAGGATCGCCTACCGTTTTCTAGAGTGTTGTTAATAAAGTAACAAAATATGATGCACCACCAAGAGATTTACTATTCATCATGCAAATATTTGTATGAACTAAATCAAAAATAGTTTTCTTTCTATGAAGACCAGAGTTATGAGTAGAAACTCTGTTGTTATCCAGCAAAACAATGAGTGCAAATATTTAGAGGTGTACCTTTCGCTAAAAGAAAACTTTTCTTCCCAAGGATGTTGAGTCCTTTCACACTCACGTGACTAAGGCACATATGACAAAAATAAAATATGTGTCTTCAACTGCATTCACCCATTTCTTGCATAGCTTGATAGACATCTAGTAGAAAGTGGTAGAACTCTACTCTTTTGCCACCACTTGACACTCTATGGTAATTTTACATATACGACTATCACCAAAGTAAGTGTGATAACCCTAGATATCCAAGAATTTCACCGAAATCAAGTTGAGATGAATATCAGGAACATATCTCATATTCTTCAATTGATGCTTGCATCCAATACTTGTTTCAACCCAAATATCTCCCACACCAATAATTTTACAAATTCCTTCATTTCCTATTTTTGGCGTGCCAAAATCACCAATAATGTTAGATGAGAATAAATTATGCTTAAGAGTGACATGATATGAGGCACCTGCATCAATAATCCAAGTTGAATTCTGACATGCAAATTTTATGGAATTATCATCACAAATAATGTAGACATCACTAACAGATGCAACTACAACTATATCTTTATCTTTTTTCTTCTTTTTATCTTTGTCTTTTTTCCTTGATTGATCTCTCTTAAGGAATCTAAAGTTTCTTTTCATTAGACCTGATTTTCCACAATTGTAGTGTATCACTACTTTTCTAATCCTCAACTTGCTTCTTGATTTGCTATGACTTTCTAAATAGTCGCGTCTATGGAAGTGTATGGATTGACTTCTCTTCCTGACTTTATAACTAGTGCGTTTAACTTTGAGGAAGAACCAATCAAACCATAATCCTTCCTCAAGCTTCTTCATTTAACATGGTCTATATTACCGTTGACATTTTCAACTTTCCATTTGGAGTTGAATTAGTCAACGTCACAACAGGGACTTCCCAATTGTCAGGCAAGAAACTTAGCTCAGAAAAAAAAAAAAAAATTAATATTCAATTGATTCAATGTATTTTGAAAAAAAATTTAATATTCAATTGAACCAATGTAACAACGCTTGCAGCTCATCATCCAATTTAATATTCAATTGATTCAATGTATTTTGAAAAAAAAAAATTATGCTCTACCATTGAATCCTCACCTTTATGCTTCATATTCACCAACTTTCAAGTCAACCATGCTTTATTTTGCACGTTCTTCCGCTCTTACAACTCTTTTAATTTATCCCATATTTTCTTAGCATTTGTTTCAATTTCTACTTGTGTATATATACTCTGATCCAACCACTGTTTGATCAAGGCAACCACCTTTCTATTCTTTTTCCAATCACCATCAGATTTATCTTTCGGTTTAGTGGTGTCCCCTCAATAGGATCATACAATTCTTAACTATATAACATATCTTCCATGAGGGTATTCCAAAGTGTATAATTAGTAGAGTTTAGCTTAATCATATTTCGAACCTTTATTTTCCTCCTCCATTTAAATGCACAAATCAAACCGACCAAGGCTTTAATACCACTTTGTTTGAAAAAACTAAAGATAATTATCTCAACAATGCGAATTATTTTTCCCTTACTTGTGAAGATAAAGGGCCAAATATAAAATACAATTTCATAGAACAATAACAATTGGTAGAAAAATTAAACAGCAGACACATCACAATTTGTAATGTGGAAAACTTTCCACTAAATACGAGAAGAAAAATCACGGGACCTAGTCTAGTTAAACCTTCCACTAAAATAAATAATCGATAGATCCGAGTCTTCCTAGTAACACTAGGAAACATCAATTAACAAATAGTCATCATCGTATATGAAAACCAAATAAAAACAAACAACCTTCCACAAAAGTGGGTATCCCAAACTAACTCCCAAGAAGGTAAAGCAACTAGCAATATATATCAAAAGAACAAACTAAGTGGTAGAAATAACATACTAAAATTGTATATGAAACAGAGCTATTTTCTACACATCCATTACCATCGAAACCCAAATCTCTTATCATCTTCTCTATTGTTGTTGCTCACGAGCTACTTCTTTTGTTTTCTTTACTCGCAGCTACTATAGCCGTTTGAAAAGCCCATTAAGATTCAAAGCCCATTAAGACATACATTCACTTGTCTTGTATTAATTCTTTTTTTGTCTTTTAATAATACTAGTGATAAAATTAGTGGGTTAAACTCACTCAACACTTAAATGTGTCTATATATAGTAAATGATAGATGATAAATGCTTAATTGATAATGCTATGTGAATACATATTATGCGTTAACATGTTCAAATGGGTCTATGTAAAAATGTGATTATGCGAATTTATGTATAAAGATGAATATAGATTGGATACGTACATGTGAATAAATGAACTTATCTATAAAATGAAGATGTGACTACTTATTCGTTTTTCTTTTCTCTTCCTCGACATTTCATCTTAGACACATAGTGAGAATTAACTGAAACCCTTATTCACAAGTAGAAATAGAAAAACAACATGGGAGGGAGACAAAGAAATGCGAAATGTCCGGTTTTAATTATCTTTGTAATCCTTCACCACATTTTTTTTTTCTTAAAATATAAACAAAAGGAAAAAAAGGAAACTAGTGGACACACCTTCTCTTGCTTAAATTCAAGCATTCAAAATAAGAGATGATAGTTCTTACCCACGTGAATTCTCCACCATAATCTTCAATCATTTATTTTCCAGACTAAATAAGGGTAATGATTAAACGGTAGAACCCTTTCATTTACCAGCAAAAAGTTTCTCCATCAATATTCATAAAATACAAAAAATGAAACATTGTTTACGAGCACTCCTTAACTTTAGGCTTTGCGTAGGTTTATTTTAATTTTGTTAGAAGGTGATATATATATTTTTTTTAATGTATTAATTTTATAAATTTTTATAGTTATAAGGAGAATAAATGGAATAAAAAAAATTGTAGAGTATGTAATTAAATGAGTATTTTTACTCTTAAAATAATGATAAAACACTACGTGAAAAAGCGCATTTTACAGCGATTTTTTTAAACAATGTCTTGTAAAAGTTTAATCATAAAAAATTAACAATTTTTTTGGGGATGGAAAAATTATTATTAATCAAAGTTGAATTAATAACATTTTACAACCGTTTCGAGTTAAATTTGAACTCTATCTACAATATCAAATTTGTACTATTTAGCTGACACCTCATAGTCCATGGACATAAAATATTGATCATGATTTAAATGATAAATTATATAATTGTTAATCGTAAACTCTATTTTTATTATAATATATAAGTTATGTGTGGATTTTTAAAATTTTAACATTTTTTCCTACACATTTTAAAATGTTTCGAAATAATGCTCACGACAAATATATGCATTGATAAATAACAAGACAAAGAAAACACAAATGTTTTTATTAGATTGATTAATTGTTATTTGTTATGGTAAATATTTGTGATGACACAATAATAATAATAATAATAATAATAATAATAATAATAATAATAATAATAATACAAAAGTTGTATATTGACTATTTTTAATGTCTAAATAAATATTTTAAAGTATTTGAACGTTTTATCAACTATATTGCAAACATTTATTAAACTATTTTTGTTTCAATATTTATTTATTTAACTAATTTGGTGTAAACCTAATTAGATTGTCTATTTATAATTGATTATTGGTTTTTAAGTTGTGATGATTATGTTTTTATATATTTTGTGGTCATTTAAGGTGGTTGATATATTTTAATAATTTAAAAGTAATTAAAATATTGTGATGTATTTATATGTAATGAATTATTAAGAGTGACTTAATATGAAATTAAGTTTGTAGTAGGAGTTATGTTTTTTATTGTTGGTTTTTCAATCATAGAGATGTATGTAAATATATGGTATAATGAAAAATAGAGAGTGAATATACTTTTAATTTTTTCAATCATAGTTTTTTGTTTAAAGATATTGTATTTTCTTCATTGTTTGTCATATCTTCTTCCTATTTTTTTTATTGAGGAGTTATCTTGTCTTCACTACTTTTCAAATTTATTTATTATTATTTTTATATATGCATTACAACCAAAAGAATATTGATTAAAATTGACACTCTATATGATGTAATCTTTGGTTGTCCAAATAAGAAATTGGTGTGAATTGTGAAAGAAATTGTGTGAAGTCATGTTCCCATATGCCACTCAATGGTTAGGGCTTATGGTCAAAAGGCTAACAGAACAAATTTCATATGCTAATTGATATTGTATACACTAAAGGGATGATGGCCATGAACAAATCTCATTCATTTTGTCATATTGCTTTTAAGCAAGGCCGAATCGTTCTACATATTTTTCACAAGAAGAGTGCACTACTTGCTGATGTTTAAATGAATGATAGATCTGCTACAATACATTTATGATCAAAATGATGCACCCCAATTTTTAGCCACCATAGGAAATTGCATAACACTTTATGAAATGTACATGTGCTTGACAAACCACGAACAAAAAATTACTTTAGTGGTGGGTAACTTATGCGTAGCAAAGGAAGCAGAAAAAGATTCTTGTATAATAAAATTAATTAAATGTTCTGATCAAATATCTATTATAATGAGACTAATTAAATGCAAATGAAACGAAAAAGATTCTTGTATAATAAGACTAATTAAATATTCTGTAACTGATCAAATATCTATTATAATTAGACTAATTAAATGTTCTGTAGCTCATAAAACATAACTATTATAATATGTGTGTTAAACAAAATGTGTATAAGAAAAAAGTCAATTTTAGGAGGTGGCATCTAGGAAAAATTGAGATGGCACAAATAACATTGCGTGGTATACAAGACTCTGATTTGTCAACGAAGTAATTTGCGAAGTTATTTTAATATATTATAATGAAAAATGTTATTTAAACACATTTCTAAACACAAATACAAACACATATACTGTATACGTATACATATTTTGGACAAATACATAATTAGTCATTTTGCTAGGGACAAATGAGTCATTTTGAAAACCCTTTCTCTCAAAAAACCATTTCTCTCACAAAACCCTTTCTCTCCTTCTCCATCTTCTTCTCTTTGTTTCTCCATCTTCTTCTCTTCGTTTCTCCGTCTTCTTCTCCACCAAGAGGAATTTTTGTCGCTTCTTCACGACCGAGAGAACGCTTCTGTCACTTCTTCGTTTCGAGAGGAATTTCTATCGTTTCTTTGTTTCTTCGTTTCGACATCTTCTTCTCCACTGAGAGGAATTTCTGTGCGTTTGGGTATTTCTTTACTTCTCTCTATCATTGATTTAGGGTTCCGTTGTTGTTCAATGTCAATTTAGGGTTTTTAGTTATTGATTTAGGGTTTCTATTTTTGCTTATTCGTTTAGGATTTTTGGGGTTTCTAGGGTTTCTATTTTTGCTTCTTCGTTTAGGGTTTTTAGGGTTTCTATTTTTGGTTGCTTTGTTTCTATTTTTGGTTTCTTTGTTTCTATTTTTGGCCAGGTTGATTGTTTTTGTAACATCCCGACCCTTACCGTTATCGGCGATGTTAGTCACGACCTTCTCGCCCCCCTATCCACCCAGTGGAAATAACGAGTTTTTGCCTTCCGTGGGATTCGAGCCCAGTACCTGGGAGCCCGATACTTGGGGGATAAGTACCGCCTCCACACAATCCCAGGTACCGGGCTCGAATCCCACGGAAGGCAAAAACTCATTATTTTCACTGGGTGGATACGGTAGGTATTGGGCTCGAATCCCACAGAAGGCAAAAACTCATTATTTTCACCGGGTAGATAGGGGGATGAGAAGGTCGTGAGGTAGCACTGTCGGTAACAATAATGGCCTGGGTGTTACATAAAAAGGCGCCTTTTTTGGGGTGTTACATAAAAAGGCACCTTTTTTGGGTGTTACATAAAAAGGCACCTTTTTTTTGTAACATCCCGACCCTTACCGTTATCGGCGATGTTAGTCACGACCTTCTCGTTTTTGCCTTCTGTGGGATTCGAGCCCGGTACCTAGGAGATAAGTACCGCCTCCACACAATCCCACTACTAATTGAGCCCTTCTAAAGTTATTAGTTAAAATAATTTGGATCTATAAATATATATTTTCCAATATTAAATTAGGTGTGGTAATTATTCGCCTTGTTCGACTTATTATAATAAAGTTGTTAGGTGTGGTAATTATTTGCCTTGTTCGACTTATTGTAGTAAAGTTGTTAGTAAGAATTATTTACTAGATGCATTTTTATCTCTAAAGCAAGAAGAACTTGGGCTAAGGGAGTTGAGCAGGGAGTTTGTGCCTTGTTTTTTATGAGGAAAGTTAACTATTAATAATAATAATAATAATAATAATAATAATAATAATAATAATAATATTTTCTCTCTTCTATTCCTTATCAGGCCCAACACTATCTACCCAATAATGTTCACTTTAAATTTTCCCTAAGGTCTAGAATATTTCTACACTCAGTAATAATAATTAGAAAGGAATACTGAAACCCTAGCCACCATCACAAACCCTATTTCACAAACCCTTTACAAACAAGATTCTGTAAAGAATACCAAAATCCTAGCCACCATCACCATCACCTCTTCTTCTTCGTGCATCAAAAGCTTGGAACTTCTTTTTCCTTGGGAACAACTTCTTGGGGCTTAGAGATTTGTACTAGGAAGAAAAGCGGTCAAGGTAATGGTTTTTCCCCACACAAATTATAGTTAGTCTGTTGGTTAGATGACATGAAATTAATAATTATGATTGCTTGCTTTTTGAAAGGAATAAATGTAGACTAATGAATTAAAATAATGAAACCCCAATCCTTTGCCTTAAGTTCATAATATAATATATTATTTTAAAGAAGTAAAGTATGAATTTTGATATTATATGTGATAAAGTTTTAATTTTTATGATAAATATAAAGTAAAGTATGGACTTTTATGTTATATATGATAAAGTTTTGATTTTTATGGCGAATATGAAGTAAAGTATGAATTTTATGTTATATGTAATAAAGTTTTCATTTTAATAATGAATATGAAAAAAGGGTTGAATTTGTATGTTATATGTGACAAAGTTCTATGATAATGTATATGAGTTGGAGTTGAATTTTGTTGTTATATATGTTAACATGCTAATCCTTATGGTGTGTATGATACCAAGTCTCGATTTTTGTGTGTATGTGGTGAAAGTTATGATTTTCATGATTATTTGTTTATGGATATGTGATACTCACGATAAGGATGTGTGGCATGTGATCTTCGTGATATGTGAATAAGATGATGATTTTAAAAAGTAATTTGAATGCATATGACATGATTCTTAACGGGCTGTGTGAGAATATATCTCTTTGATAATATATCATCATGTCATGGCATATGCATCTTCGTGGAAGTTGCCTTAGTGGCAGGTTTTCCTCATTGGTATGGGTGATCTTTCTCTGTGGAAGTTGCCTTAGTGGCAGATTTATATCCGGATCATATAGTTTTAGAAGCATGCATCATGTATATATTTTTGTTATACAACTTACCGGTTTGCGTTTTTTATTTTAAATTGGAAGTTTTTACTTTTATATATTTTGTGTTATTCTTCTATATGTTTAACTTTGGTTTGATGTGGATGATGGATAAAACTGACCCTTACAACAATATTTTAGGTACTAATGAGTTCAAGGAGATTCAAGAGTAGCTGATGAGTATTAACGTGACGCGAACGTGGGATAAAAATGGGTTTTCAATACAATTTTGTAATAATAGAATTGCTGGGATATTTCTATGTTTATTTTTAATCTTTTGTCACAGAAGTGGGTTCCCTTCCGTTAGGAATAATTGTTTTTTCATTGTTTTAGCTTTGAATAAACATTTTCTTAATAATATTAAATAAACGTTATTGTTTCTAATTATTTGAATGAATAAATGTTAGGCATTTAAAAAAAAAAAATTGTCGTAAATCTTTCTAAACAATATATTTTTAAGTAACGTTTTGGATCAAAAATTTGGGGCGTTACATTTGGTATCAGAGCAATAATCCTCGGAAATTTTGGGGTGGGACGATTATGTATGACCCATGTCTTGATTTATGTGTGATGATTTACTTTGGTATATATTTATTCCAGGATTTATTATTAATTTTTTTATATATATTTATATAGGGAAAATTAACAATATGCATTTGTATAAGATTTTAGAATCCCCATAATAGAAGAGAATGGTAAGACCATAAAAGTTGTATTAGTGAGATTCTGGCTAAGGAAAGACTTGGTTATTAAGTGGTCCGTCGAC
This sequence comes from Cicer yamashitae, assembly GCA_037974755.1. Taxonomy (NCBI): domain Eukaryota; kingdom Viridiplantae; phylum Streptophyta; class Magnoliopsida; order Fabales; family Fabaceae; genus Cicer; species Cicer yamashitae. Next base: position 23,109,790 of record JBBPBQ010000004.1, on the reverse strand, counting down.
CCACCTCTCTTTCCTAGGAACCCCTCTAGTATACGACTTACTGTGTGACCTGAACATACTGTATAACCGTCATATCGATTTAGCGGTTACCTTACCCTCTACTGAATCAGGAAAATGTAATTTGGTGCGCTTGCAATGCCCACTGAATGTGTTTAAAATGAACTTTAAGACCGATTTAATTTGTATCCCTCTAAATCATATGGGAGTAATTCTGGGAATGGATTGGTTGTCTAACAACTACGTCCTATTAGATTGTGCTCGACGGAATGTGATATTTCTAGATCCCGATATTTCGAAGTTCCTCTCAACCAACAGACTGAATTTTTCTCTAAAGGGGGGAGACCAAAAAATGTGTTTCTCAACTTAATCAGTATGAATCCAGAGGTTGTTGTCGATGATATCCCAGTGGTGAGGGATTTCTCTGAACTCTTTCCACCAAACGTACCAAGACTACCCCAGTTTGCGATGTCGAGTTTTCTATTGATGTTATTCCGGGTACGGGATCCATTTCTATGGCTCCTTACAGAATGGCCCCCTTAGAGCTATCAGAACTAAAGAACTAACTGGAAGAACTTTTGTCCAAACAATTCATTCGGCCTAGTGTGTTACCATGGGGAGCCCCTGTATTATTGGTCAAGAAGAAGGATGGAAAGTCGAGGCTGTGTGTTGATTACCGACAGCTCAACAAAGTCACAATAAAAAAACAGATACCCCTTACCCCCGCATTGATGACTTAATGGACCAACTCAGAGGGGCAGAGGTGTTTTCTAAGATTGATCTAAAGTCGGGATACCATCATATTCGAGTGAAAGAAGATGATATATCCAAGACAGCCTTTAGAACACGATATGAGGATTATGAGTACTTGGTGATGCCCTTTGGAGTGACCAATGCGCCAGCTATCTTCATGGATTATATGAACAGTATCTTCCGTCCATTCTTTGACAAGTTTGTGGGGATTTTTATTGATGACATCTTGATCTATTCCAAGAGTTAGGAGGAACGTGAGGAACATCTACATCAAGTTCTACAAATACTAAAGGAGCAACAACTATATGCCAATCTAGGAAAATGTAAATTTTGGTTGGAAGAAGTGAAGTTCTTGGGACATGTAATTTCTAAGGAAGGGATTGGTGTCGACCCATCCAAGGTAGAAGCCGTGATGGCATGGAAACAACTGCAAACAGTCACAACGATTAGAAGTTTTCTGGGTTTGGTCGGGTACTATAGGAGATTTATTGAGGGATTTGCCAAGATTGCTGCTCCATTGACACACCTTACGAGGAAGAACTAGATTTATGCTTGGACTGAGGTGTGTGAGAAAAGTTTCCAATTGATGAAAGAGAAGCTAACTACGTCCCCAGTGTTAGTGTTGTCATAACCAGAAGAGCCTTACGAGGTTTATTGTGATGCTTCCTATTAGGGTTTGGGTTATGTTCTGATGCAGAACAAACAAGTAGTGGCCTATGCCTCAAGGCAATTGAAGGTGCATGAAAATAATTATCCCACTCATGACTTCGAGTTAGCTGCAATTGTTTTTGCATTGAAAATTTGGAGACATTATTTATATGGGTGTAGTTTTGATGTATTCAGTAACCATAAGAGTTTGAAATATTTATTTGATCAAAAGGAACTTAACATTAGGCAGAGGAGATGGATGGAGTTCATTAAAGATTATGAGTTCACGTTGCATTACCATCTAGGGAAAGCAAACTTGGTAGCTGATGCCCTAAGCAGGAAGCGAGTTCATCTCTCGTTTGTAACAATGAAGAGGTTGGAGTTATTAGAGAAGTTCCGTGACTTGGATCTTTATTTGGATTCTGCATTGGAGAAACTACATTGTGGAATGATCGTTATAGATAGTGAATTGATGAATGAGATTAAAGTTCTCCAAGTTACAGACGCGTCGACTCAAGGGAAAAGGAAGTTGATCGAGGTCGGCAAGGCACCTGAATTCAAGGTGGGCCCCGACGATATTTTGAGATATAACGGACGTGTTTGTATACCCGACAATGCAGAATTGAGGAGCACTATCTTGGATGAGGCCCACAAAAGCAAGCTGAGTATTCACCCTGGTACCACCAAAATGTATAAAGACCTTAAGCTGAAGTTTTGGTGGCCAGGAATGAAGAAACAAGTAGCAGAATATGTTGCTTCGTGTTTGACTTGTGAAAAAGCTAAGGTAGAGCATCAGAACCTAGGGGGACTACTAATGCTATTAGATATACCAATATGGAAATGGGATAGTATATCCATGGATTTCGTGGTAGCATTGCCTAAGACTCAACGGAAGTTTGACTCCATTTGGGTAATTGTCGACAGGCTGACCAAATCTACCGATTTCATACCCGTGAGGACTACTTATGATGTGACTAAGCTTGAAGATATCTACATTGCCGAGATTGTCAGACTACATGGGGTACCGTCCAGCATTGTGTCGGATAGAGATCCGAAGTTCATTTCTCGTTTGTGGGGAGCAATACATGACGCGTTGGGTACTAAGTTGAGATTGAGTTCGGCCTATTACCCTCAAATTGATGGACAAACAGAAAGAACTATTCATACCTTGGAGGATTTACTAAGAGCGTGTATGTTGGATGATCGAGGAAGTTGGGATAATATGTTGCCTCTCGTTGAGTTCACCTATAACAACAGCTACCATGCGAGCATTGGGATGGCACCGTATGAAGCTCTGTATGAGCGTAAGTGCCAAACCCCCTTGTGTTCACCTATAACTCCTAAATTCGTTGGCTCATACCAGATCCTCCGACGTGTCGGTCTTGTAGCTTATCAGATTGCTTTGCCTCCAAATCTAGCCAAACTGCACGACGTGTTCCATGTGTCACAACTGAGGAAGTACATCGCTGATCCTTCCCATATTATCATGCCAAATGATATACAGTTGAAGGAGAATTTTTCGTTTGCAGTTCTGCCGCTGAGCTTTGCGGATAGGACTACTAAGCACTTACGAGGCAAAGAAATCGCTTTGGTCAAGGTGATTTGGGACCAAACGACTGGAGATGCAACTTAGGAATTAGAGGAAAAGATGAGAGAGTTCCACCCTAACCTTTTCATGTCTGACTAGTTTCGAGGACGAAACTAATTTTAAGGGGGTGAGTATTGTAACATCCTCTAAAATTATTAGTTAAAATAATTTGGATCTATAAATATATATTTTCCAATATTAAATTAGGTGTCGTAATTATTTGCCTTGTTCGACTTATTGTAGTAAAGTTGTTAGTAAGAATTATTTAGTAGATGTATCCTTAGCCACCATCACAAACCCTATCTCACAAACTCAAACAAGATTCTGTAAAGAGTACCAAAATCAAGATTCTGTAAAGAATACCAAAATCCTAGCCACCATCACCTCTTCTTTATGTAACACCCCGGCCATTACCGTTACCGGCAGTGCTACCTCACGACCTTCTCGTCCCCCCTATCTACCCAGTGAAAATAACGAGTTTTTGCCTTCCGTGGGATTCGAGCCCGGTACCTGGGGGATAAGTACCGCCTCCACACAGTTTTATTGCTTTATATTTTAGACATAATGATTTTGCTTTATATGCTTAAATGTTGATATTCCTTCCATTGTTTCCTTTGGTTGTTACTGATATTCTTTCCATTGTTGCTTTATATGCCTAAATGCTTTATATTTTAGACATAGTGATTTTGCTTTATATGCTTTATATGCCTAAATGATGTGTGGTGGAATGAATGTATAATATTTGATAGAGATATGGTAAGCACTAAACAAGTAGGTGGTAATATGGCTGCAATTTGCAAGTGACAGGCATTTTGATCTTTTTTGGCCAAAAGTCAGTGCTTGTAACAGCTGTTTTGTGTTCACTTTTCTGGCTTTTGTGTGGCCCTGATAATTGCCTTTAAATATTTAATATTACTGTGTTTATTAGATTTCATGGATAGTAAGCATAATTTCCCAATTTGTCATAATAAATGAAAAATATTAGTGTACTTATGTTTGATAATGTCACTTATTTGATAATGTTACATAATAAGCATAATTCAAGTATATTTTTGTCTATTATTTCAATTTAGACAAATTTTGTATCATAAATGAGCTATTTTATTTCAATGTTAATATTTTGGTATTTATTTTTCTACAGTTCTGATGCTTTAAGATATGGCACCAACAAATGAAAAAAATGTAAGGAATTTATAAACTAGTTGTATTTGTATTGTTGCAATTTATTTATCAATATTAACCATATATTCATACCTTTCAGATACGTATGAGACATGCATGTTTACCAAATTTGTTGCATGAAATCAACCTTCATTTGACAAATGCACATCGAACTCAAATTATGACAACTCCATTCAAGTGGGTTTTAGATATGCCAAAAAATTTACAAATTTCTGGTGCTCTGCTGTCGAAGTTGGCTAGAAGGTGGGATGGACGTAGTGGGGGGTTTAGGATTAGGGGTAGGATAGTTAATTTTACTCCAAGTGATGTATGTTTAGCTATAGGACTACCAATAGTAGGTGAGTCTTTGAAAGAATATGAAAATGAGGAATGTGATACATTGTTGTTGTTTAGAGGAAAAGAAGTAACTTGTGATATGATTAGTGTGTTGCTTCACATGTGTCATCAGGACAAAGTCAATTTTTGTAGACTTTATATACTCCTCGCCTTTGGCGAGTTCTATTTTCTCTAATCAGGGAGTCGAGTAAATACTCGTTATATTAAAATACTTGATGATTTAGAGTCTTTGCATAGCTACAATTGGGGTGTAGCTGTGTATAATGTTTTAGTTGAAAGTTTAAGTAAGATTGAAACTGTGTTGAAAGAGGGGAAGGTAGATTCGCAAACGCAATAACTGGTTGTGCAGCTGTCCTACGGGTATATATTTTATATCGTTTTATGTCACCATCTTCTATCTTATGTTGTCTTTAAATTAAAATACATTTATTAAGTATATTAATATTTGTTTTAGATCTGGGCGTTCAACCACTTGTCCTTGGGTGAAGCATCTGTTCCCAAGTTTAGATTTCTGAGATTTTTGAATTGGCCAATCTTACGGTGTCAGAAGAAAACAATATTAAAAGCATTTCAAAATAACGTGGTAAGCATTTATATTATTTGATTGTATAACTCATTTAATAATAATGTGTGTGTTTCAATTGTTTTTTCGTTTTGCAAGATAATCGAAGATTTAACTGCAACAAATGAAGAACTTGAATTTGACATGGTAAATAAAGCATTGCATAAACAAGAAAATCAGACTGTACGTTATATTGATTATCAACGATTGGTGGCGGAGCATAGGCAGTCCCAACGATTGGTGGCTTTATGCAAGAGATATAAGTCCAGTTATATAATTTTGCTACTTTATGTTGATGATATGTTAGTAGCAGGTTCAGATATGGACGAGATCAGAAACTTGAAAATGCAGTTGTCAAAAGAATTTGACATGAAGGACTTGGGTACTGCAAATAAGATCCTTTGAATGCAAATCACGAGAGATAAGCAAAAGAGAATTTTGTAGTTATCTCAAGAGGCGTACATCAACTGTGTTTTGCAAAGATTCAACATGGGTAACGCCAAACCGGTTAGCACACCTTTGGCCAGTCACTTTCGCCTAACCGAGGAACAATCACCTCAGACAGAAGAAGAAAGAGAATTGATGGCTAAGATTCCATATGCTTCAGCCGTTGGAAGTTTGATGTACGCAATGGTTTGTACAAGGCCAGACATTGGCCATGCAGTGGGAGTTGTTAGCAGGTTTATGTCAAATCCAGGTAAAGCTCATTGGGAAGCAGTAAAATAGGTTTTGAGATATCTACGAGCCACCACAGAAAAGTGTTTATACTTCAGCAACGGAGAAATGAAAGTGCAAGGCTACGTAGATGCAGACTTTGCAGGTGAGGTCGATCACCGAAGAAGTACCACTAGTTATATATTCACTGTAGGTACTACAGTAGTTAGTTGGATGTCGCAGATACAAAAGATTGTTACGTTTCATCCAAGAGCAACAGAAGCTAGCAAAGAGATGATATGGCTTCAAGGGTTATTAACAGAGTTGGGTTTCATCCAAGAGCAAAGTGCTTTGTATAGTGACAATCAGAGCGCAATACATCTGGCAAAGAATTCAGCATTTCATTCAAGAACAAAGCACATTGATCTTCGTTACCACTTCATCAGATCTCTGCTTGAGGATGAGGTGTTGGCATTGAAGAAAATTGAAGGAATTAGGAACCCAGCAGACATGTTGACAAAAGTAGTAACCATCGACAAACTGAAGTTGTGCTCAACTTCAGTTGGCCTGCTAGAGTAACAGACCAGAGAAGGCTGCTGCATGATCAAGGTGTGAAGACCGATTAAAATCAGTCTTCAAGTGGGAGATTGTTAAGACTTAGCTACTAAGCAAACTTACTAACTAAGTAAATTTAGTAACCAAGTAAGATTGCGTAACCAAGAAGCAAGTTTCTTAACCATGAAGGAAATTGCTTAGCCAAGAAGCAAGTTTCTTAACCATGAAGGAAATTGCTTAGCCAAGAAGCAAGTTTCTTAACCATGAAGGAAGTTGCTTAGCCATGAAGCAACTTGGACATTAAGAAACTTACTCATGAAGCAAGTGATCTAAATCACCTATAAATAGAGGTGATGGATGAAAAGTGAAATTCATTCCAACCTGAAGAGAATCCAAACATTGAGAGAATTTCAAGAGAGCTAGAAAGATTTCTAGGAGTGAGATTCTTGGGTGTAATTGGGTTTTGGGTAGTGAGAGATTGTGAGTGTTTGTAAACACGTTGTGTAAATTTCCCTTTTTCAATATAAAGGTCTGCAGCAGCCCAGAGACGTAGGCAGATTTAGCCGAACTCCGTTATCAAATTTGTGTGTTATTATTCAGTAGTTTTGCTTTCACTTTAATCTGACCACGGGAAATTTTGCGTAGTTTCCTAACACCATGTTGCAGGCTCCCAACAACATGCATTGTCATCATCATCAAGGTTGTCAACTCTGATACCTTCATCTTCAATAGTACCACAATCCATGAAATTTCAATTGATAGTGCAAATGTCACACAAAAACTACAAAAAATACTTCAATCCGATCATTAACCACTGTATGCACTTTAGTAACCAACAATTAGCACACCATTAAACACATAATATGAAATGTGTTAGACCTACCACTTTTAGACAGAAATAATTCATTAACCACCTATTGTACTTCACTAACCAATAATATTTACACTATTAACCTGAAACAAAAAATCAGAAAGGGTTCACAGCCCTAATTTAGACATTGATGAAACTTAATATTTAGACAAAAATAATTAACATGATTGATTAATAGTTCACAGCCCTAATTTTTAGACAATAATACGTCATTAACCACCTATTGTACTTCTTTAACCAATAAGGCTTATATTATTAACCAGAAGCAGAAAAACCAGGTATTAACCCAGCAAACCCAGAAAAACGTGTATGAATTAAAAAAAAAACAAAAACTTGAACCCAGAAAACCCAGAAAAATTTTCTCAATACTAATGTCTAAAAAATACTACACATTCTTAAAGTAAACAAGATAAGCAAACAACTCCATTAATAAATGAAAGACAAAATTTGAAACTCAACATTGTGGAAAAGAAGGAAATGAGAAGTTACCTTGCAAGGGAGGAGATAAGGAGGAGATAAGGTTGTTCAAGTTACTTCATAAAAAGGGGAAAAATTAAATGAAGAGAGAGATTGTGTGGGGACCACATGTATTTGTGTTTGTATTTGTGTTTATAATTGTGTTAAAATATCATTGCTCTATTATAATAGAAGTCAAAAGCAACAATATAAAAATAGATAATGAACATGTTGTGTTAGCATTCCCTATGTACAATATTGTAAAATTAACTTTGAGAGGAAAACCTACAAACACATAATCAATAATATACATAGCTTATTCAAAAGTCATTTTGACTTAAACAAACCAATATGTAGAGACACATAATCCATACTACACATAGCTTATTCTAAAGATTATTGCGAAGTAAGTATGGCATAAACAAACAATGTCTTAGACTCTTATAGCAACTAGCTTATGGATATTTAAAGACAAGAAATGAAAATTCACTGTCTTTTTTTCAATCGATATACAAATCATTGATTTTTTTTGGGTACATTTACAAATCATTGATTAAATTAACAATTGTAGGTACATTTCGACTGCTATTAGTTTTGAGATTGTCCAATAATTTACCTCTTTGTTTATAAGCCAATTAATACGTAGAGAGACCGCTGAAATTCAGCGTAAGTCATATGGCAATTTACTCTCTATAATTTGTAAATAAAAATATGAAGAAAAAAAAATTTAATCTAATGATACCTCAAGAAACCACTTTACCTACCCAGATTGGGAAATTATTACATTTGGGTAAAAAGCAATTACATAAACGAGAATACTAAAATTTTAAGATTTTTGATATCTACTTTTATGTTTAATGTAGAATTTTTACTCACATTTCAAACACCAAAAACCACTACCAACTAAAATGAGTACAAATTTGTTGGAGCACTGAGCGTGTATGATGTGAAAATGACACCGATTATATTAGCCATTTTGGAATGAATTATGTTACTGTCCTCTAGAGTAATTATTATATCTATCGATGTTCCATCATGAAATGATTCTCCAACTTACTATCTTTTCGCAAAAGTAATCCATAAATAAATCATTACTCTAAAAGTTATTATTATTTTCTTATGATGTAAGTGGTCTGAATTTCAACTAGGTACATACACAAAACCAGTTGTTGCACATTGGGTTATTAGTCAGGCTCCTCTCCTCCTTAGTAGAAAAGATAAGTGCAAAAGTGGCAAACATGTATATTATTATATGTTCATCAGTACGTAATAAATTAAAAGTTTGATATTACATAAACTTCTTTAACTATTACTCCAAAATTCAAAGAGGTCTTCATTCTTTCGCTGCTCTGCTTCACTTTCTAAGTTATTAAAAAATGGTTTCAGCTACTTCTCCTTCCCCTTCTAAGGTAAGCCTTTCAATCAAGTTTGTTTACTTTATACCTCTAAATTATAAAACTTATCACAAATTTCGCCACTAAACTTTCTCATGAATGAATCAAAAAATAATTTCATTATTTATTATCTTTTTTTAATAGTGTCTTTTGTTAGTAGTGTTTTTTTGTTTGTTGTAAAAATAGAATTGTTGCATCTGGTACACTTGCAGGGCCAGGAAGTAGAGTCAGAAAAAAAATGGGAGGAAAATGGCAGCTCTCGCAACGCCAAATGGTGGTACTCAACTTTCCATACTGTGACAGCTATGATAGGTGCAGGTGTTCTCAGCCTTCCCTATGCCATGGCATATCTTGGATGGTAAATAAAATGCAATGCAACTTACAATAGTTTATCTATCTATTTCAGAACGAAAAATAAAGATCATATGCCAGAATTTCACACCTTTTATTCTGTCATTTTTCTAAAAATCTTCACCATTCAACTTCCTTTTTATTGACTTTTAACGCATATTGTTGAGATATATTAGTGGATGAGATTTCGTTGTAGATTTTCTACAACTTTACATAGAATATTTATTATATGAAGTTCGAATACTCTAAGATTGGTGAAGTGGCCGTGGATACTGTAAATTCACGTGGATAGTTACTATCATAAATTTTTATGTTTTTTTATAAATAATTTACCGGATTTGTATGGAATAGGTGACGGTAACACGCAGATATGAGACATTAATGGAGATGTACATGATCACATAAAGATAGTGATTGACTTCTTGAATTAACATATTTGTCTCTTGATGAATGAGACTTAAAAACAGTGTTTTTTTATAGATGATGCTAATGAGGAGGCAAGTGGAAGCTGAAAGATTACTTTGTTGTTTACAGGGTTCCAGGGACCTTGATGTTGTTGCTATCTTGGAGCCTGACCTTAAACACAATGTGGCAAATGATTCAGCTCCATGAGTGTGTTCCTGGTACTCGATTCGATCGTTATGTTGATCTTGGTAAACATGCTTTTGGACCAAAACTTGGACCCTGGATTGTGCTTCCACAACAACTAATTGTTCAAATTGGGTGTGATATTGTATACATGGTCATTGGAGGAAAGTGTCTGAAGAAGTTTATGGAAATTGCATGCACTAATTGCACACAACTCAAACAATCATACTGGATTTTGATTTTTGGTGCCATTCATTTCTTTCTCTCTCAGCTTCCCAATTTCAATTCTGTTGCCTCGATTTCTTTAGCAGCAGCTGCAATGTCATTGAGGTAATAACTTGTGTGTTTAGTTATACAATATTAAAAATTGATTTTAACTCAAATGAGTTTTTTTAAGCAAGTCAACTGAATTTTATTTATAAATAAATTTAAACGAAAAATAAGTTGTTTATATACATTTATAAACAAGTGATTTTTATCAATTTATATTTAGATAGTTTAACTTGTAAAACAAAATTTAGAAAGTTTGGATCATAATTAATTTTACATAAGTATATGTGTGTGCTACTTTTACTAGATTTTAGAATTGAATGTTACAGCCAAAGCTAAAAATCTTAGTTTTTTTTTTGCTGATTTAAAAATCTTTGGATTTTAGATAAGTTTGAATATGAAAGTGAAACATAAAAAATTTGCTCAGCTAGCTTCACCTTTTAGATCCAAAAGTAGATTCCTGGGAAAAGTATTGTTTGGATTCTTCCTGAAAGAACCTATACATGTGAAAAGTATAAAGAGCTGTCCTTTGAACTGATAATTTAGTTGAGGCACAACTTTTAGACTGAAAGGTATAAATAAATTTACTATTCTGGTTATGTTTGTGTTGAAGCATAGTCACATTCCTATAGCTTAAAACTCGGCCGTTGGTTAGATAAAGCAGTACTTTCTGCTTGATTCGTGGAATCAAATCAAATCAAATAGAATAGATATTCCTATGATACATGGTGCATGTTTTTCCGATAACTAAAATTAATTTTAATTTAAAGTGATATTTTTTAAAAAAAAAAACATGAAGTTGTAATTTTTAACTTTTGAATTTAAATGTGATATTTTAACAAAAAATTATTGTTTAATTTATTTTTATATTAATTTACAATGCTTAATATTACATGTGTTACAAATTATATTTTTACGGTGTTTTTCTATGTTGCATTCGAAAAATCAAATTGTGAGTAAACAACATGATGTACCAGGAATGAAAATTGGCCACGTGTAATAGTTCAAATATATAAATTAAAAATAAAAATATTAATAATTAATTTAAAAAAAATATGTATGAATTTATCTCAAGAATAATTTTTTGTAATTTATATAATCTAAAAATAAAAAAATAAAAAAAAACTATTGAAATTAAGTTTTTTAAAAATAAAATTACAATTACAAATATTAATATTAATTTAAATTTAATAATTAATAAAAAAATTACACCAATTCAGTTGATAAAAAAAAAATAATAATAATAACATTAAATGTTTACCCGAAAGTAAAGCGGGCTTAACTTGTTCTATTGTCCCTGCAGCTATTCAACTATAGCCTGGGTGGCTTGCTTAGCTAGAGGTCGAATTGAAAATGTGAGCTATGCATACAAGCAAACAAGTACAAGTGATTTAATTTTCCGAGTGTTCAATGCACTCGGTCAAATTTCATTTGCATTTGCTGGTCATGCAGTGGCACTTGAAATTCAGGCTACAATTCCATCAACACCTGAAAAACCTTCAAAAATACCTATGTGGAAAGGTGCTATTGGTGCCTATATCATAAATGCAATATGCTATTTCCCAGTTGCACTTATAGGATATTGGGCATTTGGAAGAGAAGTTGATGATAATGTGCTTATGTCACTTGAAAAACCAGCATGGCTCATTGCCTCGGCTAACTTGATGGTATTCATTCATGTTGTTGGAAGCTACCAAGTTTATGCTATGCCTGTCTTTGATTTGATTGAGAGGATGATGATCAAAACATTCAATTTCCCTTCAGGACTACCTCTCAGACTTGTTGCTAGATCTTCTTATGTTGGTGAGAAAAATTTATATTAATATATCCAAAATAATCCATGCTATCACCAAAAAAATATTTATTTTTTAATGTTCTTTTTTTTTTGTGTGTGTATAGCAGAGAGAAAGGGTTGGGATATTTGTTCTTTTTTATATTTTTTTTAAATTAAATTTATTTTTAATTTCGTTAAAATATCTTTATATCAATTTTAATTCATACAAATTGTTTTCATGATCTTTAGTCTCAAATTTAGCGAGTTTAAGATAAATGAAATCTTAAAGTTTAATGAATATTTATACATGGTTTTGATTTTCCTCTCTCTGATAGCCTTTGTGGGATTGGAACCCACAATTTACGAATCCAAAAGCTGTCCTTTCTGACATTAACGAGAGTAAGAAAATGAAAATATTTGATTATTTTTTAAAGAAAAAAAACTGATTTAAATTTTTAAACTGTTGTTTACTGTCCAACATAGACTGAACTGAAGAAAATTTTTATTCATTTTGCAGCTCTAGTTATTAACATATTTAATTACTTTTTATTTTCTAAGTAACCACATCTTGTTAATATGTTGCAGCTTTTACACTTTTTATTGGGGTTACGTTCCCTTTCTTCGGTGATCTTCTTGGGTTCTTTGGTGGATTTGGTTTTGCTCCCACTTCATATTTTGTAAGGCTCTTTTATACAATACAAAAATTTATTTATTCAAAACATAGGAGATCAATTAATTAATAATCTGGTGTTGCTCATCTACTGTTTCAGCTTCCTAGTATAATGTGGCTAATAATCAAGAAACCGAAGAGATTTAGCATCAACTGGTTCATCAATTGGGTCAGAAGTAGTAATTAATTTACATTAGCAACTTTTCTTTCTAAATTCATTCATTAATGTATGTACCAATTGATTAATTTGTGTTTTATAGGCTGCAATATACATTGGTGTGTGCATTATGCTGGCATCAACGGTCGGTGGCTTTAGGAATATCATTGCTGATGCCTCAACTTATAGATTCTACACCTAATTATCACCATATTATATGTCATTGCAATATATAAGTGTGTGTGGCACCTGCAATTCATAGAGTTAATTAGGAATTTAGGACGGACTAATAAGCCTTTTTACTATCCTTCTTTGTGTCACATTTTATATTTTGTCATGTTTACAGGTTAAGTATTTGTCAAACTGCTTCGTTTTGTAATTTTTTTTCCGGGATAGTGGTACCTCATGTTCGAGTTCAAGTTTAACTTGCCTCACCAACCACAAAATTTGGGTTCAAATGGTAATCCGTATGGATGGCAAAATGGGCTGATCAGCTTCACTGTGCGGGGTCGGTCAACTATTACTAACAGTTGAAAATATTACCCAACTCCTTTACAAGTTAGGCTAGTGGGTTGGTAGGCCGTCTCTCAACTTTTTAATTTCCTTTATTAATTAATAAATTCATAAAAATTATAGAAAAGTGTAATTAAAGATTATTCAAGGAAACAAAAATATAAAACTAATGAGTCAAACAAAAATATAAAAATTATCATTCTAATATTTATGATTCATCATCTAAAACTATAGAATATGCCATTAAAAGTTAATGACTTCGCCATACCAATTCACAAACTATTAGAAACATGAAGGTAAAATTCATGAAACAATTCAACCTTAACAAAGTCCTCTAATATTTTGTGAATCGGTACGTAATTATTCGCCAAACAACGTAGAAAATATTAATATTTATACCAACCCTAAAATCAATTACTTATTAGATTAATTGAGTTGGGTTAAAAAATAATTGATCTACAACATTTATTTAAAACTTAATAAAAACAAATATTTTCCAATCTACACATACACACACTCGACAATTCAAATCTTTATGGAAGAAATTTTTTTTATCTTTCAAGTTCTATCACTCAATCATTAGAGTACAAAAAATTTGAGTTAATAAAGCACTCTAAACTTCTTCTTTAAGCTCAGTCCAAAAGTAATTAAAGAGAGTAACATTTTTAACTCCAAACATATTAATTTCATAATCTAACTATTTGCTCAAACTCATTAACTTAGTTAAAATTTCAACTTTTTCACAACTTTAACAACTCTAAATTTTCTTGTAAAGTTTCAACTTCAGTTCAAACTCATTTATTTGAAAACAACTCATTTTGTAACTCAAATACGTAAAAAAATGGTTTAGCCAACTCCAACAAAAATTTGAGGGTTTCTTTTCTTCTTTTTTTTCCTAATCATTATTACAACATCAATAACAAGGAGATTAATTTTTTTTTCCCAAAACACCATTAACAATATACATTACTAACAACTTTAAGAACCTAGAAATTTTGAAAGCAAACATCATTCATCATGCCATTTCATTGCTGAAACAAGGAGAAAGAAAGAAGCTTTTCAATTTGTTTTCAAATTCATACATTAAACAAGTTTCATACAAGATGAATCTTAACTTTTAGAAGGAAAAAAATGAAAACATTTCCTATAAAGAATAAAGACAAGGGTAATTTCGTCCATGAAGAGAGGGAAAGGAAAAGAAAAGTTTCTCACCTCAAAAACTATATCAATAGCACCACCAAGCAACAAGGAACAACTTTGATTCACAACTCTACTTGAAATTATTCTTGGTTGGTTTTGAAATAGATGATTTGTGTGTTTTTTTCTACTTCCAACATTTGAAAAACAAACCCAAGGGAAGAGATGATGATGCTGGCGTGAAATGGAAATATGGGAGAGGAAATTTGCTTTATATTTTTCAATAAAATGAGGTACTTGGTCCCCAAGGCTCTCTAATATAAATAAGCTAAATAGCATCTGCGGTTTCTTAACTTAATTTCAATTAACGTTTTAACCCTTTATCTTTTTTTTCCCCCGATTTGGTCCTTTATTTTAATTTTAAGTGACAATTTGATCTTTTATGTTTTAAAATGTCAACAATGTTATCCTTTTTTTTACAAAACTTCAAAAAATTCATCAAAATTTTCAAATAAAACCCATAAAATTAATTATCATCTTCAATATAATGCAAATTTCATCAAATGCATAATTCAAATATTCAAATAAACTCATATTTCCATCTCCAACAACATCAAATTCATCAAATAAAGAATGAAAATATGAGTTTATTTAAAGATTTAAGTTATGAATTTGATGAAATTTGCATTATATTGAAGATGATAATTAATTTTATGGGTTTTGTTTGAAAAATTTGATGAATTTTTTGAATTTTTGTAAAAAAAAAGGATAACATTGTTGACATTTTAAAACATAAAAGATCAAATTGTCACTTAAAATTAAAATAAAGGACCAAATCGGAAAAAAAAAAGATAAAGGATTAAAACGTTAACTGAAATTAAGTTAAGGGACCGTGGGTGCTATTTAGCCTATAAATAATATAGTTTAATCTTAAACACTCATTTAACTCTAAAATATCCTACTACTTTTTGAACATAATATCTAGAATAGTAAAATATCTAACTTATTTTATGAACCATCACTCACTTCCCAATCTACTCTAGTAAAAATATTTACTCTCGTCGCAACTCAACTGACAGATAAATTTATCAGTAACATGTGACATCTTAAAACTTTTGTCGATAATAAATTCTCAGTAACTTAATTAAACTATTCTCTAATAAATAATTTTAATTTGGTCTCAAAATATATCATTCAAGTTGAAATGACTAGATGTAGCTACTGTGCTGGTGGTGAACCAGGATAAATTGTTTGTGTTATTCTATTTTGTTTTTGTTCATCTTCCTTGTTTTCCTTACTGTAGCTTAGTCACATTAAAAAAGATTTTAAAAAGAAACACAATTCAATTCCCCCTTTTCTTGTGTTTCCTATTCTAAAATTGGCATCAGAGTTCGGTCTCAAAGTTGAACACTTAACCGTGTTTGAGAAAAGATCTATTATTATGACTAACTATGGTGAAGAAGTTACATGTGGAAACGTTTATAGGCCTCCCTTGTTTGATGGAGAAATATTCGAGTACTGGAAAGATAAACTCAGAAGCTTCTACATCTCCCACAATTCTGAACTCCAGGACATAGTTGAAGATGGATATGAGGCTCCAAAAGGTGCAGCTAGTGTTGAAATATTCAGAAAGGATTGTGACACTGATCAAAAGAAACAAATCTCAGGTTGTGTTTTGAGAAGATTTGACTTGTAGGGTCAATGTGTGGTTATCCTTAAAAAGTCTGTAGGTTCAGACTATTTTGAGAAAACTCACTTGTAGGGTCAAGTGTGGTGTAATTCAAGTTTTGAATTATTGGACAAATATTTCTTTGTGAAGACTGAACGTAGCTATCAAGTTGGTGGTGTACCAATATAAAATCTGGTGTGCTATATTTTACTTCTGCATACTTATATTGTTGCCTCTGATACTTTAAAATAGTTAAATCACTAGAACCATAATTAGTTTAAGAATTCATAAAACAATTAAATTTAGACAAACACAATTCAAGTCAGAAAACTAATAAGTGGATAAGTTATTCACTATTCACGTGGTCGTTTTCATGTTGGTTTCACTCAAATCAAACTTAGGGAACGGTATAAAATAGCGAATTTCATAATCAGTGAAGTCGGATATTTTAAAGAAAAAATAAAAACATTAAAATTATAAAAAAAAATAAAATAAAATGTGTTAAAATAATTTACTGAATCAACCACGGGTGCCAAATTGTTACCTCACGGCTGTGTTTCTTTCTTCCGTCCTTGCTGTAGCCGCTGCTTTGTTTTGTTGTTGTCATAAAACTAGGGATTTAAAATCCCTTTGTACTACACCAACATATGCCAAGCCCATTTCTAACACACTTTATTTTTCTTTTTATTTTACTTAAAACAAAATCAATAAGTATCAAAATTCATTTTTAGCATTTTTTATATACAAATTCATTTTCAAAACATTACTAATATTTCAAAATAATTATTTTATAAAATAGAATAATTAAAGTAATTAACAATTTAAATATATATTAATAGATAAAACTCTCATGATGAAAATTATTATTACAATTATTAAAATATTATTTTTTAAAATACTATCATCTTTAAAGAATAATTAAAATGGTAAAATATATAAATATAATATCAATACTTTGTATTAATTACTAAATCACAATAAATATGTATAAAATCACCATGCCATAGCAAGTATATAAAAATAAATGAAATCAATCACAATATTACTAATATATTAAGATAATTATTTATAAAATACATAACTAAAATAGGAAATAGTCGGAATAATTAAAATATAACTAGACACACACTTATCATTTACTCAAAATACACATGAAAATATCACCACAAATATTTGATGTACATCTACACGTAAAATTGTCTAAACTCTTATTCCTTAAAATACTTATATTAAATTGAAATTGTTTTTAGAAAAATAAATAAAGTCATTAAACATAATATTTATAATTTATATTACTCAATAAATCAAATATGTATACAATTATCAAACCATAGGAAATCCACATATAAAGAAAATTAACCAACATATATTCTAAAATAATTTTAAAACCAAATTAATTCTTTAAAATTCTATTTAATTAATAAAATAATTTATTATAAAATTTAGGGTGTTACACTACAAGTACCAACATAACACTCACAATGTTTCTAAACCTTTTTCTAAAAAATTTGACATGACCTCTTTGATTATAAATGTTTTCCTTAAAAACTTCCATCATAACAATATAATTATTCAGAATCCTCATCGTCGCTAACTCGGAATCAACACTCTCAATTCCGTTTTAAAACTAAAAGCGCTAATTACCTAAACATAGAATTTTAAACACTTTTTCTCAAAGTTGTATACTTAAATTCAAAGACATTTATCAGAAGAAAAAAAAAATTGAAAGCGTCACTACGCCAAAAATGACATTTTATAGCGCGTCTTTTACAGCGCTTATTAAATACAAGCGCTGTTGTATAATTTTTTAAAAATAACGGAGGCTACAACAGCGCTTTTTTTACAAGTGCTGTAAAAAAAGCGCTGTAGTAGGGTCATATAGGGTCACATATGCTTGCACATAATGTTTACAACTATTTTACAACGCTTTTTTAGAAAGCGCTGTAAATTCAAGCTCTCTCACATAGCCTTTTACAGCGCTTTTTGAGCGTTTAAACACAAGCGCTGTAAAATGTAGCGCTCCCACCTTATGTTACATAGCTTTTAAAGCGCTTCTTGTGTAAGCACGGTAAAAGCCTTACGCTTTCTCATAATCAAATGACCTATTACAGCACTTTTGATAAAAGCGTTGTAATAGGCTTGCCCTTTCACATTTTTATAGGACCTATTAGAGCGCTTCTTAAACAAGCGCTGTAAAATCATTCATTTTAAATAAAAAACATTCACTTTAAGTAAATAAAAACAAATTTAAAAAAAATTTAATACGTTGTCCAAACCCTACGAACTCTCATCTCCCCTCCCCTGCGAACCCTCCTGTGCGCCCATCTACAAATTGATTTACCTTCTTCCTCCTTTAAAACAAATTGATTATCAACGTTGTCTTAGGTACTTTATTTTATTTATTTGTTGTTGTCACTAATTCAAACTGATAAATTGTTACATGATATTAGATATGTTCTCATGATATATATGTTCTGTTTTGAAATCAATTAATCTTGGACCAATATTATAAGATATGTGTATTATCAATATATAGGTCATATATATCAAACTTGAAATCATGCTTATTGTGTAACTGCATTTATATATATAGGTCATATAAATGGACCGGAAATGGATGTGTGCCAATCGATTGACAAAAGAGTATGAAAATGGAGTGAAGGAGTTTATTGAGTTTGCAGTGATGAATGCAAAAGATCCAAATAGAGTCGTTTGTCCTTGTTTAAAATGTTGTTTTGGAAAACGCATTAGAGCAGATGAATTGGAAGGACATTTAGTATGGTATGGAATTGATCAAAGCTATACATGTTGGATAAGACATGGTGAGAAAATCAATGCAAACACTCACACAGATACATATGTTTCAACTGATTTCGACACAGATACATATAAGCCGGACCGAGTTGAGGAGATTGCAAAAGCAGTTGAAGAAGATCTTCGTGATTGTCCTAAAATGTTTGAGAGCTTGTTGAGTGATGTAGAGAAACCATTATATAATGGTTGTACTAAATTCACAAGACTTTCGGCGATACTAAAGTTGTACAACTTAAAAGCGAGTAATGGATGGTCTGATAAAAGCTTCACAGAATTACTAACACTCTTAAAAGATATGCTGCCAGATGATAATGAACTTCCCAGTAGAACCTACGAGGCTAAACAAATTTTGTGCTCTATTGGTATGAGTTATGAAAGGATTCATGCGTATCCTAATGATTGCATTTTATTTCGAAATGAATATGAATTACTAAAGTTATGCATTTTAGTTCAAGTTCAAACAGTTTAACTAATTAGCTTGAACTTAAAAACAATTTAAGTTCAAGTTATACATGTAATTTAGCTTGAACTTGACCTGATCAGTTAAACACAATTTGGAAGAAAAAATAATTTAACTAATTTGGAAGAAAATAAATTATTACAGGGCTTATGAAAAAATAATTTAACTAATTTGGAAGAAAATAAATTATTAGAGGGCTCATGAAAAAATAATTTAAGGAGGTCTTTTACAGCGCTTTCCTCATAAGCGCTGTAAAAGGTTCACACAGCCTTTGGACATGATAAAATAAAGAGTCATTTCATATATAAAACCCGATTACAACGCTTATCTAAAAAAGCGCTGTAATAGGGTTAAAAAAATAAAATAAGGAGGTCTTTTACAGCGCTTTCTTCATAAGCGTTGTAAAAGGGTCACACAGCCTTTGGACATGATAAAACAAAGAGGCATTTCATATATAAAACCCTATTACAGCGCTTTTCTAAAAAAGCGTTGTAATAGGGTTAAAAAAATATAATAAGGAGGTCTTTTACAACGCTATCTTCATAAGCGCTGTAAAAGGGATCACACAATCTTTGGACATGATAAAACAAAGATGCATTTTATATATAAAACCCTATTACAGCGCTCTTCTAAAAAAGCGTTGTAAAAGGCTTTTAAAAAAATAAAATAAGGAGGTCTTTTACAGCGCTTTCTTCATAAGCGCTGTAAAAGGGTCACACAGCGTTTGCATATAATAAAACAAAGAGGCATTTTAAAGCGCTTTTTGTAAAAGCGCTGTAAAAGGCTTTTAAAAAAATAAAAAAAAGGAGGTCTTTTACAACGCTTTTTCACAAGCGCTTTAAAAGGCTTATAAAAAAGCGCTGTAGTAGGCTTTTAAAAAAAAATGATGAGACCTATTACAGCGCTTTTTCAAAAAAGCGCTGTAATAGGGTTTTATATATAACAGTAAACCTCTTCAGTTTCATGTTCATTACGTAAATTTCATACGAGTGTTTTAGTTTCCTCTACGTTCTCCTTCTCATTGCGAACCCTACGAACCCTACGAGAGTTTCAATTTTCCTTGTTTCTTCCTCATTACTTACTCTCATCCTACACCTACGATCGTACGTAAACATCATAAACATCAAGTAACCCCATTTTCATCCTCGTTTTCGTCTGCAAACCCCGTAACCCTATGATCGTTCGTAACCGTTCGTCCTCGTTTTCATCTTGCGCCGTTCGTCTGTGAACCCGTAACCCTAAGTATTAAAAAGAGCTATTTCAGGTATTGTATTTATTAGTTTTTTGTTTCACTAAAATGCATGTTAACTTATTTTGCTACGTACTTAGACTGAATTGAACTGCATGGTGATGTTGAACTGAACTGAACTGCATGTTGATGTTGAACTACATGTTGTATATAAATGGATACCAACAAGGAGTTAGATTGTCAAAATGAAGAAGTTGGCAACACTAAGACTTACAAAAATGAAGTCAAACGTGGTGCAACAATAATGCAAAATGTTATAAAAGCAAGAAGTACTAGGCAAAAATTTGAGGTATACTTTGTTTGTTGTTTTCTGTTTCTGCTGTTTATACTATACTGTGTTTGCTGTTTCCCTTGTTTGCTGTTTTATTATTCATATTCATAGCGTATTTTAATTTTTTACTAGATTGTTATTTTTTTATTTAGAATATTAGTAAGGCAAATCGCGAGAGGGCAAAAATTATTCCCCACCCATACAAGAAATATCGTATGGGATATGCTCGTCTAGAGCAAAAACTTGTAAGTAATTAAACATCACTTTTATTTAATTAATGTGGTATATTATAAACTATACTATCTAACTAATATTTTGTTTATGATCTTAACGATAATAGCTACAAGACACCAAATCCGATCAACCGTTGGGTCGTCATATATTGTGGAATGAAGCTCGTGTAAATAAAGACGGAGTGGTTGATAATGAAAATGTACAAAAAGTAATAGAACTTTGTGTAAGTATATTTATCACTTTAATATTTTTTAATATTGTATTTTAAAAATGTTATTGAACTTATCTTTTTAATCCTATGTGTATTTTAGGCGAATCGGAAAATCAAGAGGACAACAAGGCAAGTTGCAGGGACATATTAGGTAAAGTGTTTAATGTTCCTGAATATTCCGGCCGCGTGAGGGGGAAAAGATTTGGCGTAACTCCTAGAAGTTATTTTTCACAAGAGAAGCGCCAAAATCCATCTAACGAGGAAGTATTAGAGAAGATTAAAGTATTAACAGAGCAAGTGGCCCTCTTGGTGAAGACAAATAAAGACAAGCAACTTGCGGACCAGCCCCAACGTGAAATTCACATTGAGAGTGAAAACGCAAGTTGCAACGTTGGTCTCAACAGTCTTCCTGAGGTAATTAATTACTTAATAAAATAAGAAATTCATTAAAGTTAATTTTTTCACATACTTATGTATTAACCATTGATTTTAGGGGGTCACTCCATGCGTGCTATACTTATCCTCCCCTACTCATCGGAAGGTCGGAAAGGGAACATTGTGCAATGCTCCAGGCGAAGTATTGCACAACACACCAATCCCTGCGGGCCATGTTAAAGTATCGTCAGTTATTGCTTTGGAACCAAATGCACCGTTGCCTGTACCGGACAACGATGCAGATCTGAATTATTTGGGCGAAGCAATTGGCAGCTACGTGGCATGGCCCAAACATCTTGTTTCCCTTGACAAGGTATGTTTAATTAATTGAAATGTATGTTTAATTGATTATATTTAATTGCTGAATTTTTTCCAATGTTAACGTTAATTTCACATTTATTTAGATTCAAACAAAGTCTAATAAAGGGAATGATAAGAAGATTCCCAGAAATGAAACAGTCACATCGCCCGAAAAGGTTTGTAACATTTATTCTGTAAGGTTTGTCATTTTTTCTGATTCAATAAACTAACAATTTGATTAAACTCATTTTTTAAGATTCAATCTAATAAACCACCCGCACAACAAGCCAGCAAGCCAGCTGCCGCACCACGACTGGATGTTCGTGGCAAAAATAAAGCCGGCAAACCTCAAAAATTGGAGGGTAATAAAACTGGCAAACTGCAAAAGCTGGAGGGTAATAAAGCGGCCAAAGTTGTTGCTGCTAAAAAACTGGATTGTGTAAAATCAGTTGCTGCTCCTGCTCCTAAAATAAGTCAGCCACGACTTGCTCCATATGGGTCGTGTCTTGACATACAGGCAAAAAAAAATATGGGCAGCGACGATTCACGAATAATAAGCATGGATAAAGATCTATTTGGAGATGCGTATGAAGAATTTTTTGAAAAAGAGCACAGATACGAACTTCTCGACCATAAGGAGCTGAGTGCTACTGTTATGAGCATTTAGATGAGGTAAAAATTACTTTTCATCGCATTTATTTGTAATGAATTTAATTTATTGGTAATTAATCTAATTTGAAATTTTCATTGAAGGTTTTTGTATGAGAAGTTCGTGTGCGCACGCAGATTGTCAAATAAATTTTCATTCTTGTCTCCGCATAAGATTTCGATGCTTAAACACGATCCAGCGAATGTAAATAAATACGTTTTAGATATACTATTAGGAAATAAAGAGAAGGATAAGTTATTCCTTGCACCATATAATTCAGGGTACGTAATTATATATTCTATATTTATATCTTTTTTAATTTATGAGATCTTAATTTATTAGTTGTGTAAACTAAATTTTTGTTGTTGTAGGGCACATTGGGTGCTAATTGCAATCAATGCGACCTCTGAAGTTATATACTACCTAGATCCCTTGCACGACCATTACAACAATCGCTCCGAGATAAAGACTTTGTTCGACACGTAAGTAATATTCATTTATTTTATATATATATATATATAAATAATGTGTTTGTTAATGCTATAATAATCACATTTATTTATTCGATAGTGCTTTACAAGTTTTTCGAGCACAAAGAGGTGCGACAGTGTCGAAGCTAAAGTCAAATAACATCACATGGATTCCAATAAAGGTTTGAAATATATGCTTTTAAATTTCACTTACAATCAATGCACAATTAAATAATTATTGACTTATATGTTTTATTTTATAGTGCCCTTGTCAAACTATCAACATCGACTGTGGGTACTATGTATTGTGATTCATGAAGGAGATTGTTGATAAGAATCAAATTATAATCCCAGAAACGGTACGGTATTTTAATTATTTGATTTTCATATATAAACTATGTTTATATTTGATTTTAACTTATTTATGTTCAATTTTTATATCAGTACTTTGACAATTCCAGTTCAACGTATTCTGAAGAAGAACTAACAGAGATAAAGGAAGACTGGTGTCAGTATGTGCTTGAAATGAATATTATTTGATTTGCTGGGAAATGGCATGCTGCAAGGGATATGGTAGTTCTGTGCTGTTTGTGAATATGTAGTTGTGAATATGAATATGTAGTTGTATGAAAATATAATGAATCTGATAGTTATATGAATAGGTAGTTGTGTGAATATGTAGTTCTGAGCTGTTGTGAATATGTAATTATGAACTGATTGTTGTGAATATTTGTGCATATTTGTGCATTTTAAAATATAGTGTATCTGTTTTTGTTGTGTACTGATTCTTGTGTGTTTTGTAGTGCTGTTTTGTTGTTGTTGTGTACTACTGACTGATTGTGAACTGATTCTAGATGAAAATGATTTTGGAATAAAAATTGTGAACTGATTCTGGATTAAAAGACAGCGCTTTTAAAAAAAGCGCTTTCTAAAAAAGCGCTTTTTAAAATTTACAGCATATTAAATAAAACTAAAAATAAAAAATAAAAAAATTACACCTTTTACAGCGCTTTCTCAAAAAAGCGCTGTAATAGGTGGATTAGAATGCACCTACTACATCGCTTTTTTGAGAAAGCGCTGTCATAGGTGCATAATAGTGCATAATAATGCATCTATATAAGTGCACCTTTTACAGCGCTTTTGTGAAAAAGCGCTGTAAAAGGTGCATAACAAATCATTTATATGAATGCACCTATTACAACACTTTTTTGAAGAAGCGCTGTAATAGGGTCATAATAATGCATCTATTGTTATATGGATTTATAGCGCTTTTTTAGAAAGCGCTGTAAAAGGCGTATAACAAGCGCGCAATATATCCACCTTTTTTACAGCGCTTTTTTTTTTAAACACAAGCGCTGTTGTATCTTTTTACAGCGCTGGTAACTACACCGTTTTTTTTTTAAAAAAAAAGCGCTGTAAATGACTTAAAAAAAGCGCTGTAAAATGCGTTTTTTCGCGTAGTGCGTTCACTTAGTAAACACCAAACAAATTCATATTTGGTAACTTTGAGTCTTAAAATTCACAACTTTGTTACCAAGTCATTAATATACCGGTTGTCAGTTTAGTCCAAAAACTTCACATAAATGTAACCTACAATTTTTTTCAAACTTTTATTACTTAAGCTCTTTTCTTAAAATTTCTAACTTGGATTCAAACTCATTTATTTAAAAACAACTCATTACATTACTCAAACACATTTAAAAATTAAATTTTCACAACACTACACATATCATTCGGCCTGTATTAATAAATTTGGGGGATTGGTTTAATTTCTTGTTATTCAAGTTACTAACATTTTATATTTCAACTTTAACAAAGTCCTTAAGTAAAAATCACACTTTTATTTTACTCCCTTAACTTAAGGTTTTCTATTTTTGAAAAGAAAAAAGATGAAAAAGTTTCTTTTTCATTCTAAACATCAAGAACAAAAAAAATATTACAACAAACAAGCAAGATAGAACTCAAAATACACAAAAATCACTCATTTAGTCTCTATGTGTGTGCCGCTAGTAAGGGAGAGAAGAGAGGGAAAATGACTACCTTGTGATGTGATCTTTAGTTCATTGGCTTCCTCTCAAGCAATGGAGCAAGTTTGTAGTTGAGAGTTTTGGGAAAGGAGGCCTTGAAGAGGCTCAAAAATGAAGTAGAAGGCTTATGGTTTGAGTTGGAAATGGAGGGAAGTATGGAGGAAATGATGACGTGTTTGGAAAAAAAGGGAATAGTAGTAAGATGGTGATGAAGGCCGTGTGATGTCTTCTATAGGGGAGGGAAACTTAAAATATTTCATTCCCTTAATTAAACTATTCTCTAAATTTTAAATTAATTTCCAAAAATTACTCATCTCAAATTTATTCCTAAACTCTCCAAAAAATTACATAAGACAGTTATAATCACATCACTCACCTCTCATCTCTAAGTTATGTCAATCCCATCGACTGACATCACGTTCGGTTAATAGCAAATAATTACGAACAACTCATACTAGGGGTGGACAGATGTGCGGCACCCACCCATAACCGTCCGACCTATACGACCCACAAGCAAACGGGTGGTTTGGATCGGGTTGTCGGATCTCACGGGTAAAATTCAATTGGTGTACACGGTCTACCGCGGTCGGACTCGGATGAAGAAATTATATCCACCGACAACCGAAACCGACCGACCAATACATATGAGGTATTATGTGACATAGAGTCCCAACCTTGCTCTGCATATTTTGGCCTAGTCCATTTCAGTTTTTCATATAAAATCACTACTTCCATCAAACCCTAGCCGCCCAAGACACCAGCAATGTTTCCATTTCATTCCTTTTCTCTCGTTTTCAACAATCATTCTCCTTTCCTTCGAAACCCTAGCCACACATCTTAGTATCTCTTGATCTCATCTCTCTAGTCTCTTAAGTTAATCCACCTATCTTGTTGTTGCTTCTAATCTGCCTACATTTTTCTCGATCATTATTCCCCTCATTATATTATACCTCTTTCGATCTCAACTCTTTAACCACAAATGGAGAATGTGTAAAAGAGTGTTGGAGAAAGCTGACAATTGTACATAGAAAGGTACTTGTAGAAAGGTTTATGACTTTCTGTTACGGTTTCCTTATTATTTTTTATGATTATGGTTTATTTTTTATAGCTTGCATTTTCATCTCGTTAAGCTTTCTATGATCAGGAGCATCCTTTTTGTTTGTTGGCTTAGAGCATCCGAGAGCAAGAAGCCAATAACGTAAGGTTAGAGTTCTATGAATATATTGTTAAGTTTATTATGTGGGTATTTTAAGATTTTGCCCAAAGGGTTTACTTTCAATAGTTTTCTGCCTCTTTTACTTTCAAATTTTTCTAAATGCTTAACTATTATTTTCTAACTATAACTTTTATTTTGTTTGAAGTTTTTTGTTGTTATTTCTTGGAAGGATACAACAAGGTTCCCTTAGCAATAGAGAAAAAGTACTGGAACCAAAGAAAAGTAAGATCTATGATTCTTATTATTTTTTTTTATCTTTTTTTAAACTTGAGTTTGTTGTTGATGAACCAATGATTAATTTCTAATGCTTGAACAATGTTTGTATGTTTATATTTGTATATGATAATTTGTATTGGATATTTGTATGCCTCTCTTTTTTTAATGTGTTTGATAATGTTTATAGTTAATTATATCTTATTTATTTTATATTTTCAAATTGTTTTTCTATATGTTAATGCTTATATATGTTTTTGGTTCAAAGCTTCTGTGGTTAAATTTTTATCCTTATAAATTTTTAATTTCAATTATTTGTCTCAAAACTTGTAATGTTTTTCTTTGGTACTGTATGATAGTTTATCAAGTTTGTTTATAGTTTTATATTTTGCTTAATTAATATATTGATTATGATTTTGATTTTTTATTCAATGTGTATGCTTATAGTTATCATTTTTCTTATGGTGATGTTGATAAATTTTTTACATCGTTTCTGTTTGTGTATTATATTACTACTGCCTTTGAATGACTTGCTAATCAATTAAATAATTTTCATGTCAATGATATGTTACTTCAAGGTTCAAAGTTGGAAATCTGCAATGTCAAATGAATGATCAGTTTCAAAGTTATCATTTATACATCCATGTTATGTATTAGTTATGATGCTTATTTTTTATTTTATTAGGTGGTCACATAACTTATGTATTGTTTCCCTTGTGCAGAAACCTTGTGCCTGAACCAATTAGTGTTGTATTGAATCTATGAAAGCCTTTAATTGATTTACATTTTAAATTATAATTATAGTTACATGTAATTTAAACATTTTAACTTGTTGCCAACAAGTAAGTGGTGAAATCATTGTTGTAAATTTCTTTAATTTGTATTATTTTAATTGGTGAAAATATAATGCCTCGAATTTCTATTATTTTTACACATAGACTAAATAACAATATTTTACTCGTAAAAAATATAATTTTGTTGATTTAATTCATAAATAAAAGGGAACTAACAGACTTAGTAACACATTATTAATACAAATACAATCAAAAATACTTAAATACTAATTTATTTAACTATGAGTTTTATAGATCATCTCTCAATTTCTACAAATAAGAACATATAATAAATACTTATACATCTAAGTATACAATCAATAGATATAGTGAATTATACCAAATTATCAATGTAAAAGTAATTGAAATTCACTCAAGTTAGGGTTTAGGGTCTATGTCAATGTCCAATTCCAACATGCATCAACCACATTGTGAACCTGCAACTTGATCCACAAATATAAAACCATAGTATCGCATCAATTTATTAATTAAAACATTCAGAGCGCAAGTTATTATTTTGCAATAAAAAAATGTAATAGCTTAAGTTATTCATCTAATATTATTTACATTTGACGAATGAAACTACATGGTAAAATATAGTATATAGAGATAGAAAGAGTCAAATTTTATAACATCTTTGATTTCCACGAAATTTTTTATGTAAGTTATAGAGTGATTTTCAGATATTTTTCTTAATGAACCAAAATAAATTTGATTATATTAATAAATTAATAAATTTCTTCATAAAAATAATTAGTTGTGTGAGTTAGGGGTGGAAAATAAATCTCGATGTTTGAATCATGTTTCAGGTAAAGCTAGTGTTAAAGAACAAACTGTTGGAACGAAGTTGGCTTTATACTTAACAAAAATATTTTATGAGAACAATATATTTGACTTCATAGAGTATGAAAGAAGATTCGTGTTTTTGAAGACAATCTAAAATAAGATTTGATTCATATTTGTAATGAAGAAAATATTTGACCAAGTTGAAAAGAAGATGTGATCAACATTTGGAGAAGATTTTATCAGCATCTTATCAACAATAAGATATGAATTATTTACAAGATTATTTGATCAAGATTTATCTACAAGATGACATAAATTATTTACAAGAAGGTTTGATCCAGATTTATCAAATGAAGATATGAATTATTTAAAAGAAGATTTGATCAAGATTTATTTATAAGAAGATATGAATTATTTACAAGAAGATATGATCAAGAATTATTTACAAGAAGAAACACTCACAAGAAGATACATTTATTATTTGCAAAGATAATATTCTTTCTTGTGAAAGTTCAAGAACCGGTCCAATACTACGTTCACGCCCAGATCAAAGCAAGCAATAGGAAGGAAGTTTCATCTGAAGAATTTGCAAAAGCAATCTTAAAAAAATACGAACATTATCAATTTGAAGAATTTACAATCTCAATCTTAATAAAATACAAATTGTATCATATTGGATTCAGAAATAAAGAATTGGCTAAAGAATATATTATCAAAAAGCATCTTGTTCAGAGTTATTTTTGAATAAGATCATTGTTGGCCAAGCTAGGAATAAAGATACAATTCAAAATTAAACAAGGACAAAATTGAATCCCTAATTCTATCTATAAATAGATACTCAAGGTTGAAGAAGAAGAAAATCATCAAAAAATCAGAAAAGAGTAAAATAACTCAAGCCCAAAATTCCAAAGTCATCTTAGAGTTCAAAGATAGAAACACTTGTTTGAATGATAAATATTTTCTATGTGTTTTTCTTAGAGTGTGGTAGTCATTGTTATAATCAGCTTGTTAGAAGCAACTACTTAAGTTCCAGACCTTTGTATTCAAACCCAATAGTGGTGTTAGTGTGCCTTCAACAATCTAGGGTTGTCAAGATATTTGAGAAGACTGACTTGGAAGGTCAGGTGCTTTGTAATTCAAGTTGTTAAATTAGTGGATTAAATACTTCTGAGTGAAGGGATTGGATGTAGCCAAGTTAATAGTGAACTAGGATAAATCACTTGTATCACTTACTCCTGCACTCCTTAGTTTTGGTATTGCTTCTTGCTGCGCAAAATTTCGCAAGTGTACGGATGTGTCAAGTTGTAGTATATAAGATTATCGTATCCACAGAGATTAATTTAACAACTACCAAATTATTCAAGATTTTATATTATTTAGACTAATGAAAATTATTGTTGGTTCACGATAACAAAAACGTAACAATAGCATAAAAGTTATAACGAGAGTATATAACAATACAACTTTGAATTAATGGAAAGTAAACTTAGGGTCATGGTTTCACTTGTAATATCAATACCTCAAGTCCTAGTTTTATTTAAATTCTTATTCATTTTCTGAATTCTCAAATCTCTCTTTAAAACTATTAACAAAGTTTCGTCATTCAATGTAATATTCTTTTCCCTAAATTAATTCTTTGATTGATCATAAAAAAAATATAATTAAGAGAAAGCATAAAGAACCAAGAGGTTGAATGATTGAAATATTAGTATCTATGTTTCATCATACAAGAATCCTAATCTCAATTATCCTATAGATCTACCAATTAATTGTTTGGCCACTAGTCAATTAATTGATTAAGGCATGCATAGGTTGGTCATCCCAAACATGTAAATAAAACAATAGAATAATTTAATTGAGATAAACAACAAAAATCCAAAATAAAACTAGAATTTAAAACTAAGACATAGTAAAAAGGTATTTTAATCACAAGATTCACCAAAGACCCTAGAAGAGAGTTTAGTTACTCATTGACATATAGAAAATAAAGTAAATAATAGAAGTGTTCATCAATTAAAGGAAAAAGAAATAAAACCCTCAAAGAGTATGATCTTTTGCTCCAAAATTTGAGACACTTTACTCCAGCTCCAAGCACTCTTTAGCTTCCAAAATATTTGTTGTTATTTTCTCTCTCTAATTTATTTTGCTTCTCCGATTCTATTTCTAGTGTGTGGCATCTTTTTTCTATTTCTGATTTCTTTTACTTATGATAGCAAGAAGATCCTCATTTTATGCAACAACCTTTCCCCTTCTTTGGTAGCAACCTTCCCCATTTCTTTGGAAACATTTTGTTATCATAAAATTCAATCTTTGAAGTGTGCAACAAACCTCCTTCTTGTACTCATAAATTAGAATATTAAACTTGATATTTTTTTCGCACTAAAAAATTAGTATATTTGACCAATTTGAATTATTTTATCATCTCATGATCAATTCTGCAAATATCATAAATAAATGAATAAATAAGAAGAAGTTGAGATCAAAACTATAAAATAAAATAAAATAGAGGGTAAATACCCTCTTAAAATCCTATAAAATAGGTTTCTGACTTCTACTCCAAGTAATTCATCAAGTCTGAATCAGTTTAATCAAATAATGAAAATTTTATCAACTTAGTCAAACACAATTCATCCTCCTTCTTGTGTTTGCACCTTCAATTTTATCAGAGCTTGGTCTCACGACTGAGCACTTCACAGTTTTAAGGAAAGAAGCAAGTATGCATCTATGATTTATGGAGTTAGTAGAAATGGTAAAAGAGGTATAGGATTTGAAGAAACTGTAATTGAACCTAAACCTATTCCCTCTGATATCTTGTGTACTATTTTCTCTAAGAAATGTCACTCCAAGTTATCTTTGACGTAGTAATGTCAATTTACAAGGAAGGGGGTTTGAATTTTAAATTTGCCTGTTTAAAATTTCTTGTTAAAATCTTTAAGAAAACAACTCAAGAATGATCTTGGTTATGAAAACAGAAAACGGAGAACATTCTTGGTTCTGGAAACAAAAAACGGAGAACGTTCTTGGTTAGTTAAAATCACAGTTTTAGCTTCTCTATTTAATTTGATAATTAAAATGACTGAATGTAAATAGAGATAAGGAAGAGATACCACACAATGATATATCCTGGTTCACCCAACTCGGGCTACGTCCAGTCCTCATAACTTGAGATTTTCACTAAGTGTTCAAAACGGAGAACAATCTTTGTTTTACATAGTTAATATCAACCTTGATCTATAACAACAATTCCTTTCCACCTAAAAAAGGATTCAATCAAGTCACCTAACAGTTCTGATAGGATTTTACAGTTCACCTTCTAATCATAAAGGATCTTTTACAAAGCTACTCAAACTATAAACAATCCTTATAGTTTTGAGTTTACACAATAGTGATTAAAGAAGATTGGTTGAATCTGATTATGCTCAACTCGTGTTTGAGAATAGATTCAAGTTAAAAGAACTCAGTAAAACAAACTGGATGTATGAAGATAGTTTCAAAACTGATTCTCTTGTGAATAAGAAGCTTTCAAGTATGTAAGTGTATGTGATTTGATGGATATTCTTAGCACTTGAAGTTCTGAGTTTTTCCTGAGTATTAGTCTTCCTTTTATAGATGTTTAGAGCATTTAATAATGGTCAAAAGAGTTGTTGGTAGTGCTCTGTCAATTTTGACCAAAACTAGTAAAAGTGAATAAAAATATTCCAGCCTTTGAACCGTTTTGAACTTTGTTTGACTTGGCTGTTTTATTCATTCTTGATTAGATTGCATTCGTGTTTAATGATCCTTTAAGCTTCAGATATATTTGTTGATGATATATCTTTGATCTGGAGACTTTATTATGTCCAAAGCAGTTTTGAGAGTAGTGATGAACTTCTGTAGAAATAAGGAGATTGATTATGCAAAAACGGTGATTGATAATCAATCTGGTCTATTAGTGTTCTGAACTTTCTGGAGATTGATGATCAATCTTGAGGTTCAGTCTTGATCATGTTGGATGACTTTCTGATGCTTTGTACAAATTAGTCTTGAATTAACTTTCTTGACAGTTTAGGCTGGAGAAAGTTACAACTCATTTTATTTTGCTTGATTCACGACCTTTTAACTTATTGATTCGAATGCCTTTTTTTACTAGAATGATTCCTACTTGTTCCTTGCCAAGTACTGATAACATCACCATGAAATACAAAGGCAAAATCTTCTTCGAACTAACGGAGATTGATTGATCTTTAGGTTGTGCTGATAAGTCTTGATCCTGGAGAACATTCTCTGTTTTTACAGATTATTGTCAAGAATGTTCTGTTCAATTTTTTATCTGATTTCTTTGCTTTGCTTGGTTCCTATCTTTGAATAAAAATACTCAAAAGCATAGGTTAAATTAACATAACATTTAGAATCATAATTAACGTTCTTAATTAACCTTTGTTTATTTTCATCAAAACTTAATTTGAGAGTTTGTCTTAACAATCTTATCCCATGTTAAATACAAGGAAAGACAAGAAATCTTTCAAGACTAACAAATCAGGACCCATCCAAATTTGGGTACCTAAGAACAAAATTGTCTATGTTGCAGATGTCCTCAGCAATCAAGTTAAAACATAAATCATGAGAGTAGAATCTCTCACAACTTCTCCTTTCCTTGAACACCCCAATAAAATAGAGTTGTAGAAAGAAAGAATAGATCAATCCAAGAAATGGCCAGAACCATGTTAAATGAGATTAATGTTGCAAATCACTATTAGGCTGAAGCAATTAACATTGCATGTTATATTCAAAACAGAGTCTTAATTAGGTCTATATTGAATAAAACACCACATGAATTGTGGAAAGGTAAAAACCTTAACATCTCTTACTTTAAACAATTTGGTTGTGCTTGTTATATGTTGAACACTAAATATAACCTTGGAAAATTCGATTCTAAATCTCAAAAGTGTATCTTAATTAGATACTCTGAACGATCTAAAGCTTATGGAGTGTTTAATAGGGAAACTCATATTGTGGAAGAATCCATACATGTTAAATTTGATGACAAATAGATTGACCTTGAAAAGTCAAAACAAGATGATGATAGTTCAGGTTTACCAGAACCAGAGGAAGCAGATGTAGACAAACTAGAAGAACCTAAAAAATCAGAGGATACAAGCAAATCAAAAGAAGAAAACAAATCTTCAGAGGATGAATCTGATCAAGTCAAAAACAGTCAAGATAAATCAGACGGAAGATCTAGATGGAAGTACAAGTAAATCTCGTCTTCAGACTCTAACCATTGGAACTGCAAGTGATCTTTTAAGGACATGATCAAAAACTAAAAGATACCACTTTTTTTGGCTTACTCTCATCAATTGAGCCTACCTCTGTTGATGACGCATTGGTAGATGATGGATAGATTCTTGTAATGCAAGAAGAGTTAAATGAATTTAAGAGGAATGACGTTTGGGATCTAGTACCTAGACCAAAGAAGAAATTATTGGAACCAAGTGGGTTTTCAAAAACAAGCTAAATGAAAAAGGTGAAGTGGTCAGAAACAAGGCAACACTTGTCGCACAAGGCTACAGTCAGCAAGAGGGCATTGATTACACTGAGACATTTTCCCTAGTGGCCTGGTTATAAACTATTCGTATCCTGATTTCATTTGCTGCAAATAATAACATTACATTTTTTCAAATGGATGTTAAAAGTGCTTTTCTAAATGGTTATATAAGTGAAGAAGTCTATGTTAAACAACTCCCAGGTTTTGAAAATTTTGAATTTCCAAATCATGTTTTTAAACATAGGAAATCTCTGTATGGTCTAAAAAAAGCACCTAGGGCATGGTATGATATCATTAATAACTTATTTCTTAAAACTAACTTTGAAAGAGGATAAGTAGATGATACACTTTTTAGAAAATTAATAGGAGATGACATTCTTATGATTCAAATTTATGTTGATGACTTTATTTTTTGATCAACTAATGGCACTATTTGCCAAGAATTTTCTAAATTGATGTAGCTTGAATTTCAAATGAGTATGATGGGAGAACTTAAGTTCTTCTTAGGGATACAAATTCAGCAAAGTCAACAAGGTATATACATTCATCAAACTAAAAATACAAAAGAGCTTCTCATGAAGTTTAAGATGAGTGGTTGCAAACTTATGGCTACACCAATGCACCCTACTTGTTCACTTGAAAAAGATGAATCAGGCAAAACAAAGTTGACCAGAAAACCTATAGAGGAATGATGTGACACCCTGTAACATTCAATATAGTTGAGGTTTATTAAACAAATATTTCTAACATAAAAATATTTTCAAAACCTAGAGACAATTAATTTTTGATCTTTGAATAAAAGATCGAATATAACACAATTGATGGATTTAGAAAACAAAAATTAGTTCATAACTCAACAAAACACAACAAACTACACCCACCCAATATCACCTATCAAAGCATGGATCACCAACCGATAACCTGAAATAATTGCGCTCTCGTAAGCGCCAAACAAAAGCAACGAGGGGTGAGCTTCAAAAACATGTAATAGTATAAAATAATTGAGAAGAACACGTAGAACATTAATTAAACACCGTATCATATCAAATCACAATCCACAACGTCAAGTAAGTCAACACATAAATCAAGTAATGCTATGTATGCTCTTACACTCTAGACTCCTCCTCTTTCTTTGGTACCATTCAAACTCTGAAGTACTTGGTTAGGAGGCTTCATACTATGCCACCACGCATGTGGATGGACAATTCAAATTGGCCCTGTCCTCATAGATCCCATCAACTCAACCCGAGACACATACGCGACAGTCGAGGTAAACGTGTGTTGCATGGTAGCTCCCGACATTTGGAGTGCTACCTCCAAGTCACCTAGGAATTCCCCACCCGAATACCTCCAAAGTCTAACAATCTTGCCTTAAGGCTCAACAGCAAACCACCACGATCAGGCTCATTCAGTTGTAGTTCCCCGAAATCACTAGGCTTTTCAGACCCTACCTATATGATGACAAGATAATCACCACTTCCAATAAATAACATCCAGATCCTCCCATCGTTGGCCTAGGCTACTCACTACATTAAGAGAATGATGACTTTTCATCATATGCATAATTTTTACTGTTTTTAGTCTTATCTATCTAGGATTATTAGGTAATTTGAAGAGTTAATTGATATATCTTGTTGATTCTAGTTCTTTGAGTTAATAAAATGTTTATGTTCTGATTTCCTTGATTAAGTAGGGACTTTTCGTACTTTTACGTTGTCTCTTTGTTTTAGTGCAATGCTGAATTTAGGTGAGAAATCAATGTGACCTATGTGGAGTATTTCAGCCATATGTAGAGCTGTAGATGTCCAAATAGAGTCAAACCAAGTACATATGAAAGCTAAGATCCATAGCTTCAACTTTCATGAAGATACCGGAACCAAGTTCGGACTCAAAAGAGGAGCAAAATACACTAAACGCCATACAAACGATGTTCTGCGCTTGAAGCACGCCCGAGGCGCATTTCCACAATATTTTCACATCTTGATTCTATTCAGGCGTGCCCAGAGTGCAAATCCCGCGCCTAGGGCGCACGATGCGCATCAGAATTCATTAAAACCCGTTTTCCTCACTTTATAGGGATCTTTTTGACATTTGAGAAGTTAGGGGATTTGTGCCCTTGTAGAAAAACTCAGAGACGGCTGTTTTTAACACAATTGGAGCAGTTTTACCAAGAATCATTTATGAATCTTTCTTGTAATTTTTCTCTAATCTCTATTTTTTCTATCTTTGTCATGAGTAACTAAACCCTATTTGTTAGGGATGAATGAAACAAGATGAAACCCATATTTTTGTGATTTGATTTCTAATTATATGAATGAGTTTATTGAATTATTTTTCTCATCTCTGTGCTTAATGCTTTTTATTGCTTGATCAACTTTAAAATTTTTTACAATTCATATTTCGAAATGGAAGTGGACTTTAAGAATGCTTGAGATGAGAAATTCATGATATTGAAGTTTAGGGATAGATGCAGGTCGTGAAACCAATTGAATTATTTGCAGAGGCAATAGTTTAATAAGACAATTCATGTACTGTAAAGCATAATTCTAATCTTATCCACTAACGAATTAGGGGTTACTTTGGAATTAAAGGTTCTTTCACTAAGACATTATGGCAAGAATAATAAAGAGAATTCGGTAATAATTCAATAAAGGAATTAAGTAACTAGGATCAAATTAGAAACCAAGGTTGGATTCGAAGTGAAACTCATCCCTAACATTTTTCTTATTATAAAAGTTCAATTATATTACTCTTGTTAATTTCAAATATTATTTCAATCAATTCGGAAACTTTTTGTTCAATTTCAGTAATTAACCATAATTCGATAGTAAAACGCAATCATTGAGTTCGACACTCGGTACTACCTTTTTAATTATTACTTGCAACGATTCAGTACACTTGCTGAAATGCTATCAAGTTTTTGGCGCTGTTGTTGGGGATTTCCATATCACTATTGAGTTATAATTTATTTACTTAATTGGAATTTTTTGCTCTACAATAAAATATTTCTTTTTATTATATTTATTTATTTTTCTTTAGTTTAGAACTTTTCATTAGTCACAATTTGTCTAACCTTGTATGCGAGGCCAGTCCTCAACTAAACTTCTCTTTGATCCAGAAATCGAAAAAATTGCAAAAGTAAATCGAAAGGCGGTTCGAGAAAGCAGACAAAGGGAAAGATAAGTGGTAGTGGAAGAAGATGATCTGGGGGATTTCTTCATATTTGCAGAAATGGCTGATCCACCACCACCTGAACGTACCCTCGGTGAGTACGGGAATCGAGATAGAAATCGTGTTCGGTTGGCCATCCATAACCAACCGGTTACAATCAACAAGTTTGAAATAAGTCTCGCTCTGTATTGAGAGTTGAAGGAGATTCATTTATTCGGTAAACATAACGAAGATGCCACTAGACATCTTGCAAACTTCTTTGAACTATGTGAAACAGTGAAGGTGGATGGTTTCTCTGAAGAAGGCAAGAGGTTGAGACTATTTCCATTTTCATTGAAAGATGATGCTAAGGAGTGGCTTAATTCGTTACCCTCTGGTAGCATCACCACATGGGTAAGAGATTTCCGCTTACAAACAGAAAGAAGGAGAATCTCTTCGTGACACTTACAGGAGATTCAAGAGTTTACTGGCAGGATGCCCCAATCATGCTTATAACGACACTGCTCAAATGCAAATATTTTGTAATGGTTTGAGGCCCAGCACTAGAATTATGTTGGATGCTAAAACAGGTGGTTCTTTGAATTACAAGATCGCATCAGAAGCATGAAAAATTATCGAGATCCTGGCGTCAAATGAACAAACGATGTTGTATGATAGAGGTGGTGGGTCAAAAAGTGGTATATTGGAAGTGAATGTTATGGATGTCGGGTTGGCTCAAGGAAAGCTACTCTCAAAATAGATAGAAGATATTATCGCTGTTGAGATAAAGAAAGGGATGGCAGCTCTAAATGTACAACCCCAAGTGGCCTTTGTCAAATTATTGAAACATACTGGTTGTGACTTTTGTGGGGGAGCACATAAAAATGGAGCTTGTGAAGTACCGGACGAAGATGATACAGAAGAACCAGAAGAGGTGAATTTTATGGGTTATAACAGGAAACAGAACAATCCCTACTCTAGTACGTACAATCCAGGTTGGAGAAATGATCCAAATTTTTCTTGGAAAGATCAACAGGGTGGATCTCAAGGTCAACAAAGAGCTCAAGCAAATCAAGCTCCACCTTGAAAAGCTACTTGGGAGAGTGCTATTGAGAAGTTAGTAACAAGCACAAGTTCTATCATTGAAGAGTCAAGAGCCATCCAAAAAAATCACTCAGCCTCAATAAAGAATCTTGAGACCCAAGTGGGTCAACTTGCTCAACAACTAGCACAAAGAGCGCCTGGAAATTTGCCTAGTGACACAGTTCCGAATCTGCGAAATAATGTCAATGCCGTGACAACAAGGAGTGGCAAGGTAAGTGAACCAGTACCACCTAAAGCCAAAAAGGGTGGGAGTACTTAAGCTCTAACCCACTCAAAGGAAATGGTCACCCCGACATTAGTTGAGGAGCACATCGCTCTTGAAAAGTGTAACACCCCGGCCATTACCGTTACCGGCAGTGCTACCTCACGATCTTCTCGTCCCCCTATCCACCCAGTGGAAATAATGAGTTTTTGCCTTCCATGGGATTCGAACCCGGTACCTGGGGGATAAGTAGCGCTTCCACACAGTCCCACTACCAATTGAGCTAGGAAACCACAAAGAGGTGAATTGCGAAGTCTTCAAGAGAAAGTTCTTGGACAAATATTTTCCGAAGAGTACTAAGGCTGAGAAAGAAGCCCAATTCCTGAGACTATATCAAGAAAGTCTCACGGTGTCCAAATATGCAGCAAAGTTTGAGTCCCTAGCAAAACATTTTCGTTAATTCCGTAACCAAATGGATGAAGAGTACATGCGCGAGAGGTTTGAGAGCGGGCTCAGGTATGAGATTAAGGAGTCTGTGGGACCCCTAGAGATACGTCAGTATCAGGTGCAGGTGGAGTAACGCAAAAAGGTGGAGATCATGAAACGGGGCCGCCTGAACAAAGGTGCTATTGGTGGACCGGCGAGACCTCAGGTAGAAATCAACCACAGCCTTATCATTTATTTATGGGGTTATGTCTCTAAATATTACCTTTGAACAGGGAAATGGTGACCAACAAAATCGAGGCAGATAGTTTCAGCAGCAAAAGCCTTGTGCCCGCCCACAAGGGATTGCTAGAGATCGATCAGGCCCCCAAAACGTGGGAGATCAGAGGCCTCATAATCCAGCACAGAACCCAATGCGTACTGGTCGATGCTATCATTGTGGACAAGAGGGACATAGGATAACTGAGTGTCCCGGAAGAACCAGAATATGTTATGCTTGTCAGAAAACAGGCCATCTTGCAAAAGATTGTCGGGGGAAGGACACTGGCAACAATAAGGATGTTGTCCACAACAAGGATGTTGCACGCCCTACTGCTCAAGGACGTGTTTATCATATTAGTGGAGAAGAAGCACCATCTTCCTCAGAACTTATTCAGGGTGAGTGTTTAATTGCTGGAAAAATAGTTTTTGTGATATATGATTCTGGAGCAGCACA
This sequence comes from Cicer yamashitae, assembly GCA_037974755.1. NCBI lineage: Eukaryota > Viridiplantae > Streptophyta > Magnoliopsida > Fabales > Fabaceae > Cicer > Cicer yamashitae. Next base: position 23,070,358 of record JBBPBQ010000004.1, on the reverse strand, counting down.
CTCGTTTATTTCATTAGATTAGGTGGATTCGCTCCAACTTGATGTCACTACTTTACCATTCGATTTACTGGTTACCCTCCCCTCTGCTGAACTAGTAAAATGTAATTCGGCGTGCTTGCAATGCCCACTGACTGTGTTTAAAATGAATTTTAAGATCGATTTAATTTGTTTTTCTCTGAAATATCTTGGAGTAATTTTGGGAATGGATTGGTTGTCTAGCAACTATGTCGTGTAAGATTGCGCCCGACGGAATGTGATATTTTCAGATCCCGATATTTCAAAGTTTCTTTCGGCCAACAGACTGAAGTTTTCTCTGAAGGGAGGAGTTCAAAAATATGTGTTTCTCAACTCTATCAGTTTGACTCTAGAGATTGTTGTGGATGAGATCCTAGTGGTGAAGGATTTCTCTGAAGTTTTCCCACCTGACGTACCAAGACTACCCCCAGTCTGCACCGTCGAATTTTCTATCGATGTTATTCTAGGTATTGGACTCATCTCTGTCGCTCCTTATAGAATGACCCCTTTAGAGCTATCAGAACTAAAGAACCAATTGGAAGACCTTCTTTCTAAGAAATTCATTCGGCCTAGTGTGTCACCATGGGGAGCCACCGTATTATTGGTCAAGAAGAAGGATGGAAAATCGAGAATGTGCGTTGATTACCGACAACTCAACAAGGTCACAATAAAAAACAGATACCCCTTACCCCGCATTGATGATTTAATGGACCAACTCAGAGGGGCAAAGGTGTTTTCTAAGATTGATCTAAAGTAAGGATACCATCAAATTCGGGTGAAAGAAGATGATATATCCAAGACGACCTTTAGAACGCGTTATGGGCACTATGAGTACTTGGTGATGCCCTTCGGAATGACCAATGCGTCAACTATCTTCATGGATTATATGAACCGTATCTTCCGTCCATTCTTAGACAAGTTTGTGGAGATCTTTATTGATGACATCTTGATCTATTCCAAGACCCGAGAAGAACATGAGGAACATTTACGTCAAGCTCTACAAGTGCTTAAGGAGCAACAACTATATGCCAATCTAGAAAAATGTGAATTTTGGTTGGAAGAACTGAAGTTCTTGGGACACGTAGTTTCTATGGAAGGGATTGTTGTCGACCCATCCAAGGTTAAAGCCGTGATGGCATGGAAACAACCGCAGACAGTCACAGAGATTAGAAGTTTTCTGGGTTTGGCCGGGTACTATAGGAGATTTATTGAAGGATTTGCCAAGATTGTTGCTCCATTGACACACCTTACGAAGAAGAACTAGATTTATGCTTGGACTGAGGTGTGTGAGAAAAGATTCCAACTGATGAAGGAGAAGCTAACTACGTCCCCAGTGTTAGTGTTGCCACAACCAGAAGAGCCTTATGAAGTTTATTGTGATGCTTCCTATTAGGATTTGGGTTGTGTGCTGATGCAGAACAAACGAGTAGTGGCCTATGCCTCAAGGCAATTGAAGGTGCATGAAAATAATTATCCCACTCATGACTTGGAGTTAGCGGCAATTGTTTTCGTATTGAAAATTTGGAGACTTCATCTATATGGGTGTAGTTTTGATGTTTTTAGTGACCATAAGAGTTTGAAATACTTGTTTGATCAAAAAGAACTTCACATTAGGCGGAGGAGATGGATGGAGTTCATTAAAGACTATGAGTTCACGCTGCATTACCATCCAGGGAAAGCCAACGTGGTGGCTGATGCCCTAAGCAGGAAGCGAGTTCACCTCTCGTTTGTAACAATGAAGGGGTTGGAGTTGTTAAAGAAGTTACGTGACTTGGATCTTAATTTGGATTTCCCATTGGGGAAAGTGTAATGTGGAATGATCATTATAGATAGTGAATTGATGAATGAGATTAAAGTTCTCCAAGTTACAGACGTGTTGACTCAAGAGAAAAGGATGTTGATCGAGGTCGGCAAGGCACCGAAATTCGAGGTGGGCCCATACGATATTGTGAGATGTAATGGACGTGTTTGTATACCCGACAATACAGAATTGAGGAAGACTATCTTGGATGAGGCCCCTAAAAGCAAGTTGATTATTCACCCTGGTACCACCAAAATGTATAAAGACCTTAAGCAAAAATTCTGGTGGCCGGGAATGAAGAAACAAGTAGCAGAATATGTGGCTTCATGTTTGACTTGTCAGAAAGCCAAGGTAGAGCATTAGAAACCAGGGGGACTACTAAGGTCATTAGATATACCAGTATGGAAATGGGATAGTATATCTATGGATTTCGTGGTAGCATTGCCTAAGACTCAACGGAAGTTTGACTCCATTTGGGTGATTGTTGACAGGTTGACCAAATCTACCCATTTCATACCCGTGAGAACTACTTATGATGTGACTAAGCTTGCAGAGATCTACATTTCCGAGATTGTTAGACTACATGGGGTACCCTCCAACATTGTGTCAGATAGAGATCCGAAGTTCATTTCTCGTTTGTGAGGAGCATTACATGAGGCGTTGGGTACTAAGTTGAGATTGAGTTCGGCCTATCACCTTCAAACCGATGGACAAACAGAAATGACTATTAAGACCTTGGAGGATTTACTGAGAGCGTGTGTGTTGGATGAGCGAGGAAGTTGGGATAATATGTTGCCTCTCGTTGAGTTCACATATAACAACATCTATCATGCGAGCATTGGGATGGCACCATACGAGGCTCTATATGGGCGTAAGTGCCAAACTCCCTTATGTTGGTATCAGGATGGTAAGAACCTAATTGTGGGGCCAGAATTGGTACAACAGACCACAGATAAAGTTCGTCTGATCCAAGAAAGAATGAAGACAACACAAAGTAGACAAAAGAGTTATGCCGACCAACGGAGAAAACCGCTGGAGTTGGTAGGGCACTGAAGTCTAAGAAGCTCACTCCTTAATTCATTGGCCCATATCAGATCCTTCGACGTGTGGGTCTTGTAGCTTATCAGATTGCCTTGCCTTCGAGTCTGGCCAAACTGCACGACGTATTCCATGTGTCATAGTTGAGGAAGTACATGGTTGATCCTTCCCATATTATCACGCCAGATGATATCCAGTTGAAGGAGAACCTTTCCTTTGTAATTCCACTACTAAGCATTGGAGATAGGACTACTAAGCACCTACGAGGTAAGGAGATCGCCTTGGTCAAGTTGATTTGGGACCAAACGACTAGAGACACAACTTGGGAATTAGAGGAAAAGATGAGAGAACTCTACCCTAATTCGTTTATGTCTACCTATTTTCGAGGACGAAACTATTTTGAAGGGGGTGAGTATTGTAACATCCTCTAAATTTATTATTTAAAAATAACTAGAACCTATCAATATTATTCAATATTAAATTGTGCGATAATTATTTGCCTTGTTCGATTTATTGTAGTTGATAAATTTATTCGTAAGAATTATTTAATCAATGGGGAGTTTAAATATATATATATATATATATGTATATATATTTAAGTAGATATATATTATATGTAGATGTGTTTTTCTAGTGCAAGAAGAATTTGGACTAAGGGTTTGAGGCTTAGTGTGACCCAACCCACTTGAATGAGTATAAATTTGGGCTATGTGTTTGTGGCTTGGTTTTTATGATCAAGGTTTACAAAAAAAAACAAAAACAAAAAAAAGTGACATTTTATCCCTCTTATCCTTCATTTAGGCCCAACATTATCTAACCAACAGTTTCCACTTTAAATTTCCCTAAGTCCACAATTTGTGTATACTCACTAATAATAAACAAAAAGGAATACCGAAACCCTAGCCACCATCACCTTCACACCTCATTTTCTTCGTGTATCCAAAGCTTGGAACTTCTTTTCCTTGTGAACAACTTCGTGGGGCTTAAAATTTTGTACTAGGAAGAAAAGCGGCCAAGGTAAGGGCTTTTCCTCACACAAATTATAGTTAGGCCGTTGGTTGGATGACATGAAATGAATAATCGTGATTACTTTTATTTTAAAACAAATAAATGTAGACTAATGGATTAAAATAATAAAACATCAACTTTTGTTGAGATTGAATTGTAATATATGACTTCTATGGAGTAAAGTATGAAATTTTATGCTATGTGTGATAAAATTGTAGTTTTACGATGAATATGAAATAAAGTTTGAATTTTTACCTTATATGTGATAAAGTTTTAACTTTTATTATGTATATGAGTTGGAGTTTGAACTTTCTTGTTATATATGTTAAAGTGTTTATTTTTATGGCCTGTATGACATAAAGTTTCTATTTTTATGTGTATGTCGTGAAAGTCATAATTTTTATGATTATTTTTCTATGATTATGTGATACTCATGATAAGGATGTGTGGTATGTGTTCTAGTGATATGTGAATAAGTGATGATTTTAAAAAGTAATTTTGAATTCATATGACATGATTCTTAGTGGGCTGTGTGGGAATATATCTCTTTGATACTATATCGTCATGTTATGGCATATGCATCTTCGTGGGAGTTGCCTTAGTGGCAGGTTTGTTTTCCCCATTGGTATGGGTGACCTTTCTGTGTGGAAGTTGCCTTAGTGGCAGGTTTATATCCGGATCATATAGTTTTAGGAGCATGCATTATGCATATGTTTTGATATACAATTTACCGGTTTGCACATTTTTTTTCTTTTAAATTGGAAGTTTTTACTTTTATATGTTTTGTGTTATTCTTCTATATGTATAGCTTTGTTTTGACGTGGATGATGGAAAAAACTGACCCTTTTGACACAGCCTCGGTCAGGTATAACCACTACCTTCCCATCTCCGGGGTACTAACCGGAAGGACGGTCCTAATCCTCATCTAAGGGCAAAGCCCAGATTTGCACAATAATTGTAAAGGGTCATCAATCCGAAATTAACAAACAACACATAGCATTTAAGTTTTAAATGCACAAAATAACCTTTCAACTTAACATACACCTTGAAAGGGTTTTCATATGTCAACAATGCATAAACAAGTTGAAAAATGAAGTTTTTCACAAAACTGCACTGTCATATTCGAATACAACTGTGAAAATTGCAGATTTTCAGTTTTGAAAACATTTCGAAATCATTCTAACACTTTCAACACCAAGTTAATCAATCACAAACATCAATTACGGCACAATCACAAACAACAATCGAGTATGTATATACAGCCATGGCAATATATCAAACATGACTCGCGTGCCAAACACCCTAATGTAATGAGTATATGTCAATGCACATGATTTCAGAATTCCACACCAAAACCCTCCTCGAAGGGGCGTAAATCATAATTATACGGTCTCTCACAGGCCAATACTAATTATCAAGGTGCAGTCGCTCACAGACTAGCACGATTTACTAAAGTGTCGCCTTTCACAGGCCTTACCCTGTTTTCTAGAGTGCAATCACTCACAGATCAGCACATTCTAGAGTGCAATCTCTCACAGATCAGCACGACGCGATAGTCCCCGCAAGGATAAGATGAACCAACAATTCACATGGCATTATCCCGTGGCCCATCGCAGTTACCATGTACTATGAAATGCATGAGCATACTCTGACTATTTTCACCACAACCATTAATTAAATGCAGTTATTAAAAGATTCCCCTTTTTTAATACTCATTTAACACTAATGATTTTTCAATCTTTTTACAGAGCATACTCAAACATATATTCATCCATAAAATTCATAACGCATATGCCATCAATTATGGATACATCAATCGCACATTCACCACACATCCACATCTCAAACACAACAAATTCAACCCATTCGAATTCCAAAATTTCACACCAAAATTTCCAATCATAAATTTTCAACCATAAATCACCAAATTCAAAACTCCACAATTTTCAACCATAAATCACCAAATTTAATCTCCAAAATTTTCAACCATAAATCACCAAATTTAATCTCCAAAATTTTCAACCATAATCCACACATAAATCACATCTCAAAAATTCATAATATTAATTATGAACACATAAACCACACCAAACTTGAATCACCACAACCCACACCTCAAACACATTAAATTCAACTTCCACAATTTCACCCAAAAACACATTAAATTCATTTTCCACCAATCTACACATAAAATACATCTCAAAATTTCATAATATTAATTATGAACACATCCCATCAAACATGAATCACCACTACAACATTAATATATCAGAGTTCTCCCCACCGCTAACTCGGTGCCAACGGTCTCGATTCCTTTTCGAGACTCAAGGAGCTAACTACATAAACATAAATATTTATAACAATTTGTTCACAACAAAATTTATCCAACCACAACAAAATTCCCAAAATTATATCTATTTCACACACCAAACTTTTAAAACCAAATAATCTACATTATTTAGTTAAAACTAAATAAAACAAATATTGTCCAAATCACACATACGCACACTCGACTATTAAAGCACCGAAATTTTGAGTTAATAAAATACTCTAAACTTTTTCTTTTTAAAATTTCAACTTCAGTTCAAACTCATTTATTTGAAAATAACTCATTATGTAACTCAACCACGTCAAAATCAATTTCTTTTCTTGTTAACCATTACTAACAAAATGAACCACATTAATTCAAAACTCCACATTTCCAAACATAAACCACCAAATTAAATCTCCAAATTTTCAACCATAAATCACGAATTTAAATCTCCAAATTTCCAACCATAAATCACCAATTTAAATCTCCAAATTTTCAACCATAAATCACCAATTTAAATCTCCAAGTTTTCACCCATAAATCACTAATTTAAATCTCCAAATTTTCACTCATAAACACATTAAATTCATTTTCCACAAATCTACACCTCAAAAACATCAAATTTATTTTCCACAAATTCACACATAAGGTCCTAAATGCAAACTAAAAGTTTGGAAGGAGCCCTTACCTCAACGGTAGCTCTAACAACCGATTACGGCACCGCGATTAATTCCGGTGAAAATGTTGTTCGCGACGTCGCTTCAAAAGTTAGTTCACTACTACCGTAGCGTGGCAAGGAGCATTTTTTCCTTCTGTCACTTTGCGAAATAAAGCTCTGAAGTCGAAGAAAAATTGAGGTTTTTTTTTTGAAAAAAAACCAAAACTTTGTTTTTGGTAACAGAGAGAAAGAAGAAGAAAGGAGGGTCGATGGCGTAAAAATCTAGATATTTTAGAAAAATCATCATTACGCCCGTCACCTCACATCACATCACAAACCACTTTTTTAGAAAAATATCTTCTCTCGCCGCAATTCAATCGGCAGATGAATTTTTCTAAAAAAGCGCTGCATCTCAGAAAATTTTTATTTTGCTAAAAGTTTTACCGAAATTAAACAAAATTATTCTTCGACAAATAATTTTAATCGAGGCTCCAAAAAGATTTTTAAGGCATTTAACACACAAAATACCATTAAAATTGGATAAAAAGCCTTAAAATTCCACATAAAAATGCACTAAAATTCATAATTTACAAATTAAAATTAAGAGTCTTACATTGGCGAACGTGGGGTAAACATGGGTCTTTTTTTTTCAACAAACTTTTAATATGTACTAGGATTCTAGAAACACAGAAGTGGTTCCCTTCCATTAGGAATAATTGCCTTTACTTTGTTTTAAATTTTGAATAAATATTTTCTTAATGATATTAAATAACGTGGTTGTTACTAATTATTTAAATGAATAAATGTTACGTATTCTTAAAAAAATATTCGTAAACTTTTCTAAACAATCAGTATTTTTTTTTAAATAACGTTTTGGATCAAAAATCCGGGGAGTTACAAAAAGGAAGAAGATCCTGTGGTGTAGAAAAAGGAGACACGGCCAAAGCCCGAAATTCGACTTCCGTTTCCTCTAAGATTAAAAAAGGAAGAAACTGAAAAACAATTCGGTAAGTTTCTTGATGTTTTTAAAAAATTGCAAATTAACATTCCTTTTGCAAAAGCACTAGAGAAGATGCCGACATACGCCAAGTTCATGAAGGAGATTCTGTCAAAGAAAAGAAAAATCGGCGGTGAAATAGTGTTGCTTACCAAAAAGTGTAGTGCTATCCTACAAAGCAAGCTTCCACCTAAGCTCAAAGATCCTGGAAGCTTCTCTATCCCTTGTGCTATTGGGAATAGAACTTTTGGGAAGGCCCGGTGTGATCTTAGGGCTAGTGTGAGTCTTATGCCCCTTTCCAAATACAAAAGTTAGGCATTCGAAGAGTCAAAGACACACAAATAATGTTACAGTTTGTGGATCGCTCAATGAAACACCCATGTGGAGTGGTGGAAGATGTGTTGGTCAAAGTGGATAAGTTCATTTTTCCAGTGGATTTTGTGGAACTAGACATGGAGGAGGACAAAGACATTCCCTTGATCTTGGGGAGACCATTCTTAACAACAGGGCGAGCTATGATTGATGTGGTGGGTGGCACCTTAACCTTGAAGGTAAATGAGAAAACTGTCACTTTCAATATTCTAAAAGCTATGGAACATTCAAAAGAAAGAGAAGGGTGCAATCGAATTGAGATTTTCGATGCGATAGTCGACGAAGAAATTGAGCATCAAGCACCCATTCTGCCATTAGAAAGAGTGTTATTCCTACCCCAAAATGTTGTTAAAAAAAGTGAAGATCCAAAAGTGAAAAATGTTTTAGGCATGTTAGAAGCATCACCATCTTAATCCCCCCCCCCCCGTTTCCCTACTAGATGGGAGGAGTTGAAAGGGAATGAAGATGAGTCCATAGAGAAAAAGAAAGAGATACCACTAATTGAACTCAAGCAGTTGCCTCATAATTTGAAATATGTATTCCTTGGTGAAAAAGATAAGAATCCAGCCATCATTAGTGCAAGCTTGAGTGAGTTACAAGAAGAGAAGTTGTTGAGAATTTTGAAGGGATTCGGTCTGACTTTTTGTTTGCACAAGATCCTAATGGAGGACAATCATAAACCGGCTGTACAACCCTAAAGAAGATTGAATCCGACAATGAAAGAAGTGATTAGAAAAGAAGTGGTAAAGCTCATAGAAACTGGTCTCATCTACTCCATTTCAGATAGCTCTTGGGTGAGTCTCGTCCAAGTTGTACCAAAAAAAGGTGGGACGGCCGTCATCACAAACGACCGTGATCACAAGTTGACCAGATGCTTGAGCGGCTAGCAGGACATAATTATTACTACTTCCTAGATGGCTACCCGGGGTATAATTAGATAGCTGTTGCACCTGAGGATCAAGAGAAAATTGCATTTACATGTTCTTATAGGGTGTTTTCTTATCAGTGGATGTCGTTTATGCTATGTAATACACCCGCCACATTTCAAAGGTGCATGATGTCCATATTCTCTGATATGATTAAGAAACATATCGAAGTATCTATGGACGAAGTATTTATTGATTAATTTGTCTCTTGTATTAGAATGGTGTGAAAAATCCAACCTGGTCCTAAATTGGGAAAAATGTCATTTTATGGTAAGAGAGGGAATTGTGTTAGGCCACTGAATCTCCCACAAGGGGATCGAGGTTGACAAGGCCAAAGTTGAAGTTATTGAAAAACTTCTCTGTCCTACCAACGAAAAAGGGATTAGAAGCTTTTTAGGCCATGTTGGATTTTACAAGAGGTTTATAAAAGATTTTTCTAAAGTTGCAAAACCGTTTACAAGCCTACTTGTGAAAGACACACCTTTCAAATTCAATGAGGATTGTTTGAATGCTTTTAACACTTTGAAAAATAAGTTGATATCTGCTCCCATTATCACTGCACCTGATTGGTCACTGCCTTTTGAAATCATGTGCGATGCAAGTGACAGTGCTATTGGGGCAGTCCTGGGACAAAGAAAAGATAAGTTGTTGCATGTAATCTACTACGCTAGCCATGTTTTGAATCGGGCACAACATAATTATGCCACAATTAAAAAAGAATTATTGGTTGTAGTTTATGCTTTTCATAAATTTCGATCTTATTTATTAGGATCGAAAGTTATTGTTTACACTGATCATGCTGCCTTGAGGTATTTGTTTGCTAAGCAGGAATCGAAGCCAAGGCTACTCAGATGAATTCTATTACTACATGAGTTCGACATTGAGATCCGAGATAAGAACGGATCAGAGAACACTATAGCTGACCACCTATCTCGATTGGAGAAAGTGGAGGAGGATGATGACACTAGACCAATTCGAGACCAGTTCGCTGATGAACACATCTTCGCAATTGCCATGGCACCTTGGTTCGCTAACTTTGCAAATTTTAAGGTAGGTGAGGCAATTCCATCTGATTTCACCTACCAACAACAACAGAAGTTTATCCATGATGCCAAATTCTATGTATGGGATGAACACTTTCTGTACAAAAAAGGAGTGGATGGGTTGTTGAGAAGGTGTGTCCCCGAGGAGAAGCAAGAAATGGTATTGTGGCACTGTTATGACTCTGATTATATGGGTCATTTTAGTGGGGATCGAACTGCATTAAAGGTTCTCCAATCGGGACTATTTTGGCTGTCATTGTTTAAAGATGCATTCAACTATGTGAAGAAGTGCGATCAATGTCAGTGCATCGGTAACATTTCAAAACAGGATGAGATGCCTCAAAATCCTGTGTTAGAAGTAGAAGTGTTTGATGTGTGGGGTATTGATTTCATGGGTCCATTCCCATCCTCATATGCAAAAGTTTATATTTTGGTGGCGGTGGATTATGTCTCAAAGTGGGTTGAAGCAGATGCTACACTAACCAATGATTCACAACAGGTCATCGCATTTCTCCAGAAGAACATCTTCACGCGTTTTGGCGTGCCTCGAGCTTTGATTAGTGACGAGGGCACTCACTTTCTTAACCGGAAGATGGAGTGCCTTCTAAAGAAATATAATGTGCATCATAGGGTGGCAACTCCATATCACCCACAAACTAGTGGACAAGTTGAAGTATCCAACAGGCAGATAAAGCGAATCCTTGAAAAGACAGTCAATGCTTCCAAAAAAGATTGGTCGACGAAACTTGATGATGCACTTTGGGCCTACCGAACAACTTTCAAGACCCCCCTTGGTATGTCACCATATCAAATTGTGTATGGTAAAGTTTGTCATTTACCACTTGAACTGGAGCATCGAGCATTTTGGGCGACAAAGTACTTGAATTTTGACTTGGTCAAGGCATGCGAATCTAGAATTCTTCAGCTTCACAAGTTAGAGGACTTCTTAAATTTTGCATATGAAAACGCCAAGATCTATAAAGAAAAAGCCAAGAAGTGGCATGACAAAAAAATTCAGTTCAAGAATTTCCAAGAAGGACAACTTGTTCTTCTCTTCAACTCGAGATTAAAGTTGTTTCTAGGAAAATTAAACTCGAGATGGTCGGGGACTTTCAAAATTATCAAAGTGTTCCCACACGGCGTGGTGGAGTTAAAGGATACACACTCAAACCGAAGTTTCTAGGTGAATGGACAAAGGCTCAAACCTTACTTAAGGGAAGACTCAAAACTTCCAACGGAGTCCATCAACCTGATCACAACTTGAAGAGTGGAATGTCAAGCCCAAGACATTAAATGAACGCTTATTGGGAGGCAACCTAACTTTATATCCTTTGCATTTTATTCTTGTTATATTCGCTTTATTTTTATCTTTCTTTGTAATTTGCTAGTTGTATTAGTTCTTGAAGTTTTGTATGCTCAAAGAACCAAAAGGTGTGCTTAGGGGGTGGATTTTTGCAGTATGACGCACATGCATTGCACCTGAAGCGCACCACTGGTGCCTGGAGCGCATTTGACACCAACCAGTTCTGCCAGTCCGCGCCTGAAGTGTAACTTTCAAGTCTTTTGTTTCTCTCCTGATGCATGTGGGTTGTCTGAATTAGAAGTTTTGTTAGTGTTGTGGATTGTTCACATATGAATGTGGGTTGTTCACTTATTTCATGTTTTGTTATGAATACAATTTGTAATGCACTCCAACTATTTGAGAAAATGACACAACCACTTTGCATCGTGATTGCCCTAAAAATCTGTAATGCACTCCAACTGTTTGAGAAAAGGTCACAACCACTTTTGAATCTTAATTTATAAACTGTCATTATATGTGCATTGTTATCTTTCGGAATTATGTTGGATTAGTTCGGGGCAATAATTGTGGCTGTTTTGTCAAATGGATGAATGTTCAAACTACTTTTCTCTAACTTTGAATACTTTGAATTCGGGATATGCATAATTGTTTTGCAGGACCAAATGGCAACCTAACAGAGAGCAAAACGAACTAAGGTCACAAATACATCTTCCTCCCAACCACACGATACGTTCTTATTCATGACCATGGCAACGCAAGAGTTTCATGCCAAACTCCCGACCTTCAAGAAGTTTGTGAGTGAGAAAAATTTTGAGTTAGAAGAAAATGAATTTGTTGACATTTAGGCAATGATTGCTGCCATAGGATGGGAGAAGTTAACCATATTTGTCACCAAAACGAGCAAATTACTAGCAGTGGAATTCTTCTCCAATGCCTCTGATCTGAATTCTGACGAACCCCTCCCCCCACATGATCAATTTGTGAACTATGTGAGGGGAAAAAGGGTGCCCTTTACGCCTCAAGTCATTAATGAAATCTTTGGTTTGCCGAACTATGAGGATTGCCACTTTCAAGCATTGGAGGACAAAAATACAAAAATAGACACTCGGGAGATCTTGCACATTTTATGCAGACCAGGCACATATTGGGTAAGAAATAGAGATGGCACACCTAGGAAATTGCGCTCGTTGGATCTCACCCCAATTGCAAAAGCATGGAGTACCTTTGTTCATCATACGCTGCTTCCATGTTCAAATGTGTCAGATGTAACAGTTCAGAGAGCATGTCTACTCGCTACAATCATAAAAGGTGAAAGAATTAATGTAGGCATGCTACTAGCTAATGATCTGTGGGGGACATCAATTCTTGATTCTCCGGCGGCCTACTTCAGTCGTGCCTCCTTGATAAGCAAACTCTGTGAACAAGTGATAGTATTACCAAGAAAAGGGTGAACAAATGGTGACTTGCTATCTCCATCACTGCTAAGTGGATAGAAAGACACTATGATTCCGGGTGAATATCTGGTGTTCCACAAGCAGCGATGTCGACGGAGGAAAATTCTGATCCTCTAGGGCCGCATGACCATCCTCAACATCCACCACAGCTCTCCACTGAGGAAAGATTTGGAAGGTTGGAAACTATGATGGATCAATTGATGATCAATCAGCGAGACGGACAGGCTAGAATAGAACTGGGGATAACAAATCTCTATCGAGCCTTTGCTTCATCTCAACAGACACTAGAAGGCATGTTTTACTCTAATTTGTTCTTACCTCACCAGTATACCGGCGACAATAATGGTACAAGAATGGAGGACCCAAGCAATGCCCCTTGAATTACCCAACTGAGAGAAGTTTCCTTTCCTTTTTCTTTGTGTGTGTTTTCTTTATTTTAGTAGTTGAATTTTATGCTTTTGTCCTGTCACTAAATGTGTACTATGATGAAGAAGTTGTAATAACTTGCACTTGGTCTTAAGTTTTCTGTTGGGGATTTTGAAAACTAAATTCTATTTCTTGGCTCGTGTTATTGCTCAATTCGAAAAGCCTTACTAATGCATACATTGTTGATTACTAAGTGGTTGTAGAAGGCTAACTTGCCATCAATTTTTCAAAATCAAAGTGTTAACTTTTCAGTAACATGTTAGGCATTGTTTTCACAGTTTGTACTCTCTCTTATTATCCTAGCTGTGAGATTTTGGGCTTAAACACTTTAATTCTTTGTTGTGTGATTATCTAGACATGTGTTAACCCTTCAGAACTTGTATCACTTGTGATTTATGCATACACTGAAGCAATTTTGTTTGGTCGTTTGAGCCTTTCTAACTACCATGTGAAAATGTTATCCTTTGCTAGCCCCTTTGAGTCTGACCCTTTCTTTCAGTTACTAGTCACATTATAAGCCAAAGACTTGATTGTAATTAAATCACCTTACTTGGAGTTAGGTAGGAAAATTATGTCTCGTCTTGGTAATGTTCTAAGTTTGGGGTTGCTCATGAGATAGCAACCTTTTAAGTTTGGGGTGGTGGTTCTCAAAAATAAAAAATAAAAAACAAAAAACAAAAATAAAAAACAAAAAGAAAAAAAAATAAAAATAAAAAAGAAGAAAATAAAATCAGTTTATTTACTTTGATAAATAACATGTTCTTAGTTCTTTTACAAATGTTTAAGAATCTCCACAATGAAAAGGTGAAGAAAAATAAAAAGAGGTAGAATAATTTGAAAATGTGTACCTAACTCCAAGTAGTAAAGCCTACTATCCCAAAATGTTCTACCCTTACCTAAACCCCATTACAACCCGAAAGTCCTCCAAAACTGTATGTGTGTTGTTGCATTGTGATTGCTAACAATAATTTTTTCAAGCCTATGGTAGCGTGATGCATGTTCTAGGATTTGAGTGATAAAATCATAACCCTTGCTAAACTTTGGTGAGATTGTGTGAAGAGAGAGTTGAACTTGATAAATGAATGCTAAAGTGTACAAATTGTTTTTTTTTTTTTTTGTAAGCAACCATGGAGCATGATGAATGTTTTTTAGTGGCTGGAACTTTGATAATTGAGTTTGATTTGATTTGAGAAATTGAGTTTAAGTTTGCTTTTAACTGTACCAAATCTGAAATTAATTGTTGCTTGGGGACAAGCAACAGATTAAGTTTGGGGTTGTGATGACTATTCATCATATTAATAATTTTTACTCTTTAGTCTTATCTATCTGTGATTATTAGTTAATTTAAGGAGCTAATTCGTATATCTTGTTGATTTTAGTTCTTTGAGTTAATAAAATGTTTATGTTCTGATTTCCTTGATTAAATAGGGATTTTTCGTAGTTTTACATTATCTCTTTGTTTTAGTGCAATGCTGAATTTTAGTGCGAAATCAATGTGACCTATGTGGAGTATTTCAGCCATATGTAGAGTTGTAGATGTCCAAATAGAGTCAAACCAAGTACATATGAAAGCTAAGATCCATAGCTACAACTTTCATGAAGCTACCGGAACCAAATTCGGATTCAAAAGAGGAGAAAAATGCACTAAATGCCAGACAAAAGATGTTGTGCGCTTGAAGCACGCCCGAAGCGCATTTCCACAATATTTTCACATCTTTATTTTGTCCAGGTGCTCCCGGAGCGCAAATCCCATGTCTGGGGAGCGCGGCGCGCAACAGAATTCATTAAAACCCGTTTTTCTCACTTTCTAGGGATCTTTTTGACATTTGGGAAGTTTTGAGACTTGTTCCCTAGTAGAGAAACTCATAGACGGCTGTTCTTAATACCATTGGAGCAGTTTTATGAAGAATCATTCATGAATCTTTCTTGTAATTCTTCTTTATCTCTGTCATGAGTAACTAAACCCTATTTGTTAGGGATGGGTGAAACAAGATGAATCCCTTATTTTTCTGATTTGATTTCTAGTTATATGAATGAGTTGATTGAATTATTTTTCTCATCTCTGTGCTTAATGCTTTTTATTGCTTGATTAACTTTAAAATGTTTTACGATTCGCATTTTGAAACGGAAGTGGACTTTACGAATGCTTGAGATGAGAAATTCATGATATTGTAGTCAAGGGATAAATGCATGTCATGAAACCAATTGAATTATTTGCAGAGGCAATAGTTTAATAAGAGAACTTCTGTACCGTAAAGCTTAATTCTAATCTTAAATCCACTAAGGAATTCGGGGTTACTTTGGAATTAAATGTTTTGTCACTAAGACATTAGGGCAAGAATAATAAAGAGAATTCGGTAATAATTCAATAAAGGAATTTAGTAACTAGGATCAAATTAGAAACCAAGGTTGGATTCGAAGTGAAACTCATCTCTAACATTTTTCTTGTTATAAAAGTTCAATTATATTACTCTTGTTAATTTCAAATATTATTTCAATCAATTCGGAAACTTTTTGTTCAATTTCCGTAATTAAACATAATTCGATAGTAAAACGCAATCCTTGAGTTCAACACTCGGTACTACCGTTTTAATTATTACTTGCAACGATTCAGTATACTTGCTGAAACACTATCAAAGAACCATCATTTGCACAGGTCGAATTCATCACTATTAAATTTAACACAGTATGCATTTCATGATATTCATCAAGGTCGTAACATCATAAGTCAACAAGTAAAAATCATCAATGCACATTTCCATAGTCATATATGACATTCAAAATTTATCATCATAATACACAAGCTCTAACAATACATGATTTTCACTCAGATAATAATATTAGATCATTCACACACACCACGTCAATTACAATGAAAATAATTACAGTTCATCACATTTTATATCATATAACAATATAAGGGATGGATATAAACAGAACACAAAATACGTCAAATACACAATTCTACGACAATTCAACTACCACACGATCTTCAAAGTCAAATCAAACAACACCCTATAAAAGTTTCTAACTCATATTTAACCTCACCAAATTCAAGTTTTCTCATTAGTCAATTATTACTCAGAAGGCTTCAGCCGTACATAGCGAGCTTCGAATGAATTATGGGCAAATACGGATTTCCGGTTCATCTCACTTAATTTACTCTCATGAATTCGAACTCACTCTCACCCCATACCACAATCTGGAACTTTCATAAGATATAAGGACCAGAATGATTTTCAGCAATCATGAGATGTCGACAACGCGCAATGAACAAGTCCAAAAGCATCGACGAATTTGCAGAGTCAATGAAACGTGGCTGATAATTTACATAGTGCATAAAAATCAGCGTTATTAGAAAAGGTCTCACCGACGTGCTGGAGCGTCGACAAGGTTCGACATCAACTTCACTGAAACACGCAAATGAGTAGTGCTTCTTGACGATTTCGACGAGAGGAATCCAAAAATGCTATAAGTTTTTCAGGACAATGAACATGCTGGCCAAAATTCGACAACACAGCCGCGACGAGGGTGAAAACCCATTTTTTGAAGTTTAAGGATTGGTGATTCCAAGCATAGGTAACAGAAGAGGGTGTTTCGTGGAGTCCAAATATGGTCTCGGTTTTCGTTGGTGATAGTCGTGGTGGCAGCAATCTTGATCAAAAGGCGGAGGTATGATTTTTGACAAAGAGGAATAAGGCATTTCAATTTGCGATACAGGTTGGGAATGAAAGAGGAGATCACAACGATCACAAATGTGGTCTCGATTTTGCACGACACTCACTATAATGGTCATGGTCGACTAGAGAAGAAGGAGAAGAAAATGGTGGAGACGGCGGCTTACGCGAGGGAGAAGAAGGAACCGTTCTGTTCTTGGTCCTTCTTTTCTCTTTTTTTTTTCTTTTTTCTTATTATTATGATTATTATTATTATTATTATTATTATTATTATTATTATTATTATTATTATTATTATTATTATTATTATTATTATTATTATTATTATTTCATTATTATTAATTAGATTTTACTCTTGCATAGGGGCCTAACCCATAAAACACATTTTACTCATTTCTTTTATTTTCTTTATTTTTAAACACAATTTAATTACTAAAATATTACTAATATTTCAAAACTAATATTTTATAAAATAAAATAATTAAAGTAATTAATCTTTTGAAATACATTAATAATCAAGACTCTCATATTCAAAATAACCACTATAATTATACTTATTTTTTTTAAATACTCACATTAAAATACTACCACAAGAGAATATTCGAAATAAAAAAAATAAATATAACATAACATTTTATATTAATTACTAAATAAAGGAAATCAAACACAATAGTACTACTATTTCAAGATATTTATTTATAAAATAAATAACTAAAAATAGTTATAAATAATCGAAATATAATTATGTGCATAGTTAACATCAGTCAAACGCACAGGAAAATATCTTATTTTTTAAAATATTACAATAAAATACTATTATTTTTAGAAAAATATATAAAATAATATAATATTTGTTGTTTATATAACTCATTTAGTCAAATATGTACAAGAATAACACATCATAGAAAACATACATATAAAGAAAATTAATCATCAAATTAATCAACATATATTCTAAAATAATTTTAACACCAAATTAATTATTTAAAATCTTACTTCATTAACAAAATAGTTTATTATAAAAATTTGGGTGTTACAAATATTAGGATCCTTACTTTACCTTACTGCTTCCAGACTTGACATCATGTTTAATGTATGTGCAAGATTTCAAGCTGACCCTAGGGAATCACATTTAACTTTTGTTAAGAGAATCCTTAGACCTAAAAGGCACTACCAACATTACCTTGTTCTACAAGAAATCTTTTGAGTACAAACTAAGTGGGTAATGTGATTCTGAAAATGCAAGAGATAAACTTGAGAGAAAAAGTACAAGTGGAAACTACACATTTCTAGGTGACAACTTAATCTCTTGGCCAAGTAAGAGACGAATCACAATTGTCATGTCAACAACAGAAGCTGAGTATATTTCAGCAGTTGGTTGTAGCTCTCAACTACTTTGGATGAAACATCAACGAGAAGACTAAAAAATTCTAGAAATCAATATTCCCATTTATCGCGACGACACTTTTGCCATTTGCCTAACCAGAAATCCTATACTTCATTCTAGAGCTAAATACATAAAAATCAAACACCATTTCATTAGGGACTTTGTTCAAAAAATTGTGCTTAATATCTAGTTTGTAGATATCGAACATCAATGGGTTGATATATTCACCAAATCACTAGTTGAAGATAGGTTTGACTTCATCAAGAAAAACCTAAACCTTATTCTTTTACCTAACTGATGATATGCCAACCTTAAAGTAGTTTAGTTTCATACTTAGGAAAAAATTTATGTTTTATATTTATGTTATTTTCATTCTATTAAAAAAATTGAGGTAAGTTTCACTCTCAAGTCATTTTGTCATATGACAAAAAAGGGAGAAAGATGTTTGATAATGCGGGGAGAAAAAATACTGTGAAAAAAACTTAGACTTAGAGGGAGCCTTAAGTAAGGGGGAGTGAAAGCATTTAAAAGAAAAGTTGTTATAAAAAATACAGTTTGGTCATCATAAAAAAAAAAGAGATTGTGGAACCAAGTTGATTTTATACTTAGAGTTTTGATGTTAACAAAAGTATTTTATGAGAACAATAAATTTGACTTCACAAAGTATGAAAGACAATCTAAAATAAGATTTTATTCAGATTTATAATTGAAGAAAATCATTGACTAAGTTGAAAAGAAGATATGGTCAAGATTTGAAGAAGAAATGATCAACATCTTATCAACAATAAGGTATGAATTATTTACAAGAAATTTGATCATGAGTTATCTACAAGAAGATATGATATATTTAAGAGATGATTTGATCAAGATTTATCATAAGATAATATGAATTATTTACAAGAAGGTTTGATCAAAATTTATCTACAAGAATATATGAATTATTTACAAAAAGATATGATCATGAATTGTTTACAAGAAGAAACATTCACAAGATAATACATTTATTATTTGCTAATATTTGATTTAGATTTTTACTAAGGATAAAATACTGAATTGGACTTAGTCATATTTCTACTTGTGAAAGTTCATGAACCGGTTCGACACTATGTTCACGCCCAAATCAAGGCAAGCAATAGGAAGGAAGTTTCATCTGAAGAATTTGCGAAAGCAATCTTAACAAAATACGAACAGTGTCAATTTGAAGAAGTTACAAACTCAATCTAAACAAAATACGAATAGTATCAATCTAAAGAATTTACAAACTCAATTTTAACAAAATACAAACAGTATCAATCTGAAGAATTTACAAACTCAATCGGAACAAAATATGAACGAAATCAATCTAGAAGAACAACTCATATTGGATACCGAAATAAAGAATTGGCTAAAGAACATATTATCAAAAAATTTCTTGTTCAAAGTTATTTTTGAATAAGATCATTATTGACCAAGCTAGGAATGAAGATACAAATCAAAATTAAACAAGGACTGAATTGAAGACCTAATTTTATCTATAAATAGATACTCAAGGATGAAGAAGAAGAAGAAGAACATCGAAAAATCAAAAAAGAGTAGAGGAATTTAAGCTCAAAATTTCAAATTCATCTTAGAGTTCGAATGAGAAATATTTACTATGGGTTTTTCTTAGAGTGTGATAGTCATTGTTATAATCAGCTTGTTAGAAGCAACTACTCAAGTTCCAAACCTTTGTATTCAAACTCAATAGTGGTGTTAGTGTGCCTTCAACAATCTGGGGTTGTTAGGTTGTGTGTAGAAGACTTGGTTGGTAGAGTCTAGGTGACTGTGTTCCTCAAAAGTCTAGAGTTGTTTGAGTAGACTGGCTTGGAGGGTCGAGTGCTTTGTAATTCAAGTTGTTAAATTAGTAGATTAAATCCTTCTTAGTGAAGGGAGTTGATGTAGCCAAGTTAGTGGTGAACAAGGATAAATGACTTGTGTCACTTTATTCCTGCACTTCTTAGTTTTGTTATTGCTTCTACTCCAAGTAAATCATCAAGTCTGAACGCGTTTAATCAAATAATGAAAAAGTTATCAACTTAGTCAAACATAATTCAATCATCCTTCTCGTATTTGCACCTTCACAAACCAACCAAAAATAAACAATATCGTTCAAGATAATATATTCAAACCAGCCACAAAATCGTTGTTGTTTTAGGGTTACTTACAATTGAGATGTGTTACGTCACGAGAGAATTGTTGTGTTACGCTGTCGCAAGAGAGAGAAAGCAGAAGTAGTGCCATTAACCCATTTTAGATCTCGATAGTTTGCATTTTCTTCTTTCAAAGATTGAGAGGTATGTTGGGAAGATTGAGAGTTGAGAGATTTGGGCGATTTGAGATTATTTTCATAATGTTGGGGAGTTTGTGTTCGATTGGGTCGGGAGAATTGGGGGTTGTTGGAGATTCAGAGTTGCGGTGCGCGAGACTTGTGAAAATTAGAATGCAAGGCTTGTGAAAATTATAACGCGCATCCTTTTGATTTCTTCAAAAGGCAGTGACGATTGAGTAAACCAAACTCAAAGGAGGAGCGTAGGCAGTTTTGTCGTAACCGTCCCAAGCTATGTGTTGTAGTGTTGAAATTTTTTTGTAGTGCTACATTATTATATTTTTCGTATGTTTATGTGTATTGTCTAATTACATTTTATCTATATGTGTGTTTTGATTATTTTTTGTTATTCCTCTACGTGTTAACTCATCTTCTAATAGCTAAGTATGATTATCTTTTTTTAAGACATTAGTCTTATTTTCCTAGCATTAGTATTTGTTAACACTTAGTAATTAATTTTTGTCTTCTCCTTTATCGTCTCTCTCTTCATCTCATTCATCTTGAATCCTTTTATCTTTCCCTACATGACATAATGACAAAAGTTATTATGAATGTCTGACTCACTTCGTTTTATATTTTCAAGAAAAATAATCATCAATTTCTCTTTGAAGTCTAAACAATCTATTAACAATTGGTTAACGGATTTAATTCAGTCACTCTGGCTACTATCTTCATTACCTTTTCTCATTCTTCCCTTCTTCATTTGGTCATCCTCTTACTCTAAACTCCTTCCTTTGATTAAAGTATTTACATTAATAGATAAAAATCCCACCACTCAGTATAAAGATCTTAATAACGACATTGTCTTTCACCTCGAACCAAGTGTAGATGTCAAAGATATTTTTTTATCAATGGATACTACTTCCCAAAAGAGTTCCAAATCATTGCCTTTCTAGAGTATATGACTATGGTCGAAAAACAAATATTCACAAATCTTGTAAAGGAAATCTGGTTGAATGATGCACAGAGAATGGGTGTGCGATTGGACGAGTTCAAGATCATGAAATTCTCATCTCCAAAGAATTTCTATCTCAAGTAATCAACTGATCCGATGATGAAAATCATTTTTCTCTTTCTCTACTCACTGAAGAACAAGAAGTAGAACTCATGAGCACTGTGTTTGAAGTTACAAATGGAGAACAATGCACAAACATGTGTCCTAGATACAACGTGGTGTTCAAAATCATCTTAGGATGTATCTTGCCCAAAGGGGACTCGTCTCAAGTAATTGCTAAAGAACATAACTTTATCCTATGGCATTTTATCAAAAAGATTAAACAAATCTTACTACAATAATCTTAGATGTCACAACTACGGCTGTTAAAATCTCAAGGAAAAAGAAACTTGACATCATTGCCTTTGGAAGAGTTATGTCCGGTTGCATTGAGTTTTATGGAATTCTTGATATTCTTCAGATACCCCCAAATTTCTTCATTCGACAATTAGTAACACCCTCATTTTGATTTGTTCTCAACTTTAAAACCATTATGAATATTAGAAGTCACCTTGATGTATTTCATGAGTACTCTATTTTTAATGTTGAGGAAGAAATGTCAAAGGAAATTGATTATTCTTTCTAGAACCCCTTGTCGCTTGGTCAAAGCCTAATATAATTAGAATATAAGGATTGCTAGCCCTTAACCCTTGACCAGTAGTATTGATCATGTCTTTCACATAAGACCTTCCACCCAACATCCCCAAAACCTCAATATGGTCATTTTTCTCTATTTCTATCACGACACTAACCTCCGAGAAGTCCTCTATATGCAAACATAAAGGACAATATCAACAACATCATTGTCAAACAACACTCAACCCATACTACGACTTGAGTTCATTTACAACATATCAACAACATCGCCATCAAACGACACTTAACTCATATTGCGACTTGAGATCATTTACAACGGGTCAACTTATCAACAACGACACTCTTAGCTGATATTGCTACCTGTATGTCATAACAGTTTAACTCAACATCAACAAACAAAATTATACAAACACAGATAAATCATCAATAGCATAATATTCACATTATTATTTAATCGTCATTAGATATTATTCTGATAGGTTAACTTATTAGCCATATATTATTATTCGTTAATAATTAAATTTATACATCATCTTTATCAACTCACCAAGTTACTTTTAATTACTACCATCTTTATCAACTCACCAACCCTACTTAATTAACTAATTTTTATTAATAGTTAATATTTATTAACTCTATATTAATAAACTAATATTTTTGAAACTCTCACCTAATATTTTTTGAATTCTAAACTAATATTTTACTAAACTATCACCAATTATCATCATGTGTTATCTAATTTATGTTTAAATTCATTAACTATAGCTAATTAAGCTAAATAATTCATCACATGTTAATTACAAAGACTTTTAAACTTCTAATCACGGTAAATCTATTTTCTTATATTCTAAAAATCTATTTTTATAACACTTCGAGTAACTCCTGATTTTTAAATCCATAAATCAATTTTAGCTATCCTAAAAATCGATTTCAAAACCTAAAAATAGTTTAAAACTCAACAGAAACATACAACAATCATAAGGATTACATAACAGCAATACTAACAACAACCATACACAATTCACACCAACTACATACAAACATACAATTTAACACAATAACAATGAACAACACATCAATTCACAAATCAACATATATGATCATACACATATATCATGCAATCACACACTTATAATGTAGCACTATTGTCCACACACTATATATTCTATATGAAAGAATTGTGAATTGTAATATCCTCTCTACTAAGAGTTCATATATATCTTTGTAAATCAATTAGTAGGGTCACAATTAGTTATGAATGAATTGTGATACTTGAATTGTAATATCTTCTCAACAAGAGTTAGAATCATAAGACGAACTTTGTATAAATTCATACACAAACTTGTATCCTTGTAACTCAACCCACTTATGTAAACCTCCTTCATGATCATAAAGGAAAGTCTGAAGAGACAAGTAAGCACTTGATTCCTTAATAAGTAGTTGTCATAATTGTTAAGAAGGCTAGAAGGTCTCTAAGCAAAACATTTGGAGAGGCAAAATAAACAATACTCATGGGACCTAGAGAGGTATTGTACAAACACTACTCAAGAGGCGAGTGAAACCAAAATTCTTGAGGAATTTAGACTCTACTTCTAGTTACTTGTTGAGAATTATTATACATGATTCTTGAAGAGGCTTGATAATACTCAATGCCTAGATAAGTAAGAAAATAATACTTAGGATGGAAAAGCTTAGAGAATACTCAAAGCTTGAAAAATATGAGTTAATAATACATTAGTTGATTAAGTCTCTTACTATACTAGGCCAAAATCACTTTGTAGAGGGGGGATTAGATGTAGCCACAATTTTTCCAAACTAGTATAAAAATATTTGTGTTTCTCTTCTCCCTTATCTCTTTACTTTTGTTTTTGGACTATTTATCTCTTATCTTCTATCTTACTTTAAGTGTCTGTGCTTAACTATAGATAAGCTTTTAATAAAGAGTTTACTTTAAGTAGAAAGATTTTAAAATGGTCAACACAACTCAACCCCTCCTTTGTTGTGTATTTTAGTACCTTCAACTATAACAACACTTTTTGGAAAATTACAAGAACATGAGCAAGAACTCATGACATTGGCTCAAAACAAAGATAAACAAAAGAATAAGGACAAGGATAACAAAAAAAACAAGAACAGCATTCTCGTATTGGCCGCACCATTCAGGGCCAAAAAGGAATAGTCGAGTATAGTAATGAAGAAAGTGGCAAGGACTAAGTGATGAAGAGATGAGCTTATTCGTCAAAAGGTACAACAAATTTCTGAAGAAAAGAGAAGTAAGGACTAAAGACAAGAACTTCAACAAGTTTAGGAAGTCAAGCAAAAAAGAGGTAAACTCCATCACTTGTTTTGAGTATGGAAAAGAAGGGCACGTGAAGAATGATTGCCCGATTTATTTGAAAAAGAAAGGAAAAGCTCCAACTAAATCAAAATATGAAGGCAAACGACGTAAAACTTATATAGCTTACGAAGAAAAAGATGACACATCTTTCAACAGCTCCTTAGAAGATGAAGTTTCAAATCTATGTCTCATGGCATACAAGCATGATGATAGTGTGGTAAGTGATTGTGAATCTCAAAATTTACTAGTGATTGTGAATCTGAAAATTTGCTAGTGATTGTGAATCTGAAAATTTACTTTCTTATTATGAATTGCAAAATGCCTTTGTGGAGCTTCATGAGGAAGAAAAAATGGTAAATAAAATGTTGGGATGTAAAAGAAAAACAATTTTGGCTTTGAAATCTAAGGTTTCAAAGTTGGAAAAAGAACTAGGAAATGCCCTTCAAGCTTCTCATGAAAATGTTATTCAAACTTCTTATGAGAAACCTTATGAAGAGCAACAAGTCATCACCAATTGGATGGATTTTTCCATTTGCATAAATTATCAAAATGTACAATAACAAAAAAGAGAAATACTCTTTGAAAAGTGAATTAGTACAATATTCATAAGAAAATTTAGGATTTGTTAAAAAGAAAAGACATTTCAGAAAGCATTACAAAAAAGACTTTCAAAAGAAATAGCAAATCCCATGTTACATATATTACATGACATTATTGTTTCAAAAAGGAACATACCATTCCAAAGTGTCATACTAGTAAGTTTGATGTTCAAAGAGGCAAAATGGTATGGATGCCCAAGGGATAAATTTCAACTTTTAACCACCAAGAACCCAATAGAAATTTGGTATCTCTAACCTGTTTGATTGTGTTGCAAGTATGTTTGAGAACATCTAAAAACAAATAGTGTCTTAATTAAGTATGCTCCAAACATTTGAAAGGTGCCAAATCAATTATAAAGAATTGAGCTTTAGTAAAAGGTTTGATCACCATTATCCACTATAATAAAGGTAAACTTCAAGTATTAAGATTTTTTGAACATACTAGGTATAACTAGACCCTAAAGATGAATTAATCTTACTAATGTCTTGATACATTGAATAGCTTGTGTATATTTTTCTGTGAGCACTAACCCTTTCAAAAAAATAATCTTATTTCTAATATCCTTGTTCAAAGATCTTATACAAAAGTATGATTGATCAATGCATTTGGGCACATGTTTCTAGCTTTGTATTGTGATATTTTGAAAGTCTTTTTCAGCCTAAGATTAGTTTTTTAGCATGTTTCTAAACTTTGGGTCATAATTGAGTTTTAATGTAATTATTTGCATATTTATCCTTGCTCGCTCTACAGGCCATAACTTGAGCTCTGAATATTGGATTGACGCATGCAAGCAGACGCTAGAAAGCTAAGAGTTATAGTTACAACTTGTATGTTGGATTAAAAGCCCAAATCAGAACTTTACTTGAAGCTTCTGATTACGTGACCTAAGCTTTCATAATTAACTTTACTTGTTTTTTATCTGGGAGCTTTTAGAATCCAAAATGAGAACTATATATTTTGTTTTTTAGTAAGCCGAGGTTCTACTTTTGGACTCAGATACTCAAATACAATACAGAGTTTTCTTATTTTGAAAAAATAGAACAATAACCTTCTTTTGCGGATTTCTGATGGAAGACTAAATTATATGATTAATCAACTATTTTAGGATTTCATCAAGACCTTGAGGTTTATTTTTATAATGTTAATTTCACATTGATGATGCTATTCCTTTTCACTCGATTATATTATTTTCTGATTGCTTAAATCAAATGTCAATAGAGTTAATAATTATGTTTGACAGAATTCATATTCTAAATTAATTAATTGCAGTTTTTCGACATTTGATCATTAACTATAATATATCGATTACTGTGACGCTTAATTCAGTCAAAGAAACAAAATTCACATATGGTTGATTTACGCATGCTTGATCAATTCTATAGTCAAATAGGAATATAATCCCAATTAGAAATTGAACTAGTTGATAGAATATGTGATAGGTCTAAAATTCCCGAACTAGTGGATTAGTCATTACAATATACGTGATCGTTCGTAATTCATTCCTCAAACTATTCCGAACCTAAATTCAAAACCCCTCTCTTTATTTTTTATTTATTTTGAATTTGGTTAATATTGTCATAAGTTCTTGCGAGACGACTTGAGTTGTTGCCATATGCTACGTTTTTATTACTTGTATTTGAACTGTGGGCGACAACAGATCAAATTTGCGCCGTTTTCGGGGACTCTCTAATAATAATATTAGCCAATTTTAGAATACTAATAACCATCCTAACAATTATTTTTGTGCTTTGTTGCTGTACAGGTCGTGTAGGCTCGATTCCACACTTTGCTAGTCAAAAAAATCGATTTTAGGGCGACTGTCTCGGATTGCTCTGAACTTTTTCCAGAAAATCACAAATATTAAGGAACAGTATTCTTCTACACGGGACTTCTTACGAGATTTGGCCCTCATAATCCCAAATTCCTTCGTTTAGACCACTTTTTTAATTTTCTGAATTTTTCATATTCTCAAAAAACTCCAAAAAAATTTGCATTATCTTTATTTGACTTTTAAATTTTTTTGGTGGTATTCTTATATTTTTTTTAGATTTTATTTGATAGGATTTTTCAATTTCCACTTCAGTTTTAGCGATAGGGACATTGTTGGAATTTTCAAAATTGTGTTGTTGCATTGCATTGTTACATTCTCATGATGCATGACTAGGGTCAGTATCTGAATATGCATTTCCTTGATCCTGAAATAGATAGGGCTTTTTATTTACTTCGTAGACTTAACAAAGCGGCTAGTGCTTACGAATTAGGTAGTGATAGTGAAAGTAATTGTGTCCAATCATACTTTATTCGATTCTGACTCTCAGTGTGATAACATGAATAATAGAATCTTAAGACAACTTGCCGCACCTGATGTCAATTATAATGCATTGTGTATCAAATATCCTGAATTTATTGTACCATTTGAACTAAAATCTGGTTTAATGCACTTCCTTTCAAAGTTTAATGGTCTTGCTGGTAAGGATCCTCACAAACACCTGAAGGAGTTTCAGGTTGTGTGTTCTACCATGAAGCCTCAAGAAGTCATAGAGGACCATATCAAGTTGAGAGCCTTCCCATTCTCACTTCAAGATGCTGTCAAGGACTGGTTGTACTACCTTTAACCAGGTTATTTTACAAGTTGGAATGATCGAAAGAAGCTGTTCCTAGAAAAATTCTTCTCTGCCTCTAGAGCTGCTTCAATCAAAAATAAATATATGGCATTAGGCAAATTGATAGAGAATCCTTGCATGAGTGTTGGGAGAGATTCAAAAAATTAGTGGCTAGTTTCCCTCATCACCAGATTTCTAACAATCGATCATCCCATATTTTTATGAAGGCTTGCTACCTATGGATAGAAGCATAATGGATGCTGCTAGTGGGGGAGCACTTGTCAATAAGACCCCAGAAGCAGCAAAAGCCTTGATTGAAAACATGTCCATTAATTCCCATTAGTTTACAACCAGAAACAATTCAGTGGTGTTGACAAAGGGAGTGAACAAGATTCAAGCTTCTTCCCATAGCAATTTAAAGAGCAGACTTGATGAGCTTACTTCATTGGTAAAAAAATTGGCAGTAGGTAAAACTCAAGCAGCAAAGGTTTGTGGTATTTGCACTTCTGCAGAGCTTCCTACAGATTCATGTCCTATATTGCAAGAAGATCGGATTGTTGATGTTCCTCAAGCTTATGAAGCAAATATATACAATCCTTAAGCCAACTATGATATGTCATCTAACAGGTACAATATTGGTTGGAGAAACCATCTCAACCTAAGATGGGGGAATTCAAATGCACAACAGCAACCTAGGCAATAGTAGTAGCAGCATAACAAAACACCTTCATTGGAGGACCTTGTCAAACAGATGGTTGTCCAAAATCTCCAATTTCAACAAAGAACAGATTCTACCATTCAAAATTTGGAGACAAAGATTGGACACCTGGCCACTTCAATCAATTAGATGCAGACTTAGGAGTCAAGCCTATTACTTGTCCAGTTAATAGTAAATCCAAATGTTGCTAATGTTAGTGCAATTACCTTGAGGTCTAGCAAAGTTGTTAAAATATCTAAGGCACCTGAAACTGCTGCTGTGAAACATAAAAAAGTTGTTGAGGACACTTTGGTACCTGAACCTATTGATGTTGAGCAAGATATACCATTTCATTTTCCTTAGAGGGTGGTGAAAACTAAAAAATGGACGATGCAGATAGGGACAAGGAGATCTTGGATACATTTAGGAAGGTGGAAGTGAACATTCTCATCCTTGAAGCAATTAAGCAGATTCCAAAATATGCCAAATTTCTAAAAGAGTTGTGTACACACAAGAGAAGGTTAAAAGGTAATGAAAGAGTTAACACGGAGCACAATGTTTCAGCCCTCATTTAGCCCATGCCCCAAAAATGCAAAGATCCAGGGACTTTTTCCATTCCATGTACCATAGGCAATAGTCAATTTGAAAATGTCATGTTAGATTTAGAAACTTCTGTTAATGTTATGCCTACATCTGTTTTTAACTCTCTTGCCTTAGACTATTATAGAATATAGGTGTTACCATTCAATTGGTGAACATAAGCAATGATCGCCCTGCTGGACTAGTCGAAGATGTACTTGTTTGAGTTAACGACTTGATATTTGCTGCAGATTTTTACATTATGGACATGGATTGAGAGATTAAGTCCAATAGAGCGCCTATCATCTTAGGCAGACCGTTCTTGAAAACTGCAAAAACAAAAATTATGTTCATGTTCGAACTCTATCCATGGAATTTGGTGATAGCATTCTAAAATTTAACATCTTTGATGCTATGAAACACCCCATGGAATTTGGTTGATCATTTTTCTGATATTTCTATTGACATAATTGATTTTGCAGACTTAGTTTCGGCCACTAGTATTCTACCCCATTGAGCAGCCACCGACTCTAGAGCTTAAACCACTTCCTGAAAATTTGAAATATGCATATTTAGAAGGGAGTGGAAAGTTACCCGTGATTATTTCAGCCAAACTTGAAGATGAACAGGAAGAGAGGTTGCTACAAATATTGAGAAAGTACAAGAAGGCAATTGGATGGACCTTGATTGATATTCCTGGTACTTGCAAGTATGTTTGAGAGCATCTAAGAACAAATAGTGTCTTTAATTAAGTATGCTCCAAACATTTGAAAAGTGCCAAATCAATTATAAAGAATTGAACTCTAGTAAAAAGTTTGATCACCATTGTACACTATAATAAAGGTATACTTCAGGTATTGAGATTTTTCAAAACATACTAGGTATAATTAGACCGTAAATTGAGATGAATTAATCTTACTAATGTTTTGATACATTGAATAGCTTGTGTATATTTTTCTGTGAGCACTAACCCTTAAAAAAAAATCTTATTTCTAATATCGTTGTTCAAAGATCTTATACAAAAGTATGACTTTCATTTATTCTAATATTTGAAGAATGTGTTTAATCTCTGTCGCGTCCGGTTTATCCGCGAAAAAGGAGTCGCCACCAATTTTATTTTATTCGAAGGAAAAATTGGATAAAACCTAAAATAATGATTTTTGAACAAAAAATTCGGATTCGGGATTCGATTACGAGTAGGGAAAGTATTACCACCCTACAACGTCTGATAAAACGGTTACCCTATAATTAATTGTATACAAACTATTTATTTATTTATTAATTTATTTTTACCCCAAAAAGAATACTAAAAAATAAATAAATTATTTACATTAATAAAAGAAGGAAAAATATTTTTTTATTAATTTGGTTTGACAAGGAAGAAACCTTGCTCCTACGTATCCCCAGGTGCAATGGGGAAATCAAAACACACGTAGTTCTTGGGTAGAAAATATTTATGTGTTGACTGATTTTATTATTAATTTTACTTTATATATATACATATCAAAATAAATTAACAAGATAATAGAGATAATAATAATAATAATAATAATAATAATAATAATAATAGTAATAATGATAATAGTGATAATAATAATAATAATAACGAAAAAAGAGGTGAGATGTTTGTTCACGGATTATATCTTTTTATTTTTGTTTTAAAGAAAAATTAATTTTTGTTAAAAAAAAAACAACGTAACGAAAATATAATAATAACGAAAAAAGAGTTGAGATGTGGCGCGGCGAGCGATGATGAATTTCATACGGCGGCAGCGACCATTCATTTGTTGTTATGTTTTTTTTTGTTATTTTGATAAAGACGTGATATGAGCTATAAATTCAATATTAGGATATGGTGAAATTTGTTTCTTGGTGATTGGTTTATAAACATCAATTAGTTGTATTTTTCTAGCATTTTGTGTTGCAAAGAAAACAATTTTAAGAACAGACAACCTTAGAAAAATGAAAGATTAACACATGAGTTTATTTTTGTATAAATAAAAAAAAAAAAAAGAAACAAAAAAAAAAACATTTTTAAAGGGATGCAATACAAAGACTAACAAGAAGAAATTAGAGAAGTGATACCTTACTACTGAAACGGTTTCTTGTTGGACTGATTTTCCCAAGACCAGATTCTCTACTCCTCTTTCGCCTGTTATTCTCTCTTCTTTCTTTTTTTCTTGTGCTCTCAAAATGTGCTTCCTTTTCTACTCTTACTATCGATTATTTATAGGCCCTTCGGGTGTAGGTTACAAAAGACAAGGGAATAATTGCTCATTGATCACCATTTTATTACTATTAATATCTTTTTTTTTTGTTTCTTTTCTTTCAATTGATGATCATTATACCGATTTTTATGACCATCAATCCATTCAATTGATCCTCATTATACCGATTTTTATGACCATCAATCCATTTCTTTTCAGTTTCTTTCATTCAATTATGTACCTTTATTTATTTGTTATTATTTTTTTTATTTTTTTTAATTATTTTTTTTATATATTTTTTTTTATTATTATTATTTTTTAGAAAAAAGTCTAAACAGGAATTAGAGGCAAACAAAAACTGGGAATATATGTGATTGTTTAAAGTTTAAAGCCCTAATTATTTATTTTTATTTTTATATTTCTATACATTTATTATTATTATTTCCCCTTTTTTTTTATTAAAAGTAAAATATAAATAAATAGATAAATAAATAAAAAGCGGACAAAATTAGGTGTCAACAACTGCCCCTCTTTACTTAGAATTTACTTGAGAATCAAAGTAAAAGATAAGTAAAGATGACAACTCTAATTTTGTCCGAAAAGAATTTTTTAGAAGGGTGCGAGTCGTTTTCCCGGCTTCAAGATGCGGGTCGTTTTCTCGGCTTCGGGTGCGAGTCGTTTTCCCGGCTTCAA
>JBBPBQ010000004.1:22979522-23037754 GCA_037974755.1 Cicer yamashitae | reverse complement strand
GAAGAAGAATTACTGTTGTAATCTATAGTTGGATCTCATATTGTCGTCTGCCTTGCACTCTAAACAACCTCTAATATATCCGACTTTATCGCAATTCATTATATCGAGGTATGGTATATGTTTTACTTTCCAGTACACGATAATCATAAAATTCATTCGAGAAAGAAGGTTAAATTATAAAGATGATAAAAGTATATCAATATATTGAGGTTCAATATTCGTCGTAAAAAAAAAAGAATATACATAAGATAAAACAAAAGGAACGGGTGGAAGACCCAACTTGGTTACTAGTAATTCACAGGTAGACTGTACTAACTTCTCGTGCCATAGTCCGATCGATATTGTTGGTCTTTCCCTTTTGAGTATATATTCTTTGTTTTTGTTGTTGTTGATGTTTTTTTTCTTCTTCTCATAGGTCGCCCTTTCAAGTTTTCAACCCAGTAGGTATTTATTATATATGTTGTACCCTAATTTTTGCCTAGGTCGCCTTTTCAGGTTTTCAACCTAGAGGGTATTTTTTTTGTTTTTTTGTTTTGGTTTTTTTTTTTGTGTACCCTAATTTTTGCCTAGGTCGCCCTTTCAGGTTTTCAACCTAGCGGGTATTCATTATTATTTTTTGTACCCTAATTTTTGTCTAGGTCGCCCTTTCAGATTTTCCACCTAGCGGGTATTTTTTTTGGTACCCTAATTTTTGCCTAGGTCGCCTTTTTAGGTTTTCAACCTAGCGGGTATTCATTATTTAAGTATGATACTTTTTTACGGCATCTAAGTTTACAGGGAGGACTAAATCTTTTCCATCCATATTCGTGAGGATCAAAGCTCCACCTGAGAAAGCTTTCTTCACGACGTATGGGCCCTCATAGTTAGGGGTCCATTTCCCACGATAATCCTTTTGAATAGGTAAGATCTTTTTTAGCACCAAGTCTCCCTCCCGGAATTCTCGAGGACGTACTTTTTTCTCGTACGCTCTTTTCAATCTTTTCTGATATAATTGCCCATGGCATAAGGCCGCCAACCTTTTTTCTTCAATTAAATTTAATTGATCGAAACGGGTTTGTACCCATTCCGACTCCTCTAGTTTGGCCTCCATTAATACTCTTAGTGAGGGCATTTCAACTTCAATGGGTAGCACAGCCTCCATCCCATATACTAGGAAAAAAGGGGTTGCCCCAGTTGAAGTGCGTATCGAAGTGTGATACCCGTGTAGTGCAAACGGTAACATCTCATGCCAATCTTTGTATGTTACAACCATTTTCTGAATAATTTTTTGATATTTTTATTTGCTGCTTCAACTACACCATTCATTTTTTGTCTGTACGGGGACGAGTTGTGGTGTTGAATTTTAAAGGTGGCACACAATTCATCCATCATTTTGTTATTCAGATTTGTGGCATTGTCGGTAATGATCTTGCTTGGTAGGCCATAACGACAAATTAACTCCCTTTTTATGAATTTGACTACCACATTTCTGGTTACATTGGCGTACGAAGCGGCCTCTACCCATTTGGTAAAGTAATCGATTGCCACCAAGATGAAGCGATGTCCATTTGATGCTTTTGGTTCAATCATTCTGATGACGTCTATGCCCCACATTGAGAATGACTAGGGCACTGAAAGGGTGTTTAGAGGCATTGGTGGGGCGTGGATATTATCAACATATATTTGACACTTATGGCATTTCTTTACATAATTAAAACAATCTTTTTCTAGGGTGAGCCAGTAATACCCGGCCCGAAAAATCTTTCTAGACATGGCGTGTCCGTTCATATGGATCCCATAAGAGCCATCGTGGACATCTTGTAGAATTTCTTCGCCTCATTGACATCAACGCATCTAAGGAGTACCATATCATGATTCCTCTTATACAAAATATTTTCGTTATCTTTTTCTGTTTGACTAACAAGATTGTCAAAATTATGCGACGAGATCTTAGTACAGTCATTTGTGAATGGACTATTCCCAAATCTGCAGGATTCAAGGCTAGGATAAGGGGAAGGAAAAAAGAAAGAAAAAAGAACAATTTTGGCGAATGAATGTTAAAATACGAGAACAGTAAGAAAGAACAATAAGAAAATAAAATGAGAATGCATTTATTGAAATTCAAAGTACTGAGAAAACAAAATTGTGTCCATCCTAAATATAATTAAGTATCTTAAGGTCTTAGTAAGAGTAATAATGCTTTTAGAATTACATGGGAATTGCATTAAATATTATAGGTGACTTGACTAATTTCCAATTCTTGATTTCTGCTCCTGCACCACACGGACGAATCCAATCAGCTTCATCAATGGAAATGTCATCTCCAGCTGCTGCAATATGGATCTCACTTGTTGGTCTTGCACTTTGGAAACTCTGTTGGATGTCACAGATGGGAATCCTTTCAGTTCTAGGCTCTCGATTCTCGATCCGAGCTAATCTCTTTTCTTTTATTTTTTCATTGACCAATCTTCGTTTGTCAGCCTGGGTGGGTTTGTAGCCTAAACCCCACTTATCTTTATTCTCAGGAAGTTCCACCAGTTCTTTGAGCCCTTCTTCATCTTTCCCCAACCCGTGCTATGGATGGTGTCCTCTGCTCAACATGAACTTAGCCACCATAATAGCAGTGTTTGACATATGTGGTTCTATAGGTGTCGTCTCGACGTAAGCGGTGTCCACAATTTCTAGTGTTTGAAAGGCGGTCTCTAGAGCTTCTTCTGTCGTCTCAACATAAGGTGTGGTGGACAACTTACTCCCCAACAAGTCTTCTTCTCCTGACACGATTATCAATTGATCATTTACCATATACTTCAGCTTTTGATGTAAGGTTGATGGCACTACGCCGGCAGAATGGATCCATGGCCTTCCCAACAAGCAACTATAGGCGGGTACAATGTCCATCACGTGAAACGTGATTTCAAATGTGATCGGGCCTATTTGAACTGGGAGTTCGATTTCTCCCATTACTTCTCTGTGACTCCCATCGAAAGCTCTAACAACCATAGGGCTTGGTCTCATATATGTACCATCACAAGGTAGTTTTGCTAATTTCGATTTTGATATGACATTCAGCGAGGAGCCATTGTCAATGAGGACTCTCGATATTATATGGTCGAGACACATCACTGATATGTGTAGTGCTTTATTATGCCCTCTTCCTTCGTCGGCAGCTCATCATCTGTGAAGGTTAGGTGGTTGTTGGCAGTGATGTTATTTATGATGCCTCCAAATTTGTCCAAGGTGATGTCGTGAGTGACATGGGCCTCGTTTAGTATTTTCATCAATAGCTTCCGGTGGGACTCAGAATTCATCAGTAGGGACAACAATGAAATCCTTGCAGGAGTATGGTTGAGTTGGTCGACTATTTTGTATTCACTCTGTTGGATGATTTTGAGAAACTCACGAGCTTCATCATTTGAAACCCCTTTCTCATTTTCTACTTTCTCCTTTTCAACTTCTTCTGTTACAATTACTTTCTTTTTCCCTTTATCTTTGTATGTCTTCTCAGACACCACTATTATTTCTCTCTGTGATGTTTTCGGAGAGTATATCCGACCACTTCTAGTCATCCCTCCTATCCCTGAAACGTTCGTGGCAGCGGTTGTTTTTGAGTTAAAAGCATCTTCATTCTTCTGTTCAGCTAGATGTACCTCTACATTATAGTTCCAAGGTACCGCTTTATTGTCTTTATATGGAAAAGGGCTTGGTATCCGAACTATTAAAGTCCTCAGGTCATTGGGGGCATTCATAGTTTCCTCCCTATTGAAGTGAATGACTAATGGCTTTGGGATGGTTATGCCAAGTTTTTCTTCTGATTGGGTTGCGATCATATCATCATCCTTTTCCCAACGACCTATTTGAATGACGCCTGTGTTTATCAATTTTTGAAGTTCTTTTTTGAACTCATTGCATTCTTCCATGGAGTGATCTTCATTGAGGTGGAAATTGCATCTTGCTTTCCCATCGGCATTTCCTTGGATTAACCCAAATTTGCATAACTCAGAGAAAATTAGTCCCATCAGGGTCTTAGTTCTCTCGACCTCCCTTATTAATTGGTGATTTTCTTCAATAGCATTCACTATTGGTCCACCATGGACTGGTAGGGGATTGTTTTTCACGCTAGGCTCGTTTTCTTTGAAATTCAACCATCCAGCTTTAAGCAAATCGTGCACCATAAATTTTAAAGCTAGGCAATTTTCAGTAGAGTGTCCTACAGCCCCAGAGTGGTAATCGCATGCGGCGTTCGAGTCATATCCTTTGGGTTAGGGCGGTTCTATAGGTTTCCCTGGACATAGTGCAACCATAGAATTGTTAACCAGATGCGGTAATAATTCTGCATAAGTCATAGGGATTGGGTCGAAATGTACGAACTTTCTCCCACGATAGTTTCTTCCCCGACTTTCATAGGAATATTGATTCCCTTGTAAGTTTTGACTTATGGTACTTGAGGTTTGTGAGGTTGCAGCGGCGTAGGGGCGATGCACGAAAGAAGGATTAGTTGGATTTGACACCACAAAATGGCTTTCTCCCTCCTTTTTCTTATTCGCACCTACGGGCGGCTTCTTTGTGTTATTCAATCCGGGATAGCCAGAAGTAATCTTTCCGCTTTTCAATCCTATTTCTACTCTTTCGCCTATGATGACAAGATCTGAAAAATTTGACGAGACGCTTCCTATCATTTTGTCATAAAACGGAGGTTGAAGAGTGTTTATGAACATGGTCACCATTTCTTTTTCTGATAGGGGGGGTTCAACCTGGGAAGCTAGCTCTCTCCATCGTTGGGCATATTCCTTGAATGTTTCATTGTCTCGTTTTGTCATATTTTGCAACTGTATTCTGTCAGAAGCCATGTCAAGATTATATTTATATTGTTTCAAAAAGGCATCCACCAAATCTTTCCAAGAGCCGATATGAGCTCGCTCAAGGTGCATATACCAACTCAGGGAAGCTCCTGTCAAACTGTCTTGAAAGAAGTGGATTAGCAGTTTTTCGTCATGGGCGCAAAAACCCATTTTTCGACAATACATAATAAGATGGTTCTTGGGGCATGTAGTTCCCTTGAATTTTTCAAATTCAGGCAACTTAAATTTCGGAGGTATTATAACATCATAAACGAGGCATAGGTCTGAAGCATCAAATCCATAATTGTTTCCCCCTTCGACGACATTTAAGCCCTCTTCTAAGGCTTGCCATTTTTCTTGGGATTGATTGCTCTCGAGCGGTCGAGGTTCATGATGTATGTTAAACATCACCGGCGTAGCTTCGGTAGCTTTTCCTTGCGACGAAGAGCTAGGAAATCCCAAAGTAAGGGGTGAAGGTTGCACTTGAGGGAACTCGCCAGTACTATGTTGCGGATTTGTAGCCCCGACCAGCGGATTGTTGTTTGAGGGATGAGTGTCTATGGGTGGGGTATAACCTGGCGGCAAACCATAAGGTGGAAATTGTTATGCCTTCCCTTCTTGATGATTAGTGAGAAGGTGTGGAGCGACGCCCGTTGGGTGAACAAGAGTGTTTTGGGGCATCCCCTCATCTACCAAAGGATTCCCATCATTTCTATTTCCAAGTGCTTGTAGAATCTCCAAGATCTTGGTCATTTGCCCCTTGAGTTGGTTCACGTCTTCTCTTATTTCTGTTTGCTCTAGCTCATCCATGATTTTTGACTGGGATCGTGTCCGATAACGGTGTCGTAGCACCAGTTTTTTTATTTGTTGTGTTATTTTTTCTGTGAAAGAATATGGCCTGAGTATGCAATGTGATGTATGAAAATGTAATGATGCATGAATGTTAAAGACCTATTTATTGCTTGTTTGTGAATATCTTAACCAATAACAAAGAAAGAACCATGAGATCAAAAGTGGAGCCAAATTTAATTCATTGAGAAAAAACAAAATACAAGTTTTACCACAAATGAGAGAACAAACAAACTTTACAAAACGAAAGTAGTAACGTAAACACGAAATTTGAAAATTTAATGAGCAATCATTTTTTCATTTGCTCAATTAAACTTTTACAATGCTCAATAAAAATGGAGATCTCTTGAGGGGTAGAGAGAGGATTAACCATCCCGTCTGCATCTCTTAATAACGGTGGAATATCTCCGATAGCCGAATTGGTTGAATAAACTAGTTTGGAGAAGCGGTCCATCCAAAACATTCCTTCTTGAACAAGTCTCTCGATAGTGTCTTTTTGTGTATGCATCTCGTCTTCTTTTCTTGCAAGTTCAACTCGGTATACCTCAACGATCTCTTCTTGACATTGCCTTTCTACCATTATCTTGCTTTCACATTCCGCTTTTACCCTCTCTATTTGTTGCTTTAGATTTGCTTCTTGTCGACGGATGACTTCATGTTTTTCCCCATATTTTTTTAGCAACTCCTTAAGCCTGAGACCTTCAATCACTGCATCATCCCTTTCTTGACGTCTGAGTCTCAACTCTTCATTCGCACCCCGCAAACAGATCCGAGTTCTATTCTTGCTTTCTTCTTCATCTCTTGCTCTTTTCTGTACTTTCTCAAGGATAAGGGACTGTTGAGTATTCTTATACTCCATATCTCTATAAGCCTGGTGAGCCCTCTCCAATTCTTGTTGTAATTTCTCAATTTCTTGTCTTTTTAGAGCTAAGTCAGCCTCTAAATCTTCAGTACTGAAAAAGGATTCTGTTGTTACTACTTCAGGAGCAACTGTGTTGCAATGAAAAGGCAACTTGAGCTCTAATGCCCTCTTTTTCACCCAATTATGATATTCCTCTCCTATACCACAACTTCTAGGCCCTAATTCTTGACCTCTTCTAATGACATCTCCCCAAGACTTACGTATTCTTCTCAGCAGGCTAGCATCATAAACGTCTCATCCACGAATGACAAAAGATTTGGTTACATCCATCATCGGAGGCTTCGTCATAGGATAACCCAGTTGTCTCAATGCAACATAAGGACTATAATTTATACACCCTTTAGTTCCCATGAGGGGAACATCGACAAAGACACCGCATCTACAAATCACTTCATTTATATCTTGACTCCGGGAATACCACTGGACAGTTCTTTCGTTGAGATTTGCTAGAATGTTGGCCCATTCCTTTTTGCTCTTAGTTCTTAACTGATGTGTGTCTTGGAAAATATGTTTGACAAACCAAAGATATAGGATTGGCGAGCAGCAATGGATTATGCCCCCTTCTTTCTCATGACGGAAGTCGAGTGTGCAATAAATGTCAGCCAAAACCGCCGGTACTGGGTTCTCCCCTCTATGCTTGTAGGCCAAAAAAACGTCTACCGCTGTAAAATCCACAAAGTCCTTAACACTTGGAAATAAAACAATCCCATATATAATTAAGGCGAGCACATCCATGAAAGTGTCCCATTTTCCATCTCTCGCTAAGTTTACTGCTTTCTCCTCAAGATATTTTACTAGGAATCCGATCAAATTGTCTTTGTTGGTTCTATTGTCTTCTATTTCCTTTATAGGGATATCAAATGTTTCAGCAATTGTTTTCAGTGAAGGGTAGTGTTCCATGTACTGGTAAGGTTTGCTCCCCTTCATCGGATATCCAATTATTCATTCGAACTCTTTCAACGTTGGGGCCAACTGAAAGTCTTTAAAGGTGAAACACCTAAAACGAGGGTCATAGAATTGGGCCAACGCTGTAAGGGCATCCACTTGCACATTAACTTCAAGTAAATCCAGAATTTTTCCAAATTTCCCCATAAAGATTACATGTTGTACCTTTTTCAACTTCCGAGCGAGATTTTTAAGGTTGCTTACATCTGGTTTGAGAACTCTCAATGGCAAGGTCTTTCTTAATGGAGTAATGTTTGAGCCACCATTTGATCCCATGTTTCCTGTGGTTAAAGTTATTCACAACAAGCCTTAATTTTTATGGTTTTGAAGATGATATGATAATGATATTTTTTCAAAAGTGACCATGATGAAGAATATGATGCAAAAAAAAAAAAAAACTTGGGTATACTATAAGGTAAAAGTGAACATGACATAGAGTAGGTTTTTCGTATGTACATGAGATTTACACGATTCTTTTTTTCTTATGTTTTTTTTTTAATGTGAACCTTTACCATGGGTAGCTCTATGGTTCTAAATTGGTTCCTAGAGCACACAACTCAATTCTAAAATATTAAACCAATTAATAGGTAAACTATTAAAATGGCAATATTATAGAAAAGGTCAACTCTATGTGAGACTTTCATGACAACCAAACAGGATGTACATCCAGAAGATTATCATTACACAGTCTCTAACTTATCTTAGGTTGCACTCAGCCCAGGTATAGAGCCCACTCATAAGTGTGTGAATCGTGTTAGAGTAGTGTATAGAAAAATAAATAAAGTAAAATTAAAAAAAATCACAATGAAAATCAATTAACAAGACACATATAATTATATTCACAATATAACAAAACAAATAAAACAATAGGGGTAATATAAATAAAACAATAAATAAGAAATAATTATATACAATTAATTAGATTGGGCTTGACTCTCAATTTTGTTTTCCCCAGCAGAGTCGCCAGCTGTTGCGTCCGGTTTGTCCGCGAAAAAGGAGTCGCCACCAATTTTATTTTATTCGAAGGAAAAATTGGATAAAACCTAAAATAATGATTTTTGAACAAAAAATTCGGATTCGGGAGTCGATTACGAGTAGGGAATATATTACCACCCTACAACGTCCGTTAAAACGGTTACCCTATAATTAATTGTATACAAACTATTTATTTATTTATTCATTTATTTTTACCCCAAAAAGAATACTAAAAAATAAATAAATTATTTACATTAATAAAAGAAGGAAAAATATTTTTTTATTAATTTGGTTTGACAAGGAAGAAACCTTGCTCCTACGTATCTCCAGGTGCAATGGGGAAATCAAAACACACGTAGTTCTTAGGTAGAAAATATTTATGTGTTGACTGATTTTATTATTAATTTTACTTTATATATATACATATCAAAATAAATTACAATTTTGCTATCAACACCCCCTAAATTGCTACCCACACCCCCCTTGTTTTTTAAAAAAACAAAATTCCCAAATTGCCCTTGTATATTTATTACAATTTCTAACTTTATTTCTCCATTCATCATCCTTCCTCAACACCCCATCACTCATAATCACAAAATCACCATCATATACTCTACCTCAAAATCATTCAAAAGTTACATAACTCACTCACAATCTACACACCCCATCAGTTTCCTCTTGACATTGTGGTTAAAGAGACCTAAAAAGGTATGTATTTTGTTCTGTTTTTTGATGTTGTTATTTTTTCAAATCTGGGGATTGTACACAATCTCAATTCACGTATGTTTACGTGAATTGGAATTGCGTACGTTAAAAAAATGTCAAATTTCATGGTTTTCGCAATCTAAACTTCACGTAAGCTTACGTGATTTGAGATAACGTATGTGTTTGCCCTACAAAACTCCATTGGTTACGCAATCTGAACTTCACGTACGCCTAAGTGAATTAAGATTGCGAACTTAATGGGGTTTTGTAGGGCAAACACATACGTTATCTCAAATCACGTAAACTTACGTGAAGTTCAGATTGCGTAAACCATGAAATTTGACATTTTTAACGTACGCAATCCCAATTCACGTAAACATACGTGAAGTTGAAATTACGTAAGCGTACGTGAACTTAAACTGCGTAACTGTACGGGAACTCAGTTCACGTAACCTTACGTGAACTGTGTTTCAGTATGGGCAAATGCTGAAATTTTTGTGTTTCTTTTTGAAGATAAATGGACCAAGGGGGAGACAACAGTCACGAAATGTATGAAGGTTTAGAACCTGATTTTGATGATATGGAAGATGATTTGGAACGTGACTTTGACGAAATGTATGATGATTTTGATGCAATGAATGATGGTGTTGAACCTGAAATTGAATACGGTATGAACAACGGAGGTGAACTTGTTATGGTTGATTTGACTGATGAGTTTAGCACCGACACGATATTTGAAATGCGAGATGATTTATTGAAATGGGCTAGAAATGTTGGAAGGGAAAATGGAATTGTCGTTGCCATGTAATCATTCGAGCAGAGGACATGTCCCTGCCCAAATGCACCAGCATCTACTACATGCACAGCGTACTGCGTAAACATGATGTCCATTTCCTCTGGGGTTGTCGTCCGACCCACTATATCTAACGGTGAGTCAGGAATGGTTTGGACATGTCCATATTGACGCAATACCCTGTCTGGCAGATGAGCATACATCTTCGGACCCCATCGTATCCACCCTCGAAATAAAGAAACCACTTCAAAGGGTCGCTTCACTCGGTGGGCCTCGTATGGTGTCCAACAGACCTCCTTAGCAACAATCTCATCAAGAGCTTTCCTAAATGGAAGCACCAAACCTTTATCCCGTTTTGGCTTCCATTTAAGTGCTCTGGGGTAGTCTTCAACGTAACTCGGAGAAAGTCTACAGCAATCTCTACATAATGTAGGAAAATGCTCATAAACCCACGCCTGCACAAATATAATAACATATCATTAGTTTAGAATAATTAATATTAGATATTATTAATACAATAAACAACCATATAGTTTACCTGTAACAGTGTAAGATACCCTGACACAGTTCGGGTCTGATGCATGCTGGCTTCACGTAGATTGTCGTATAAATAAGCAAGAGTAGCTGCACCCCATGCAAATCCCCCACAAGCATTAAGGTCTCGGAAGCAGTCAAGATATGCAACGCTGACTGCATAGGCACTCTTATCACTAAATAGTGTGCAACCGACCAAAAATAGAAGAAATGCCCTAGCAGCCATCTGCCACTGCTGGTCACGACACCGCTGCTGGTATACATCTAGTAACCAACTATATCGAACTGAGGGTGTGCGCGTGACATTAAACTCAGCATACGCGACAGCATGACTAACTCCGAGTAGCTCAGCAAGTATATCTGCACCCTCATCCTTGTTAAATACATTAACAGTGAAGAATGCACCTGTGATGGGGATATGCAGCAGAGAGGAGACATCGTCAAGAGTAATCGTCATCTCCCCAATGGGAAGATGGAAGCTATTAGTGTCACGATGCCACCTCTCTACGAATGCTGAAATGATCCCTTTGTCGATCATTTCATAGCTGCATTTCAGCAAAGAAAATAACCCTGAGCTTTTCACCAGTTGCTCAACCTCTGGGTGTTCAATAACACCTTCTTTTAATTTTTTTCCATTGCTAAACACCCTTAATTCGCCACGATCCTGAAATTAGTTATCCAAATAAATATAATTTAAAACACATTAAAACAAAAACAATTAAAAATTTAATTTAATTTCATTGATAAAATTACCACGCCATCCCAAAGTCGGGTTGCCACATGATCGGCAAATGTCCTAAGTACAGAACAATCAATCGGACCACCAGGATATGCGTCAGATTTACGGCTTCCGGTTCTGCTTCCAATTGTGCTCCCGCTGGTGCTTCCGGTACGGCTTCTTCCTGTTGCCGCACTACTCGTCGTCTTTGTGCCCGAGCCGAAGCAGTCGGCCGAACACGACCGTCAACATTAGAGGTACCCTCATTGATTACAGCGCGTCCCTCTCTGTCGGTATACATGGTGCGAACCATATCTGCACAAACAAAAGCATATTAAATATCAAAACAGAAAATCCCAGTAAAGTACATGAAATGAATTCACGAACCAGGTTCGTGAAATGAATTCACGAACCATGTTCGTGAATTCATTTCACGTACTTTCTTCAGTTTCTGAAAATGTATTCACGTACGTGAACTAAGTTCACGTACGTTTCTGGGTTTTTTCAACAATGCGTTTTAATCAGAATCAACAATGGCAACAACAGGGTTTTAGGGTTTCAGGCAAAGGGTTTCAGGCAATTCGTTCATAATAAAAAACACAAACAACTACAATAATGAACAACAAAAATAGGGATGATGCTTACTTGATTTTGGTGAAGTGATGATTGAAGAGGAAGAAGATGCAATGAAGTTGTTGAAGACTGAAGTTGATGATGAATAAAGAACCTGGAATGCAGTTGATGATGACTGAAGTTGATAAGGGATTCTGGGTTTCTGAATGCTTCTGGGTTTTTGCATGAAGAAGATGAAGATGATGAGGAAGAAGATGAAGGAATGAAGGAATGAAGATGAAGAAGGTGGGGTTAGATTACAATAATAAAGACAAGGGCAAAATTGGAATTTTCTTTTTTTTTTTAAAATAAAAGGGGTGTGGGTAGTAATTTAGGGGGTGTTGGTAGCAATTTTGAATAAATTAACAACATAATAGTGATAATAATAATAATAGTAATAATGATAATAGTGATAATAATAATAATAACGAAAAAAGAGGTGAGATGTTTGTTCACGGATTATATCTTTTTATTTTTGTTTTAAAGAAAAATTAATTTTTGTTAAAAAAAAAACAAC
Organism: Cicer yamashitae; assembly: GCA_037974755.1. NCBI lineage: Eukaryota > Viridiplantae > Streptophyta > Magnoliopsida > Fabales > Fabaceae > Cicer > Cicer yamashitae. The sequence goes on along the minus strand of JBBPBQ010000004.1, from coordinate 23,025,367 downwards.
GTAACAAAAATATAATAATAACGAAAAAAGAGTTGAGATGTGGCGCGACGAGCGAGGATGAATTTCATCCGGCGGCAGCGACCATTATTTCTAATCCTAAGGAAAAACTATTCATTTGTTGTTATGATTTTTTTTGTTATTTTGATAAAGACGTGATATGAGCTATAAATTCAATATTACGATATGGTGAAATTTGTTTCTTGGTGATTGGTTTATAAACATCAATTAGTTGTATTTTTCTAGCATTTTGTGTTACAAAGAAAACAATTTTAAGAACAGACAACCTTAGAAAAATGAAAGCTTAACACATGAGTTAATTTTTGTATAAATAAAAAAAAGAGAAAGAAAAAAAGAACATTTTTAAAGGGATGCAATACAAAGACTAACAAGAAGAAATTAGAGAAGTGATACCTTACTACTGAAGCGGTTTCTTGTTGGACTGATTTTCCCAAGACCAGATTCTCTACTCCTCTTTCGCCTGTTATTCTCTCTTCTTTCTTTTTTTCTTGTGCTCTCAAAATGTGCTTCCTCTTCTACTCTTACTATCGATTATTTATAGGCCCTTCGGGTGTAGGCTACAAAAGACAAGGGAATAATTGCCCATTGATCACCATTTTATTACTATTAATCTCTTTCTTTTTGGTTTCTTTTCTTTCAATTGATTATCATTATACCGATTTTTATGACCATCAATCCATTCAATTGATCCTCATTATACCAATTTTTATGACCATCAATCCATTTCTTTTCAGTTTCTTTCATTCAATTATGTACCTTTATTTATTTGTTATTATTTATTTTATTTTTTTTAATTATTTTTTTTTATATATTTTTATATTTTTTTTTTATTATTAGTTTTTTTTTAGAAAAAAGTCTAAACAGGAATTAGAGGCAAACAAAAACTGGGAACATATGTGATTGTTTAAAGTTTAAAGCCCTAATTATTTATTTTTATTTTTATATTTCTATACATTTATTATTATTATTTCCCTTTTTTTTATTAAAAGTAAAATATAAATAAATAGATAAATAAATAAAAAGCGGACAAAATTAGGTGTCAACAATCTCATTGATTTGTTTTGAAACATGATGTTCAAATCTTTGATTGGATGTTAAATGAAAATTTAAATGTTATTTTACATGCTGAAAATTGTATTTTTTTTTCTTCTAATTTTGTAAAGTGATTCAAATCATAGTATGTGTAATCCAGATCATGTTTTACATAATCTCTCCAAGTTGTTTAGACATGATCTTTAAATGTTTGGCCTTTTATGTTTTATTTATAATACTTAGGTCCTTTAAGTTCTAGCTTAGATCTATGAGTTTTTATTTTTATTTTTATGAGTTAGTCATTTAAGTTATATTTTGTTTGCATCGTTGGCCTTTAAGTTATATAAAATTACGCATGTAGTCCTTTAAATATGACATTTTTCTCTTATTACTGTTAAGATCTAATCCAAATAGTGCAGTAAGTTGACCGTCCAAGCTACTTTACAAGTGGATGAAGTTAATGATATTGATTATGTAGATAGACTTTTATTACCAAATTTTTAGAGGCTATACATATGTTTAAATAGTTGTTGAAAAAAAAAATCAAAAACTGTAGACTATTTATAAGGTTTGATGAGTATTTTCTAAATAATTAGTATGATGGATATATTGTTGCAGCATTTGGTAGAGTGACTAATTATCATATATTTTCAATTGCATCAGTCGTTGTTGAAAATAAAACAAATGACTAACAATGCAAACTTAATGTAACTTAAAGGACTAAATCAGAAAAATAAAAAGTTATATGACCTAGATGGAAACTGGGTTAAACATAAACAATTTAAGTATTACAATAGAAAAACATAAAAGACCAAATTATTACTTTCATGAAACATAAAGGATCTCATGATCTATTTTTCCTTGTTTTTATAACTTAGGCAAAATATTAAGGAATGGACTCATATCAAAAATATTATGAAACGGAAGGTTCCATTTTCTTGTCTTATAGTTTTAAAAAAATGATTTTAATTCTTGCAATTATAGTGTTTTTTAGTTTTAATCCTTATAAATTTCTTTGTTTAAATTCAATTCCATCAAATTATAAAACAACTGTTTTTCATCGCTAATGGCATTCTTAGCTCAATAAATTCAGTCATATATGTAGTCCAATAAAACAATTGTTTTTCGTTCCTAACGACATTCGTCTCTAAAAATAACTGTTTTTAAATTTGTAGATTTAAAATTCAAATAGAAAAAATTACAAGACCCAAAAAAACTATAATTATATAAAATCATATTTAAACTTAATTTTTTTTTCTTAACTACATTAGATTTCTGTCGATAAAATAGTTTGACTATAGTTTACATATTATTATAAAAATATATAGTATGTGTTCTATAGACCATTAAATCAGTTGTAAACAAAACCTTATTGATTCACCAGAAAACAACTATATATAATGGATCATAGATCAACTACCAAAATAGTTGAGATGAGTCGAATCTGTTTCATAATGCGTAGTCCATCTCATTAATCCAATCCACCAATTAATATATAATGATATTTAGACTTTGTTCGGGAAAAGTAGCTGATAAGAAATATATTAGTGGACAGTGGATAGTAGATAAGTTAGTTGATAGATAATAGTAGATGAATTAGTTGATTTAATTTAAAGTGAAATAATGTTTTGACATTTTATGAAAAACAAAACATGACCCTGTGGTATTTTAGATGATATTGTATTTGTGTCGCATTTTGTGTTAAATTTTGTGTTCTAATAACATTATTTTTTAAAGTGTTTGATAAAGTTAATAGTTAAATTACCTCAAAAGTATAAAATGACGAAAAAAAATATATCTTTAATTAATATTTTAAAATTTTCAATTAAAAAATGAAGATAAAAATGAATGAAAAAATAAAACCATATAAACTCTAAACTCAAACGATATTTCAAGTAACTTATAAAAATGCTATAAACATTAAAAAATATTAAACTTAATTGCAATTTTGATCCTCCTATTTTCACTAATTAAGAGAAATAGTCCCGCTATTTTAAAATTCGACAGTTTTGGTCCATCTATGAAATTTTTAAACTAGAAAATAGTGGTTTAACATATTTTAAATGATTTGACATACGATCTCATGATGTAGAATCATCTAGATGTATTAATTATGTATATGTTACTAATTAAATTACAAAAATGACTAGTTTCAGAAGTTGAAACTGAAATTTTTAGAAATATTTTATTGCAATTTTATAGATATTAATTTTTCTATATCATATGTCACATTATTTACACTATGTCATATCATCATTTTTTGGTTAAAAACTCTGAAATAAGAACTAAAATTGTTGAATTTTAAATTAAAAAAAATAAATTTTACAAATTAATAAAAATATAAAATTAAAATTACAATTAAACTAAAATACTATAAATTTGTGACAAAATATGATTATCTAATAGAGTTATATAAACTTAAACGAGACTTTAAATTTATTTTTTGAGTTTGCCAAACAAACCTTTAGTTCCAAGCAATTATTAGTATGGCTAATGGACACAGCACTAGCATGATATGATCCTTTTAAATCACGAAAGTGCATTTATCATCATCCCGTAAAATAAAAGTTCATTAAGCATCATCATCACAAGAGGCTAATTCAGTCACGGGACGCATGGCAACATTGCAATCATGGCACGTGGCTCCCAAAAGGTCTGTCAATTTCTCTTTCTCTTAGAAATAATAAATAACAAAGAAAGGTTAAGAAATATTTTAATACTCCTTAAAGAATCACATTTTTTACTAATACATTAGTTAACCGGCAAATCATTACATTTTAAAGTTGGATATTATCTTTTGAGTTAAAATCTAACACTTCACATTTATATGTAAATAATATTTTACTTTTTATTAACTGATAAAAAAAATCATATTTAAATTATTTTTATTTAAAATATATTGAAAGTTGTATTTTTAATTTCTTTTAAAATTGATATAAAAATTCTATTTTGAATTTTTAACAAATTCCATAAAAGCACTAGTTATAATAATAATAATAAATTGTTTTTTATGTTTGTCTCAGCTCCATTTCTCTTTATCAATAAGAGAAAAATGGTTTAAGGTCATTTTTTTACATGAAACTATTTCTGGACTCATTTTTTTTTTAAATAAATAACTTTTACATATATTTTGTTTTTCCTCTTTTTATTTTATAATTTCGTCATTCGAGTATGACGTTATTATATTCGTCGTCTTAGTGTGACGTTTTGTTTCTCGTCTCAGTATAGCGTTTTTGTTTATTTTAAGTTTGCACTTTACATGTTACTTAGTTGATAAATATTGAGTACGAGGTTTATGAAAACTATCAACAAATTTAATACATTATCAACTTTACACATATCTTGTCAACACGTGATTGAATCGATTATGTCAAAAATTACGTATAGTCGATAGGAGTGAACAATAACAAGTATTTTTATTTTGAAGATAGATGGAACTAAAGACGAAGAATCTTGCATTATTCTTAATTATTGATCATATGTAGAAAAAATTAGTTTGATTGATAAGATTAAGTTTTTAATTAGATAAATTTTTATTAATTTCTAAAATATGATTAGCCTGATTAGAAATATCCTAATTCACGGTCAATTTTAATTGTACTATTTTCATTTTTAATATATGAATGAAGATTAATTTTTGTCATAACAATAATAATAATGGAACATAAATAGTAATACTAGTGTCTAGTAAGGCAAACCACCAAGATTAGGAGGAATCTCTCTGCTTATACTCTCAAACATTCCCAAATCCTTTCATTCTCTCTCTTGTAGACTGTTTCACTACACCCTCCATTTTCGTATACAACTTTCTTCTTCCGTCACTATTTGTTTTTACTATTATTCAAACCTTCATTGCAAGTTTTGGCCTTCCTTAGTTCCATTACTACAACAACCTGCAATGCTTTTTCATATCTTATTACAATGATGGATTCTTCCATTGCCACCAACAATCAGGTACACCCCTTTAAATTTTAACCGTTATTTCACTCCTTTTATTCTTCTATTTTGCTACCCTAATTATAAAGTAGAAACAAAAGCCTCAATTATTTTATTCATTTTGTTTTTCCTCATCATTAATAAAATTGTTATTTTTCACAGTTTTCACCATCTATAAGGTCTAAGGTTTTCATTTTTTATTTATGTGATTTTGATCTATTCGAGGATACCCATGTTACCATATGAACTTGTACTTTTTTAGGGTATTTTGGATGGAAGATCTTGGAGGGAGAGTTTTAGAGAGCTAACATTATATTTTTTTTTTTATATATATTTGAGATTTTAAAAGAAATTGAAAAAATAACACGATAATGATAATTTAACATTTCAATCTCACTTAATTTGTTTTAAGAAATATTTTATAGCTCCCTTAATCTATAAAAAGAAACCCCTCCAAAATCATCCAAACATACCCTTCGGCTTTGTTTGGGAGTTTGGAGGGGAAGGGAAGGCTTTTGCAGGGAGGGGAAAATAGATAAATAAGGAGAACTTTTTTATATTTTCTAAGAGAGTAATTTTGTAGAGAATGTTTATGATTAATATATTTTAATTTATAAAGTATTATAACACTAAATGATATGAAAAATTTGTCTAGGTCCTCCAAAATTCTTCTCCAATACAATTTTTGAGTTCCCAAAAATAGAGGGATTTTGTATTATGAATAAAGACAAACCCCTCAAAACCCTCTCCTCTCAAAACTCTTCATTCCTTCTATTTCTTTATTCCTTTTTTTCAAAGCCTTCCCCTCTCCTTTCCCCTTCAAACTCACAAACAAAGCCTTAATATTTGAATACATCATACCTTTTCTTGAATATATGCAGGGGAGGTATAGGAAAAGTGGCAACAACATCAGTGAAGTGGTGAGCATGGAGCAAAAAAGGTGTTGGCACGATGTGTTCTGGTTAGGACTATTTGTGATACAAATGATTGGTTTGGGTTTTGTCCTTGTGATTCTTGGCCTTAACAGGTTCAAGAAAAAGAACAGGCTTGACATTGATAAATACACATACCGGTTCATGGAGAATGAGGCTGGTTTGACAGAGGATTACTGGCCACTCTACGCAGTCGCTGGCGGTGTTGGGACTGCTCTTGGATGGAGTTGGTTGCTGCTGTTAGGTTCTCGCGCAATCCAGACGATGAAGGTTTCTGTCCACATTCTCACCACTTATCTTGCTGTGATCAGTGTTTTGTGTTTCTGGGCTCAGCAGTTTTTTTGGGGTGTTGCTTTTGCTATTGGAGCATCTCTGCAGTTTTTGTATGTTATATCTGTCATAGATAGGTAAGTAGCCAGCTTTGCTTTGGATACATTTTATGTTGGAATTGATTTGATGTTGTTTCTTTGTTGCTGATTGGTTGCATGCAAGGAGGTGTCCCTTTCCACATATTAAGGATTGGGAAACTAAAAACATTTTTCAGTTTTTATTTTCTAAAAGCTTTGTTCATTTTGAAATATTATTTGGGAGATAGAAGACTCGTGTAGTAAACAATTGTAATAGAGAGAAGATAGAAGGCAAGCTAAGAACAATAATTTTTAGAAACAATGTGTTTGATTATTAGAAAAATATCTTATAATATCTTTTATATTATATTAGAAAATCTTGAGGTATTTCCTAGAATCAATTTATAATGATAGAGATATCTTAGAATATCTCTCATTATTATTATGATTTGTTTCTGATTTAGGATTTAGTCTATGTATCTCTATAAATAGAGATTAGTGTTGAGTCTTTTGTAATTAAGTCAATCTAAATCTATTATCAATAATATTCAAGCTCTTATTATTTTCTCTTCTCGTTTTCTCTAAAATCCCACAACTTAAACACAATGAATACAGTGTTTTGGTATTTTCAAAATTTCTAAATATGTGTTTGTTTTAAAAAATTGTAAAAGAAAATGGTGAGGAAAATATGTTTTGTTTTTTGTTTTTTTATGTTTATTTTTAAAAAAAAAATATTTTTTTGAAAATAGGAAATATGAAAAGTCAGAGCCATTTACTTTGTGAAAATATTTTCTATTTTCATTTTAAAAATTTTGTGTTAATTTTACCTGTTAACATGAGGTAAGAGACTTTTGTAGTGAACAATTGTATACATTCTAAGAAGAATGAAAATGTCAAAAGCTGTTTTCATTATTTCCGAAATGCATCTTCATTAAATAACATTTCATCTTCTCAATCGTCACTTCAAGAGTTTCTCATCAAGATAAAATTAACATACATTTTAGAAAATGAAAATACAGTGTTTTCACGAAGTAATCGGAGTCTAATATTTCAAGGTGCCTGCAAATTTGTTACTTAGAGACTGATTAGTGATTACCTTTGTTGTTCTTATGAATTTGATAACTTCTATGAAATCATCTTTTTTGTGAACATGAAATTGTCTTTTCTCTTAATAGAAAATGGAATTGATGAAGTGAAGTTGTTTTGAAGGTTAAATGGTTAATTCTGATGAGGTAGAGCTTTCAAAAGGTTGATGTCTCTTGTAATGTTCACATTGTCGTTGATTTTGCCAGCTTAATTGTTTATTTAAAAAAAAAAAGTAATGTTCATCTTCCGGTCAAAATGTTCAACATTTTAAGAGCTAAACCTACTTATCCTATTCTACATCCTCCTAATAAATCCTTTCAATCACTGTAAGATATCTTAGATGTTTCCCTGAGTTCTCAATACATGAAGTGATGTTTTAAATTAATCTTGATCGTTGATAAATTTTACTCAACTTCTGGAAATTCAAGATTAATTGAGTTTTATAATCCATGTCTAAAATAAAGCTTTATATCAGTTGTTGATTACTATATTACAATTTCTTCATTCCCTTCTATTTGCTTTCTCTATAATTATTTGAGTCATGAAGTTGATTTTTGGTGGCTCTTATTTGTTATCCAGACTTCCATTCACAATGTTGGTTCTGCAAAAGGCTGTGAAGATGGTATGGAATTTTCCTGAGGTTATGAGAGTAGCATACGCCTTTATGGCTGTCATGCTTTTATGGATGGCCTTGTGGTCATTTGGAGCTGCTGGTGTTGTAGCTTCAAGCATGGGCGACGGTGGACGTTGGTGGCTTCTTGTGGTGAGCTGGCAAGTTTTGCTCTTCATTCTGTCTGTTCTTGTTGAACTAGGTTACGGATACAGATTGTGTAAGCTTATCGCATCAGTTATTGCTATTATCCATCCATGCAGGTCCTCTCTGTAAGCTTATTTTGGACCGGTGCTGTGCTTTGTAATACTCTACATGTCATAGTGTCTGGGACATTGGTTCGTGTTAGTATCCATGGTGGTTGCGAAGCTGCATCGAATCCCGCTAACTCCATAATGAAATCTTCACAGTATGCTTTAACAACTTCTTTTGGCAGCATTTGTTATGGCTCATTATTCACAGCTGCAATTAGGACACTGCGATGGGAGGTACTAATGACCCCTTTTTTTTGTGAATTGTTTGAACTTCATTTCCTTTACGCATTTATTTCCTGTGTACACTCATCAAAAATTTGATTCCTTTCAGATAAGAGGAGTCCGATCAAAGATAGGAAGCAATGAGTGTTTGCTTTGCTGTGTTGATTTTCTTTTCCATCTTGTGGAGACTCTTGTCCGATTCTTTAACAAGTATGCTTATGTCCAGGTAGCCCATTGTGTCTATATAAGTAAGCACTTCAATATACAATAACGATAGAAATTGCATCTCGGCAATCAAGATTCAAATGAGATACAGCTGATCATTCATTTTAGTTTAACTACCTATTATTATTGTTTATAAAGAGACAAGGTGTGAAAATGTCTAGATCTTGGAAATTGAAATCGAAAAACTTACTCTAGCATTGTTTTATGCTCATTTCCTTTTGCAGATTGCTGTTTATGGTAAAAGCTTTAACTGTTCTGCCAGAGATGCATGGGAGTTATTTCAATCAACTGGAGTTGAAGCAATTGTGGCCTATGATTGTTCAGGTGCGGTTCTGTTAATGGGAACCATTTTGGGTGGGTTGATAACTGGAACTTGTTCTGGTGTTTGGGCATGGATTAAATGGAGTGACAGAGCTTTTATGGTTGGATCTACATCTATGCTCATGGGGATGATATTGGTAAGTTTACTACCTCCTTGATTTTTTATTACTTTTGGTCTTATTTGGTAAGAAAACATGCCCTGTTTATCATCCATGGTATTGGCTCATAGAATGTGAGGTTAGAGAAAATAATGAGATATTGTGGCGACTAATGGTAATAATTGGGACGGATTTAGAGCGGCAAACTTGGGCTCTAGCCTCCACTCTCCCTGTCACACACTTCTTTTTTATCTTACTTTTCGATGAACTCACTCACTTCTAATATATATACTTACAAGATATAAGGAAAATTGTGTTAGACTGTTAGGGGTCATTTATCATAATTTTTATTTCAATGTAGTCCTTTATCTTTTTGTGTCAAATTAGTTCTTCAAAAATGTTAACACCTTTGGACCAAAATTTATTTACATCCACTTCTATTATAGTTGTTAAATGATCTAAGTACAATATTGGGTATTTCACCACTCAAAACCACTATTATACCTGAGTTGACAACAAGGAGACCAAAATGTCATATAACAACTGAAAAAGATCATATTAATTTTGACATTATTTTGATGGATTAAGAATTGTAAATGTTATTTTATCTAATTTAAATATTGTTTTTGATGGATTAAGGATATAATTTATCTTTTCGAATAGGCAAGTAAAACTTTTTGTTGCACACATGCATGAAAAAAGAGGTTGGTCTAATGTTGTTATCTTTTTAAGCATAAAGGACTAATTTGTTATGATAAAAACTACATTGATACAAAAAATTAAGATAAAGGACTCCGGGTGTAACTTTGTCTAAATATAAAAATATATAGTATATCATTATTATATTATATTATATTATATATATATATATATATATATATATATATATATATATATTTTATAAGCTAATGTCAGTTGTTAGTAATATTATATTTTTTATGTATTTTAAGTTTTTTTTTCAGCCCCTATTGGATCAAGTATTAGATTTGTCTGACTATGTATTGACCAGTATACAAAATTTACACGTGCATCAAATCATACATCACCTTAATGTCACTTTATTATCTTACATCCTATAGAACATCTTTGCCAATATATATAATGAGATATTTTTGTAAAACTCTTATTTTTCCCTCTAAAGAACTAAATATCTCACTTTAGAGAAGCCATGCCCAACAATACATTCCTTCCATATACACATCTCATATCATCTCTGGCCATTTCCATTCATAATAACTAAACCTAATGGTAATTTATAATCCAAATCTCCATAAATATATGTTATATTTGAAGACATTCAAAATTCCAATTTTCAGGTTGGAGTGGCTATGGTTGTGGTGGAAAGTGCAGTGACATCCATATATATATGCTATGCAGAAGATCCCTTATTGATTCAAAGATGGGACCCTGACTTTTTCAACCATATTTCTGAGATGCTTCACCAAAGACTTCAACATAGAAGTTCACGTGCAAGGGAAGTATTTACCCAGAATCACCTTCATGATCGTATACCTGAAAACACCTAAATTTGTGGAATCACTAAATGATACTATTATACAGCTTTTTATTTATCCACTATGTATACGTCACCCCTTTACCATCTTTTCGTTTCATTTTGTGCTGTGTTATGGTGTGTAACTTTCATATTACAAGTTCAAAGTAATTGGAAAAGAAGATGTGTTTGTTGTTGAGGGTAGTAGCTTTGAACTATGTTGGCTGTGCTGCTTGCAAGGTGCATCAAAAATTGTCGGTTGTTGAATAAACTGCAGGCAGTGACCATCCTCATTAATTTATTATCATTTATATACTAAATGTACACATAATTTTTTTTTTATTTTTTATAATGTACATATAAATTTTGGCCAAAAATAATGATGGTTTTATTATCTAGTAAATTTTTAATGAGTGAATACTCATTTTAATGAGTGAGACTTAATTTAAATTTTGAAAAAAATAAAAGTAACTTTTAGTTCTTAAGAAAATTAAACTGAGACAATTAATCTCTACTTTCTTTACATTTTGTTTGGTTGAAGGAAAGAAAAAAAAGTGAAAAGAGAACATAAAAAGAATAAAAAAATATAAATAAGTATTTGATTACAATGAATAAAAAATTATGAAATATAAAAAGAAAAATATATAAAATAAATTTTGCAGCAATAAAAAATTGTTTCAATCTAACAAACTATAAATATTATATTTTATATTTCTAATTTTCCATACTTATCCATGACCTCGAATGTTAAGACTCTCTCCTTAACTTAGTCAACTGCAAAATAACCTGTAAGGAAGAACTGAACAATAAGATTCTATTAGCTTCTAGTTTACTAACAGGTGCACAGATTTTAGTATAAACAATATCTTTTTGGAAAATTTATTTGGTTTCAATGGGACTTTTTGTTTTGGTTGTGGTACAAGTTCTCAAACATCATTTCTTTTGTACTAATGAAGCTTTAATTGCCATGATCCAACCTTCATCTGATAGTACTTCACTGATGGTAATTGGTTCAATTTTAGAGAGAAGTGCAAGAAATGACTCATTTATGAAAGATGATCTTGTCTTTACTCTATCTCCAACATCACCGATGCTTAGATCTGAATGGAAAAAGTTGTATTTCTATCCTCCCTTTGATACTAGTTGACTTTGAATATCGGAGTCATTATTACTGATTCTAATATTTTCTTCACCAGTGGATGTTTCAACTTGTACTTTGCCAGAGTGTAGCTTGTTTGGTATATTAGTGACCCATAAATATGCAAAAGTTTCAACTAGCTTTGATGTTTATTCTCAAGCTCTTTATCATCAAACCTGTTATGTATCGATTCTTCAACACTCCATGTTTCTTTGTTGTATACTCTATATGACTTATAGTATCCTAGAAAAATGCCTTTTGAGGATTTTGATTCAAATTTTCTTATCTTATCCTTTGTATTCAATATATAACAGTTGCATTCAAGTTGATGAAAATAAGAAATTTTAGGTTTTCTTCATTTCTACAATTCATAAGGAGTTTTATTAGAATAGGTATAATGTAGATTCTATTATGAATATAGCATGAAGTACTAATTGTTTCATCTATAAGTGATTGGTCACTTCTTTTATAGTGGATCCTAGTCAAGGCTATCTCTTGAAGAGATCTATTTTTCCTTTCTACGATAGCATTTTGTTGTGGCATCTTAGGAGAGGAGAAATCATGTAGAATGTCATTTTCTTCGCAAAAAATTTCAGGACCATAATCACTAAGAATGGATGTTATACAACAATCTTTCCTATTTTGCACTTAACTGCAGAAAATTGAGAGAACTTTACATGACCAATCCTTGTGGATAACGAATTGAACCCATGTCCATCTAGAGTAGTGATCAACATATTTTTATCTTACACATACAATCAAACAAATCCATATGAAGAAGCTCAAGAGGTCTTAAGGTGGAAACAATATTTTTAGGTTTAAATGAAGTTTTGATTTTTTTCCCTTTCTAACATGTCTCACAAAGAGCATTTGGTTTGAATTTTAGATTTGATAGTCCTCTAACTAGATTGAACTTGCTTAACTTAGAAATCATTTTCAGGTTAACATGTCCCAATTGTCTATGCCAAATCTATTTCTCTTCGTTCACAAACATTAAACATTTGAATTGTAATTTTTCTAAATCAGAGAGTTTGATTTTGTAAATGTTATTCTTCCTCTGTTCAATAAACAATATGGATTTTTTAGTTTGACTTATGGCTTTACATGTTTTATTGAAGACAATCTCATTCCCACTATAACTTAATTGCCTTATGCTCAGTAGATTACACCTTAGTCCTTTAACGAGCAAAACCTTTTTGATAGAGGAAAGAGAACCATAACCTATAGTTTCATTATTGATGATTTTACCTTTTTGGTTCCCTTTAAAGCCGACATACCCATCATCTTTGAGGGTTAGGTCTTGGAATGTAACACATTGATTTTGTAAGTAATATTTTTTTCCTTTTTAAAAAATTCAATTTGAAGAAATCCTTTAAATAAATAAATTAACAACAAAATTTACAAAGGAAACGAAATCTTTCCAAAGAAAAACATGTTTTTTTCTCAAGTTTAATATTACAATAAGTTAAATAATATAACAACAGGGTTATCGACCCTGATAACTTGACTACTCATATGCTCATCACGACGTACTTAAACAAAGGCTATTGGGTATTATTTACTTACTAGCTACATTACATTGTCCGTATTAGACTTTCAGTTAAGCCATGACTCTACTACGCCTTCACCGCAATCTCAAAGTTTTCATAAACAACTCCTAATAATCTAAAACATTCAACTCTGTCCACAACAAAGTAAAAAGTCACCAATAGAAGTTAACATATAACATTTAACATATATGAAGCATAAATAACAAATACTAGAGCATGTATATTTGTCATAGTATAAAAGACAACTCATACATCAAGCACCATAATGCAATGTCTAAATGTTAGCTCATACGATTCCGGAATATCACCTTCCACGGAAGGGATTCACGAAGAAATTGTGAAGTCCTCCTGACAACACATCACCAGTTATTCCCTCAATAATGTGTGAACGTCCACCTAATGGCTCACATCACCTATGTTTGATGGAGCATATTTTCAGCATATTTCACGCATTAAATTCACTACACAATTTTAAATAATTTTCACCAACACCAAGCATATTTACACCTTATGCAATCACATTAATGTATATAAACACCAATGTATTATATACATTGGTGTTTACACCTTATGCAATCACATTAATGTATATAAACACCAATGTATTATATACATTGGTGTATTATATTCACGAAGCAAATTGTGAAGTCCTCCTGACAACACATCGCCAATTATTCCCTCAATAATGTGTGAACGTCCACCTAATGGCTCACATCACTTATGTTTGATGGAGCATATTTTCAGCATATTTCACGCATTAAATTCACTTCACAATTTTAAATAATTTTCACCAACACCAAGCATATTTACACCTTATGCAATCACATTAATGTATATAAACACCAATGTATTATTAAAAAATAATAACATAACACCTTCATCCTTTTTAACACCTTTTCAAGTTAACATAACTTTTACATCACTGAGATCTAGTAAACAAACCCCAAGAATCAAACACCAAAATCAAAACACCATAATCAAAACCCAAAATCAAAACACCGTAATCAAGTATAACCTACACATGTTATACTAAAAATTTGGAAGGTTCCCTTACCTCAGCTACCACTCCTTTACCAAAGCACAACTATTCTCCATGATTCTCTTCAACACCATTTCTCACCTCTCAGCCTTAAATCAAGGACAAAAACTTAATTAAAATAAAATCCTACGTATTCCAAAATAGAGTATCCATTATGTCTTAACACCTAACCCACCCTAGGGTTTTCTTTTCGCCAAAATAATTCAACACAAAAAAATTCTTATATTAAATTAAAGTTCACTTGGTCCAAAAATTTAGACCAAAAGCACAACACTTATTAATTTAAAACATCATAAACACCAACCCTTTTTATTCTGAACAGTTTTTTTCCTAAAAGTACAAGGACCAATTTTATTGTATCAAAATTTTCTCAAAACCATTTAAAAAATATTCTAGTCATAAAGCTTCTTACTTTTGAAGCAAAATCCTAGAATTCTCAAAACCATTTAACAAAAGTATTTTATGAAAACAACATATTTGACTTCAAAGAGTATGAAAGAAGATTCCGAATTATAATTGATGAAAATCTAAAATAAGATTTGTTTCAAAATTATAGTTGAAGAAAATCTAAAATAAGATTCAATTCAAATTTATAATTGAATAAAATCTAAAATAAGATTTGATTCAAATTTATAATTGAAGAAAATCTAAAATAAGATTTGACTCATATTTATAGTTGAAGAAAATCTTTTATCAAGTTAAAAAGAAGATACGATCAAGATTTGAAGAATGTTTTGAAGAAGATTTGAAGAATATTTGATCAACATCTGATGAAGATTTGAAGAAGATTTTATTTCAAGAATTTACAAATTCAATCTATACAAAATAGGAACAGATTTAATCTGAAAAATTTACAAACTCAATCTACACAAAATAGGAACAAAATCAATATGAAGAATTTACAAACTCAATCTAAACAAGATACGATTCAGAATCAAACAAGGACTAAATTGAAACCCAATTTTTCACTATAAATAGAGACTCAAGGCTGAAGGAGAAAAGTATCGAAAAGTAGAAAAGAGTAACTCAAGCTCAAAGTTCTCAATTCATCTTAGAGTTCAAAGAGAGAAACACTTGTTCAGGTTAGAAATATTTTCTGAGTGTTCTTTTCTTATAGTGTGAGAATCATTATTATTATCAGCTTTGTTAGAAGCAACTACTCAAGTTTCAATCTTTTGTATCCAACCCGATAGTGGTTTAGTTCCTTCTTCAATATGGGGTTGTCAAGTTGTTAGGAGAAGACTTGGCTTGTAGGGTCAAGGTGGTTAGTTCCTCAAAAGTCTGGGGTTGTCAGGCTGTTTGGGAAGACTAACTTGGAGGGTTAGGTGCTTTGTAATTCAAGGTATTTGAATTAGTAGATTAAAGCATTCTGAATGAGGGGACTGGATGTAGCCAAGTTAGTGGTGAACCAGGATAAATCTACGTGTCAAATGATTTATGATTTCATTGCTTGCTATATTTTAATACGATTGCTTATACTCCAAGTAAGTCACCAAAACCAAACTAGCTTTTTATTTATTTATAAATTATCAAAGAGTTGTCAACTTTGGCAAACACAATTCCACCCCCCCTTTTGGTGTTTGCACCTTCAATTGGCATCAGATCTCGGTCTCAAGGCTGAGCACTTTACAGTGTTTGAGAAAAGATCCAAGGGTTCAATATGTCTGGATTCAGTGAAAAAGCTGCTGGAGGAAATATCAACAGACCACCTTTATTTGATGGAGAACGTTTTGAGTATTGGAAAGACAGGCTGAGTAGGTTCTATATTTCACAAGATCTTGAACTGTGGGACTTGGTGGAAGATGGTTATATTGCTCCGAAGAATACTGATGGTATTGAAATTCCAAGAAAGGAGATGAATGCTGATCAGAATAAGATGTACAAGATGCATCATAAGTCTAGAACATTCATGATAAATACAATCACCTTCAAGGAGTTTGACAAGTGCACTAACAAGGAGACAACAAAGAGTATTTATGATAGTCTGATTCTGACCTATGAAGGAAGCAAGCAAGTTCAAGAAGCAAAGGCCAACCTCTTTGTCTGACAAGCAAATTAGGAATCTGACAAGCAAGTGGAGACCTAAGATCACTTCCATTCAGGAAGCAAAGGATCTAAACACTCTAAAGCTAGAAGAATTAATTAGCTCTCTCAGATCACATGAAATTGAGCTTGAAGAAGATGAGCCTAAGAAGAAGAACAAGACTCTAGCCTTGAAATATAAGAAGAAGAAGGTTCTAAAGGCAACATTAGAGTTAGAGGATAGTGATTCAGATGATCAGAATCTGAACTAAGAGGAAGAGGAGATTGCTTTCATATCCAGAAAAATTCGAAAGATGTGGCACAACAGAAAGAAGAAATTTCCCTAAAGATATTCCAAGCAATCCAATAGAGGGAATGATGATAAATATGACAAGAAAAACATCATCTGCTATGGATGCAATGAACCTGGACATATCAAGTCAGAATGGTCAAATATGGAGAAAGGGAAACACCAGAGGAAAGATTCCAGACCCAAGAAGAAGAGTCTGATCGCTACATGGGATGATTCTGAGGAACCCTCTAGCGATGAACAAGGAGATTTGGCTATGATGGTTCATATCAACTCTGTCTCTAGATCCAACACAGATTCTGACTCTGGAAATGAATCAGCAGATGAAGAAATTGAGGCATTTTCTGACTTTACTCGATCTGATTTAATTACTGCTATAAATGATTTTTTAAATAATAATCACAAATTTTCTTTAAAACTGAAAACACTTAGGAAATAAAATACAAATCTAACTGAAAAAGTTATTGCTTTAAAGAATCAAAGTGTTGAATTTAAAACAGAAAATGCAACTCTGAAAACTGATATCTAACTCTAAAAAGCAATCATAGTTCAACATCAATTGAAAATACCACATGTAACTCTGATAAGCATGAACAAGTATTTCAAGATTTTCTTGCTAATGGAATGGAAAGCAGCAAAAATGCTTCTATGATTTATGGAGTTAGTAGAAATGGTAAAAGAGGTATAGGATTTGAAGAAACTGTAACTGAACCTAAACCTATTCCCTCTGATATCTTGTGTACTGTTTGCTCTAAGAAATGTCACTCCAAATTATCTTGTCGCATGTTAAATACAAGGAAGGACAAGAAACCTTTCAAGACTAACAAACCAGGACCAAACCAAATTTGGGTACCTAAGAACAAAATTATCTTTGTTGCAGATGTCCTCAGCAATTAAGTTAAAACACCAATCATGGTACCTGGACAGTGGATGCTCGCGACATATGACAGGAGAAAAGTCTATGTTCCAAGAACTAACTTTGAACAAAGGAGGCACAATCACTTTTGGAGGAAAACAAAAATGTCAGATCATTGGTCAAGGTACAGTTGGTAATGGTACTTCCCCTTCTATTAAAGATGTCTTGTGTGTTAAAGTTCTTAAGCATAATTTATTAAGTATTAGTGAGTTAAGTGATAATAATTATGATATTATATTCAATCAAAAAACATGCAAGGCAATTAGTCATAAGGATGGATCTATACTCTTTACACGTCGGAGGCAAAACAACATTTATAAGATAAATTTGTTTAGTCTAGAGAAACAAGAGGTTAAGTGTCTTATGTCAGTAATTGAAGAGAAACTAATTTGGCACAAAAGATTAGGTCATGCAAACCTTAGATTAATTTCAAAACTGAATAAATTTCAACTAGTTAGAGGTCTACCTAAGCTTAGTTACAAAACTAAAATTATGTGTGAAGCTTGTCAAAAGGGAAAACAAACAAAAAACTCTTTTACCCCCAATAACTCAGTCTCTACCTCAAAGCCCCTTGAGCTCTTACATATAGATCTCTTTGGGCCTGTGAAAACAACCTCTCTAAGTGGAAAGAAATATGGTTTTGTTATAGTAGATGATTATACTAGGTGGACATGGGTAAAATTTTTAAGAAGTAAGGATGAATCCCACAAAGTGTTTATCACATTTTGCAAACAAATAATGAATGCAAATGGTCTTAAGATTGTAACAATTAGAAGTGATCATGGAGGAGAATTTGAAAATAAGTTCTTTGAAAGTTTTTGTGATGAGAATGGAATCTCTCACAACTTCTCCTCTCCTAGAACACCCCAACAAAATGGAGTTGTAGAAAGAAAGAATAGGTCACTCCAAGAAATGGCCAGAACCATGTTAAATGATATAAATGTTGCAAAACACTTTTGGGTTGAAGCAATTAATACTGCATGTTATATTCAAAATAGAGTCTATATTAGATCTATATTGAAGAAAACACCATATGAATTGTGCAAAGGTAAAAAGTCTAACATCTCTTATTTTAAACAATTTGGTTATACTTGTAATGTGCTAAACACTAAGGATAACCTTGGTAAATTTGATTCTAGATCTCAAAAGTGTACCTTCATTGGATACTCTGAAAGATCCAAGGCTTATAGAGTGTTTAATAGAGAAACTCATATTGTGGAAGAATCCATACATGTTAAATTTGATGACAAACAACTTGACCTTGAAAAGTCAAAGCAAGATGATGATAGTGCAGGTTTATTGAAACCAAAGGAAACAGATGCAGACAAACCAGAAGAACTTGAAAAATTAGAGGATACAAGCAAATCAGAAGAATATGACAAATCTTCAAAGGATGAATCTGGTCAAGTCAGAAATAGTCAAGATAAGTCAGAAGAAAGATCTGGATGGAAATACCAGTCATCTCATCCTAAAACTCTAATCATTGGAAGTGCAAGTGATCCTTTGAGGACCAGATCATCACTTAAAGAAACTAGTTTGTTTGGCTTACTCTCATCAATTGAGCCTACCTCTATTGATGAAGCATTGGCAGATGATGGATGGATTCTTGCAATGCAAGAAGAGTTAAATGAATTTGGGAGGAATGATATTTGGGATCTAGTACCTAGACCATAGAAGAAAATTATTGGAACCAAGTGGGTTCTCAGAAACAAGCTAAATGAAAAAGGTGAAGTGGTTATAAACAAGGCAATACTTGTCGCACAAGGCTACAGTCAGCAAGAGGGCATTGATTACACTGAGACATTTGCTCCAGTGGCCAGGTTAGAAGTTATTCGTATCCTACTTTCTTTTGCTGCAAATAATAACATTACATTATTTCCAATGGTTGTTAAAAGTGCTTTTCTAAATGGTTATTCAAGTGAAGAAGTCTATGTTAAAAAACCCCCCGGTTTTGAAAGTTTTGAATTTCCAAATCATGTTTTTAAACTTAGGAAATCTCTATATGGTCTAAACCAAGCACCTAGGGCATGGTATGATAGACTTAGTAACTTCTTGCTTAAAAATAACTTTGAAAGTGGACAAGTAGATAATACACTTTTTAGAAAATCAATAGGAGATAACATTCTTATTATTCAAATTTGTGTTGATGACATTATTTTTGGATCTACTAATGGCACTATTTGTCAAGAATTTTCTAAATGGATGCAGCTTGAGTTTAAAATGAGTATGATGGGAGAACTTAAGTTCTTCTTAGGGATACATATTCAGCAAAGTCAAAAAGGTATATACATTCATCAAACTAAATATACAAAAGAGCTTCTTAGGAAGTTTAAGATGAGTGATTGCAAACTTATGGCTACACCAATGCACCCTACTTGTTCACTTGAAAAAGATGATTCAGGCGAAAAAGTTGACCAAAAAACTTATAGAGGAATGATAGGATCCCTACTTTACCTTACCGCTTCCAGACCTGACATCATGTTCAGTGTATGTGTATGTGCAAGATTTCAAGTTGATCATAGGGAATCACATTTAACTGCTGTTAAGAGAATCCTTAGATACCTAAAAGGCACTACCAACCTTACCTTGTTCTACAAGAAATCTCCTAAGTACAAACTTAGTGGATACTATGATTCTGATTATGCTGGAGATAAACTTGACAGAAAAAGCACTAGTGGCAACTGCACATTTTTAGGTGACAACTTAATATCTTGGTCAAGTAAGAGACAAAACACCATTGCAATGTCAACAGCAGAGGCTGAGTACATTTCAGCAGCTGGTTGCAGTTCTCAACTACTTTGGATGAAGCATCAACTTGAAGACTACCAAATCCTAGAATCCAACATTCCCATCTATTGCGATAACACTTCTGCCATTTGTCGAACCAAAAACCCTATCTTACATTCTAGAGCTAAACACATAGAGATCAAACACCACTTCATTAGGGATTTTGTTCAAAAAACAGTACTAAACATTCAATTTGTAGACACTAAACACCAATGGGTTGACATATTCACCAAACCACTACCTGAAGATAGGTTTGACATCATCAAGAAAAACCTAAACCTTACCTTCATACCTGACTGATGTTGTGATAACTTTTAAGTAGTTTAGTTTTACATTAGTTTATATATTTTCATGTACTATATTATATTCATGTTACTAAAAAAAACGAAAAAAAAGACAAAGTTTCACTTTCAAGTCTTTTTGTCTGATAACAAAAGGGGGAGAAAGATATTTGATAAAGTGGAGAGAAAATGATACTAAGACTTAAGGGGAACACTAAGTTAGGGGGTGTCAAAGAAAAATAAAGAAAGGTTATTATCAAATATACAAGTTTTGTCATCATCAAAATGGGGGAGATTGTTGGAACCAAGTTGGTTTTATATTTAGAGTTTTGATGTTAACAAAAGTATTTTATGTAAACAACATATTTGACTTCAAAGAGTATGAAAGAAGATTCCAAATTATAATTGATGAAAATCTAAAATAAGATTTGATTCAAAATTATAACTGAAAAAAATCTAAAATAAGATTCAATTCAAATTTATAATTGAAGAAAATCTAAAATAAGATTTGATTCAAATTTATAATTGAAAAAAATCTAAAATAAGATTTGATTCAAATTTATAATTGAAGAAAATCTAAAATAAGATTTGATTCATATTTATAATTGAAGAAAATCTTTGACCAAGTTGAAAAGAACATATAGTCAAGATTTGAAGAATATTTTGAAGAAGATTTGAAGAATATTTGATAAACATTTGATGAAGATTTGAAGAAGATTTTATTTGAAGAATTTACAAATTCAATCTACACCAAATAGGAACATAATCAATCTGAAGAATTTACAAACTCAATCTACACAAAATAGGAACAAAATCAATATGAAGAATTTACAAACTCAATCTGAACAAGATACAATTCAGAATTAGACAAGGACTAAATTGAAGCCCAAACTTTCACTATAAATAGACACTCAAGGCTGAAGGAGAAAAGCATCGAAAAGCTGAAAAGAGTAACTCAAGCTCAAAGTTCTCAATTCATCTTTGAGTTCAAAGAGAGAAACACTTGTTCAGGTTAGAAATGTTTTCTGAGTGTTATTTTCTTATAGTGTGAGAGTTATTATTATTACCAGCTTTGTTAGAAGCAACTACTCAAGTTTCAATCTTTTGTATCCAACACGATAGTGGTTTAGTTCTTTCTTCAATTTGGAGTTGTCAGGTTGTTAGGAGAAGACTTGGCTTGTAGGGTCAAGGTGGTTAGTTCCTCAAAAGTCTGGGTTTGTCAGACTGTTTGGGAAGACTGACTTGGAGGGTTAGGTGCTTTGTAATTCAAAGTATTTGAATTAGTGAATTAAAGCCTTCTGAATGAGGGGACTGGATGTAGCCAAGTTATTGGTGAACCAGGATAAATCTACGTGTCAAATGATTTATGCTTTCATTGCTTGCTATATCTGAATCCAATTGCTTCTACTCCAAGTAAGTCACAAAACCAAACTAGTTTTTTTATTTATTTATAAATTATCAAAAAGTTGTCAACTTTGATAAACACAATGCAACTTCACTTCTCGTGCTTGCACCTTCAACTAATATCATAACAAGAGATTTTGGAAATCCGCACACCAATATACCACAAGGGAAAGGGAAAAATTGTATCAAGACCCTAGATAATTTTTCTATTTATAATTAGTTTTCAAAGTCTTAAATAGATAACACTCTAAGCCTAAAAAGTATGTTCATTTTTTCAAAATTTCAAACATATAGAGTTTCTTTGAAATTTCCAAAATCCGCACTTTCACAACATCAATCTCCACTTTGTTCTTTTGTTTGTTTGTTTAAAATCATTTATTACTTCATTACCATGATCAAAACTATTCTTAAATATTTCAATTTTTTTTCTAACAGAACCAATACACAAATTTTCAAACGTCAAAACTTAAATTTTAACTCAAGATCAATACTTTCTAATTGAAAATAACCACTTTGTTAAAATCTTGAAAACCAAGATTAAAGATCTTTAAAAATCACACATAACTTTTCTAAAATTTTGGCATTACCTCCTCAAGCATCTAACATTTCAAAATTATAGAATGATTACTGTATTTTAAAGACTTAATCAAACAAAATCAATCAAAGACAAACCTCGTTAAATCCACATTCACGCTACTTTAAATAATTCAAAGATAACTTTTTTCTAATTTTTTTAAAATTTATTAAATTTCCACAACTGAAATACTTTTGAATTAAAACATCTCGACTGTGCATTAGAGATTAAAGAGGAAACTGATTTAGAATTAGTTAAATTATAAATATGAATATGAATTTTATGAAAAATAAGAATAAAATAATGAAATTTATTCCATTTGTACTCGTTGACTTCTTTAATCTCAACATTCAACGACAATTTGATTCCAAAGAAAGCATTAGAAATTCCCATTATACCTAATATTGAAATAAATCAAATCATTAATTAATAGCAAAAGAGTAAAATAATAAAAAATAATTAACAATTTAGGAACACGCCAGTGAATGAACCATTGATTTCTTTAATTTGGCAAGCTCCATGCCATGATAAAGAACAATAGGACCAGATTTATCGTGCACATCAATGTAGTTTTGTATTTGGCAAGCAAAAGATCCCCATAAAGTACAGTTCATCCTATGACTCCTGTAAAATTATATTAACATAAATTATTTATAATGTATGTATATATAGTAAGAAAAATAAATAATAAGAAAATTTGTCAAAAATCAAACTAATTAATTGCAAGTTAAATACACAAAGAGCTGACTCTAAATCCTATTCGACAATATGACCAATGACATCTATATTTAAAAATAAGTTAGTAAAATAAAATTATAATAACATAGATGGAAAAAAACTTCAAATTTCAAGATATTTAAAATAGTAGAACTAAGTATTTATGTAAAAGGTGAAAATTCAAAATAATATGTTGGAATAATATCCGCGTCAAACTTCTCAACTTCGGTTGTTCCCATGAAATTCAATTTAAATTTGTGAGAAGTTGTTTGGTATTTTGGATCATTCCTACCAACTATGAATTTTTGTATAAAATACGTATATCTCTCGTGGGTTAATTCTTGGAATTGAGTGATGAATGTCTTCTTCACAGTTGTATGAATTTTTCTACACTACAAATTTACATTTATATAAATATTACATATAAATAAATAAATAGATAAGTTTACAAAACATAATATAATATTATAATGACATATGTCAAATCTTTTCGTCTAAAAGGTTCATGTCCAAGCTTATTTTCTCTGACGGATTTTTGAATTCTATTTGAGTTCAGAAACAAATCACACGAACCTTTAGATATTAGTCTGATGGGAATAAACACAGAAACACAATAATAAGTAATACGTAGCGGATATAAAGTTTCTCCAACTTTGCAAGAACCCGTGATGAGCAACAACAGATATATGGCAGCAAATTAATCAAAATAAAAGAGCGTAAAGAACACCGATATTTTTAATGTGGAAAACCCCCTCAATGCAAGGGTAAAAACCACAGGTCGTCCAGACCAAAGAAATAGCTCAACTATAATCAAATAAGGGTACAAGAGAGTCTCAAAATAATGCACAAATTGTGCCTACAACCAGCCAAAATAACAAAGCACTAAAGCTTACAAATGAAAAGCAAGAAGAAGAAAAACACTCAAAAACCTGCTGTTCTGCGAGCACGATTCCTCCCCCTCTAGACATTGTTTCGCTGATCTGACCGTTGAAAACTAAGACCTAAATGTTGTGAACCTGCTGTCCAAATATCAGCCCGATCCAACGGTTAATGAATGCGCAATCAATGTTTTTCTGAGACTGATTTAACAAAATCGGGAATAGGTTTACTCTTCTCTTTTCTCTTTTGGTGGTTGTCTTTCCTTTCAAAATAGTCTCTCTCTTTCAACCCTAATTAAACCACTCTCCACCTAAACAAGTGAGACACATGGGCTACAATATTTGGGCTTTTGTACACATAGGAGTGGAGCCCAATACCCAACGCATCTCCCCCTCACAACTATGTGGAGATAATCGTCAAACCGGCGATATCACAACAAGTTTCAAACTTCCCTCTTGGTAATGCTTTAGTCATCATATCATAACCATTATAATCAGTATGAACTTTAGCCAACTCCAATAACTTAGCTTCCGAAACATCTCGTATCCAATGATACCTCATATCAATGTATTTGGACCTGTTATGAAACGTCGAATTCTCACCAAGATGAATAGCACTTTGACTATTGACAAATAATACATATTTGTCCTGAATAAACCCAATCTCCTGCAAGAATTTCTTCAACCAAATCAACTCTTTGCATGCTTCGGTAATGGCAATGAACTTTACATCAGTTGTAGACAATGCTACTCATTTCTATAATCTCGACTGCCAAGCCACAGCTCCCTCTGCAAATTTAATCATATAGCCTGAAGTGGACTTCCTTGAGTCAATATCTCCAGCCATATCTGAGTCGGAGTACCCCACCAAAATAGGTTTGTCACCTCCAAAACAAAGCCTCATACATGTAGTACCACGAAGATACCTCAAAATCCATTTTACAGCATTCCAATGCTCTCTACCTGGATTTGACCTTTATACAAAAGCCTTCCCTTCTTGAACTCATAACCAGAATGAGAAGTAG
Organism: Cicer yamashitae; assembly: GCA_037974755.1. Taxonomy (NCBI): domain Eukaryota; kingdom Viridiplantae; phylum Streptophyta; class Magnoliopsida; order Fabales; family Fabaceae; genus Cicer; species Cicer yamashitae. The sequence continues at coordinate 23,000,153 of JBBPBQ010000004.1, read as the reverse complement.
GAGAGACAATTAAGTCCTGCACCAACTGCTGCAATTTAGGATCTGGTTGCAATTCCTCATCCCAAGAATCATCATCTTCCACATGTAGAACTGAGAGAGCAGCATACATATCTCTCCTAGACAAACTATCTGCTGCAGTATTCTCCTTTCCTGGCTTGTATTGGATTTCAAAATCCAAACCAATGAGCTTGACAGCCTATTTAAATTGCTCAGCACTGAACAATCGTTGATCAGTCAAGAACTTAAGGCTCATTTGGTCAGTCCTCACAATGAAATGGTTGCCCAAAAGGTAGCGTCTCCATTTGGTCACAGCCTGAACCAAAGCCATAAGCTGCCTCTCATAAACAGACCTTTGTTGAGCTCTCAAAGATAAGCCTTGACTCCAAAAGGCAAGGGGTTTACCCTTCTGCATTAAAATAGCCCCTAACCCCTTACTAGAAGCATCGGTTTCGACTACAAAGACCTTAGTAAAATCAGGTACAGCTAACAAGGGAAGATCAACCATGGCTATTTTCAAGGCATGAAACGCAGATGTAGCTTCCTCAGTCCAACAAAACTTGTCTTTCTTCAAAAGCTCAGTTAAGGGTTTGGCTAATTTACCATAACCTTGGACAAAACGTCTATAATACCCTGTTATTCCAAGGAAACCCCTAAGACCCTTCACATCCGTAGGAATAGGCCAAGAAGTAATGGCTGCAGTTTTGGATGGACAAGCTGCCACCCCTTCTCCAGAAATCACATGTCCCAAGTACTCAAGAGTAGACTGTCCAAAGCTACATTTTTTCTTATTTGCCTTCAACCCATTCTGCATCAGCACTGCCAAGACTTGGTGGACATGAACAAGATGAGCTGACATATCCTTGCTATACACCAAAATGTCATCAAAAAAGACCAGGACAAATCTCTGGAGGAAAGGCTTCAAAACCTCATTCACGAGGGCTTGGAACGTGGAATGAGCATTGGTGAGACCAAACATCACCAAGAACTCATAATGCCCCTCATGAGTTCGAAAAGTCGTTTTCTCTATATCATCTTCCTTCATCCGAATTCGATGATAACCTAATTTTAAATCAAGCTTAGTGAATATTGTTGCTCCATCAAGTTCATCAAGCAACTCTTCAATGATAGGGATGGGGAATTTGTTAGGGACAATAATTTTGTTGAGAGCCCTATAATCCACGCAAAAATGCCAACCCCCATCTTTCTTCTTGACTAAGATGATGGGACTAGAGTAAGGGATAATGCTCAGTCTTACGATGCCAGCCTCAAGCATTTCTGAAACCAACCGCACTATCTCCATTTTTTTGTTAATGTGGATACTTATAAGGTCGTAGATTAGGCATCTCAGCCCCCTCCTTCAAATGAATTGCATGATCTAACCTCCTTTGGGGTGGAAGACCTTGAGTGTAACACCCCGATTTTTAACAGCGCAAGTGCATTTTTTTAAAACAAATTAATAAAATAATATGTCGAAACACAAACGACAAGAGTCATAAATAATTACATCATATATACAAACAAGCTAAAATAGTTTTTGGGCCAACAGTCTATAGTATACGAATAGGAAATACACCGGGGATATGAGACCTATCAGACATCGCTCATACCCCTGGGTATTCTCGGTAGACACCTGCACAAAAGTACTGCTCCAAGAATGCTATCCCCCCCATGGTCACGTCAAAAAATGGAACATGGGCCCACCAAACAAAAGTCAACTGTCAATATATGTTATAGATATAGTCATCCCAAAACAAAATAAGTACAACCACCAAAAGAAAGACACTAAGTCCCTATACAACAAAAACTAATATGATCATCCACTAGCAACTACAATAACAAGGGTGACCTCCACACACTCCGCAAGCTCCTTATGACGCAGTATCTCTCCTCGAAGTAACTTCCTCCTCATCATCATCCATTGAAGGATCAGTCTCCTCAGAAGTCAGATCCACCCACGAGATAGGTGGCTTCGGCGGCGCTAGAATCTCTAAACAGTCCACTACTTTAGTGACAGTCGGTAAGGGATCATTCACCGGAAGTGGAAGCTCTAGCTCGACTCGCCTAGATGGTCCTGCAATATCTCTTGCTACTGGCATCGGCCCCTTATCCTTCCCGCCAGTCCTCGGCCCAACCACTGTATCCCCAGCTCCTACAGTGGCCTCCGCCTCAACTCTAACTGAGAAATCCTCGGCATCTTCCCATGCTCCATTAATCCTGAGCACCAATCTTGAGGGTACCGGATAGTCGATCCTCTCGTGAGTGAGATCCACGAGATATATTGCCCCAACTCTCCTACTTGTCCTCACTACCCTCCCTGTATAAGTAGCCCTGCTTGAGATGGGGTCGTATACCCAAGCAGTCGACGAATGGCGGTCAGAAAAGTCCAACGATGTTTCCGTCGTCAAGGTAACAGTCAGTGGAACGAACTCGGATATCATATGAGGGCAAAGCCCAATTTCCACAATAATGTAAAGGGTCACCAACCGAAATTAACAAATAACATTTAACACTTACGTCATAAAGATAAGCAATAACACTTAGCAATTACGGCATGATAACAAACAATAACAGAGTATGTATATACAATTATCATATTATAACAAACATGACTCGCGTGCCAAGCACCCTAATGCAATGCTTATATGCCAATGCACATGATTTCGAAATTTCCAAACCCTCATCGAGGGGCGTAAATCATAAATGTACCGTCTCTCACAGACCAATACTAATTACAGAGGTGCCACCTATCACAGATCAGTACGATTTACTAGAGTATAGTCTATCACATACCTACACGACAAATAAATCCTCGTAAGGATAAGATGGACCAATCAACTCAAGGAACCATCCCGTGGCCCATCATAGTCACCACTAATTTCGTGGCCCATCACGGTCACCACTAACAATGTGGCCTATCACGGCCACCACTAACAGTGTGGCCCATCACGGTCACCACTAACAGTGTGGCCCATCACGGTCACCACTAATTATGAAATGCATGTGCATACTCTGACTCTTTCACAACAATCATTATGTAAATGTAGCTATTAAGAGACTCCCCTTTTTAATACTCGTTACACACTAATAATTTTTCATACTCTTCACAGAGCATACTCAAGACATATTATCCTCTATAAAATTCATAATATGTAGCAACACGTATTATATCACTCAAGAATGCATCATCACATCAATATTAATCATCACATATTCACACATCATTCATACATAAATCACACATATAAGTTCCCTATGTGCAACTGAAAATTTGGAAGGAGCCCTTACCTTAATTATAGCTTTTCCAATGGTTATCACTACCACAATCAAACACAGCAAAAAATCTCGTTCGTGCCGACACCTTTAATCAAATAGTGTTTGACTTAGTCAAATTAATCCCTTAAACTTTAACTACCTTACAAAACCTTTCTCACTCCTAACCCCCTTAGAGTATATTTTACTAAAAGAGTTTACAATGAGTAAGGACTAATAGTATTATTAACCACAACACATTTCCAACATATAAAACATATTTTTATAAATTAACATTCTTTAATTTTTCAGTGATTTCACTAAAAAAAATTCGAAACGTTTTAAATTATTATTCTCAACAATTTTCACACAACCACAAATTTTTCTCAAAACAACTACATAGCCACACAAAATATATCAATAAATATTTTTTTTCTAGTTTCAAGGTTATAACTCTTTGAAATAGTTTCATTCCTTTCAAAATATATTAAATATTTTATTTTTCTTTTCTTATCAACAAAGCTTGTATTTTAATTCATGAATCTTGGAATCTTTTTAATAAAAAAAATGAAATTCTAACTCAAGACTTTAACATTTACTTAATGAATTTGAAACTTTAATTAAAATTATGCAAGCTTTTCTAAAAATTGAAAGTATACATTTACAAGCTTGAAACCACATTTCACTAATTTCCCTTTAATCACAAGTTCAAAAATTTGTTAATCATGTGTATACATTCTTAATCATCAATCATAACCATTATTCTTAAAAATGCATAAACTAAGAAAATCATTTTACTTTAATCACCACGACAACATTAATAAATCAGAGTTCTCCCCACCGCTAACTCGGCGCCAACGGTCTCGATTCCTTTTCAAGACTCAAGGAGCTAATTACATAAACATAAATATTTATAAAAATTTGTTCACAACTAAAATTTATCCAACCATAACAAAATTCCAAAATTATATATTTGGTACTTAATTCATAAAATAAAAATTAGGCTAAAGGTCTAAGCAATTCAACACAAAAATACACTAAAATTGCATAAATTAGAGTTTAGAAAATTCAGGGTCTTACATTGAGGATCCTCAAAAACCTCAGAATACTACTGAAGAACCTCTGAAACAGCTTCATGTATGACTGAAACCTCTGCTGGTTTCTGCTTTGCAGATTCATACTGAATCAACAAGCCTTCCCTTTCTTCCTTCAAAACTTGCCAAAGTTGGGTTTGACCTTTCCCAAACAAGAGAGCCAATCCAAACCCAACACCAAATCTATCCCTTGCAGGGAGAACAAATAAAAGTCTTGCCTAATCTCCATTCCTTGCAAATGCAAACTTAACTTGGGACATTTTCCCTTACATTTCACCCTATGACCATCCCTCACTTCCACAATGTAAGAAGAGTATCTTCCACCATCAAGCTTAGTTTCTGAAATACCTTCTGAGAAATGAAGCTATGCGAAGCTCCACAATCTATGAGTACGAAAACAGAATTGTTCTGAACTACCCCTTGTATCTTCCAAGAATTTGCAGAGAATTAAAAGTTCCAACCTCTTGAAACTCAGCATCGTTGTCCTCCTCGTCGTCTTCTTCTAAAATAGTCATACGAAACTGCTTATTCTTGCATTTATGTTCTCTATGATAGGGCTCATCACATCTGAAACAGAGTCCTTTCTCCCTTTTGTCTCTCATCTCAGCCCCGGACATTCATCATATTAGTAGCAGAGGTACCACCCGTAGTTTTATTATTTAACCAAGGCTTAGTATCCACCGTCACAGTCTTAGTGTAAGAACTAGCCTTAGAAATAACGGTTGGCTTAGTGAAAGTGTTGGTTCCTTTCTTAGTCCAAACCAGATTCTTCTCCTCAATCATAATAGACTTTTGAATGAAATCAAACAGATACTTTAATTCATAAAGTTTTACTTCCACTTGAATTTCCTCTTTCAAGCCGTTCATGAAAATTCCTCGTGCAAATTCTTGATCAATGGCCTTCAAAGCTCCAACATATTTCTCAAACTCCTCCACAAATTCCACCACCGTCCCTGCTTGTTTGAGTGCCAGCAACAACTCAAAGGGATTTTGTACCATTGAAGGTTGAAACCTGCGAACCACCGCCAACTTGAACCCGTCCCACGTTGGTTCAAGATTACACCTAGCCCACCAGCGATACCAGCTCAGTTCTCTACCCTCCATGGCCACCAAAGTGGCACGCAACTTCTCCTCCTCAGGAACACTTTGCAACTCGAAGTATCGTTCTAAACGGTGAGTCCAACCATACGCATCGTCGCTTGAGAAAATCGGGATCTCCAGCTTCCTCCACCGATCGCGCTCAACGTGGTAACCCAGAGATCTATCCCCGTCGGCGCTGATCTCCGCTTCTTCCCTACGAACAGTCCCGCCGCCGTTGGAATCAATCTTGTCATCATAAAGATAAGTTGTTATCAAAAATACAAGTTTTGTGATCATCAGAAAGGGGGAGATTTTTAAAACCAAGTTGGTTTTACATTTAGAGTTTTGATGTTAACAAAAGTATTTTACGAAAACAATATATTTGACTTCAAAGAGTATGAAAGAAGATTCGTGTCTTTGATGAAAATCTAAAATAAGATTTGATTCATATTTACAATTGAAGAAAATCTTTGACCAAGTTGAAAAGAAGATATCGTCAAGATTTGAAGAATATTTGATCAACATTTAATGAAGATTTCAAGAATATTTGATCAACATTTAATGAAGATTTGAAGAAGATTTGATCAACATTGAATGAAGATTTGAAGAATATTTGATTTACAAAGTCAATCTACACAAAATAGGAACATAATCAATCTGAAGAATTTACAAACTCAATCTACACAAAATAGGAACAAAATCAATTTGAAGAATTTACAAACTCAATCTGAACAAGATACAATTCAAAATTAAACAAGGACTAAATTGAAGCCCAAATTTTCACTACAAATAGACACTCAAAGCTGAAGAAGAAAAGCATCGAAAAGCAAGTAGAAGAACTCAAGCTCAAAGTTCTCAATTCATCTTAGAGTTCAATGAGAGAAAAACTTGTTGAGGTTAGAAATATTTTCTGAGTGTTCTTTTCTTAGAGTGTGAGAGTTATTATTATTATTATTATTATCAGTTTTGTTAGAAACAATTACTCAAGTTCCAATCTTTTGTATCCAACCCGATAGTGGTTTAGTTCATTCTTCAATCTGGGGTTGTCAGGAGAAGACTTGGCTTGTTGGGTCAAGGTGGTTAGTTCCTCAAAAGTCTGGGGTTGTCAGGCTGTTTGGGAAGACTGACTTGGAGGGTCAGGTGCTTTGTAATTCAAGGTTTTTGAATTAGTGGATTAAAGCCTTCTGAATGAGGCGACTGGATGTAGCCAAGTTAGTGGTGAACCAGGATAAATCTACATGTCAAATTATTTATACTTTCATTGCTTACTGCCTCTGAATCCGATTGCTTCTACTCTAAGTAAGTCATCAAAACCAAACTAATTTTTTAATTATTTATAAATTATCAAAAAGTTGTCAACTTTGGCAAACACAATTCATCCCCCTCTTCTCGTGATTGCACCTTCACTTATAATCCATAATGCAATCAGAGTAAGCAAACAACAAATAGTTAATTAGTAACTTCAAAAATAAGTATAATTATACAAAAGCATATAACATATAACACAATTATATAACGGGGGATGAAAAATCTTAGTGAAAATAATTAATACACAAGAAAACACGACTAAAACTATTGACATTGGACTAACACTAAACCGACAGTCGACCCACTTGGCCTCATTGGACAGACCTGCTCTGATACCACTAATGTGACACCCTAAACCCCAAAATAACATATATAATAATTTATACTAGATTTTTTGAGCAAAATTCCCAGCGGATAAAGAAAATCTGTTTGCAAGGAAATAAAAACTTTTGTAACTAATTTAGGATATCACGTTTCTCAAAGTACACATGAAACAATTCAAACTTTATTACTCAATTAAAATAGTTTAATCTAAATGAACTCTATTTAACTATAATTTCTTAATTTATTTCCAAAAACTTACTAATACTAAGGTTATCATATAAAAAGTCGTTGGTAATTAAATAAGTAAAATACAAAGTAAAACTCATAATTCCCGGTATCACCTATCAGAGCGGAGTTCCTCCCAAATTTGAACTTCAAGACTCATTAACCTGTAATAACTGCGATTTCGCAAACGCAGGGCCAAACTAGTAAAACACAAACAACGAAGGAGGTGAGTTTGGAAATCATGTTAATAGTATAATATAAGTAACAAGAATACACAATTAATCATAAATAAACCGTATAATTACACAAACATTCTTCAAGGAAAAACATAACATTATAAAGTCAAAATCACTCAAGGAAAATCAATAAATTTCACTATAACATCAAATCGTCTAAGAAAAATTATTATCGCACACGATACATATTAATCACAACAAAACAATCACAAGAAAATGCAATGCTATGCATGAGCCTAGACTCTACTTCACAATGTGGTATCATTCTAACTCTAAAGTACTTGGTTAGGAGGCTTGATACTATGCCACCACCTGGGTGGACGGACAATTCAAATTGGCTCTGTCCTCATAGATCCCCTCAACTCAACCTGAGACACATATACGCGACCGTCGAGGTAAACGTCGGTTGCGTGGTATCTCTCGACATTTGGAAAGCTACCCCCAAGTCACCTAGGAATTCCCCATCTGAATACCTCAATGGTCTAACAATCTTGCCTTAAGGCTCAACAGCAGACCGCCACGATCATGCTCATTCAGTTGTACTTCCCCAAAATCACTAGGCTTGCCAAGCCCTACCTATATGATGACACAATAATCTCCCCTTCAAATATTCCCAACATCTATTATCTCCTCTCGTTAGCCCAGACTACTCCATTAAGAGCATCATCTTTTGCACAAGTTGGAATCATCACTATTTCATCAATTATGGGTACTTCAATATTCTCATCACAAATTTATAATATTATTAATCATACATAATCATGATCATCATATAAACTCATCACAAATTTATAACATCACTATCATCAATCAAACATCGTCATTATCATCACATAAATATGTGTCATACAATGTATCCATCTTTTATTATCACATCACATAAATTCGTCCAATCAAACATATGCACATAATTTCATTCGACATCCAACATCACAATAATATCAAATATCAAATACCAAATATCAAATACCACACAATTATCGAATATTAAATCCATCAATACCTTATAAACATTTCTATTTATCATTTTAATCTCACAATCCTCATATTTTCACATTAATTAATTTATCTCTCAAACGGCTACTGTTGTACGAAGCGATCCCCAGATGAATTGTTGGGAAATACGGTTTTCCCGTTCATCTCACAGCATATTATACTCATGAATTCAAACGCTCTCTCACCCCTTACCTTATTTAGACGATTTCTTAAACACAGAAATCAATGGAAGTTTTCAACAGCAACTGCAGATCGACAACATACTGCGAGCGAATCCAAATAACCGACAAGTTCACAAAATCGTCGAGACGTGATTGACAAATTATGCGTAGCATAAAAATAAATGTTAAATAATTAATAATAAATTTAGGAACAACAATGGAGTCAAAACGACAAGATAAAACTGTAGAAAAAGTCTCACCAACTCGTCGGAGCGCTAGAAGGGTCCGACGTCAACTTCACTGAAAAATACAAATGAGTAGTGCTTCTTGAAGGTTTCGACGAGAGGAATCCAAAAATGATGCCAGTTTTTTGAGACGACAAACATGGTGATCGGAATCGGAAAAAAAATCTCGCATAAGGAAAGAAACGGAGCAACGATTGATAAAATTGATGCAAAAAATGGATTCAGTGGCCGATTTTGGGTGGGATAGAGGTTGGGAATGATTCAAATGGCAAAGAATTGGTGGGAGTGAATTTGATAGAAAAAGGGTTTGTTGCGATTTGTTTACACGTTAGTCTGTTTTTGTTTTTTTGTTTAAATTGCAGATGGAGGGATGCAGATAGCAGATGGTCAAGTACAAGAGTAAAACAGTCTGTAGCACTCCCACCTTATGTTACATAGCTTTTAAAGCGCTTTTTGTAAAAGCACTGTAAATTACATGCGCTTTCACATAATTAAAAATTGAAAGTGTACATGTAAAAACTTGAAACCACAATTCACTAATTTTCCTTAAAACACAAGTTCAAAGATTTGACAACCACATGTATACATTCTTGATCATCAATCATAACAACTATTTTTGAAAAGGCATAAACTAAGAAAAATCATTTTTCTTTAATCACCACAACAACATTAATATTTTAGAGTTCTCCCCACCGCTAACTCGGTGTCAACGATCTCGGTTCTTTTGTGAGACTCAAAGAACTAACTACATAAACATAAATATTTATAAAAATTTGTTCACCACCAAAATTTATCCAACCACATCATAATTCCAAAATTAAATTTTTTTTATCTTTCAAGTTCTAACACTCAACCATTAGAGCACAACAATTTGAGTTAATAAAGTACTCTAAATTTCTTCTTTAAACTTAGCTCAAGAGTAATTAAAAGAACATTTTAATTGCAATCTAACTTTTTGCTTAAATTCTTTAACTTAGTTAAAATTTGATCTTTTTCACAACTTTAACAATTCTAAATATTCTAGTAAAATTTCAATTTCAGTTCAAACTCATTTATTTGAAAATAACTCATTACATAACTCAAACACATCAAAAATCAATTTCTTTTTTTTTTAATTATTACTAACTACATCAATAACAAGGATAAAAATTTTATTTTTAAAAAAACACACTCAACACCAACACCTCTCTAATTTCACATTAAACCAATTTAATCAAACAAAACCAACAAAACATTATCTCCCATAGGTTTGAGAGGGAGAGAAGGAAACTCATTTCACTTTTCTCAACAACAACATCAACAACAACAACAACAAGGGATTGGTTAAGAACTCAAAATTTCACTCATCCCCCTCACATACAAATTTTTTTGAATTTAGAAAGAAAAAAAAAAGAAGGAAGTAAGTGTCTCACCTCAAATAAATTAGCTCACAAGCACCACCTTGTGGAGGGGAGCAACTTTTCTTCCTAACACTTCATGAATGGGAGTTCATATATAGTAGAAAAATGGAGATTTGTATTTTTTTTTTTTAAATCACCAACACTATCTGTTTTTTTTCTTTTTTGTTTGGCTAAGAAAACAAGGAGGAATGGAAACAAAATGAGGAAAAGAATGAACAAGGAGGAATGGAAACAAAATGAGGAAAAGAATGGAAGGGGATCGCAGCTTTCTTTGAAAAGGCTAGGTACTCTTTGTTTTTTTTTTAACTTGCAAGCAAAAAAAAAATTATATTAAATATTTAAGTTGTTATTAAAATAATTATTACAACATCTACACACTCTTACACACATCACATCGCTCACTTATCAATCTAATTTAATAAAAATATATATTCTCGTCGCAACTCAAATGAGAGATGAATTTATTAGTAACTAGTATAATACCCGTGCTATCGCACGAGTGGTGCGTCGTTTATATATTTTTATTTAATTAAGTATTTTTTATAATAATAGTGTATTCATCCATATTATCTTTTATGATTTCCTGCATGATGTAGATATAAAATTAAAAAAAGGTTAGACTAATACACAACATAATTATAAACATTGTAGTAGTAATAATTTTAAAAAATAAATAAATAAATTTATCTCTTTAATCTACATTTCATTCGATTGGGTAAAAAAATTATTGTTTCATGTTAAATTTTATTTTTCATGATGGAGGTTAATTTTTGTTTCATGATGGAGGTAGTTATTGTTTCACGATGGAAGTTAATTTTTTTTCATGTTAAATCTAAAATTTTATTTATATCATGATAAGCAATATATGTTTTAATCTTACCAAAAACTACATTGACAGTGCTAAACCAATTTAGGAACAATAAATATTTGATATTGCTAAACCAAATACTTTATCAATATTTCACAAAATACATAATTGTCATTAAACTGTACATTTTCAAACCATATTGATTTTGGGAACCGTACTGTACTGAATTGCCATTATTGATTGATATTAATTGTTAAAAAAAATAAAATATGACTTGATTTTCTATAAAATAAACGAAGCAGTTTGGTTCATAAAATATCCACCACAGTTATAGATGCAATCTGTTATTTATGGTAGCCCTTTAACATGAGCTAGACCATAAAATATCCACCACAATTTATTTCATTTTTGGTAGCCCTTTAATAGGAGCTAGACCATGAACCGCTGAAGCTATAGATGCAATATGTTATTTATGAGATTTAGCTACATATATAAATAAAAATTAAAAATTAATACATAAATAAATAATCATTTTCTATCCATAAATGAGGATATTGAACTAAGCATTATGAACCTTGTATCACGGCAGATTTACAACAACTCTATTCTTCCTTCAATATGAATTTGGAGCTTCAAAATTTGTAAGCTGTATTTTGTAGTTTGCAGTTCAACTGTTAGCAGAAATAATATAACTCTTAAACATTAGTTTATTAGTTATTTGAGCTTGTTGGTTGATTAGAATAAAAAATAAAAGAGTTATAATAAGTAACATTGATATACCTCATAGTTGTTGGTATTCAACTGCTGCTGGTATTTGTTTTGTTAGTGACAATGTTAAGAGGGATGGAGAGAGATATGAAGCCAGTTTTGTGGAGGGAAAGTTGTTGATGACATGTTTCAAGAAGCCAACTTTTGTGAGATGACAAATGAGTACTTTCAGTTTACTTTACCCAATGAAGGGAAAGTTGCTGATGACATGTTCCAACATTGAGTAGTTTCACAAAATAATAAATTTATATTATTAAATAACTATAAATATAAATTTTATTGATTTCCACAATTTAATCTCTATATGTATGTCATTTGAGTTTCTCAAACCTAGTAAATAGCCTAAACTTCAACAATGTAATATATTATTTATAAAGTATGAAAGTTTGAGTTATTTTATAGCCTAATTGTGTAACTTATGTTGTATTATGCAACAAAAACAAAAACAAAATACTATTATTTAAGATAGTAATCAATTTGCTCTTTAGTCATATATAATTTTTTAAATATAGAGATATAAGGATAATCACTGAGTTTATATTTTTTCAATAGACAACATATCAACATTTTCCATATTACTGTTCCTAAAGACATTAATCAATTAAACATTCACCCTGTAATAATAACATTGAACCAAAAAGTGTACTTGTGTTTAGTGTTTACAACAATACATGATTTGAGAATATATATCCCATGATTCAGACTTCATGAGACCAAAACATAATTAGACCTTAGGATTACAACATATAATAATAGTTTTTAACATAATTGATGTCATCATCTACTGTCTAGCATATAATTTCATTGTAATTCCTATTCACATTTGATATTCTTGAGTGGTTTTGATGATGATAGCTGGGCACTTGCAATTGCATCGCTACCCTCATTATCTTGTTGGTCATAAGTTGGAAGCCTTTTAGTCGGTGTAGCTGACTGAACATTTTCAATATCGTTTTCACCAGTCATTGATAATGATTGCTACATATTTCATAAAGTTTGTAGGAATTAATTAGATTATTGTCATAAAGATTTATGAAATTGGAATGTATTTATCAAAATGATGCACTTAAAGAGAGTCATGTAGATATACTTACAGTGTCAAATAGTATTTCTTGACTGAGAAGTTCACGACTCGGTTCTCCTTTAGATGTGTTCTGAAAATGGACTTCTATTAATTTCAGTTGTGCAGTTTTTAATATATATAATTTATTACAATTAGAAGATACAATAAGGCAATATGTGGTTTGAATACCTCTTCAATTTGAAATTGTTCCTTAATTGCAGCAATAAGTGCAGCATCACTCCATGACTTATTAACAGAACACTGTTTTGAAGATGATTGTAGTTTTACACGAAAAGCTAGAGTGATCCCCATTATGTCTTGAAGTTCTGATGGATATATCCTTATGTCAGTATCACCAGGCTTTAACATGTTTCAGGTAAATGAGTTATGTCATATTATGTGGTAAACAATAAATATCCAAACTATGAAGTTACTTGGACTAAGCATTATATACATGCCTCAATCATATTCTTCCTCATTTGAAGTGCTGAAGTTCCAAGTAGTGAAGTACAATCCTGGTCCCACATAAGGAAGTTCCAAAAGCAATTGTCGTGGAAAACTTCAATGATCATTTTGTACCCGTTTTATGTTGTTAGTATTGATACCAATAAGTGTTTGATATAAGCACTCTAATATTGATTTATAAATTTTGATAAATTAAGGTTGAATATTGAACTACTCTTATGGGCTATTTGCTTTTAGTTTGGGAACAAATTCATATCCTTATATGACAGTTAAGAGAAAATCTTTCATATAGTAACACAAACCCTTAATAATATACAAATTGTTTCTACTTTATTCCATATGCCTATAAGTTAGTTTTACTTTGATTGGACAATATATTTTGAATTATGAAGAACAAAAGAAATTACATACTTCTAAAATATAAAAAACAACATCTATTAAAGTTTGATGTACCTTGGAATTGGTTCGTCAACCTGAACACCACATTTACATTGATAATTTGTAATCCCCTCTTTAGCTTTGACTGTGCAATTAGTGCAACCAAGATAAAACCAACCGAATTTGTCTGGCACAACCTTTGACAGAGTTGCCATAGTGACACAAATCATTTCCTAAAAACCATGTTGTAATTTAAAAAATTGTAACAATTAAATAATGTATATATCTACATAAAAATAGTGTTATGAAATTATAGTTACATGTCCAATAGCCATGATTTGGCAAAGAGTTTTAGCTTGAGCATTGTACATAAACTTCTCTTGTGAAGTGTATTGAGATGAAGATGTGATCTGAGTTTTTAGTTGGCTGCCCTGAATGTAGTTATCTATATCATCTATTGCAGGTAACCTGCATTCATTGAAAATTGACTACTTAATAGAAAAAAGATTACTTATAAACAAAACTACTAACTGAAGATGAGTGGTCGACATCATTAAAATCGTTTGACCTCTAATCAGGCTAAATCATAACTGCAACATTTGGAAGACACTTGTAAAGAAGTTTAGTTCCACTCCATGCATTAGTGATTGTGTGCCTGTTGTTTCCTGCCATATAGAACTAATTAATTAACAACTACGTTTAAGTAAATTGTAACAAACAAAATCTTTCATTAAACAATTAGTACTTGTGTTGAATTAATAATACCTTCTGGAGGCTTGACTCGTGCATGGTGGAAGATTATAATGATGAGACCAAAGTTGGAGTGAGCATTAACATAATTGAGGAATTGTGTACCATAAGCCTCCCATAGGGAGCAAGTAAGGATGTTTCCGCTGATCAAATGAATAATATCATTTGAAACATGCTTTGTATAGTATATTAATTAAATGTAAATATTGTTGTTACCTGAGATCTTTGATTTTGACGGTGACACAAGTTTTTTTGGTTGATGATGTTGAAGTTGAAGAAATGACCTCATCCACTACCCCAATAATATCTATAAATAAAAAAGATAAGTTATCCATTGAAACACGAAAAATATAAACCACATATATATTATTCAATTAAAAAAAAAATGATAGTATTACCAATTAAGTTGTTAGGAGGGTTCTGCCCATTCAAAATGGTGCTAAAAGACACAAAACGGTACTGAGTCGGTGGGATTTTAGGGAGATCAATCTCTTCTTCAAAAGTAGCAGAATTGAAAACAATTTTGAATTCATGGAGGCAATATTTGAACTTGAAAGTACTTGGAAAAACTGAAAAGTTATGGATGATGTATGTTTGATTCTCTTTGAGTTTGCCCCTCCATTTAACATAATCATCTTGTCGTATAACAACATGTATTTGATCAGCCTTTTAATAACAAATAATTTATAAAATGAGATACTAACCAATAGAATGAAGATATTTGTTAACCAAACATAAAGAAAAAGTTAAAATGTAGACCTGTTGATCCATCAAAATAACTTCATCGTGCATATTCCCATTTTTACTAACAAAAGTGAAGTAATTTGTGACCCTAACTGCTATTTTCCAAGTTTCCTTTGACGTGTTAATGTCCTTCAATGGTGTTGCATTTCTTGTTTGTGAACCAATGCAAATTTTATAAACATAAATTGAAAATTAATCTTTTATTTCGGATTGTATTATATCTCTGAAGATGAAATGCAAAAGATTTGGAACTTAAAGAGCCAAGAAAATCTAAGGAAGTTGAAGATGCAATTTCAGCTTGTAATAACATTTAGAAGTACAAACAAAAAACCTAAAAAAATACAAAGGAATATGAAATGAGATGGGTTATCAAGAATAATTTAAAGAGCTAAGAAATAGTGTTTTTAAAATAGATACAAAAAAAACCTTAAAAAATAAAATGCAAAAGAAGATGAAGAAGTTGGGTTACGTTTTTTGTGGTGGAGGCTTAGAAAAAATTAAAGACCAAACAAATAGCATTTTTAATAACATTTAGAAGTACAAACAAAAAACCTAAAAAAATGCAAAGGAATATGAAGAAGGTGGGTTACCAAGAATAACTTAAAGAACTAAGAAATAGTGTTTTTAAGAACATTTAGAACTACAAAAAACCCTAAAAAATAAAATGCAAAAGATGATGAAAAATTTGGGTTACGTTTTTTTGTCGTGGAGGCTTAGAAAAAATTAAAGACCAAACAAATAGCATTTAGAAGTACAAACAAAAAACCAAAAAAATGCAAAGGAATATGAAGAAGGTGGGTTACTTTTTTAGTGGTGGTGGTTGAACCTCCTGTAGTCTATTTGACAAACGAAAGAGAGATAACATATGTAAATGTCCATAGAAGGAAGAACTAAAAATTAGAATAGGTTTTAAGGAGGAAGTGACAAACCTTGACCAGACTTGTATCACAAATTGTGGCAACCCCTTCTTTATGTTGTTCCATTTGTGATTTTCTTCTTCTTGAATCTGTTTGATTTTCTTCTCTGTGAATCTGTTTGATTTGCAGAAATGTTGGAGTGTTGCAGTGTGTAACTAGAAATATTTCAAAATGACAAAAATTTGAAGAAGTTGGGTTATGTGCAGAAAGCTAGAGTAATTTACAATTGTGACATTAAAATTTTTGCAAAGGTTAAATTTATGAAGGACAAAATTGTATTTTTGGTATAGTTGAGAATTCTTATAGTGTATTGTAGACATGTGACATCTTAAAATTTTTATCGATAATAAATTCTCCGTAACTTAAATAAATTACTCTCTAATAAATAATTTTTATCGGGTCTCCAAATATATATATATATATATATATATATATATATATATATATATATACATATATTTTAAACATATTACTAACTCTAACAAAATATATTTTTGATACTTAATTCACAAAATAAAAATTGGGATAAAAGCCTAAGCAATTCAACACAAAATACAATAAATTTGCAGAAATTAGAGTTTATAAAATTCAGAGTCTTACATCATCCATGTCGGCCACTCAGTTTTATGACTCATTGTGCAGCTTTTCTTCCGGCTGACATTCAATTGGAGATTATCGGGATGTATCAACAGGTGGTGTTTTGTCGTCCCTATCTAATCTTCCCCTTCGTACTCTTTAGGCATATATTTCTTCTTCGTTCTGAATGTAGGTATATGCCTAGGTTAGAAAGTCGTTCAGAGTCTTAGACTTCTTCAACCCAATGTCGTTGGTGAAGCGACTTGCATCAAGGAGGCCTTCTTTCATTAGATACATCTTTATGTTGTCATTGGCTTCTTTGACGAACACAACTTCCTTGTTGAAGCATTCGATGTAGTTCCCAAGGGGTTTATCTCTTCCTTGAACAATTGTAGACAATGTATCAATCATCCAGGGTTGCTTTTTGGACGTCGTGTATTAGGTGGCGAATTGCCTACAAAATTCCTCCCAAGAGTCGATGGAGTTCAGAGGTAAACCCTTAAACCAAGTCCTTGCGCTTTCTTTCAACGCGAGTGCGATAAGAAGGCATTTGGTGGGTACTACCGTAACACTATAATCGAGGATGGCTTCTACATTTTTTATATGATTGTCGGAGTCAGTGGTCCCATCTTCAACGCTCTTAGTATCCTGGAATTCTCGATCCTTATTGTGGAATGCCCTTATAACTTGCGAGATCTTTGTAGCTCTCGACGGATGACGCTGTTGTATATCCCTAGGCGAGGAGACTTCATAGGACCTTTTGTAGTATCTTTGCTCTAATGAATCCCACAGGGAACTCTTCTTGTGTTCTGGAGTCGATGATTTCCTAACACGTCTTCTAGGTGGTGTGTCGTGACGGCGTCGCCTTATAGAGCTTTCAGATAACTCTGGTGTCTCTTGGGTCGTCATCACTGTGGAGGTAGTTGGTAGTCGGTTATGTGCACTATTGGGACGGAGGTTCTGCTCTTGGATCACTCGAGATTGTTTCCGAATCAGAGCGACGAGCTCATCAAGGGTTACTCCTCCATTTTGGACCACCAGAAGGTCTACGTCAAGCCCATCGTGGTTGACGGGAAGCTCCTAGGACGGGGACGTTGTGGTCTCATCATCTAGTTGTTGAATGATGGTGTCAACATTCTTTCTAGGGTTGTTGCGTTTGTTGCCAACCATTGAAGAGTTATGAACTAGGTTTTTTTAGCAGAGCAAAGAAACTTGATCCCCACAGACGCCGCCAATGATCCGATTTGCACCGAAGAGGACGACTAGCTTCGTAAGTTGGATGAAAATTTAGATCCTGAAAGGAGGTGGTACTTGCAAACACTCTAATGCTCATGTCAGTATTGATTTGAGGAGAGTGAGAGGTATTAAGATGAGAAAGTGTGTGTACCTTTTCACATGTTTGAGGCACTATTTATATAGGCGAGAGTCCCAATCCAGAAGGGACAACAACAATGAATAGTCATTATTTCATGAGAATTCGGTAGGATGTCGCTTTAGGATCGTAGCGGCTAGGTCTAGCAATTAGGGTAGATAACCTTAATTGTATGAGGTTGATTAATATTTTAGGTCAGATCAATGTGAGAAGTCAGATTGGGCTTGGGTTAGTCCGGAACAGTACCTATCCTATGAAACTTTCTAATTCTAAGAAACTATTTAAAGATCTCTTCATTACTTTTCTGCATTCCTTCCTTAATTAATTAGTTTATATTAAAATAATTTTTTTTGCAAAATGGTATAATATGATTAATAAAACGCACGTGTTAGCTTAAACCCAAGAAAATAAATGCACGTGTTGGCTTATTACATGATACTGATAACGTGCACCGCTTAAGCTATTGGTTGTTAGGTAGTGTTAAATCTATGTAATTTAACTTATCAGCGGTTATTTCTTTTCTCTTTTTGTTTTTCTATTTTCTTTTGTTTATTTAAGGGATGGTTTAGAATAAATTTTTAATTTAAAATTAATTTTTAAAAATTTTTTCTTCTATTATTTAAATATGTAATTTTTATATATATTCAATGATTTTTTATGATTTTATCATCTTAATATAACGTTTTTTTATTTTGGTGTAGTATTTTGATTTCACATCTTAGTGTGAGTTCGCTTCATTTAGATTAATAAATTAATTTTTATTGAGTGCAAATTCAATAACGAATTTGACGTATTCAATGTTACAGTTTTGAAAACATAAGTATTTTAGACAATTTGATCTTGTCATATTTGTAGATTGTTTTATTTGTAGATATTTTTATTTTATTTTATAGTATTAATCTGAATGTTGTAAATTTGTTCGCATATTTATTATTTATTATTTTAGCTACTTTAAAATATATTATTCTCGATCGAAGTAATTTTTATTAATTTAAATGAATGAATATCGTTTTTAATTACAAAACAAAATTGTAGTACTAAATTTGTCATTAAATATAGAATCTTCTTGTGATTTTGTTTTCTCTTTTTATAAAACTTCTTTCACATGTTTAACTCATTTAATTATTTTTTACAAATTTACTCTTAATTATGTTATATATTTTCTATAATATACAATAAATATTACAATGATATCATAAACTAGTTATCTCCCTTTGAAAATAAACTAATAAAATAATATAAATTATTAATAAATTTAAATTTATAATAAACTTTTTTAATTTCAGTAATTTAGTCAACAACATCTTATCTATAAATACTGAGATAATATTGTGAGAGAGTATCGAATATTAGTTTCTTTTTGCTTTTCGAATGTGGCCGTTTAATCACACCAAGTGATACCAAGCGACATATTTTGGAATAACTTGATACTAGTACCAAGTGATGACTAGGTTCTCTTTAGATGGTCTTTTATTTTTTTAACTTATCAAAATTTTTATGCGACTTTGTTGAGTGGAAATTCAGCACCTATTTAGAGTCTACTATATACTATGATTTTTATTACATGGAAAATGGAAAACAAAAAGAAATTGGTGTAGGTAGGTTAGGACTTAGGAGTAGGAATAGGAATAAAATGGGACAAAAATGAAGAAAGTAGATGAAGGAGACGTCTTCTGGGGAAAAGATGAAGATGGTTATTGAACAGTGTGCGACTGTGTCTTAAAGGTGTTGGGAAATAAAATCCCGAGTCAGATAGCAATAATGGTTATAAACACCGCAATTCCATTATCTCTATTATTCTAATATATTTTCTCTTTTTCAAAATAATTATTGTTTAAGATTATTGTAGAGATATTAATAAATAAAATAAAAAATTATTATTATTTTATTAAGTTACTTTTATAATTTATTAGTATTTTTTTATAATTATAAATATAAAATAAAATTAATATTTTAAAAGTAGTGTACATAATAATAATTAAAAATTATATTTAAAAAATATTTAAATTTACATTGTTATTTGAAAACAACATTTATTTTGAAATTACTTTTTTTAAAGTAATATTATTATTTTTTAAAACAGATATTAATATTATTTATAATTATTAGAATTATCTAGAAAATAAGAATCGAACTCTTAATTTTTTTATTCCTCCACTATTTGATTCATCAACTTCATCTACAAAATTAACTTTATATCCTTTGTCAAAGTAACTTCATCTACAAAATCAACTTTATATCTTTTGTCAAAGTAATATATTCATTACTAAACGAAGAAAATACTTAAAACATGTTTAGTGCACAAAATAACAGATATAATATCAGATTAGATCTCAATCTATTGTTTAATAGAATATAATAAATAAGAGGTATAAAGTTAAAATGACTGATACGAGAATGTAAAGGAGTGGAATAATAAGGTAGTATCAAGTTTGATTCTCTCACCTATTGAATATAAGTTGAGTAAGAAAC
>JBBPBQ010000004.1:22955919-22976303 GCA_037974755.1 Cicer yamashitae | reverse complement strand
CAAAAAAAATAAAAAATTTATATTAAAAATTCACTTGTGTTTTAAAATTTTCAAAATATTATTTATTTATTTTTAATACAAAACTTTTCGTTTTTGGTTATTTAACAAGTACTTACAAAAAAGTGTTCTAAGGTACTTTTTAAATTGAACAGTATTATTATATATTTTTTTAATTTAAATATTTTATTCTTGTCATTATTACACTATTATCACATCATTCTATCACTTCTTCTTCTTCTTGTTCTTCTTTTATTATTCCCTGAGTATATTTCACTTTTATCAATGCGTACATATCCTCGTAGTAGCTGTTTAAAAAAAAATCTTTGTCCAAAATATATTAGTATAAACAAAAGGAAAAGTACTAATAGTAATACAATTCAATACGCCATCCTCTTCTTAAAGATACATCAAGATTTTCCTTCACTTCTTCTCATAATCTTCTGTTTGTTAACTTATGCTGCTCCTTTGTTAAAATAGAGAAAGGAGAAACCTTCTACGTTATGTGTGTTTCTTAGTAGATAAATAAAATACACACATTAACATTTACTAATTTTAATTCAAAAAAAAATTATGCAAAGTTTCAAGACAGCTCAATCAAACTCTCAACTCTATTGTCACCAGTCCTTCTTGCTTCGGTATGTATATATATATATATATTTTTTTTTTGCATCCTTTTGAGAGAGAAAAATGATTCATGTGTTAAAAAATGGAAATTTGTTTTCTGTTTTGATAAAACAGGGGAGACGACATAAACAGAAACCCAATGCGTTTCTCTGATCTTGGAGACTTTCATCATTCTTCTCCTTTCTTTCAACAACAAGATGCTGTTGATTTAAGTTCAAGTAACTTCCGCTTTTTTTTCATATAATAATAATAATATATGCATGTTTGTGTGTGATGATATAAAACTATATAGTATAATTTCATTTTGAATCTAAATTGGTTTTTTGCAGGCTGTATGTTTAGTAGTGTAAAGTCAAGCAATGTTGTTATTGGTGGTAGTAACATGCAGTATGGGACAATCAACACGGTTTATCATCCTCTCCTTTTCTCTTTTTGTTTAGTACATTATTATAACTTCATTTTAGTACTTGTTGTGGCATCCTATTTAGTTTCTGAAAAATAAAAACTCTACAAATCTACGAAGCTTAAACTCAAACACACATATGCTGAACAGTGACATATGTATACTGGTAATAATTTTCGAAAATAAAAATTATTAAATGTAATTATATGTGCCGGTGTTGTATTGGTGTTAGACATAAACACTTGATGTTTCTTCAATATGAAATATTGGTGCTAGATAGTTCTTTAGAATTATACACTCGGGACATATTAGTTCTTAAACAAAATTTGAACACCCAACACAATATCCAACAGAAGAACAAATTTGTCGTTGAGAGACTATTTGTTGATTTATTTGTAGGGACTAACCCGGGTTATGCAATTGATATTTACACTTGATAACTATGAAGCACATATACTTACAAGGACACTGGATATGAGACACTAACATGTTGACATGTGGAATAATTTGAGAAAATAAATTATTTGAATGTAATCAAGGTGTTGGCGTCGTATCGGTGTCAGACATCTACATATGTTGGACATTGGAACACACCTTCGATTAATGGTGTCGGTGCAACATAGCTTGATAATGATGAGTCAATCTTTCTGTTATTTGTTTTGAATCTGATTAAACTTTATCGTATGTTTTCGTAGAATGTTGGGTCTGCAGAGATTGCTACATCCGGTGCAGGGTGTTCGGATACAGCGCAGCAGCAACTCATGTACAACAAAGGAATTGCGTTGCCTACGGCGAATTGTCATGTTGAGAACTGGGGTGATTCTGGAATGGCAGATAATAGCCAACAAACTGATGATACTTCCACTGATATTGATGTTGATGTTGATATTGATACCGATGATAAACACCAAGTGAGTATGCTCTCCATTTCTCAATATTTGTTGTTATGCTTTTATAGATTATAGATACAAATAATACACAAATTCAACTGTTTTCATCAATTTATACGTTTGTTTTGCTTTATTAATTCATGCCGTGTTGTGTGATGGATAAATCTGCTTCACTTTGAATCAAGTTGAATATCGTTATTGGTAGTGCATGTACGAGTGTCTTTTTTTGGTACCATCATGAATTGAGATATACAAGTATCTTTTCAATGTTTTGTGTAGAAGATGTTTCTGTTGGATGAGTAGTGTGTTTCATTGATCTCTGATAGTGTTTTTCAACTGTGTTAGAGCAATAGAGGAAAGAGTGGGACAAATATGGTTTCTCACTCCAAGGATCAGACCAATTTCAAAGCTGAAGATCACAAGGTTTTTTTCCCCCTTCTTTGCTACGCCATCTTTTGACGTCTTATAGCTAGTTCCTGATTTGGGTGCCTGTTTTCTAGACCCTTCGTAGACTTGCTCAAAATCGCGAAGCAGCTAGGAAGAGCAGGTTACGGAAGAAGGTACATTGTCTCTTTGGAATTACCATTTGTTCAGTCGAATTTTTTTTTTATTTTGTTTAAGTCAATTGGTACCCCTTTTGCATCCATAGACCAATGGTTACTGAATTCAAAGGATAGTTAAGTTTTAACTTTTTTAAATTCTAACAAAAACTATGATAGAAATTAGAATGATGCAATGTTTGTTTTCTTTTGCACTAACATCATTTCATCATAAGCAAGATTTGAACATGAAACACAGACAAATGTTTCTAGGACTTACTCACATATTCTGTTGTTCAATCTAAAGCGTCGGTGCTGCATAGAGTGTTGGCATATCCCCTTCATTATAGCAGTTCGTTAAACATTCTAATGATTTTGAGATATTTGACCGATAAATAGGTTTTGGTTTTAAATAGGCATATGTACAGCAGCTGGAGAGCAGCCGAGTGAAGCTTTTGCAATTAGAGCAAGAGCTTCAACGAGCACGTCAACAGGTGCGTGAAGTTGTAGATTTCCATTTCCAGTTGATATCTATGGACAATTTAATTTTGTTTTTTCTTATGGTTGTCAATTTCAATGCAGGGCATAGTTATTGCAACTCCTGGAGATCAAGTTCATTTGCCGGTTGGAAATGGTAATAAGAATCAGAAACTTCATATGTTTTCATGTTTATTTATTTTGAGAATGAAAATGATGCTTATGTTATTAATTTACATCCATATATGACTAAATGATTCTTGTATTTCTTTTTAAATTTTGTTTAACTAATCATCTAGAGGAGCTCAACTTCATCTTCAATCTACTTGCAGTATGGAAATAATGTATTTAAAACTTCAATAGAAATTTGTGCGAATTCGTAGTGAAGTCTTACATGGAACTTGTTAGATATTTTCTCTTGATTGATTTACTGCTTTGCCAAACTTATGGCTGTTTTTTCGGAAGTGTATGCCATGGTTCTATGTTGTGGTTCCTGTCACGGTTGTGGATATGTTGCAAATTTGAGGCAAATACGGCCGATGTGATCATAATTGTGATACTGTTGTAGAAACCTCTAAAATCTCTATATTGAAGCCGCAATTGTAGATGTAGAATGTTATTTAGAACTATGGTGTATGCCTTTTGTACGAAATGAGAACTTTTGAGCATAATGCCTTTTCTCTCAATTGTGCCTACTGCCTAGATTCGATACAAAAATTTGTTTTGCAAATTGCATTAGTGATTAATGTGTGATTTATTACAGTGAACCTATTCAAATATGGTTCATGGTAGGAGAGTCTTTGACATGTGATGTTAATTGATAATTCAGGTGCCTTAGCATTTGACATGGACTATGCCCACTGGGTTGATGAGCATCAACGTTTGCTCAACGATCTAAGATCGGGTTTAAATTCTCAAATGGGCGACAACGAATTGCATCTTCTCGTTGATGGTGTTATGGAACACTATAATGAATTATCTAGGTTAAAGAGCATAGGGGCAAAGGCTGATATATTTCACATGCTTTATGGACTGTGGAAGACGCCAGTCGAAAGATGTTTTATATGGCTTGGTGGATTCCGTCCATCCGATCTTCTCAAGGTGACTGACCAATTCATAACTACTTTATTCGCAAGTAACTTGATCACTTGCAAAAAACCGTAGAATTAATTATTCTCTAACTTGTTGACCCTTTATTTTCGTGGTTCAGATAATCAAGAGCCACCTCGAGCCGTTAACAGAACAACAATTGATAGGAATTTGTAATCTGCAGCAGAGTTCTGAGCAGTCTGAGGATGCTTTAACTCAAGGCATGAAAGCATTGCAACAATCTATTTTAGAGATGCTTTCTACTACTTCCCCTGTATCAAGTACTGGTTCTGGAAATGTAGCTGATTACATGGGCCAGATGGCAATTGCAATGAGCAAGCTTGCAGTATTAGAGGAATTCCTTCATAAGGTAAAATAGAGATATGCAATTAATACCTCTATGCCGGGGAACAAAATTTTATTATCTTGAGAAAAAGTCCTAAACGGTGCTTATTTAGTGGAGTAAAAATATGTGAAAATAAATCTTAATATGATGCTTTTCATCATTGATAAATTCCATTCTTTGATTCCTTCTTTCCAATTACGAAAATAAACTATTCACTACTAATTTAATCACTGTTCTCATGCTTTGTGTTTTATAGGCTGACTTGTTGAAGCAAGCAACTCTGCAACAGTTGCAAAGAATTTTGACAACACGTCAGACGGCTCGGGCTCTCCTTGTCAAAAATGATTACATTTCAAGACTACGAGCACTTAGTTCGTTATGGTTAGCACGCCCTAGGGAGTAGGGATTTACATTAATATAATCATCTACATCTAGCCATGGTGCATTTCCTTCTATGGTTATTCATTAGTAATTGGCTATTTATGTTAATTTTGTAATACAAACTGCATCTTTAATAATCTGTTCTACTGAAAAAAAACCTTATAACTGGTTACTACTGATCTAATTTTCTTTAGAAGATAGGTTAGTGGCACATGTTTTTAACTGTTGGGATATTTTGTATATTGATGCACATTCAAGTTAAGGTTCCTATATTGAAAAGTGTGTTCCTAAATTGAAAAGCTAAAGTTCAATGCATAAAATGCACAGCATTGTTAATTAACCCTTTTTTCATGACCTATTTTCAAAATAATCTGACCCTTTTTTCATTAGTGCTCTCTTTGTTCTCGAATATAAGCAACAAAAAACTTATGTTCATTGGTCTCAAATATAAATAAACTAGATGCTAACTCGCACGTTATGTAGGTGTATTTTCATTTTTTTAATTTAAGTGCATTCAAAATAAAGAATATCAGGTTTTATGTACCAATTGTCTAATGATCCACAATTTAGTAGTTATAGCAAACATATATATACAATTGTACCAATGTAATTTGTAGAAGAGAAGTACCATTGTTAGACGAATGACTTGAATAAATGAAGTAATGGATTAATATTGAGATTGTTGGAAGTGCCAAATGTATGTTGAAGTAATGTATTTAATAATTGAAATCAAGAGACAAATTCAATTGAGATACAAAATGTATTACTTTATTGCTGAAACTATAAATGAGTAAAGTGAAATATTTGGAAATACATTTATCTTCTATCCCCGATTTTCAGTTTTTCAAAACTTTTTTTGGGTTTTTTTGGATTGGTCAATTTCATTACACCATCTATTTGTTTTTCTTTCGGTTTATTCTTTTTGGTTCTCCTTAAAGTATGTAGAAGGACTGACTTTTCGTAAGAGGATGTAATATGCTCGACCACAATATTTTTTTTTGTAACTATTGTCTTGACCGTCTCCTCATCTGATGATGATATGTGAATGTTTTTAATGTTGTGTAATACCTTGATTTTTCGTTTGGATAATGAGTTGTCATCTATCTCCTCATCATTATCCTCATCTCCATATTTCACTTCTTCATGTATTTCATGTTCTTATCCGACAATATTATTTCAAAGATGAGCTTGCGGTTACATAGATTTTGTAGTGTGGATGGCCTGTCTATGTTGTCCCATTTCTCCAAAAGTTGAGTTGTTGTTGTGTTGAGGATTTTTTGAGCTTCTTTATCAAACATAGTGAATGTAGTTGTTATCGACATTCTCAATTGAATCTTAACCTATAAAATTTTTAACTTATGTCATAGCTATGAGTTAAACAAAATGAAGGTGGGGAAGTTAAAATTTTATGTGGTACTTGATGCAGGGTACTTTGATGTTATGTCACATTAGGGACAATTGTATTGTTGGCCTCATTGAGTTAAGTTTGTGAGACAATTTTCACATCCAATGTAATTCCATCCAAATTTGTAATCAATGTCATTGATGGTTTCACATATTGTGAATATCCTTTCCTATATTTTTGGCAAATTATATGTATATTGTTGAAATTTTATAAATTATATATTCTATATATGTAAACATTTGACACGAGTAAAATGTTTGGAATTTGAAGAGGAAGAAAAAAAAGCTATGAAAATGGATATGTAAAAGGTTTTTAGGGTGTCTATGCCATTAAATATGTAGAGTTTAAATATGATGATAATGATCATAATGCTATTACAACAGCAGCTATAGTGACAACGATTCTAATGATGATGAGTTTGAGACCGTTGATTTGTGTTTGAAATCGATCATCTTTACGGTGATAGTTATTAAGATGTGATTCTTGTATTTATTATTTATTGATTGACAAATTATGTCGTGCTAGGTAAATAGATAGGTAGGTAATTACATATTAGTATATGGTGATGGAGTTACAGAAATATACATTACTCTCAAATGGTTGTTCATTTTTTAACTGTTATATAAATATCAATAGAATTTAATCACATCCCACAATTTTGGTTTCAAAATTGAAATAAAAAATTTATAACAATTCAGTTGAAAAATACTACTGCTAGTTGTCAAACTATTATAAGTACACATCAAATACAAATAATTGAAAATGAATTATTTTTATTTCATTTCAACTAACACACTAAAACAACAAATTAAATTTGATTAATTTCAGTTAAATAAAATTGACAAAAATTCGAAGTAACTTCCGACTTTTTAAATACATATTACTTTTGTTTTAATATATGGCCATGGAGTTATGCTTTTTTAATGACAATTTACTTTTGTTTTACCATTAAAAAACCGACCCGTTCAAAAATCACTGACATTTTGCAAATCAAATAAACCAAATATTACCGGTTCGAACAAATGTGTATTAATTGTCAAACAATTAGAAAAACTATAGTAATATTCAAATAACAAAATTCATTAACTAATTGATTGCTTAAGAAATAATCCATTTGTTATTTATACCGAAGAAATAATCGATTTGTTATTTATATTCAATAAAATTTTAAATATGTCTTTGGTCCTTGTAATTATAACTTTATTTGATTTTGGTCCTTGTAAGTTTTCTTTTGTTTAGTTCACATCCTTACACATATAGTTTCATTTTAAAATAGTCATTCCATCAAACTTCCGTTACAAAAACTCTAACACCGTTAAACCTAAATATAATTAAAATAAATTTTTTTAACCTAAAAATAAATCCTCAATATAATTTAATTATAACATTTTTAACCTAAAATTAACCCCAAATGTTTCATTTTTCTTTCCTAAAAAAACCTAAAATTAACAACTTCAAAATGGTTTCTTTTGAAATTGTTGGTTTAATTTTAGAACATCAACACTCACAGGTTAATTACAAGATAACATCTGTATTATATTATAAAAGAGAGCGACGATATAAAGATAATATCAATGGATTTCTTTTGAAATTGTTGGTTCAATATTTTTTTAGTTCGTACCTTCTATAATAATTGTTTCAAGATGAAACCCGCTTCGGAGATTTCTTGGTTGACTAGATTAAGCAAACACAATGTCAGATCTATTGGCAGTTAAATAAAGCAAAGATCCTATCATACTGCTATATTCTTTTTCAGAAATAGATTTTCCATTTTCATCTTTGTCTAATGAAGAAGATGAACTTTGTCTCCAATGGCATATCCACTCAACACTTCTGCTTCCACAAACCATTTTCCAAGCTGTGTAATTTTCATTCTTGTACCATTGCATAGCCCATCTCCTTGATTCAAATTTCTCATTAGCATAAGTACTGATCCTTTTTTAAGTCTTAAAATGTGTGATGGCAAACCCGTAAATTTGAGTGTATTCAAAAACTTAGTAGGGGAAAAAAGATCTTGATCTTGAACATAGATCCTTTCTTCGCTTGTCAAGTTATTCAAAATGAAATGATTTATATCATCAATTATTTCATTTGTAGGTGTCAAGATAGCTTGAGACACAAGGTAACTTGTGTCTCCAATGTGGCTATTTAAATTTGGTATATAGTGTCAACTATAGATTGAATACGATCATGTGATTTTGTTTTATTGATATCCATGATTCTCCGATATTCATACATTGTTTTCCATCACCTACATCAAGCATCCAATCTGTGAACTTTTACATTGCATATTTTGAGATTAAGTCCAACTCATTTGATTTTAGATGCATGTTTTTATGTAGCAAATGAATCTCACTTGATTTCCAAAGGTATGATTTTTTTATTCAAGCTTGGGTCATATCATGCCTATGACCTTTTCGAACTACAGGTAAAATCTAACTAAAGTCACCACCCAATATAGTAGTTATCCCACCAAATGGTTTCGAACCGTAGTATTCTTTGATTCCTTACATAATATCACAAAGTGATCGATCTACTGCTTCAAAGCAATATTTGTTGGCCATAGGTGCCTCATCCCAAATAATTAAAGATGTTTGCATAATTAATTCAGAAAGATGTGTGCCTTTATTGATTGAATTGAAGTCTCATTTGGATTCAAAGGTAATTGAAATCTATAATGTGCAGTTTAGCCACCTGGTAGTAATAAAGCAGCGATGCCAGAAGTTGTAACAACTAAAGCAATCTTACCTTCCGATCTTAATTTTGCAAGTAGTGTTCGCCAAAGGTATGTTTTTCCCATTCCATCAGAACAATACACAAAGAATAACTTTCCAAAGTTCAAGGTAATTGATTGAACCACAAAATCATGAATTTCCTTTTGATCTGAATTAAGACCGTGTTGCAAGTGAGAGTATTCTTCATGCATTTTTAACATATCATAATTTAGCTTCTTCGTAATAAGATGGTTTTTTGTTTCCTCAATTACATTGCTATTGGGAATGAAGATTCCTTTGTAATCTTCCAAAGATTTCTCGGCCTTTTTAAGATATTTTTCCATCTCTGAAAGCGCATAGTTTTTTAATTGGTCATCTAACAAATAGAGGTTAGGGAAGTTTAGTAGTCGGCGTTGCCTGTATAAAATATCTTCAGAAAACAACTTTCAATTATATTCCCAAAGAAAACATGGATTAATAACTGTACGATTCACAAATTTGTTGAGCGTAGTGGAATTCCAGTACCCCATGTTGCTGCTTCTTTAATACAATCATCAAATTCTTTATCTTCCGCTAGTAAACCAAGTGCATAACATGCGTCCTTATAAGTTAGATGTATGAACCCATTAACAGTTTTAATTTCTTCGAATGAACGACTGCCTCGTACTTTGTTTAAGAGCATCTGTAAATAAATTTTTTCTAAAAACATATTACATTGGAAAATTCTCCATGAAGCCTCTGATGGGGAAATGTTTCTACAATCAAGGTACTCTTTAATTTCATCAAGAAAGTGCATTGAACTTGTTAAATTGTTATCAAAGTTTTCTACATTAGGGATGACTGCTCTAACTCGATCAGGACCTTTGTTGATATATTTGAAAAAATATTTAATTGATCTAGAACAATTGCAAATTTAACATTAATATGGGCATCGTATTTTATCAAAAGATTTCTATTGTATGGGACCACGTAACGACTATCAAGTTGGCTGCCATTCTTCAAGATGTATTGACCACCATTTTGTCGTATATATAGAGAACCCATCTTCATCTATTGAGGTTTTATCATGAAATCTCTTTGGATAATGCTTCCCACATTTTCTATTAACCATACATGGAGATTTTTTTATTTAAAATACCACATGATCCATGTATCATTAATCGCTCAACTGCACTTAAAGTAAGAGGGTCAATATCTTTATTTGGAATTACTGCAGATATAGTGTCATCAATCTTAGATGATGTTTGTATTTTATCTTCTGAATGTAAGAACATTAGCATGTGGGGATGGGGCAAACCTCTTTTTTGAAATTCAACGGTGTACACAATTGTTAGAAAAAAAAGGAAACACAAAATTAAAAGGAATGAAATAAATAAAAACATTATGGGATATTTTTATTTTAATATTCATAGATTATAGTAGCATATCAATTATTACATACAATAATAGGTAGTGTAGATAAATTTCCATATTGCTTTAGTTTGTAGATTAATTAAAGACTAAAATGAATTAAAATTGTGACAAAATACATTACTTGTTGCGAATTTACCAAATATTTGTTGACGTCTAATATAAATTGATTAGCTCCCGTAACTTAATAGAGAAAATACGACTAATGATGTCAGGTCTGTCCTCACTTTTTTTTTTCTTTCAATGTTTCAAGGAAAAATTATATTTCTGGTCATTTTGGGTTGCATGTGAATGTTAAAAATAAGTTAGAATATCCAGCATATCGACATATAGCCATTGCATCCTGAGTATGATTTCAATTGTTAGTTACTGGCTTAAAAAATACGTCTATGAAAAATGACCGTCAATTTAGAGAGACATTGATAAAATTCAAATATAGGCAGCCTAAGTAGAGTCGAAGAATAGGATGAAAGGGGATTTATTTACAAAGCAAAATATATTGGAAGGATTGTATAGATGGTGTTTGTATTTTATATTGGAAGGATGTATTTTATCTTCTGAAAATATTGGGTATGTATATAATGCATGACTAAATGTAGATAGTGAAATAATTATTTACCTGGTAATTTTGAATAAGATACCGCGACCCACCAGTATAAGACGATGGAAGGATTATCATTCTACCAACGGAATTTGTCATGACCTCTCCTTGATTAATAGCATCTCTCAATCCACTATATAGTTCTACACACAATTGCTTTTGATTCTTTCTAATCTAATTGATTCTAACTTCTTCGATGGAAGCATAACTAATTGATTCTAACTCCTTCGATGGAAGCATAAGCATCCACCATGTAGCACCTTCCCGTTTCTGGATTTCGATGACTTATTCCAATCCTATAACCATATTCTCTGTATGGAAATAATAATGGGCATTGTAGTGCCATGGAACTTGGATGCAATTCTATAATTCTCTGAAAACCAGTTGCTTTGTGTTCAATAATTATATCTCGATGACTTTCTTCATTTGAGCTTTGATCAACTAAAAATGCCACAACTTTTGAGCAATAGGGCAAGTTATTTTGTCTCCCATCAGTCAACCTATTGCTAAGCAACCTATTTTCATTAAGTTATTTTACCAAGTCATTGTGAATGTCCTACATATGCAAAAATGTCTCTTACAAGGACTATTTTCATTATCACCTTGGATAAGGCCTAATCTATTTGAGACCTCATTTTTTGTGTCATGTATATAAAGTTGGGGAAATTTTTACTTTTCTCCATTCTCAGGGCATAAAGACCCAAGTAGGCGGTAAGTCTGCCCATTGATTCGAAAGACATAAGGGCCGCTATGTTTGTTGATTTCATAGTCAATTTTTCCATCCATATATGTAAAAGCAAAATCCGCATTATAAATTTTAATGTTACGACGAAAATATTTTGCTGCATTATCTCCATCATAATCAAGCAAGTCATAGAGCAAAATTGGTGTAAATTTTAGTAACGAAAGTTGTACCCGACCCTTCCATGCAACATGTAGAAAACTTTGGATGTTGATGGTGTTTACTCTTTTCCGCTCAATCTTTGTACCAGTGAAGAGCTTTACAAATTTCACAAACACATGTCTGCCTTCCAAAATTCCAAGTTTCAATGATGGAAGCTAAAAAAGAAAATAAATTTTTTTAGAATGCAAACCATATAAGGAGATCGAACATCGATAAATACTATCAATCCTTTTTTTTTTAAATAATGATTAAAATATTTTAGAAGTTACCTGTTTGTCTACGGGTGGCATTGGGAATTGTAAATGTTGACAGATTAGCTTGGGAAACTGGTCTAACGGGGACTATAAAAGGCTATAAATGGAACAAATTACAGGATGTTTTGGAGGCAAATAATTTCATTCATATACAATAAAATTCTTGGCACAATTTTTGAGTAAGAAACCTGAATTGGATTTTGAAATCATATTCTTGTGGAAATGCAGTAATTTCTTCCTTTTACATCTTACTTGTTGAGATTGAGCATGTTGTGATGGAATAGAGTGCTCAATTTCTATGTGAAGCGAGTCGATGAAATGATTAGTTACAATAATCTCAAAGAAGCTAAATAAAATGTAGGAATTGTATTTAGAAAATATATTATGCACACCGTTATTATCAACACAAACAAAATTCCTTTTAAAATGAAACAATCGTTTTCTTTTATTGAATAGATTAGAGTTTCACTTTTGTCCATGTAAAATCTGAAGCATATCTTTCTTGTGAACAAATTATGAATATATCTTTTTGTGAGCAAATTATGAGTGTACCTTTTTGTGATTAATTCTGAGTGTATCTTCTTGTGAATAAATTATGAGCATATTTTTTTGTGATCAAATTTGAGCATATCTTCTTGTGAACAATATTTTGACCATATATGCTTTTCACCTTGGTCAAAGATTTTCTTCAATTATAATTCTGAATCGTATTTAATTTCATATTGTGTTCAAAAACTTATTCACACAATCTTCCTTCATACTCTTGATTGATTGGAGTGGGAATGGATTCAGGCTTGTTCTTGAATATACATAAATTCTGATTTGACTAAGTCTTTTCTTGAGAATGAATTCTTTCAATCAGAGTTGTTTACTTTACATCAGAGCCATTGACTTTCTTGTTGGAGTGAGATGTTGTGTTTCTTGGATAATAAAACTCAGAGGCCGAATTGCGTGACTTAGAATTAGTGGCTTTGGGCAAATCACATTGTTGAATAATCAGAGTCAGTGCAACATTAGAGGCTGAATATCAGAGGCAACATTTTGAGTATGTTGGAAATTTTGATTAGAGGAATATGAGATTTGAATGCATGGCTTGAACAATCTCTTCAGAGGCATGCTTCCAA
This sequence comes from Cicer yamashitae, assembly GCA_037974755.1. Classification (NCBI taxonomy): domain Eukaryota; kingdom Viridiplantae; phylum Streptophyta; class Magnoliopsida; order Fabales; family Fabaceae; genus Cicer; species Cicer yamashitae. The sequence continues at coordinate 22,963,142 of JBBPBQ010000004.1, read as the reverse complement.
TTCAGTCTTCAGACCCAGTTTTAGAGCTAGTCTTTAGACCAAGTTTCAGAGCTAGTCTTCAGACCCAATTATCAGAGTCATTCTTTAAACCCGAACTTCAGAGCCAAACATCAGAGGTAGTTTTCGTAACCTTCAGAGGCACGTTGCTTTCAAAGGTAGACACATATGTTTTTGTGGTCTCTGATCTCATCCTCTAGTCACTTCCTTTGATAGGTTCCTCTGGTACGTTCCTATGATTTTCTTGTTCTAATTGTTGCACACTTAATGAAGCCATTAGTCCAAACAATTTGTTCTCATAAAATACCTTTGTAACATCAAAATCACAAGGGAAAACCAACTTGGTTCCAACAAAATTGAGTTCAATAATAAATTTAAGTGTAAAAATATTATTTAGACTCAGCATTTAGTCGCCACCGGCCTATGCATTAACTTTTGGTAGTTCCCCATCTACTCCTTAATGTTTACACAAAATGTGTAAAAAACACTATCAGATTAGAACTTCCGGTAACATCATTAATATTATTTTTCACTATCGGATTGGAGTTTTACACTATCGACACTAGTACAAAATTATGTTTTTAATACACCAGTTAGGTCGGTTATGTGCCACCTGACTTAACAAATGAGGCAGAGGTTTAATCTTAACATGTTTAAGTCGGTTTCTTGGGTAAACGATTAACAAAATGAGGCGGTAAAAATTTTGTAAACATGTGAAACGTGTTTAATGCGGTTATATTTGTAACTGACTTAAGGATAGAAATTTTTTAAATATGTGAAACGCATTTAATGCGGTTATTTTGGTAACCGAATTAAGGATGTGGAAAAAAATTAATGTATCCCATCTTCCTCAACCTTGGGTTTTATCTTCGCGTTCCCTAACCTCGAAGTTTCCTCTAACTTTGACACAACCTGGGTTCGTGGCATTCCCCACTCCTCTAACCTTGGTTCCTGGCATTCCTCTAACCTCGGCATCGCAACCCTAAACTCTCACCGCCGCTGCCATTTTATCGTCACCACTTTGTTGATTTGTGAAGATAGGTTTGATTCTCAAGTTCTTACTCTTCTTTCATCTGAACATAATTAATTAGATTTGTTTAATGTGTGTTTTTTTAATTGTTCCTGATGTTTGTTTCTCTCAATGCATTAAGTTTAGCTTTTTCAAAAAATCTCTCTGGTTTTAGAAACTGAAATTTCACGAACACTATAGGGATTTCAAAATAATCCATTATTACAAATTACAATATTAATCATATTAAGAATTTTAAACTTGGACTTGGATCAAATACATAAAACTGAATCATTATTTTCTGTTGTGTTGATGTTATTATCAGAGCTAGTACTAGTAATTATCTGATTCTGAGGAGAGGGTGATGACATCATCATTATATGATCATTTACTTCCTTCCCTTCACATATAATTCCCACCTTGCAATTTTGTGGTACAATATGCATTATCTCATCTGCCACACTACCTTTTCCTAATTTCCTGTATCTTGATTTTTGTTCATCAGATGATCCATTATTATCAACTAAATTACTAATTAAGTACTAGTAGTCAAATTAGTTAATGAATAGAAATGAATGAATGTACCTTAGATGGATTTTGTTTGCTCCAATGACTAAATTAGTAATTTGAAGAATAGAAATTAGGTAAAGGATGGCCTTTGCAACAACATCACTCTCTATTAGGATGGTGTCCACCTTAACCTGTTTAATTAACTTTCATGTATATTTGGCATCTTGGTAAAATAATCCTAGGTACTAAAGTGACTCTCGGATAGATAAAGGAAGTGTTGGAAAAAAGGAACTCTCGATGCATAAAGTTTAGCAATATGATACGTGAGATTATAATATAGACATAAGATTTATTTTTTGTAGTTATTTTAATTGTTAGGGTTGAGTGATGATCATGCTTGGTGGTGGTCAATTGTAACTTTTTGAGGTTGGTCTACACTCCTTGTGGTAGCAACAAAATCAGTTTAAAAAACAAAATTTTATAGCAATGGTAAATTGTTTCAGTTTTAATCTTTTACCTGAATCTTTACGATTATTTATTTTTAACAGAAGTAGTTATGGATCGTAGTTGAATGGGTAATCGTTTGAGTGAAGAGTATCAAAAAGGCGAGGAGGAATTTTTACAATTTGCTTTAAAGAAACTTCCTAAAAATGAAGGAAAATTTTATTCTCCTTGTGTTAAATGTTTAAATGGAAACCAGCTACATTTTGAGGAAATAAGAAATCATCTTATTCGTTATGGGATTTTTCAGTTATACAAAATGGATATGGCATGGTGATTTTTTAAACATGACAAGTGTATTGGAAATATAATAAGTTCGTGAAGATATGGACAATCGGCTTGAGGACATGATTGTTGATATTGGACAAGAGTTATTTCAACGTGCATATGTTTTTGATAGTTTGTATCTGAGATGCACTAACTTCACATAGTTGTCTGCAGTGCTGAGATTGTTCAACTTGAAAGTGAGAAATGGATGGATAAACAAAAGCTTCATTGAACTGCTTGAGTTGTTGAAAGAAATGCTTTCTGAAGGTAACACATTGCCAAACGTTATTATGAGGCAAATAAGATATTGTGTCTGATGGGTATGGAGTATAAGAAAATAAATACATGCCCTAATGATTGCATACTATACCGAAATGAGTTTGAAGAGTTGAACCACTGTCCTAGGTTTGGGTTATCACGCTATAATGTGAAGGATGGTGATTTCGATTGCGATGAAAGCACAACAGGTGCTCCTGTAAAGGTGTTATGGTATCTTCCAATAATTCCAAGGTTCAAACGATTATTTGTTAATGTCAACTATGCAAAGAATATTAGATGGCATGCATATGAGAGACAACATGATGGACAACGCGAATTATGGGATCTGGTAAAAAGTTGAGAATTAGGGGAGGAGGGGGATAGCGTCAACCTTAACCTTTTGCTATTCATTTTTCATGAAAATATTCAAAAGCAGCTCCAACCTATATGAAAAAATATTTAAGAAGAAGTATGTTCAAGATAAAGAAGGCATAGGAATTGTATTGTGAAAATGATAATCAAAATAAGATAAAATTGTTCATGCGCTCCTATAATTTTAAAATATTTAATTGTATTTAGACTAGTTGTTTTAGTTTTATTTACTCAACTAAATCCATAAGTCTTATAAATGTTTCTACTTCTCCTTTGAGTTAATGTTTTAACTTTGTTTAAAAAAACATGTGACCCTTCTATACTTATATGTTCGTAACGATGCTAATGTGGTAAATTCAAATAATCATTTTTTATACGTCTGGTAGAGTGTATGTGAACTCAGTTCACGCAAGTTTATGGGGTTTTTTAGTTCACGTAGGTATCTGAGGTTGATGTATTCACGTACGTGAATTGAGTTCACGTAGGTATCTGTGGTTGATGAGTTTACGTCCGTGAACTGAATTCACGTAGGTATCTGGGATTGATGAGTTCACATATGTGAACTGAATTCACTTAGGTATCTGGGGTTTTTGAGTTCACGTACGTGAACTCAGTTCACGTATAGTCTGAGATTTCTTAAATTCAGTAACGTACGTGAACTGAGTTCACGTAAAATACCCAGATTTTGAAAAATAAAACGAACTCAAAAACAGGTCAATAAACATACCTTGTCGGGTCACTTTAACCCCAATGTGAAGAGGAGACTAATGGGATGTAAGTTATGAGTGAGTGATTTCAGTTTTAAATGATTATGAATTATGATGGGTGAGGTATGGATGATTGTGATATGTTAATTATGATGTTAAGAATGGTGATGAAGGGATAAATGAGGTTTAAAGAATATTATAAATAGCCAAAGGCATTTTGGGTAATTTGTTTTTAAAAAAAAATTGAGGGGTGTGTGTAGTAAAAAGGGGAGTGTAAATAGCAAAATTGTTTCTTAAATTACAACTTCCTAGTTGGTTCTATTTCTGAATGATTCGAGTTAAATAATAGATGCAAAATTGATCAGCCACCTTAAAAAGTTAATATGATTAGAAACCAAATCTAGTGTCTATCTAGTGATTGAATTCTGGCCTAAAAAGTTAATATGATTGTAAGTTTGTAACTAGTGATTCAGAAATGTGCAACAGCAACACAACTTCAGTCCAAGCAACTATTAACAAGGTTTCATAGAAAGAGAAAAGAATAGCACTTGTGATCATCACTATTGTGTGGATATCAGCTTATAACCCTTCACCAATATGAATTTCCAAAATACAATGCCAAAAGAAAACACATCAACCTAAATATTTGACAAGGTAGCATTAGTCAGCAATGCTTCTCAATCAATAAAGATAAGGAGGGGCAATAAAGGACAATACCATAAAATAAAACATCTTAATTGGAAAGAATCAAGCATAACAGAGAGAAAACATGAGAATATGGCATATAACTTCTATTGAGATATGTCTTTATTTTTCATTATCTGCTATACTTTTCCAATACAACAACTCCGCACAATTTGGCAAGATAATCTTGCTATAAATTACAATTAATTTATGTTGTGAATATGTCTTTGATCAGTTGCCCACTCAGTAATATAATTGAAGCTGATGAAGTTTGATTGTAAAACCAGAAAAACAAGAAATTGCACAATTTAATAGAAACAGAAAATTGCTGGATGAACACACAAAATTGTTAATCCAGTTCAGAGTTAAACTCTTACATTTGGGGGACATAATCCAACTTGAAATGATCAATAATATGATAGAAACATTACAAGCTTTCATGTTTAATAATTCATAGTTAATTAAGGAACTAACTCTCAATTTTTCTTTCGTCACGTGTTTCTTCTCTGAAATTGCAGTTCTGAATTCAACATGATCCTACTTCAGAACTTATCTAGACGTTATATACACAAGCCAATTACATTAGAGAGCATGAGAAAACAGTTATAACTAACTTCTAACCAACTGCAACACCGACATTCAGTTAGTTTGTTTTACACGCAACCAACATTTGATGAGTTTCAAATTCTTGAATTTGTGTGCCACTTATCAACAATTTATTTTTGGACAATTGCATAAAAAGTACCATTCAACAATTATTTAATGTCTCAATGAATTAAACGCTCGTACATGAGACCTTTCATTGATAATAGAACAAGACCCTAAAGCTTCTTGAAATCTATCTGTCGTGGTCTGCATTTTCCTTCTAGGGAAAATAATTTTCATGTCAATTGATTACTTGTAAAAGTAAATAGATCAGATATAAATAATCAATTATGACTATAAACTGACAAATTTTAAGGTGGATCAGGTCCATCGTTGATTAATACTTAAAGGTACTCGAAACACTAACGACGATTGACAATACTCTTTAGAAGTATAACGAGTTAGGTTTTGAGTGACATATTCATTTTTCCTTATTTTAACATTGACTTATTTTTCATAATCTCTCCTTTTAACCATTTATAAAACATGTTTTCAATCTCTCCTTTTTATAAAAATAGGTGTTTTGGTAAACTATACACAAGACAAATGTTTGTTATTGATTAGTTAGTTAAAATATTATCTTTCACATGTCAAATAAAAAATAGTGTGTAGTTGATTAGTATTATGTGTCTGAAATATCTTTTAGATAAAAGTTGAGAAAAATTATAATACATAGGAAAATGTTTGTCATTGATGAATAAAATATCCTACTTTATATGTTAAAATAAAATTTAAAAAATGTTTTAAATCAAGTAAAGTTAATTTTTATACACTAAAATTTATCTATTTATTTATAAATAATATATATTGTACCAATATGAGTCAAACAAACTCAAACCAATCAAATGACCCGATCAAAATCACTTTAGTCCATGAATTGGACCCAATGGACCGACCAAAGACTGATAGAGCAAGAGTTAACATCACCCAAAGTGATAAAAGCATTGGCTTTGTAACGCCTAGTTACGTGGGTATAAAAATTGAGGTAATAATGAAAAAGTTTTCATATTTATATAAGAGAAAAGGTACTATAATAAATAATGAAGTTCTCGAAAGAATAATATTGTAAAATCCTTAAAAATAAAACCTTACAGCTGAAAATTCCTTAATAATCAAAATATTCAAATCTGGGCATTTAATAACTAATCGCGAAACAAACTACAATGTAGACACTATGTCTACTAACTCTTGATCTACTAACATAATCTAAGGAAATTACTCTTCTCAAAGGAAGTATGACTTCTCAACTCTCGATGTCCCCGACGGTCTCAGTCTCTGAAAACAACACTTTAATGAGATACTAAATCCCAGTGAATAATACACACATTTTTAAGAATAGTATTGTTCTCAGCTGGCGCGGTAACCGGAAAAATCGATCATGGCACCCGCTTTCTTCCAAAAATATTCTTTAGAAATATATATGATATAACTAAGATTTTTCTATAATAACCAATTACTCCCAATAATTACTAAACCTCATCAATTAAATTAACGATAATTCACATCTATAATAATCGAATAAATCCAATATACACATTCATTTTGCATAAATAAACCAACCAATTCAAGAATGTCTCATCGTTATATGGAGATATACTACTTCCGCGAAGTGAGTATTATCTCATTATGTGGAGCACCAGCTCATCCAGTGTGGGGTACAAGACTCATCCGTGTGGAGTTTAAACCTCATCTCTTTGTGAAGTTTAAAACTCATCTATATGTGGGGTACAAGACCCATCAATGTGGAATTTAAACTTCATCTCTTTGTGAAGTTTAAAACTCATCTATATGTGGGGTACAAGACCCATCCATGTGGAGTTTAAACCTCATCTCTTTGTGAAGTTTAAAACACATCCATATGTGGGGTACAAGACCCATCCGTGTGGAGTTTAAACCTCATCTCTCTGTGAAGTTTAAAACTCATCAATATGTGGGGTACAAGACTCATCCGTGTGGAGTTTCAACCTCATCTCTCTGTGAAGTTTAAAACTCATCAATATGTGGGGTACAAGACCCATCTCCAGCACACACAATAAAAGTAGTTCATATTTTTAACAACCATAATCGTAAGATCATATTTATAATATAATATTTCATTTGAATATAGTAACAACAATCATTCAGGAAAATATAATAAAACAATCTCTTAAAGAATATATATATTTACAATATGATATTTCATTTGAATATATAATAACAACAATCATTCAAGAAAATATAATAAAACGATATATTAAAGAATATATATATATATATATATATATATATATATA
>JBBPBQ010000004.1:22922149-22955718 GCA_037974755.1 Cicer yamashitae | reverse complement strand
TATTAAAAAATATATATATATATATATATATATATATATATATATATATATATATTTATAATATGATATTTTATTTGAATACAATAACAACAATCATTCAAAAAAATATAATGAAACAATCTTTTAAAGAATATATATTTACAATATGATGTTTTATTTGAATATATAATAACAACAATCATCCAGAAAATATAATTAAACAATCTTTTAGAGAATATATATATTTATAATATGATATTTTATTTGAATATATAATAACAACAATCATTCAAGAAACTATAATAAAACAATCTTTTAAAGAATGTATATTCAAACCATCATAAAACGGTGATTCAACAAACAGTAGTAAATAAATCAATTCATAATCTATTATTACAATTCATAAAATTCCAATTTTAATAGAGTTAGATTTTCAACAAAAATATAGTTTTATAAAAAAGTACCATTCAAAATATCTAACTCTTTTTCCATCCCAAAATAAATGTACCACGAAAGTTTAAAGGGTGTGATTACTCACCTCTTGAAGTATTCTTTGATAAAAAGGTTCCATATATGTTAATCGTTATTAACTCCTATTGCAACGCAACCGTACTTTTGCTCCTCTTTATTTTCACATAGTTTTCTCTATTGAGTTTTTAATTCAGTATTTTTCTTCTTTCTATCTATTTATATTTAAATATTTATAAGATAATTTGACCAGGTATCCTATATTTGCTCCACTAAACTCTTGGTTGTTACAAATAATAGCTTTGTTTGTTATTATCCCTTTCACAAAACCTTTAACAAGCAAAACAAACTTCCTATTATTATTTATAAGTCTCTAACAAACAAAACAACTTACTAATATTACCTTATTTTAAGCAAATTGGTTATTGATAACAATTACAGTATTAGTAATAATAATAATAATAATAATAATAGTAACAATAATAATAATAATAATAATAATAATAATAATAATAATAATAATAATAATAATAATAGTAATAATGTAATCATAATAATTTATAAATTAGAATATTTTAAATTTTGAAATTCTAATTATTTTTAGTCCTTTGCTTTAGGATGTTACAGGCTTCATATCAATTAGAAAGCTCCAAGGATAACAAACTATCTTAAATATCACAATACTTCACCATGATGAGAGCTGGTGAAGTATTGAGCTATGACGACTCTTAAACCATGATAAGACTTTTGAGCTTTCTAGGAAAACTCTCGACAGTCTTTATCGTAATTGAGCTACAACAACTCTTAAACTATGATAAGACCTAAACGAGTAGACCAATCAAAGGGCTAAGATCACAATTCAATTCGGGACCCAAAACTACTAAAACAGGGGGTTAATCCCCATGTAATACACATTTTTTCATACCTTATCTATTATGTATCTATTATAATATATTAAATCAGACCCGCATATCCTCACATTGACACTTCAGCTCTTTGTGTGTCAAGTAATTCTATTTGTGCCACATCACACATAATCTGATGTGTCACCTCCGAAATCACACTCTCAAACCTCCAAAATACATTCTCACTCTCCTAATATTCTTTGATGTTTCTACTCCAAATCAATAGCGCTCACATTTATCCACAATTATTATTTCATAAATTCTCATTAATCTCTCAAATTAATTAGCGCCTTCTAAATCACACTCTCAAACCTCCAAAACATATTATCATTCTCCGAATATTCTTTGATTTTCCTACTCCAAACTAATAACGCTCAAACATTTATCCACAATTACTATTTCATAAATTCTCATTAATCTCACAATTTAATTGGTAATGCATATCTCTTCAAAGCTCGATAGCCAACATGCTACATTCCCAACTCCAAACATAGTTCTTCAATTATCTATAGTATTAGAGTTCATATCAACAATTTATAGTTCGATGAAAAAAAAGTAATAGTGGCTTACAATATAATCTATTCCAATATAGAAAGAGATCTTTGATGCTCCATCTACAACAAGATGTCCCAATCACATATTTTTATTGGTACAATTCTTAATCACATGTTCTGATATCACCATTTAGTATATGTTCCCTTTTCAAATTTTATTTTATTTGTTTTCTAGATTTCAAAAGATAGGTCGTGTCTTGATCATGGATAATGTATCTCTTCACTTTTTTTCACCAGTATATTCCACTCATCAGTTGTGTTGCTCCCAAATAGTTCATGTAAATTGTGGCAAACGAATGATAAAGAAGAGAACTTTGAGCTGATGAAGTATTGTTAGATATTGATTTTGAATTATTTTATTTTGATCTATGTAACCATTTATTAGTAACTTTTGAATATTTACCTATTTTATGAGAATATATGTATACTATAATTATAGTCTCTTTTATGAGAATATATGTATACTGTAATTATAGTCTTGTGGTATGATATCTTAAATTACTATAGCTTTCTTTGTAAAAATTTGTAAAAACCCTAAAAAAATGTTTATCTATTTATAATATATTAAAAGAACCTCCTAACTATATCTATCGACACTTTCATCTAAATTTTGCCACATCAAATATATTCTGATGTGACACCTTCAAAATTCATCATGTTACCACTCTTCTCTAAGATTACATTACATTCATTCTTCCATTAATTAATATTTTCATTTAATTCTTTATTTGTTCTTGCACCAATTTTATAACTGTAGCTCTAATTTGCCTATTAAAATTATTTGGTTTTATATTACAAAATTACATTGTAGCTTAAGTCCACCATATCATAGATTTTATTGCATCCTCCTTAACTTCATTCTCTGTTCTCTTCCTCAATAACAACTATTGAGTTCTTATTGTGGCACTCAATCCTGCACTTGCAATAAATGCAACGGTTCATTCAATCACCAAGTTGAAAGAGCTCAATATGTGAGTTCTATAGCTTTATTATTATAATGTTTCCATTTCTTGGAGTTTATAATATATTGTTTGGTAACTTGCATAATATTAGTCTAACTTATTATAATATGATTGTTCTTTTTAGTATTTTAAAATGTCTTCCCCAAACACACTATTAAAATGAAATTGCATAGTACTGATTAATATTTCTTCATCAGCACACCAATTTTTATGAATGTCCCATTTCTAATCTATTTCAACTTTGATTTTCACTTTTTCTATATTATAATAATTACAACTCAAATTTCATTTCAAATTGTTTTTCTATTAATGATATATTAAAACAACCTCCTAACTATATCTATTGACACTTCATCTAAATTTTGTCACATCAAAGATATTCTGACGTGACACCTTCAAAATTCATCTTGCTACCATTCTTTTCTAAGACTACTTTACATTCATTCTTCCATTGATTAATATTTCCATTTTATTTTTTATCTCTTGTTTTTGCACCAACTTTATAACCAAAACCTATTATCTCCCAACTCATTATTACATAATTATATCATATAATAAATGTGGTAACTTTCATTTGTCTATTAAAATCATTCGGTTTTATATTACAAAATTGCATCTTAGCTTATGTCCATCCTATCATAAAATTTGTTGTATCCTTCTTTGCTTCATTCTCGTTTCTCTTCCTCAATAACAACTATTGAGTTCTAATTGTGGCACTCAATCTTGCCTTTTCAATAGATTGCAACGGTTCAATCAATCACCAAGTTGAAAGAGCTCAATATGTGTGTTATATAGCTTCATTGCTATAATGTTTCAATTTCTTGGAGTTCATAATATATTAGTTTGGTAACTTGCATAATATCAATCTAACTTATTATAATATGATTGTTCTTTTTAATGTTTTAAAATGTTTTCCCCAAATACACTGTTTAAATGCAATTGCATAGTACTGATTAACTTTTCTTCAACGACATACCAATTTTTATGAATGTCACATTTCTAAACTATTTCAACTTTGATATTTCATTTTTTTATATTTTGATATTTACAACTCAAATTTCATTTCAAATTATTTTGCTAAAGGATCTATCATATCTTTTTCCTTAGAAACATTCAAAATGTTATCTAATATTTTTTTTATCTTAGAGAAATACCATTGGTTGAATATCAAATATGAACACACAAATAATAACATATCGTGAGGTATTTTCATTTATACAAACTTTTACATAACTCTTGAAATACATTGTCTATTTTATTTATTTAAACAGATTTCAAAAGGTGATAAAAAAATTTAGTATATTAATATCAGGGAAATTTTAGTACATGTGTATAGGTAAGACCATCTTGCACCATGCATAAGTTTATTTTCCACCATTGGATCATTAAGTCGCGTAATATCTCATTTGATCCAATAATGAAACTTATTAATCCAATGGCCGATAAAAGTTTTGTGCATGATGCAAAGCTTATTTCACTTCTGTAACATAAAATTTGTCTAATTATAATATATAATTCAACAACTATTATCTACTAATCATCTTTGCTTCTAAATTCAAATAGTAGTGTTTATAAAGTTAAAGCACCATTTAATTTTAATTTAATATATCAAATCTTAATATATCAAATATTATTGCGGGCAAAACGCAGGAGAATATCTAGTTCTCTATTATTCCAAAGAATTATCAGCTAAGTGAAATCAGAAAAGAAACAGCTGGATTCAACCCTCACAACAAGCTGAACAAAAGTGATTTTGAAGTCTCTTCAACAAATCTCGATGATAATAAGAAAATACCTGTGAAGAGAATTGTAAAGTATTCACATCAAGGTAAACGAGAATTCATAAAGTAGCTAATGTCGGAAGCCTACACCACAATTGAAACCCCTTCCTAAGATTTAGGTAGATTCATGGATGATGACATTTTTAAAACTTAAATTTTGAGTTTTTCAAAACATTTATATTCCTGAATACTTAAAGTGTTTTCTAGAACTTTTTTGTGTTCCAAAAAACTTAATTTGAGATTTTCAGGACTGATTTGGAATCTTGAGAGGTTGTAGAATTTTTTAATGTTTTTTTTGAAAAAAAGTTAGGATTAAATCTGGACTTTTGGAAGACTTGGGGGTAGGAGTATAATTGTATGTATGGAGTAAAATTTTCTGAATTTACTAGTATATATAATATATTTTAAATTGGTAATTATTTTATTTCCGATGCAGATAATAAATGACAAATCTTAAGGACAATAAACTAATTATCCAAACAAACCCCTCTAATGAGAGAATTCATGACGAATCTTTAAGACAACTATCTTCAAATAAGAATTTATACATGAAACTGTTTGGTTTCTCCAAAATATTCCAAGATATCATTTTAACTGAAAAGCCTTTTTAGTGCAAAGAAGATAAGCAATTTATACCTCTTTAGGCTCCAAGCAGAGAAGATAAGCAATTAAACCAACAACAGGTACATATCTAAGATACTTTACTACTGTAACCTTATTTTGCTGAACATTCTGTAGGTTGTCACCAATCAACCAAGGCTGGAAAATCATATAAAGACATATATCCCATATGAAGGCATAAGCCAACCTTTCTGATCCAAGATAACCAACCAAATACTCCCATCTGTCTACTACGCCGCCAAAATTTGAGTCCATTCGACCAAGAAGAGCCCACAATACAGATACAAGACATACACCTCCACCAATCAGTCCAACAAGCGGAGCACCGTTTGTCATAACAGAGCCAAAATTTGAACGTTTGATTGGAACACTAGCATCATCAGCGTCATTTAATCGGATAGCCATGTATGGGATCAAAAATGCTGGCATGACAAAGAGGAGTTATGATATGTGATACAATTACATCATACATATATCAGTGTTGTCAATCGAGCATCGCAGAAAATAACGGTTTGTTCAAATTCCGCTTCACTACAGTGTTTAAGTGTTGTTATAGCCACTATTTGACTACACTTTGTACTAAATCACATATTGCAGAACAATAGCGGTTTCTTAAAATTTCGCTATGCTATAGTGCTATTATTTGACAACACTAACATAAAGGAAAAATTAGTTAAGATCAAAGTATGCATAGACCTCTTTGAAATGCTGGAAATATACTCTTCCATGTAGGTAATGAAAAGATTAGTAATGCAAGAGAGTTCTATGAAACATACTATTTGTGAGGAACATTTGAAGGCCCCAGAATACATCAAGAGACCCCTTGTATCTATCTCTCTTACGATCTGTGAATAGTAATGGTGCAAACATGAATGTCCAGCCAATCACAAAGTTGAATAGTCCTTCTGACATCTGAAGACAGAAAAATGTCCCGACATCAGGGAAAATGTTTCCATCAAATGGAGTGTATTTGGTGCCAATCATATTTTACTTTGTTTAGTGACACTTACAGGATGAAGAACTGGAGCATCAATCAGACGAACGCCAACTACTCTGCCAAAATCGTCAGTACAGAAATCATTCAAGTGCAAGGATATTCCTGATAATTTTCTTCAAAAACCAAAACAGTGTATAATATTCCCCATAGTTCTTAAAAAATCATATCAATGTTCGATTATGTCTGGCATAGAATATAAAAGCTGACTTAAAGAAGTGACTGATATTAAAATTTTGGCCTGTGGGGACAAAAGCAATGTATAAACACAATGTAATTAATACCCTTGTTTGTCTTTGTGGAATATCTTTAGACATACATAGTGACAGCCATGGACGGGAATTATCCAGCAGTACGTATGAACATTGCTCTAGAATTATGTGTATATTGTCAACGGATTTAATGACTTCAATGGAAGTTTATTAGTTAGGACAATAGGCTTTAGGGAAATTGCATATATGGAAGTTTATCAAATTTACTAGGCTTGAAATTCAGCTTATCAGTTTGTAATTATATTGTATTTTACAAGGATTCTCTAGTAGAACACACAATGTGGAATTACTTGAAGCATATAGTGTTATTTATTGGGTTGTTCGTCCTGACACAAGATTTAGTTTCAAAGTCATCCACTGAAGTAGAATATTGTGTGCGGAAAAGTGAATACTTTTTACTTCACTTTGATAATTCTGAATGACACGAGAGGGAATATAGAGAGAGGTTGCAGATCCTCTATATAAATGCTAGGTACCTAAGAATCTGGAGGAATAATTTACTCATGAGTGCTATGACTAATAAAGGAAATAAAACTGTTGCCATTCCTAATGCTAGCTGTACAGTATTAAGCAATATTAATTACAAAAAAAGACAAACAGAAACAGAATCGCATGATTCTGTCAATCACATAATTATCTACACTCCCCCTCAATCTGGGCGATAGATGTCTATCATTTCGAGATTGGTTCTCAAATCTTGATATGTATGCCTTGGAAGAGCTTTGGTTAATATGTTGATTGTTTGGTGGCATGATGGTACATGATTAATAGTGATGCCATGATCAATTTCCATGGAAGTGTTTGGTTGTCCTTTATGACATGTCTATCAATTTTCACTCGTTCTATAATGTTGAACTGGGTTCTTTGCCATGCTGATGGCAGCCTTATTGTCACAATGTATCCTCACGGTACAATTGGTGGAAATTTTCAATTCTTTAAGCATCCTTTTCAGCCACATTCCTTCACAAATTCCTTGTGCCATGGCTCTAAGTTTGGCTTTTGCACTACTTCTTGCGACCACAGATTGCTTCTTACTTCTCCATGTGACCATATTTCCCCATACAAATGAGCAGTACCCTGATGTGGACTTTCGGTCTGATGCACAACCTGCCCAACCTAAATCAGTGTAGACTTCAATCCCTCGATTTTGACTCTTCTTGAAATATAGACTCCTGCCTGGTGTACCTTTAAGGTATCGGAAAATTCTTCTCACTTCTGACATATGTGCTTATGTGGGATTTGAGATATGGCGGCTTGCCATACTTACTGCAAACCCAGTATCAGGTCTGGTGTGTACCAAATAAATTAATTTTCCCACTAAGCATTGGTACCTATCCTTCTCCCGTTGGAGGATTTTCCTCTTCAGACTTGACCCCTTTTGTTACTTCTATGGGTGTGTTGGCTGCCTTGCATCCAAGCATTCCTGTCTCCTGTAGTAAGTCAAGTGTGTACTTCCTTTGGGAGACATAGATTCCATCCTTTGTTCCAGCTATCTCCATTCCCAAGAAGTACTTGAGTTTTCCTATGTCTTTGACTTCAAATTCTCTTGCCAAGAACTTCTTTAGATGTTCAATTTGCTTATAATAATCTCCAGTTATGACAATATCATCAACATATACAATAAACAAGGTTACTGTTAGGCCTCTTATAACTAAATATTACAAGAGGAGGGTCAAGAGTTAGAATTTTAAGCGGGAACTAAATTTGTATGGCAGTTATTTGTTATGTAGTATTGTGTCAGTTTAAGTTGTAAATCAGACAGTAACTGCTGCTCTAGAGCAGTTATGGAGCAAATTAAAGTTATGGAGCAAATTAAAGTTATGGAGCAAATTAAAGTCGGAAAAAGGAAGGCGAGAAATTTCTGAGTGGTTATTGGGAAGGGAGAGGCCAAGCTCTCAAATTCTTGGAGTGGATATTTTTGTAACACATTTATCAATTCTGCCCTAACAGAATTGTAAACTCGCATTCTATTTAAATTCAATAAAGAATTCAGTTTCCCCATTTCAATTATATACTAACCAGTTCCAACAGTTACCTTTCCTTCCAGTGAGTGCTTGACAAACATTGTATGATCGATTTGACATTGAGTGAACCATTTTTCTTGACTACTTGGGTAAGTCTATCAAACAATGCTCTTGGAGATTGTTTAAGGCCATACAATAATTTTTGGAGTTTGCATACCTTGTTTATAGTGTTGGGTGATTCAAGTCCAGGTGGGATTTGCATATACACTTTCTCTTCTAGCTCGCCATTCAAAAAAGCATTTTTTTTATATCCAATTGGCGTAGTGGCCAATCTAAATTGGCAGCCAACGATAGAATTACTCGGACAAAATTAAGTTTAGTCACCAGAGCGAATGTTTCTTCATAATCAACACCATATGATTGGGTGAACCCCTTAGCTACCAACCTTGCTTAGTACCGATTGATGCTGCCACCAGCATTGTATTTGATAGAGAATATCCACTTGCATCCAACCGGTTTCTTACCTTGAGGTAATGTAGTGATCTCCAAAGTTCCATTCTTTGCCAAAGCTTGGGTTTCTTCATTCACAGCTTTAGCCCACTCTGGTTGTTGGAAAGCTTCCTGAATATTCCTGGGTATAACAGCGTTGTCCAAAGATGCTACAAATGACCTGTATTCCTATGACAACTTTGCAAGACCCACATTTTTTGAATGGGGTGTTTAGTACAAGTTCTCACCCTTTTCGATAGGCAATAGGAATTCCAATATCATCAATACTTTAAGAAACAGATTCAGATATGAGAGTGGGATTACCTGAGGGCCCTGAGGGCATTTCATTTCTTGGAGTTTGGTTGGATTCATGGCTCTGCGTTGGAGAAGTGTTTAGCTCTACCTCCTTTTGGCTTTTTCCCTTTCTATGATAAACCTTCCAGGCTTTATCCTTTTCCTGAGCTGTTCCTTGGTTCTCTGATTCTGTTAGGGCAGTTTCTTGTTCGGCTAGGACAGTTTCAGGTTGGGCAGCATATGGCGCCACAGATCCAGGCTCCGTTTCTGGTTGGACAGCATCTGGTATTGCAGGTTCAGGTACAATTTCTGGTTAGGCAGCATCTGGTGTTACAGGTTTAGGCACAACTGGGGTAAGGAATTCAAACAAATGTTGGGATTCTGCCCACATAGGTTTGGATTCTGTCCATATGTTTTGCTACCCCTGAAGACCAACTTTGGGGTAGTATGGTGTATGTTCAAAGACTGTCACATCCATAGTATTGTAGAACTTTCTAGTTGAGGGAAAGTGTTGAAATATCTTCTCATTATTAGAACTATTCCTCTTCTTTCAGTTTTTTTATTTTCTTTATATCACTCCTAAATTTAAGGAGTTGAGTAATTGTACTTTCTCCTATAAAAGGAGCCCCTATTTGTCAGAATAATACACAACAATTATCAATAATATTTCTCTATATGGTATAAGAGCCCTAGGCTTTTTATCAAGGCAAAAGGGATGAACCACCCATCTTGGTGACAAGCCCTAACCGGCTCCTCTGTGAGTAACCCTTCCGGCGATGGAAACCCAACTGACAGCACAACAGATGGAAGCCTTGGTCGCGGCGGCGACCCTGGTGATGGAACTGGTCTAGGCGGCGACTCGAGCAATAGCGGCGGCGGCCATGGGCGCGGTCACAATTCTGGTGGTACCAGTCAGTGGAACGATGGTTCCTTTCAAACTGGAGGCAGCTTTGGAGAGTTTTACAACAACGGCTATTACGGCGGCTATGGCATCGGATACGGAGGTGCTGGCGGTTTTGGTATGGGAGGAAACAACCAAAGTAATTCCTTACAAGTCAACATGCAGAAAACAAGTATGGGAAGCTGATATTCATAACTCATCTGAAATTTATGGTCTGAAATCGAAATTATGGAGCCTGAAGCGAGGTGAAAGGATGGTAACAATCTACTACGATGAGTTGATGACCCTATGGCAAGAACTCGATTTGTGCTATGAAGATAACTGGAAGTGTATGGAAGATAGTGTTTAGTCCATCAAGAGGCAAGAAAATGATCGTGTTTTTATTTTTCTTGCAGGTATAAACAAAGAACTTGATGAAGTAAGAGGCAGAATCCTTGAAAAAAGCCCTTTACCATCTCTTCGAGAAACTTTATCAGAAGTCAGAAGAGAAGAGGCAAGACAAGAAGTGATGATGGGAAAGTCAATCATAGATGGGTCAGCACTAATCACAAGAAATTTCAATGAGGAAGGCAAGAAAGATAGTAAGAAATCAGAGAATCCATGGTGTGACCATTGCAAACGTCTGTGGCACACGTGCGAGACTTGTTGGAAGCTACATAGGAAGCCTCCTAATGCAAAGAAGAAAGGAGAAGGTCGTGCATTTCAAGTTACTTCTGATCAAGAGGTACAGTTTTCCTCAAGTTCATTTTCATTCACCAAGAAGCAGCTAGATAAATTGTACAAACTTCTTGAATCTCAAACCCCTTCTAAATCTATGGCTCAGAAAGATAATTTTTTATCAGCCCACCTTAGTGTCATCCCTAACCATAGTTGGATTGTTGATTTTGGAGCTACCGACCATATGACCGAAGAATCTTGTTTATTTTCCTCATATAAACCTTGTATAGATAATTTAAAAATTAAGGTTGTCGATGGCTCTCTTTCAGTCGGGGCAAGAAAAGGTTCTATTGTTTTATCTCCTTTGTTAACCAATCAAGATGTTTTACATGTCCCTAATTTGGCTTGCAACCTTTTATCTGTCAGTAAATTAACCCAAAATAAAAAATCACGACTTTTGTTCATGAACATAAACATCTTAGTAAACTTGAACCCCGTGCTATCAAATGTGTTTTTCTTGGCTACTCCTCCACTCATAAAGGTTATAAATGTTTTAATCCAAGAACAAAGAAAATGTCTCCAAGAGCGTGGTTTGAAAAATTTACCCAGTTAGTAAAGAACAGGGATATACTCAAGGGCAAGCTGATCATACCTTGTTGACAAAGTTTATCTCAAATGGAATGATAATTGTTTTAATAGTGTATGTTGATGACATTGTTCTAACAGGTGATGATGTCGTAGAAATGGAGAAACTAAAGAAAAGTTTAGCTGCAAAATTTGAAATCAAAGACTTGGGTCCCCTAAAATACTTTCTTGGCATGGAAGTGGTGAGATAAAAAAGGGGGATAGTAGTCTCTCAAAGAAAATATGTTCTAGAGCTCTTACAAGAAACATGTATAAGTGGTTGTAGGCCAGTTGACACTCCTATGGACCCAAATGCCAAACTTTGGGAGAAAGGAGACACCCCGGTTGATACTGGAAGATATATTTGGCTCATACTTGTCTTGACATTGCCTTCTCTGTTAGTGTTGTCAGCCAATTTATGCGTGCCCCATATGAAGAACATCTCGGAGCAGTTTACATAATCTTGAGATACTTGAAGGCAACTCCTGGCAAAGGATTGTTCTTCAAAAAGACCAATGATAAAAATGTGGCAATATTTACTAATGCAGACTAGGCAGGACCTACTACAGATAGGAAGTCAACTTCAAGGTATTGCACATATGTGTGGGGGAACTTGGTAACTTGGAGAAGTAAGAAACAAGGAGTGGTTGCAAGAAGTAGTGCCGAAGCTGAGTTTATGGTACAAGGGATTTGTGAAGGTATGTGGATTCTTAGAGTTTTGAAAGAACTTAAGATAGTGGTGGAACTTCCACTAAAGTTATATTGTGACAACAAGGCCGCTATAAGCATAGCCTACAACCCGGTTCAACATGATCGGACAAAGCACATTGAGATCGATCGCCACTTCATAAAAGAGAAAATTAATTTTGGTATTCTTTGCTTGCCCTTCGTTCCTTCTAATCAACAGACAGCTGACATATTGACCAAGAGCTTGACCATGACAAGTTATGAACATTTGATACGAAAATTGGGCATGATTGATATCTATGCACCAACTTGAGGGGAGGTGTTGAAATATCTTGTCATTATTTGAACTATTCCTCTTCTTTCAGTTTTTTTTTTTATTTTCTTTATATCACTCCTAAATTTAAGGAGCTGAGTAATTGTACTTTCTCCTATAAAAGGAGCCCCTGTTTGTCAGAATAATACACAACAATTATCAATAATATTTCTCTATAGAAAGTAACATCTAAATCCCTTTTGATGGGGGGAATAACCAAGGAAAATACATTTAATGGCTCTTGGGTCAAGTTTGCTTCGATGGATGTTAAGGTTATGGACAAAGGCTGAACATCCATATACTTTTAGGGGAATAGAGGTTAACATTTTGCTGGTTGGGTATGCTATTTGTAGAGTTGAGTGAGGGGTGTTAAGGTTAAGGACACGAAAGGGCATTCTATTGATGAGATAAGTAGCAGATAAGACTTCGCCCCAGTATTGATTTGGTACTTTTGAGGCCATCATAAGGAATCTTGTCACTATTTTTCCGCTCCGCTACCCCATTTTATTGTGGAGTGTCTACACATGAGCTTTGGTGGACAATTCCATTGTTTTGAAGGTAGGAATTAAGGATAGAGTGGTAGTACTCACGGCCATTGTCTGATCTAAGTACCTTAATATTAGTTTGGAATTGAGTTTGAATCATTTTATGGAAAACCTCAAATATTTTTCTCACTTCTAATTTTTCTTTCATGAGGTATATCTATGCGACTCTTGTGTGATAATCAATGAAAGTACTGAACCATCTATGTCCAGTTATGGTGTTGATCCTAGTAGGACCCCATACATCACTACAAATTAAGGAAAAGGGTTGGGATGGTTTGTAAGGTTGTGAAAGGTGAGAACTGCGTGTATGTTTTGATAATCGACAAACTTCACACTCTAATTTCCTTGGTTTTTTATTGAATGATGTGGGAAATAACTTTTCCATGTACACAAGGCTGGGATGACCCAATCGAAAAATCGATAACATAATTGATTCCTCAATATTTTAGGGAATTACATCACATTGGTTTGCTACTGGCCTGATTATTGCAGTTACTGGTCCAATTTTGTGATCTTCAGCTTGAAGGAGATAGAGCCCAACACTTTACTTAGCATTGTCAATCGTCTTCCCCGACTCCAAATTTTGAAATTCACACAGGTTTGGATAAAAGTTAGTTGCACACTTTACGTCTCTTGTCAATCTACTAATTGTCAATAAGTTACAATCAAGATTTGGTACATAGAGTACAGACTCCAGAGTAATATTTTTAGAGAGAATGACTGAACCTTTACCCATAACCTTTGATAGGAAACCATCTGCTATTCGAACTGTCAAGTTATTTTGACATGGAAAATAACTATTAAAGACAGTTTTATCTTCAGTCATGTGGTCTGACGCTCCTGAGTTCACAATCCATGACTTTGATTTTCCTTGACTAGTTTTTAAAGCATGTAAAAAATTACCTGTTTGGACCACAGTTTTTGTACCAACATTCTTGCCAGCACTCGTCAAGGTTTGTTGAAGAAGTTGTTGCAAAGCCTCCATTTGCTCTTTGCTGAATGGGGCTGAACTGATTTCTCTATTTTGAGTAGTGTTGTTGGAAGTGTAGCCTCTGGTATCCCTAGTGTTGTTGAACCTGTTAGGCTTTGCGTTAGTAGGTTTCCCGTGAAGAACCCAACAAGTTTCTTTAGTGTGGCCTGGTTTCTTACAGTGCTCATACCATGGACGATTCTTCCTTGGCATATGACGAGCCTGAGGTCCTTTTGCTGCCATCACTGAAATTTCTGCAACAAGGCCTAGCATGAATTTCCTTCTACTTTCTTCTCTTCTCACAGTTGAACAAACTTCACGCAAGTTTGAAAGTGGTTTGATTCCAAGAATTCTTCCACGTACTTCATCAAGGTCCTTGTTGAGGCCAAGGAAGAACGTGTAGATCTTGTCTTTGTTCACCAAATTCTTGTATTGTTTTTTATCTTCTGGACATTTCCACTCAATAGCTTCATAAATGTCCAACTGCTGCCAATGCCTACAAAGAGTATTGAAGAGTACTTTTAATTTCAAAAATGGCATGTGTTATCCATATTTGAGTAGGTTTGCTTCACAACTTCCTATACTTCTTAGGCTGTATCATAATACATGAAGTTTTCTCCAATGTCATTTGTCATGGTATTTAGGAGCCATGACATGACCAAGCTGTTCTCCAATTGCCATTTTTCCAGGTCGGGATCTCCCTCTTTAGGCATTGCAGATTTTCCCGTGATATATCCTTCTTTTCCTTTTCCTTTTCCTTGGAGGAAAATGCCCATTGACCTCTCCCATTAAATGAAATTCTGACCATTTAAGTTATGGCCTGTGATTGGAAGAGCTGGTGTTGTTCCTTCGATGGGACTGGTGGTGATTGTACCGCTCTCCCCCGTGAAAGAAGACTATTATTTCTCTTGCTCCATGTTTTAGGGCTGGCGGAAGGACGTACAGATGGTTCAAAGACTGCTATGATACCATGCGGAAAAGTGAATACTTTTTATTTCACTTTGATAATTCTGAATGTACAAGTGAGGGAATAAATAGAAAGGTTGTTATCTTCTACATAAATGTTACCCACCATTAGTCATTTATCTCAATTTCGACAACAATTAGTGCAATTGAAAGCTTCAGATCATTTGAAACTCTACCAAATGTTGCAACAATATGTTCGTCATACTAATCATTCAGAAAACATTCATCAAATCTTATAACTAGTATATATTTATTGATTTTCTCTACAACAATTTAAGCACATGTATAGCCTTAAAAACAAGCTAATAAAGGTCTATCCACACAATCAACGTCTATAACTTCCTTCACATGTAAAGTAGTTGGGACAGTCAATTTATTGCGATGTTTCGAACTATGAATACTATTACTGTTCAGTTTTAATATGGGATTCTATTGAGCATATTTTGTTTCATTATGATACAATGACTTACGAGGTTTAATAAGTTTGATTAAAATGATTACATTAGTGGAGGCATCACATATAAAGATCGAGATTTAGCTGGATGACCAAATGATAGACCGTGAACTTCTAGTTATTGTGTGTGTTCTTATGGATGAAATCTTATGATATGACACCTACATATATTCTAGAACGAAGTAGGACATGGGGGAGACAATGGAAGTTAGTGACGTGGAGCTAGATAATAGGGGAGTATGTTAGAGGATGGGAAAATATGGTGAGTAGAGAGTAAAGAAGGCGCATTCAGAAACATTGTAGAATTTGCTAGAAGAGTTTCTCTCTGATAGGAGCATAGTGCTCTAGTTAGGAGTTGTTGAACTCTGGTTTTAACTTTCATTTTGCGTTCCCACCATCGCAGAGCTTTTGACCTCCTCACTTTTCTATAAATAATTGTTGAAGAATCAAGGAAATCAGATTTGACTCTCTTTTATTTCATATTATTTTGTTTATTTTTATTTTATGATTCTGTCATTGTTACTCAGTATTACTATTGTAATTTTTTTTCCTATATAAACAGCTTAGGGTTGTAGTTATAAAACATGAAAGTATTTTGTCTTTACTTTTTTCATGGTTTCTAGAGCTCTTGATTAGGGTTCTGTAACGCTTTCCACAACCCAGTAGGGTTTGGGGCTCCAAACTTAAAGGGCACCAACATTTTGTTTTTTGAACGACCCATCTTGCGACCCGACCCAATTTTTTTGTCTACCTAATGGCACACAATACCCCATGGAAGGCAGCCCTTATGGGTAGCGGCGATGGCAGCAGTGACGATGATTTTGGTGAAAAATCAGAAGTAGTCAACAACGCCGGCTGTGTTGGTTTAGACAGCAGCGGCCCTGGTGGTGGCGGCCCAAGCGGCGGTGGTGGTTGGAATGGTTTATCTAACTATGATTTTTCCAATTTTTTTGGCCATGAAGGAACTTCTAATGCCCTCAAGGTTGAAATTCTGAAACTCAATGGAAAAAAGTATGTCGAATGGTCCCAAACCGCAAGATTGATACTAAATAGTAAGGGAAAATATGGTTTCCTCACAGGAGAAAATGCATGCGCCACAACAAATCCGAATTACAGGTTTTGGAAATCTGAGAACTCTGTTATTATTGATTGGTTGCTTAGTAATATGGAATCAGCGATTAGAAAACCTTTTATGTTCTTGCCTACTGCGAAGGAAGTATGGGAGACTGTCAAAGAAACATATTCTGATATTCAGAATTCTTCTCAAATCTTCGATCTCAAATCACGATTGTCGCATGCCAAACAAGAAGATAGAGATATCACTACCTAATATAATGAGTTGATGGCACTATGGCAAGAATTGGATTTCTGCTACGATGATCATTGGAAATGCTGTGAGGACAATGTTTTGTTTCTTAAGGGACAGGAAAACGACTGAGTATTCATGTTCTTGGTTGGGCTTAATAAGCAGCTTGATGAAGTCCGAGGCAGAGTATTGGGAAAGATTCAATTGCCATCACTTCGGGAAACATTCTCATAAGTTAGAAGAGAAAAGGCGAGACAAGTTGTTATGATGGGTAAGTCACCTTCTGTTGTTGAGGTTGAAAGTTCTGCCCTGGTCACTAAGAATGAAGAATGGAAAAGAGATGGCAAGAAATCATGGTGCGAACATTGCAAACGTTCATGGCACACACGTGATACATGTTCGAAGCTCCATGGAAAACCTCCAAATTGGAAGAAAAAGGGAGGAAACGGAGACCATGCCCTCCAAGCTGGTACCTCTGGTCAAGAGAAGCAGTCTCCTTCAAGCCCATCTCCTTTCACCAAGGAACAGTTAGACCAATTGTACAAACTCCTTTAGTCTCAATCTCCTTGTTGCTCTATAGCTCAGAGAGGTAATTTTCCAAATACTACTCTACTTAGTGTCACTCCCAATCATACTTGGATTACCGATTCTTGTGCTATTGATCATATGATTGGGGAGTCAAGTCTGCTTTCTTCTTAAAGTCCTTGTGCAGGTAACCACAATTAAAATTGCAGATGGCTCTCTTTCAGCCATTGCAGGGAAATGTTCTGTTATTCTGTTACCTTTGTTAACCTTAAAAGATGTCTTACATGTTCCTAATTTATCATGTAATCAGTTATCCATTACTAAATTAACAAAGGATATAAATTGTCAAGCTAACTTCTTTCATTCTCATTGCACTTTTAAGGATTTGAGCACGGGGAAGATGACTGGCAATGCTAAGGAGAGTGGAGGACTCTATTATCTTGACAATGGACTCGACTTCAAAGACCAACCTCAATCAAGTAACTGCTTTGAATCTATTTTTGTTTCTTCTAATAATGACGATATTATGTTTTGGCATTTACAGTTAGGACATCCTAGTTTTGTGTATTTGAAACATTTGTTTCCTAAATTATTTTCTATGAAGGATTCGTCTTTATTTCATTGTGAAACTTACGAATTTGCTAAACATCATCGTTCTTCTTATTCTACACAACCATATAAACAATCAAAACCATTGCGGTTATTCATAGTGATGTTTGGGGCCCTCATAGAATAAACACTTTTTCTAATAAAAAATGGTTTATAACTTTTATTGATGATCATGCTAGAATTTGTTGGGTTTATTTATTGAAAGAAGAATTGGAAGTTGGAGCGTCGTCAAAAATTTCTTTAAAATGGTGCAAACTCAATACCAAACAAATATTCAAGTCTTCAGAAGTGACAATGGTAAATGTGTTTTAGGGTGCAGCTAGGTTAAAACAGGAGGGAAGGAAAATTTCTTATTATTGTTATTGAAACTGAAACAGTACAAATATATATATATATACAATGCTGCCAGCTATCTAATGAATGCAGAATAAAGTAAAAATAAATTAGGAAATAAATCAAATCAGAGTGATTTGATTATTTCCCAAAATACAAATAAACTTAAATAGAAAATCAACTAATAAAGACAATCATATCAGATCTGATTGCTATATGTCAACACCCCCCCTCAAGTTGGTGCATATATGTCTAGCATGCCCAACTTGCTTACAAGAAATTCAAAACTGGGTCTGAACAGTCCTTTGGTAAGGATATCAGCAACTTGTTGTGAAGTAGGGACAAAAAGCATGCAAATCAGACCTGCATCTACTTTCTCTTTTATAAAATGTCTATCAATTTCAACATGTTTGGTTCGGTCATGTTGAACAGGATTTTGAGAAATACTAATTGCTGCCTTGTTGTCGCAATACAGCTTCATTGGAAGATTTATAGGAAGTTTAAGCTCTTCTAAGATTCTTTGAAGCCATAGGATTTCACAAACACCTTGGACCATTGCCCTATACTCTGCCTCAGCACTGCTTCTAGCTACTACATTTTGTTTCTTGCTCCTCCAAGTAACTAAGTTTCCCCAAACAAATGTGCAGTAACCAGATGTTGACTTTCTATCCGTGATGGACCCTGCCCAATCTGCGTCAGTAAATACCTCAATGCCTTGTTGATCAGTTTTTTGGAAAAACAGTCCCCTTCCGGGGGAACTTTTGAGATACCTTAGAATACGGTAAACAGCCTCTAAATGTTCTTCGTGAGGTGAATGCATAAACTGACTCACTAAGCTAACAGCAAATGCTATATCTGGACGAGTATGAGATAGATAAATTAGTCTTCCTACTAATCTTTGATACCGAGATGTATCCACTGGATCACCACTGCCATCACTACCAATTTTCTGATTAGGATCTATTGGAGTATCAGCTGGCCTACAACCCATCATCCCGGTTTCTTTGAGAAGGTCTAAAATATATTTCTGTTGTGATACAACAATCCCTTTCTTTGATCTTGCAACTTCCATTCCCAAAAAATATTTTAAAGACCCAAGATCTTTAATTTCAAACTCAGCAGCAAGAGATGCCTTCAAATTTTTTATTTCATTAGAATCATCCCCAGTGATAACAATATCATCTACATAAACGATCAATATAGCCATTTTACCTTCAGAAGAATGTTTCACAAACATGGTGTGATCGCTTTGACATTGAGAATATCCCTGCTTCTTAACAAATTGGGTGGATCTTTCAAACCACGCTCGAGGTGACTGTTTCAAGCCATAAAGAGACTTCTGAAGCTTGCAGACCTTTTGGTTGAATTTAAATTCAAACCCCGGGGGTGAATCCATATAGACTTCCTCCTCTAAATCTCCATTTAAAAACGCATTTTTTACATCTAGCTGCTGTAATGGCCAATCCAAGTTAACCGCTAAAGATAAAAGAACTCTAATGGTGTTAAGTTTTGCAACAGGAGCAAAAGTTTCTGAGTAATCAATACCATAAGTTTGTGTAAAGCCTTTGGCAACTAGTCTGGCCTTATACCTCTCTACTGATCCATCAGCCTTGTGTTTTATGGTAAACACCCATTTGCACCCCACAGTTCTCTTTCCCCTAGGTAGATCCACCTCTTTCCAAGTTTGATTTTTTATAAGAGCACTCATCTCTTCCAAGACAGCTTCTTTCCACTTAGGAACCCTTAGAGCTTGTTGTATATCTCTTGAGATCTCTGTTTTTGTCAGTTCACAAGTAAAAGCTCTAAAAGTGGGGGACAATTTGTCATAAGATATAAAGTTACTGATAGGATGTTTTGTACATGTTCTTATCCCTTTTCTAACAGCAATGGGTAGATTAGAATCATCAAAGGTAGGTTCTAAAGGAACAAAATCATTGGGAACAGGTTCAGCAAAGACAAGATTATTATGATCAAAATTTTCAGAATTTTGAAAGGGTACAACAGAATTAGAAAGACTTGTACCTGTTGGATCCTTGGATGTTTGGCAGTGTTGAGGTTCTCTTCTCTGAGGCACTTTTTTTCTTAAGTATACATGGTCAAATGGTTGGATACCTTTGTTACCAATCTCAACTGTCTCATTCTCAACTTCTGGTTCTGTCAAAACATTTTCTTGAATATTATGTTCATGGCTTTCTTGACTAGATTCACCCAAAGATTTTGTTTTGTTATTTTCCTCAATTTCTAGTATTTTCAAATAGGATTCTGTTATGTTACTTTTCTCACAATCTGTTTTTTCCAAATTATTTAGAAAATCCAAATTTGCAATTTTTAAATATTGAACATCATCTTCTTTAATTATCCCCCCTTGAAGATGATTACCAAAAAAAGGAGTTTTTTCAAAGAAAGTGGCATCCATAGTCACAAAAATCTTTTTGGAAATAGGTTCAAAACATTTGTATCCTTTTTGATTGGTTGCATAGCCAATAAAAACACATTTTCTTGCTCTAGGCTCAAGTTTTCCTTGATTCGGATCATGAATATGAACAAAAACAGTACATCCAAATATCTTTAGGGGTAGAGTGTATGAAAGTTTATTATTAGGAAATAGACATGTGAAAACATTAAAAGGAGTTTTGTAATTTAAAATTTTGGTAGGCATCCTATTTATTAAATATGTTCCAGTGAGAATTGCTTCTCCCCAAAGATACTTTGGAACCTTATTTTGAAACAACAATGCCCTAGCAACTTCAAGGAGATGTTTATTTTTTCGTTCAGCCACTCCATTTTGTTGTGGAGTATCCACACATGAACTTTGATGAATGATACCTTATTGTAGGAAAAACTCATTTAAGTGTTTATTAAAATATTCCCTTCCATTATCACTACGGAGAATTTTGATTTTTACTTGAAATTGGGTCAAAATCATTTGAAAAAAACTTTTGAAGATACTTTCAACTTCAGATTTTGTTGTCATTAAGTAAACCCAAGTTAATCGAGTGTGATCATCTATGAAGGTAATAAACCATCTTCTTCCATTAGGAGTAGGGTCCCTACAAGGTCCCCAAACATCACTATGAATTAATGTGAATGGACTAGATGGTTTATGCACCTGAGGAGAATAGGAAGAACGATGATGCTTTGCAAATTGGCAAACTTCACAAAAAAACTGATCTGGATTTTTATTCTTAAAATACTTGGGAAATAAGTGCTTCAAATACAAAAAATTTGGGTGTCCTAGCCTATAATGCCATAACATTATTTCTTCATTATTATGAACCAAAACTGAGTTGAGACAATTACTATGAAATTCCTCTTTAAGATCAGCCTCATCATCGAAGAGATAGAGACCATTGACCTCTTTCGCATTGCCAATCATCCTCCCCGATTTCAACTCCTGAAATTGACAATTAACTGGGTTAAAAATAGCCAAACAGTTAAGATCTTGTGTTAATTTGCTTATGGACAGCAAGTTACATGACAAATTTGGAACATGAAGGACATTGTGAAGAGTTAGAGTTTTAGAAATAGGAATAGAACCAACTCCAGCTATGGTGGAAAAAGTACCATCAGCTATCTTTACCTTTTTATGACCTGCACAAGTACTATAAGTGGAAAACAATTTTGAGCAATCTGTCATATGATCAGTGGCTCCAGAATCGATGATCCATGGAGTTTTTGAATTTGGTTTGGAACTCAAAAGAGCAGAAGAGAAAGAGATACCTTTTTGAGCAAGAGAGGATGAAGAAGTAACTAACATAGAGGTAAAGAGCTTATACAGGTGCTCTAGTTGTTCCTTAGAGAAAGGAGATGCCTCAGAGTTAACTTTATTCTCCACATTTTCTCCATTTGCAGCTTGGAAGGCCCTACCCTCTCCATTTGGCTTCTTCTTCCAGTTGGGTGGTTTTCCATTAAGTTTCCAACAAGTTTCCTTAGTGTGCCATGGTCGTCTACAATGATCACACCAAGGTTGTTTTTTTCTTTCTCCATCTGCTTCGTATCCCTTTGCAGCCATAGCCGAACTCTCAATTTCTTGCACCCTTGTACTATCAGAGTTTTGCAGCATAACTTTCCTTCTGGATTCCTCCCTCCTTACTTCAGAAAATACTTCCCTCAATGAAGGCAACGGTTTTCTGCCCAAAATTCGACCACGGACTTCATCAAGTTCTGGATTGAGTCCTGCTAAAAACATATAAACCCTATCATTCTCTTCTCTTTTCTTAAATCTGTTTGCATCTTTGAAATTCTCCCAATCATCCTCATAACATTGGTCAAGCTCCTGCCAAAGGACAACCATGAGATTAAAGAATGTTGTGACATCTTTATCTCCTTGTTTGGACTGCCACAAATGAGTCTTAAGTTCATAAATCTGTGAGGAGTTCTCCAAGTCAGAATAGCAATCGCGTACAGCTTCCCACACCTCTTTTGCAGTGGAAATGAATAGGTAGGGCTTCCCAATGGAAGATTCCATTGAGTGAATCAGCCACCCAATGATTAGGGAATTCTCTGACTTCCATTTTTGGTAGGCTGGATCGGTCTTCTCTGGTTGAGGAGTATCTCCAGTCAAGTAGCCTAACTTTCCCTTGCCATCAAGAGCTAACTTCACAGTCTGGGCCCATTCAACATAGTTTCTGCCATTCAGCTTTTGGATTAGAAGCTGTAAACCAGAGTTTATGGATAGTGGATCATTTGTGGTAGGGGTTGACACGATTTTAGGGTCACCAGAATTTTTTTCTGGTATTGTAGTAGTGGAGGAACAATTTTTTTCAGTTTCTTGTAAGGACATGGTGAGCTGCCACAGGATCAGAGCCGAAGCTCTGATACCATGTGTTTTAGGGTGCAGCTAGGTTAAAACAGGAGGGAAGGAAAATTTCTTATTATTGTTATTGAAACTGAAACAGTACAAATATATATATATACAATGCTGCCAGCTATCTAATGAATGCAGAATAAAGTAAAAATAAATTAGGAAATAAATCAAATCAGAGTGATTTGATTATTTCCCAAAATACAAATAAACTTAAATAGAAAATCAACTAATAAAGACAATCATATCAGATCTGATTGCTATATGTCAACAGTAAAGAATATTTTAATATACTTTTGTCCGATTATTTTCTTGGAAATGGGGTTGTTCATCAAAGTTCTTGTGTTAATACACCCCAACAAAATGGAATTGTAGAGAGAAAGAATAGTCATCTTCTTGACGTTGCTAGAGTTTTACTATTTGCAAATAAGGTTCCAAAATATTTGTGGGGTGAAGTTGTTTTAACTGCATCATATTTAATTAATCGTATGTCATCTAAAGTTTTAGATTTTCATACCCTTCTTGATGTTTTTCGAAATTGTTTTCCTCTGACTAGTGTCTCTGCTGATTTGCCACTAAAAGTTTTTGGTTGCACTGCTTTTGTTCATGAACATAAACAACTTGGCAAACTCGAGACACGAGCAATAAAATGTGTTTTTACTGGTTACTCTCCAACTCAGAAGGGGTATAGGTGTTTTGAACCAAAATCAAAATTAATTTTTGTAACCATGGATGTTACTTTTGTTGAAAATCAACCATTTTTAATTAACATTCATCTTCAGGGGGAATTTTAAGGAAGATTCATCTTTTGCTTTTGAAAACATCATTTTTAAGTGATATAGTGTTGTCACAAAATTCTGAGACTTATATTGATGCACCAAAAGAAAATGCCCAAGAATCCATATTGGAACTCAATCCACTTACGAATGAGGTTCCGACAGTTTCGAGGGCGACAATTTCAAATCAAAATCACAATAATCAAATTGTTGATCAAAATAATAATGAATGATCACCTGAAATGCCAGAATATAATGACTTAGATAAAGAGACACAAAACAGGTTTACTACCATTGGCCCTACTTGGAAGGGAAATGTCTTTGAAAGAAGAAACCATAAACAGAGAATTGAAGGACCCATTCTCCGACCCTTCCAAGATTCCGAACCAATATATAATCCAACACATCATCTTGATACAGGTAAGTCTTCTTCTATTCTTAAGACCCATGTCGAGTATCCTGATATAGACATTTCTATTGCAATTAGAAAAACTGTTAGATAATGCACTAAACATCATTTGTCTAATTATGTGTCATACTCAAAATTGTCTTCTTCACTTGCTGCGTTTACCTCTAAGTTGTCTACTGTAAAAATTCTAAAAAATGTACAAGAGACTCTAAAAATTCCAAAGTGGAAGGAAGTTGTTCTTGAGGAGATGAGAACTATTGAGAAGAATCAAACTTTGAGAGTCATGATGTTGCCTACAGGAAAAAATACCGTTGGCTGTAAATGGGTATTTACTGTGAAATATAATTCTAATAACACAGTTGAAAGATACAAGGCACGCTTGGTTGCTAAAGGGTTTACTCAAACATTTGACATTGATTGCTTAGAGACTTTTGCTCATTATGCCAAATTAAACACTATTAGAGTTCTCTTGTCCTTGGCGGTGAATTTAGATTGGTCTTTTAACCAACTTGATGTAAAAAATGTTTTTTTGAATGGTGATTTGGAGGAGGAAATATACATGGATAGTCCACCTGACTTTGAAGATAAGTTTGGTTCAAATGTGTGCAAACTACAAAAATCCCTTTATGGTCTCAAGTAATCCCCAAGGGCTTAGTTTGAAAAATTCACTCGGTCGATCAAAAGGCAAGGATATATGCAGGGACAATTAGACCATACTCTGTTAATGAAGTTCTCTAATGTTGGTAAAATTGCAATTCTAATTGTATATGTAGATGATATTATTCTCACAGGAGATGACATTGTTGAGATGGAAAGATTGAAGAAAAATTTGACAAAAGAATTTGAGATCAAAGATTTAGGTGCGCTTAAATATTTTCTTGGTATGGAAGTTGCTCGATCAAAGAAGGGAATTGTTGTTTCTCAAACTTTGGGAGAAAGGCAATGTTCCTGTTGAGATTGGAAGATACCATAGGTTGGTTGGCAAACTTATTTATCTAACCCACACTAGACCTGACATCGCTTTCTCTATGAGTGTTGTAAGCCAATTCATGCATTTTCCCTATGAAGAACACTTGGAGTCAGTTTATCGGATCTTAAGGTACTTGAAATCTAATCCTGGAAATGGTTTGTACTTCAAGAAAACTAATGACAGAGAAGCCTCTATATTTATAGATGCTGATTGGGCAGGATCAATTATTGATAGAAAATCAACCATTGGATATTGTGCTTATGTTTGGGGAAATTTAGTCACTTGGAGAAGTAAGAAACAAGGGGTTGTTGCTCGAAGCACTGCACAAGCCAAATTCAGAGCAATGGCTTAAGGAATCTATGAACTTTTGTGGATTCGTAAACTCTTGGACGAACAGAAAATGAAAGTTGGCTCACCCTTAAAATTGTTCTGTGATAGCAAAGCAGCAATACGTATAGCTCACAACCCTATACAACATGATAGAACCAAGTACATTAAGATTGACCGCCATTTCATAAAAGACAAAATTAATGCTGGAATTATATGCCTGCCATTTGTGACAAAATTATTGATGTTGGCTGATGTCTTGACAAAAAGTTTGGGAAGACCAAATTTTGAGCGACTATTAAGGACCAATTTCAGTCTCCTATTTAGGTAACGCAGGTATACCGCATACCATTTCCTTCTATTCATTTAATCGAGCCTCCCGAATTACCAAACTTCTATAATTAATCCTTCTCCTTCCTTTTATCGTACCCTTCTATCATAACACTTACCAGAGTAAAAAAAAAAAGAATCCTATCAAATAAACTGGGGGTACATTTCTCAGCATGTACGCCAAAAGAAAGAGGATGAAAAAAATACAAAGAAAGCTATAAATTTGGAATACTTTTTCTGTAATTATCTCAAATTCATGAACTGTCAAGCAAAAAACCACAAAGTGTTCTCATGAAACATGGTAAAAAAACCCTGTTTATCTGCAAATATAAAAATAATGGAAGAAAAGATAAAAATCACAAGCCTGTCGATTATTCTTAGCTGACAACAATGTTGTCAATTGTGGATCATAGAAAATAAGTATTTGTTCAAATTCTACTACGCTGCAGTGCTATACTTTAGTGCTGCCATATCGTCTATTTGAAAACACTTAGTACTAAAAAGAGTTCTGCGGAACAATAGCGATTTGATCAAATTTCAATATGCTATAGTGATAACGGTATAGCGTCACAACAGCCGCTATTCGACAACACTGGCTGACAATCAAATGATCCGTAAGGAAAACAAATGAAATCAACTTAACCATTATTTATTAGGTGAAAAGAGCAATAGGAAAACATACCAACATTCACAAACGGTAAGATGAAAAAGAAATTGAGAGAAAGATCCACAAGAGAATGGACTGTGTCAGAACTAATGGCCCATACAGGATCTCCCTACAATTCAAGGAAATAATCAAAATCACAAATAATAATATCAAGAAACAGAACGAAAAAACATATGCATTACTATACAGCAATTCAAAATTCCCAGATTTCCATTAGTCAATTTTGGTAAAAGTTCTGTTGAAGCCTAAAGTCAATTTATGTGGATTAATTTTCTTAAATCAAATAAGAAACACTGTCTGGAAGCTATTTTGGTCCTATGCAGAATTCCATTAGAACAGGAAGATTAAATCTTTGCAAACTGACCTGATAAATTTCGACCTTTTTCAAAGCATTGAGCTGAACAAGGCATTGCTCATAGACTAATTTGTCCCATACTCACTCTCAAAACAGTAAGAATTATCATATGGTTGAAGTTAACCTATCTTTACTATTACAAGTTTATCTTCCACTCCAAACTTCAGGATCATGCTTTCCAAACAGCCACTTATATATTATCATTTACAGATCACCCTCAATCTCTCACAACAACTTCATTCCTCTCACTACTTTATCAAATCAGCAATCTAATTACTCCTTTCTTAGGATGTTTAGAAGTGCTCGCTGGCCCCTGATTTTAATATTATTGATTGTGCCTGTGGGAACTAATGCCTACACAAGAAATGCTCGAGGGGATTACTAGTGCTGCTCTTGATTCAGATATTTATGAGATTATGACAGCATCATCAGAAGCATTATTCTAAGCTTAACGGGAGAAGACTTGTTATAACACTACAATAACAAGTGCAACTTGGTCACAACAACGTATCATGAGGCATTCGAAGCTGAAAATTCAGAATGAAAAAAATTTCCCCTACACTATCCAGTTTGTTTCTACTGTTGCTTGCATATCTCATAGTTCATGGAAACTGTTTATTTTGAGGTATTGTCATATGAACCCTCGCAGTTTTGTCTTCAGTCAAAAGGCACCTTAACGGGTTTAGGAGAGTGAGTGTTAATAAAAAATCTTTAACCTAGATTCTCAAACAATATAGGATTTTTCGTATACCGTGAGAGTAGGCCCTAGTCAAGACTAAAGGCTAGCCCCATGCCTTTTTTTAGCTCTACTGTTCTGACCTCAAGTCCGCTAGCATCAATTGCATGAGATATCCATATTACGTGTTTTAGAAACTAAGCTACTGACAAGAAAGAGAAAATGCAGAGAGAAACTGAAGAAAAATCTATCCTGATTTCGTTTAACAAAAGGTTAACAATGCATAATCAAGGATAGGTATTTATAGGAATACCATCCCGCTAACTCAATTAAGTCAGTTAGTTACAATTGACTCAGTTAGTTATGAAAGTTTGGCTTTATGAAAGCTCAACTTGGAATCTATTATTCAGTTATTTTTATTACTCAATTAATAACGTGAGCCCTCGCCTTTTTATACTTAGTTAAAAGGCGCTCTCACTCACTGGGTAGAAGAGAGTGAATATTTATAAACTACTCTAATCTCGATTCTCAAACAATATGGTTACCAAGACAGACGAAATCAGACTATAAATTGAAAAGTGAACATCATATATGAGTTATTGAAGTTGTATTGGAGTCTAACATTGTCAAAGTTTCCAGACTGTTAAATGTATATGTGTGTCTGTTTGAACACTCTCATCCTTTGAGCTAGCTTTTGAAACTCGAATACAACTTAAATGCCCACCCCACACCTAGTGTGGGTCCGTCCAATTAACAAATTGTGGTCCTTTACCCGACTCTGATACCACGTTAAATGAGTTCGGATCTCACTCTGAGAAACAAGCTCAAAAGATGATGGACACATATATACATCCCACACTCTGAAAACTTGGCGGCAATGTGAGAGTTCAATACAAATGACTCATATAACTAAAACATATTAATTCAAGACAGCACATCCAACACACGCTAACATGAAGCCGCACAAAAAAGAGTACTTACAGGAGCATACGGAAGCAAGAAGAGCCACAAAACATAGACAACCTCAGCAACCCACAATCCAATTTGGAGAACTCTCCTGAGATTGCCATCATTCTCTTTCAAGGAAGCGGACGTGACTGACACTGTGGGTCTTCGGCGACCAGCGAAGCACAAGTGGGTTCTGGAATTGCAAACGAGAGGTTTTGCATAAAAGAGCGAATTGGTGGAGCTGAAAGGGTTGTGAATCGGTTTTAGTATGTGCCATTGGGGATGCTGATAGAGTGATGATTTTGGGGACAAATGATTGGGTGAGTGGAATGAGCATATAAATGTTGGAGACGACGTCATCGTTGTTGTTATCATCGTCATAGTTTCAGAGAACCTTGGTCATCGCGACTCAAAGTTACTTCAGTGTAACCACAGAATGTAGATTAGCAACGAATGTCATTATAGTAATTCTAACTATAAAGCAAGGGCCATTTCTATTGTAACAGTATTTCTTGTCTTATCATAGGTTTTGAGTATCCTAATATTTTTTTTCGCAAAAATACAAAAGGATGCCATGCATTCAGCAAGAACCCGTACCGTCGTCAAGAAAAAGAGTGATGCGGTCTTTTAAATTACATTTTTGTTTACATTGTTAGTATTTTATCTCAATTTTGATAATAATTAGTTTAGTTGAAAATATTTTATCATTAAAAACTCTATTAAATACAATAATAATATATATTTTATACTAATTCTTCAAAAAACATTCATCAAATCTTATAAATGGTCTACATTTTTTTATTTTCTCTACAACTATTTGAACACGCATATAGCCTTAAAAATAAGGTAATAAAGATTTATTCACATAATCAATGTCTTTAACTTCTTTCATGTGTAAAGTAGCTTGAATAGTCAATTCACTATGATGTTTCAATTAGATCTTAACATTTCATGACGGTAATTTAAGAAAATTATCAAATTTAAAGGACCACATGCGTAATTTAATATAACTTAAAGGATAATGGTGCACATTGAATGTAACTTAAAGGACCGAATCTAAAAAAAAAATAAACTTAAAGTACTTAAGCGAGAATTGGACAAAACTTAAAGAATAAAGGTATATTTTTACAATGGGTTTTAGTTTCAAAATAAAATGTATTGTTTTAAACTAGTAAAGTACATGTGTAGTAAATCATATGTACATTTGCACGGATCGTGCAGAATTGTATTATTTTCATAGTTTGACAAATTTGATAGTATGTACTTGTGAAAATGTTATATGTTTCTTTTGAAATTTAACTTATGTTTCGGAGTTCGGCCTACCAAGCACCCCTTTTATGGGCCTTAACCCTTTCTATCACGAGGCTGAATTTCGTTATGAGGCTAAAGTACTTTCCCTTGCATGAAGATTGACACAGACACCCAAATGCTGAGTACGCCCCCTTAGTCGATTGCAGTTGTCTTTTCTCTTTCTCCTCTTTAGAAGAACTATTATATAAGAGACCACATCTTCAGATACAAGGTACATATTCATTAACTCCCACTTTCCCCAACTATTACTAACTTGTGCGTAAGTGTGTTTATAGGTACATTCCACTAGGACCAGAGCTGTCGTTAACAACTGTACACCACCATCAGAAAACCGTCTCTGGTCATCACCAAGGATCATGAACAAATCATTGGTACTATCTTTGGAAATTGAACTTCCACACCTTTTAGCTTTCTTTTCTTTTCCTATTCGAAATTGAGATGGCTGGGTCTAAATCCAAGAGTGGTGGTGCATCTTAGGAAGTTCTAGCGAGTAAGAAGATGAGCGGTCATGCTAGGGACTGTCCGAATTTGAAGTGTCTGTCAAATCACGCAAAGCCCTATAAGCACAGGTCCTCGCTGAAATGATCCCAGCGGTCAACAAACTAAGAACAACGTGGACTATCTTTGTTGATGGTTCCTCTAACAATAAAAGAAGTAGTGTAGGCCTAATTCTTGACCAGAGGATGACTGAATTATCTTTAAATGAACCAAAATATGTATTTCTTTTGTCAAACAGATCATTAAACATTCATCAAAGGATTTGCACACTTAAGGAACACGTTAAAGTTTAAGTTGTGCTCACATATACCTTTTTATCATCGAAACTAAAATTTAAGGCTCGTTGTTCTTCAAACAACCTTGGTGCTATTAATCTCTTCATTTTTATGATGACAAACACCTATATTGATGAACAACTTTTCTTAAAGATATAAAAAATAATTTCATAACCTCCTTTGAATTGATGCAATGATATTTTAAGAACTTTAACTTACATTCAATAAATTAAATGCCTACTAAATTTCCTTAAAGAATATATGCAAGCTATTAACGCATGTTGACCTTGGCATTCAAAAAACAAAACTCTCTTAGTATTTTGTTTCAACTTAAAATTGTTCTCAGTTATTTTTCTGCCCCTTTGTCTTCAAATAAAAAGGTTAGGAAATAAAATATTGCTGCCTCTTCAAACATAGAAATAAACATAAGAAAGTGAAAAATCACAATAACTAAAATGTGATAAAGAAACATTCATTAAAATCATAGTTCAAAATGTACAGAAACAAGAAAAAAGGGATTCCTATGGGTTAGGGTTGCATAATTTGGCTAAGATTAAGGCCAGGGTATCTTGAATTTGATTTTGATTGCATATAACATCCTTAGTCTTTTCAGCCAATCAGTCAAATTCTTCTCTTGTCACCAATTGTGATGAAACAACAGATAAAGAAGTTGCAACAACAACATTTGTAGGCGAGTTTCAAAGCATGCTACGAGAACCTCAATTTAAGGTGTTTCCAGAGCTTCAAGTTGAGGTACCTCAATTTGTAGGATGACCAAAAGGAAACTTCAATGTTGTTGATGAGACAAACATTTGAATATCCATAAGTTTATATATAAAAGGAGATGCACTATCACTAGATGAAACTTTAACATATGCAGTTAGCAATCTAATATTATGTGCTTTCTTGAAGTGTAGACCCCAAATATACATAATTTCTATAGTATGCTGAAAAAAAGCAGTGTTCTTTTGTGTTTGATAGAATTCATTGCATGGTTTTATTATCCCTTGATTGTATATCTTCCTAGGTTCATTGCTAGTATTCTTAGTCAATACTAGGTTCTAGACTTTGAATGTAACTATTATATCATTATTATAAGCAAAATGTGTTTGATCTTGTTTTAAACACACAAAAATCATATTTTACATGTGTCGCGTCCGGTTTGTCCGTGAAAAAGGAGTCGCCACCAATATTATTTTATTCGAAGGAAAAATTGGATAAAACCTACAATAATGATTTTTGAACCAAAAATTCGGATTCGGGAGTCGATTACGAGTAGGGAAAGTATTACCACCCTACAACGTCCGTTAAAACGGTTACCCTATAATTAATTGTATACAAACTATTTATTTATTTATTCATTTATTTTTACCCCAAAAAGAATACTAAAAAATAAATAAATTATTTACATTAATAAAAGAAGAAAACATATTTTTTTATTAATTTGGTTTGACAAGGAAAAAACCTTGCTTCTACAATGGGGAAATCAAAACACACGTAGTTCTTGGGTAGAAAATATTTATGTGTTGACTGATTTTTATTATTAATTTTACTTTATATATACATATCAAAATAAATTAACAACATAATAGTGATAATAATAATAATAGTAATAATGATAATAGTGATAATAATAATAATAATAATAATAATAACGAAAAAAAGAGGTGAGATGTTTGTTCACGGATTGTATCTTTTTATTTTTGTTTTAAAGAAAAATTAATTTTTGTTAAAAAAAACAACGTAACGAAAATATAATAATAACGAAAAAAGAGTTGAGATATGGCGCGGCGAGCGAGGATGAATTTCATCCGGCGGGAGCGACCATTAATTTTAATCCTAAGGGAAAACTATTCATTTGTTGTTATGATTTTTTTTGTTATTTTGATAAAGACGTGATATGAGCTATAAATTCAATATTACGATATGGTGAAATTTGTTTCTTGGTGATTGGTTTATAAACATCAATTAGTTTTATTTTTCTAGCATTTTGTGTTGCAAAGAAAACAATTTTAAGAACAGACAACCTTAGAAAAATGAAAGCTTAACACATGAGTTTATTTTTGTATAAATAAAAAAAAAAAAAAAAAAGAACATTTTTAAAGGGATGCAATACAAAGACTAACAGAAGAAATTAGAGAAGTGATACCTTACTAATGAAGCGGTTTCTTATTGGACTGATTTTCCCAAGACCAAATTCTCTACTCCTCTTTCGCCTGTTATTCTCTCTTCTTTCTTTTTTTCTTGTGCTCTCAAAATGTGCTCCTTCTTCTACTCTTACTATCGATTATTTATAGGCACTTCGGGTGTAGGTTACAAAAGACAAGGGAATAATTGCCCACTGATCACCATTTTACTACTATTAATCTCTTTCTTTTTGGTTTCTTTTCTTTCAATTGATTATCATTATACCAATTTTTATGACCATCAATCCATTTCTTTTCAGTTTCTTTCATTCAATTATGTACCTTTATTTATTTGTTATTATTTTTTTTATTATTTTTAATTATTTTTTATATATATATTTTTTATTATTATTTTTTTTTGAGAAAAAAGTCTAAACAGGAATTAGAGGCAAACAAAAACTGGGAACATATGTGATTGTTTAAAGTTTAAAGCCCTAATTATTTATTTTTATTTTTATATTTCTATAAATTTATTTATTATTATTTCCCCTTTTTTTTTATTAAAAGTAAAATATAAATAAATAGATAAATAAATAAAAAGCGGACAAAATTAGGTGTCAACAGCTGCCCCTCTTTACTTAGAATTTACTTTAGAATCAAAGTAAAAGATAAGTAAAGATGACAACTCTAATTTTGTCTGAAAAGAATTTTTTAGAAGGGTGCGACTCGTTTTCCCGGCTTCAAGATGCGGGTCGTTTTCTCGGCTTCGGGTGCGAGTCGTTTTCCCGACTTCAAGATGCGGGTCATTTTCTCGGCTTTAGGTGCGAGTCATTTTCCCGGCTTCAAGATGCGGGTCGTTTTCTCGGCTTCGGGTGCGAGTCGTTTTCCCAGCTTCAAGATGCGGGTCGTTTTCTCGGCTTTAGG
>JBBPBQ010000004.1:22889328-22921424 GCA_037974755.1 Cicer yamashitae | reverse complement strand
TTTTTTGTGAAGAAGAATTACTGTTGTAATCTATATTTGGATCTCATATTGTCGTCTGCCTTGCACTCTAAACAACCTCTAATATATCCGACTTTATCGCAATTCATTATATTGAGGTATGGTATATGTTATACTTTCCAGTACACGATAAAAATAAAATGCATTCGAGAAAGAAGGTTAAATTATAAAGATGATAAAAGTATATCAATATATTGAGGTTTAATATTCGTAGTAAAAAAAAAAGAATATACATAAGATAAAACAAAAGGAACGGGTGGAAGACCCAACTTGGTTACTAGTAATTCACAGGTAGACTGTACTAACTTCTCGTGCCATAGTCCGATCGATATTGTTGGTCTTTCCCTTTTGAGTATATATTCTTTGTTTTTGTTGTTGTTGTTGTTGTTGTTTTTCTTCTTCTCTTAGGTTGCCCTTTCAAGTTTTCAACCCAGTAGGTATTTATTATATTTGTTGTACCCTAATTTTTGCCTAGGTCGCCTTTCCAGGTTTTCAACCTAGCGGGTGTTTTTTTTGTTTTTTTTTTGTACCCTAATTTTTGCCTACGTCGCCCTTTCAGGTTTTCAACCTAGCGGGTATTCATTATTATTTTTTGTACCCTAATTTTTGTCTAGGTCGCCCTTTCAGGTTTTCAACCTAGCGGGTATGTTTTTGGTACCCTAATTTTTGCCTAGGTCGCCTTTTTAGGTTTTCACATTGCATTGACTTATAATCATCCACAGGTTGATTAGCTAGATAATCTGCTAAGGCACTCCCTTTGATGGCTTTCTGAGTAACATAGGTAATATCATATTCTGATAACATCACCTGCCAGCGAGCAATTCACCCTGTGAGAGCAGGCTTTTAAAAAATGTACTTGATTGGATCCATTTTGGATATCAAGTTAGTCGTGTGGCAAAGCATGTATTGCCTCAAGCGATGGGCCGCCCAGGCTAAGGCACAACAAGTACGTTCTAACATTGTATATCTTGTTTCAACCTCTGTAAATTTTTTACTTAGATAGTAAATGGCATGCTCCTTTTTTCCTGTTTCATCGTGTTGCCCCAACACACATCCCATGGCCCCGTCGAGAACTGTAAGATACATAATCAAGGGTCGGCCCAGAACTGGGGGGACTAGAATTGGAGGCTTTTGCAAATACTGTCGGATTTTTTCAAATGCGTTTTGACATTCTTTGTTCCACACAACTGTTTGATTTTTCCGTAAAAGTTTAAAGATCGGTTCACAAGTCGCAGTTAGTTGTGATATAAATCTTGAAATATA
Organism: Cicer yamashitae; assembly: GCA_037974755.1. NCBI lineage: Eukaryota > Viridiplantae > Streptophyta > Magnoliopsida > Fabales > Fabaceae > Cicer > Cicer yamashitae. Next base: position 22,920,143 of record JBBPBQ010000004.1, on the reverse strand, counting down.
ATTTAGTCTCCCAAGAAAACCGCGAACTTCTCTTTCGGTACTCGGGGGAGGCATTTCTGAAATGGCCCGAATCTTATCGGGGTCAACCTCTATTCCCTTCTGACTAACCACAAATCCCAATAATTTGCCCGACCTCACGCCGAAAGTACACTTGGAAGGATTAAGCTTTAGCTTAAACTTTCTAAGTCTTTCAAAGAGTTTCTTTAGATCAATAATATGTTTTTCTTCTGTTTGTGACTTAGCAATCATGTCGTCTACATAAACTTCTACCTCTTTATGTATCATGTCATGGAATAGGGTTACCATAGCTCTCTGGTAGGTCGCCCCAGCATTTTTCAGACCAAAAGGCATTACTTTGTAACAAAATGTTCCCCAAGGGGTGATGAAAGTCGTTTTTTCCATATCTTCAGCTGCCATCTTAATTTGATTTTACCTAGAGAAACCATCCATAAAAGAAAAGAGTGAATGGCAAGCCGTATTGTCAACCAGAATATCGATGTGAGGTAATGGAAAATCATCTTTAGGACTGGCTTTGTTAAGGTCCCTATAGTCGACACGCATTCGAACTTTGCCATCCTTTTTCGGCACGGGTACGATATTGGCTATCCATTGGGGATAATTTGCCACAGCCAGGAATCCTGCATCAAATTGTTTTTTTACTTCTTCCCTAATTTTTAATGATATATCGGGCTTCATTCGCCTTAATTTTTGTTTGACCGGAGAAAAATCGGGTTTTAAGGGCAATTTATGCTCTACTATGCTAGTATCCAATCCAGGCATATCCTGATATGACCAGGCAAAAAGATCTTTGTATTCATGTAGGAGTTGGATTAGTTCGTGATACACTTCTTTCTTTAAGATGGTACCGACTTTATTTTCTTTCTTTATTTCTTCTGTCCTTACATTAATCATTTTCGTCGGTTCCTCATAGGGCATGATACCCTTGGCTTCCCGTTCTACCGCTCTTAACAACTCTAGAGGAGGTTCATATTCTTCTTCGTTATCTTTTTCTGTTTGACTAACAAGATTGTCAAAATTATGCGACGAGATCTTAGTACAGTCATCTGTGAATGGACTATTCCCAAATCTGCAGGATTCAAGGCTAGGATAAGGGGAAGGAAAAAAAAGAAAGAAAGAAAAAAGAACAATTTTGACGAATGAATGTTAAAATACGAGAACAGTAAGAAAGAACAATAAGAAAATAAAATGAGAATGCATTTATTGAAATTCAAAGTACTGAGAAAACAAAATTGTGTCCATCCTAAATATAATGAAGTATCTTAAGGTCTTAGTAAGAGTAATAATGCTTTTAGAATTACATGGGAATTGCATTAAATATTATAGGTGACTTGACTAATTTCCAATTCTTGATTTCTACTCCTGCACCACACGGACGAATCCAATCAGCTTCATCAATGGAAATGTCATCTCCAGCTGCTGCAATATGGATCTCACTTGTTGGTCTTGCACTTTGGAAACTCTGTTGGATGTCACAGATGGGAATCCTTTCAGTTCTAGGCTCTCGATCCAAGCTAATCTCTTTTCTTTTTTTTCATTGACCAATCTTCGTTTGTCAGCCTGGGTGGGTTTGTAGCCTAAACCCCACTTATCTTTATTCTCAGGAAGTTCCACCAGTTCTTTGAGCCCTTCTTCATCTTTCCCCATCCCGTGCCATGGATGGTGTCCTCTGCTCAACATGAACTTAGCCACCATAATAGCAGTGTTTGACATATGTGGTTCTATAGGTGTCGTCTCGACGTAAGCGGTGTCCATAATTTCTAGTGTTTGGAAGGCGGTCTCTAGAGCTTCTTCTGTCGTCTCAACATAAGGTGTGGTGAACAACTTACTCACCAACAAGTCTTCTTCTCCTGACACGATTACCAATTGATCATTTACCATATACTTCAGCTTTTGATGTAAGGTTGATGGCACTACGCCAGCAGAATGGATCCATGGCCTTCCCAACAAGCAACAATAGGAGGGTACAATGTCCATCACGTGAAACGTGATTTCAAATGTGACCGGGCCTATTTGAACTGGGAGTTCGATTTCTCCCATTACTTCTCTGCGACTCCCATCGAAAGATCTAACAACCATGGGGCTTGGTCTCATATATGTACCATCACAAGGTAGTTTTGCTAATGTCGATTTTGATATGACATTCAGCGAGGAGCCATTGTCAATGAGGACTCTCGATATTATATGGTCGAGACACATCACTGATATGTGTAGTGCTTTATTATGCCCTCTTCCTTCGGTCGGCAGCTCATCATCTGTGAAGGTTAGGTGGTTGTTGGCAGTGATGTTATTTATGATGCCTCCAAATTTGTCCAAGGTGATGTCGTGAGTGACATGGGCCTCGTTTAGTATTTTTATCAATAGCTTCCGGTGGGACTTAGAATTCATCAGTAGGGACAACAATGAAATCCTTGCAGGAGTATGGTTGAGCTGGTCAACTACTTTGTATTCACTCTGTTGGATGATTTTGAGAAACTCACGAGCTTCATCATTTGAAACCCCTTTCTCATTTTCTACTTTCTCCTTTTCAACTTCTTCTGTTACAATTACTTTCTTTTTCCCTTTATCTCTGTATGTCTTCTCAGACGCCACTATTATTTCTCTCTGTGATGTTTTCGGAGAGTATATCCGACCACTTCTAGTCATCCCTCCTATCCTTGAAACGTTCGTGGCAGCGGTTGTTTTTGAGCTAGAAGCATCTTCATTCTTCTGTTTAGCCAGATGTACCTCTACATTATAGTTCCAAGGTACCGCTTTATTGTCTTTATATGGAAAAGGGCTTGGTATCTGAACTATTAAAGTCCTCAAGTCATTGGGGGCATTCATAGTTTCCTCCCTAGTGAAGTGAATGACTAATGGCTTTGGGATGGTTATGCCAAGTTTTTCTTCTGATTGGGTTGCGATCATATCATCATCCTTTTCCCAACGACCTATTTGAATGACGCCTGTGTTTATCAATTTTTGAAGTTCTTTTTTGAACTCATTGCGTTCTTCCATGGAATGATCTTCATTGAGGTGGAAATTGCATCTTGCTTTCCCATCGGCATTTTCTTGGATTAACCCAAATTTGCATAACTCAGAGAAAATTAGTCCTATCGGGGTCTTAATTCTCTCGACCTCCCTTATTAAATGGTGATTTTCTTCAATAGCATTCACTATTGGTCCACCATGGACTGGTAGGGGATTGTTTTTCACGCTAGGCTCGTTTTCTTTGAAATTCAACCATCCAGCTTTAAGCAAATCGTGCACCTTAAATTTTAAAGCTAGGCAATTTTCAGTAGAGTGTCCTACAGCCCTAGAGTGGTAATCGCATACGGCGTTCGAGTCATATCCTTTGGGGTGGGGCGGTTTTATAGGTTTCCCTGGACATAGTGCAACCATAGAATTGCTAACCAGATGCGGTAGCAATTCTGCATAAGTCATAGGGATTGGGTCGAAATGTACGAACTTTCTCCCACGATAGTTTCTTCCCCGACTTTCATAGGAATCTTGATTCCCTTGTAAGTTTTGACTTATGGTACTTGAGGTTTGTGAGGTTGCAGCGGCGTAGGGGCGATGCACGAAAGAAGGATTAGTTGGATTTGACACCACAAAATGGCTTTCTCCCTCCTTTTTCTTATTCGCACCTACGGGCGGCTTCTTTGTGTTATTCAATCCGGGATAGCCAGAAGTAATCTTTCCGCTTTTCAATCCTATTTCTACTCTTTCGCCTATGATGACAAGATCTGAAAAATTTGACGAGACGCTTCCTATCATTTTGTCATAAAACGGAGGTTGAAGAGTGTTTATGAACATGGTCACCATTTCTTTTTCTGATAGGGGGGGTTCAACCTGGGAAGCTAGCTCTCTCCATCGTTGGGCATATTCCTTGAATGTTTCATTGTCTCGTTTTGTCATATTTTGCAACTGCATTCTGTCAGGAGCCATGTCAAGATTATATTTATATTGTTTCAAAAAGGCATCCACCAAATCTTTCCAAGAGCCGATATGAGCTCGCTCAAGGTGCATATACCAACTCAGGGAAGCTCCTGTCAAACTGTCTTGAAAGAAGTGGATTAGCAGTTTTTCGTCATGGGCGCAAAAACCCATTTTTCGACAATACATAATAAGATGGTTCTTGGGGCATGTAGTTCCCTTGTATTTGTCGAATTCAGGCAACTTGAATTTCGGAGGTATTATAACATCAGAAACGAGGCATAGGTCTGAAGCATCAAATCCATAATTATTTCCCCCTTCGACGACTCTTAAGCGCTCTTCTAAGGCTTGCCATTTTTCTTGGGATTGATTGCTCTCGAGCGGTCGAGGTTCATCAGGTATGTTAAACATCACCGGCGTAGCTTCGGTAGCTTTTCCTTGCGACGAAGAGCTAGGAAATCCCAAAGTAAGGGGTGAAGGTTGCACTTGAGGGAACTCGCCAGTACTATGTTGCGGATTTGTAGCCCCGACCTGCGGATTGTTGTTGGAGGGATGAGTGTCTATGGGTGGGGTATAACCTGGCGGCAGACCATAAGGTGGAAATTGTTGTGCCTTCCTTTCTTGATGATTAGTGTGAAGGTGTGGAGCGACGCCCGTTTGGTGAACAAGAGTGTTTTGGGGCATCCCCTCATCTACCAAAGGATTCCCATCATTTCTATTTCCAAGTGCTTGTAGAATCTCCAAGATCTTGGTCATTTGCCCCTTGAATTGGTTCACGTCTTCTCTTATTTTTGTTTGCTCTAGCTCATCCAGGATTTTGACTGGGATCGTGTCCGATAACGGTGTCGTAGCACCAATTTTTTTATTTGTTGTGTTATTTTTTCTGTGAAAGAATATGGCATGAGTATGCAATGTGATGTATGAAAATGTAATGATGCATGAATGTTAAAGACCTATTTATTCCTTGTTTGTGAATATCTTAACCAATAACAAAGAGATAACCATGAGATCAAAAGTGGAGCCAAATTTAATTCATTGAGAAAAAACAAAATACAAGTTTTACCACAAATGAGAGAACAAACAAACTTTACAAAACGAAAGTAGTAACGTAAACACGAAATTTGAAAATTTAACGAGCAATCATTTTTTTCATTTGCTCAATTAAACTTTTACAATGCTCAATAAAAATGGAGATCTCTTGAGGGGTAGAGAGAGGATTAACCATCCCGTCTGCATCTCTTAATAACGGTGGAATATCTCCGATAGCCGAATTGGTTAAATAAACTAGTTTGGAGAAGCGGTCCATCCAAAACATTCCTTCTTGAACAAGTCTCTTGATAGTGTCTTTTTGTGTATGCATCTCGTCTTCTTTTCTTGCAAGTTCAACTCGGTATGCCTCAACGATCTCTTCTTGACATTGCCTTTCTACCATTATCTTGCTTTCACATTCCGCTTTTACCCTCTCTATTTATTGCTTTAGATTTGCTTCTTGTCGACGGATGACTTCATGTTTTTCCCCATATTTTTTTAGCAACTCCTTAAGCCTGAGACCTTCAATCACTGCATCATCCCTTTCTTGACGTCTGAGTCTCAACTCTTCATTCGCACCCCGCAAACAGATCCGAGTTCTATTCTTGCTTTCTTCTTCCTCTCTTGCTCTTTTCTGTACTTTCTCAAGGATAAGGGATTGTTGAGTATTCTTATACTCCATATCTCTATAAGCCTGGTGAGCCCTCTCCAATTCTTGTTGTAATTTCTCAATTTCTTGTCTTTTTAGAGCTAAGTCAGCCTCTAAATCTTCAGTACTGAAAAAGGATTCTGTTGTTACTACTTCAGGAGCAACTGTGTTGGAATGAAAAGGCAACTTGATCTCTAATGCCCTCTTTTTCACCCAATTATGATATTCCTCTCCTATACCACAACTTCTAGTCCCCAATTCTTGACCTCTTCTAAGGACATCTCCCCAAGACTTACATATTCTTCTTAGCAGGCTAGCATCATAAACGTCTCGTCCACGAATGACAAAAGATTTTGTTACATCCATCATCGGAGGCTTCGTCATAGGATAACCCAGTTGTCTCAATGCAACATAGGGACTATAATTTATACACCCTTTAGTTCCCATGAGGGGAACATCGACAAAGACACCGCATCTACAAATCACTTCATTTATATCTTGACTCCAGGAATACCACTAGACAGTTCTTTCGTTGAGATTTGCTAGAATGTTGGCCCATTCCTTTTTGCTATTAGTTCTTAACTGATGTGTGTCTTGGAAAATATGTTTGACAAACCAAAGATATAGTATTGGCGAGCAGCAATGGATTATGCCCCCTTCTTTCTCATGACGAAAGTCGAGTGTGCAGTAAATGTCAGCCAAAACCGCCGGTGCTGGATTCTCCCCTCTATGCTTGTAGGCCAAAAAAACGTCTACCGCCGCAAAATCCACAAAGTCCTTAACACTTGGAAATAAAACAATCCCATATATAATTAAGGCGAGCACATCCATGAAAGTGTCCTATTTTCCATCTCTCGCTAAGTTTACTGCTTTCTCTTCAAGATATTTTACTGGGAATTCGATCAAATTGTCTTTGTTGGTTCTATTGTCTTCTATTTCCTTTATAGGGATATCAAATGTTTCAGCAATTGTTTTCAGTGAAGGGTAGTGTTCCATGTACTGGTAAGGTTTGCTCCCCTTCATCGGATATCCAATTATTCGTTCGAACTCTTCCAACGTTGGGGCCAACTGAAAGTCCTTAAAGGTGAAACACCTGAAAGGAGGGTCATAGAATTGGGCCAACGCAGTAAGGGCATCCACTTGCACATTAACTTCAAGTAAATCCAGAATTTTTCCAAATTTCCCCATAAAGATTACACGTTGTACATTTTTCAACTTCCGAGCGAGATTTTTAAGGTTGCTTACATCTGGTTTGAGAACTCTCAATGGCAAGGTCTTTCTTAATGGAGTAATGTTTGAGCCACCATTTGATCCCATGTTTCATGTGGTTAAACTTATTCACAACAAGCCTTAATTTTTATGGTTTTGAAGATGATATGATAATGATATTTTTTCAAAAGTGACCATGATGAAGAATATGATGCGAAAAAAAAAAACTTAGGTATACTAGAAGGTAAAAGTGAACATGACATAGAGTAGGTTTTTCGTATGTACATGAGATTTACACGATTCTTTTTTCTTATGTTTTTTTTTATGTGAACCTTTACCATGGGTAGCTCTATGGTTCTAAATTGGTTCCTAGAGCACACAACTCAATTCTAAAATATTAAACCAATTAATAGGTAAACTATTAAAATGACAATATTATAGAAAATGTCAACTCTAGGTGAGACTTTCATGACAACCAAACAGGATGTACATCCAGAAGATTATCATTACACAGTCTCTAACTTATCTTAGGTTGCACTCATCCCGGGTATAGAGCTCACTCATAAGTGTGTGAATCGTGTTAGAGTAGTGTATAGAAAAATAAATAAAGTAAAATTAAAAAAAATCACAATGAAAATAAATTAACAAGACACATATAATTATATTCACAATATAACAAAACAAATAAAAAATAGGGGTAATATAAATAAAACAATAAATAAGAAATAATTATATACAATTAATTAGATTGGGCTTGACTCTCAATTTTGTTTTCCCCAGTGGAGTCGCCAACTGTCGCGTCCGGTTTGTCCGTGAAAAAGGAGTCGCCACCAATTTTATTTTATTCGAAGGAAAAATTGGATAAAACCTAAAATAATGATTTTTAAACCAAAAATTCGGATTCGGGAGTCGATTACGAGTAGGGAAAGTATTACCACCCTACAACGTCCGTTAAAACGGTTACCCTATAATTAATTGTATACAAACTATTTATTTATTTATTCAGTTATTTTTACCCCAAAAAGAATAATAAAAAATATATAAATTATTTACATTAATAAAAGAAGGAAAAATATTTTTTTATTAATTTGGTTTGATAAGGAAAAAACCTTGCTCCTACGTATCCCCAGGTGCAATGGGGAAATCAAAACACACATAGTTCTTGGGTAGAAAATATTTATGTGTTGACTGATTTTTATTATTAATTTTACTTTATATATACTTATCAAAATAAATTAACAACATAATAGTGATAATAATAATAATAGTAATAATGATAATAGTGATAATAATAATAATAATAATAATAATAATAATAATAATAATAACGAAAAAAAGAGGTGAGATGTTTGTTACGGATTGTATCTTTTTATTTTTGTTTTAATGAAAAATTAATTTTTGTTAAAAAAAAAACAACGTAACGAAAATATAACAATAACGAAAAAAGAGTTGAGATGTGGCGCGGCGAGCGAGGATGAATTTCATCCGGCGGGAGCGACCATTAATTCTAATCCTAAGGGAAAACTATTCATTTGTTGTTATGATTTTTTTTGTTATTTTGATAAAGACGTGATATGAGCTATAAATTCAATATTACGATATGGTGAAATTTGTTTTTTGGTGATTGGTTTATAAACATCAATTAGTTGTATTTTTCTAGCATTTTGTGTTGCAAAGAAAACAATTTTAAAAACATACAACCTTAAAAAAATGAAAGCTTAACACATGAGTTTATTTTTGTATAAATAATAAAAAGAGAAAGAAAAAAAAGAACATTTTTAAAGGGATGCAATACAAAGACTAACAAGAAGAAATTAGAGAAGTGATACCTTACTACTGAAGCGGTTTCTTGTTGAACCGATTTTCCCAAGACCAGATTCTCTACTCCTCTTTCGCTTGTTATTCTCTCTTCTTTCTTTTTTTCTTGTGCTCTCAAAATGTGCTCCTTCTTCTACTCTTACTATCGATTATTTATAGGCACTTCGAGTGTATGTTACAAAAGACAAGGGAATAATTGCCCATTGATCACCATTTTATTACTATTAATCTCTTTCTTTTTGGTTTCTTTTCTTTCAATTGATTATTATTATACCGATTTTTATGACCATCAATCCATTTCTTTTCAGTTTCTTTCATTCAATTATGTACCTTTATTTATTTGTTATTATTTTTTTTATTTTTTTTAATTATTTTTTTATATATTTTTATATATTTTTTTTTATTATTATTTTTTTATAGAAAAAAGTCTAAACAGGAATTAGAGGCAAACAAAAACTGGGAACATATGTGATTGTTTAAAGTTTAAAACCCTAATTATTTATTTTCATTTTTATATTTCTATACATTTATTATTATTATTTCCTTTTTTTTATTAAAAGTAAAATATAAATAAATAAATAAAATGCAGATAAAACTAGGTGTCAACAACATGTATTAGTAGTGGTTCATCCTTTTTCCAAATGTGCCATTACTTTTTTTCATCAAAATTTAGTGCGTATACTACTCCAGCTGTGCAATAACCAGATGCATTTTTTCCAGTGCGAACCACCACCAAAAACCACCCTATACCACTGCACAATCTTTTGGAGAGCATAGTGACATTTTATGCATCGCCAAACTCTACCACACATGTTGATACTCTCTTTATGTGTGAGCCCCACGCGCTTCTGCAAACACTGCACGTGATGCAGTCTTCGGCCATCTGTTTTTAACTTCGGGCCTTAAAGCACATTCTGAGGTTATTTTCAACTTTTGATGATTTTCCAGCAACCTTTTCTCTTTTGTCTCACGTAGATTTTCATATCTGGTGCTAAACTTGCTACTACCTCCGTTTCCTATTCAGTTCCACTACTCTTTTTATGATCCCTTGCAAAAATTGGTAAGCGCTACCAAATAGTGGGTTAGGTGGCTACCGTTGAACTATGGCTTCAAGGACAAGGTCATTAGGAAAATTTGCTCAAACAATCCGAGGATAGCGACGCCAAGGATCAAGCGAACACACTACCTAATATTACTTTGGCTAATGGGTCACAAACCAAATGTCTTGGTATTGGCCAAGCTTATCTTCTACCTAAAATTTATTTGAAATTGTGCTTGATTCCCCAATTATCCATTAAATTTAATATCCATTAGTAAACTCACTTGTACTCTACCTTACTTTGTTAGATTTGCTAATGGTTCCATTCTAGTAAAGAATCGGAGCACTGGGACGATGATTTGAGTAGAGCATGAGTTTGAAAGTCTATATTACCTTTCAGCACCTACAACACCTATTACATGTTCAATTGTAGAGTCTCTGTAACACTCCAAATCTCCTCTTAATATATATTACAAATACTATGATTAATTTTTTTTTCATATGTGTGCTTGCTATGGTGTGATTATTGAATACATGGTGCTTTAGTGATTAATACAAACTATTAAAATTATTATCAATTTTTCTAACAATAATTGTATTATGGAGAATAATATTTGAAGCAATTTTATATGTATATGCGGGGTCGTAATTGCTGTAATATTTTCTTGTGAATTTGATTAATGATAACGGGCACATAATTATATTTTAATTTTTTCAAACTATTGTTTTATTTTAATTAATTATATTTATTTTATAAATAATTATTTTTATGTATTATTTATATTTTGGAGTCTCTATTTTAATTATATAAGTGTTAGAAACGAGTTTGTGTGGTTGTATAATTTTTAAATTGAGAAAAAAAAAGAGTTGGACTTTTTACTTGGGCTGCACTCCCTAATGCTATTCGCACCCCCTAATATGCTATTCGCACCCCTCTTGAACTTGTCATTGGTTTTAAGACTCTTGTTTGGGCACTTTCGATCTTCCATTGCTATTGAAAATTCCAATTGATTATTGCATTTTGATACAGCGTCAAAATAAGGTATGTGATTATAGTGAGTTCAAATTCACGAGTGTAAAATAGGTGAGATGAATTGAAAAACTATATTTCCACAATTCATCTAGGGCTCGCTACTTACGGATAAGCTATTTGAGTAATAATTGACTAATGGGAATACTTGGAATATGGCGAAGTGAAAACATGAATTAAAAACTTTTATAGGGTACTGTTTGATTTGAGTTTGAAGATTGTGTACTCTTTTTTTGTTTATATATTTAACATTTTTATATGATGCAAAATGTGAAGAATTGTGAATACTTGCATTACATTCGATGTGGTGTGTGTGGATGATAAAAAAACTGCTCTATGTGAGTGAATACCTTGTATTGTTGAATATTTTGTATTATGATGATGAGTTTTAAATGTAATATATGACTATGGAAATATGCAATAATGATGTATACTTGATGACTTGTGATGTTACAGCCTTGGATGAATGCCATGAAATGCATATTGTGGTTAATTAAATTGTGATGAATCCGACTTGTGCCGACGATGGTGCTCTTAATGGAGTATCCTAGGTCAACGAGGGGAGGAAAACTTGATGTTAGACTATAGGAACTAGTTGAGTGTTTTGTCATCATATTGGTAGGGTCTGAACAGTCCGGTGATTTCAGGGAGTACTATTAAATGAGTCACATAAGTGTCTATGGTTGAGGAGGGGTTCTATGAGGACAAAGTCACTTTGACTGTTCATAAGGACAAGACTATTTTGATGTGTCTGTAAGGACAAGACTATTTTGCAGTGCCCGCAATGACAAGGCCATTTTGACGTGTCCATAAGGGCAAGGTCAATTTTGGTGACATAGTATCAAGCATCTAACCAAGTATTTTAGAGTATAATTGTACTAAAAGAAGGAGGAGGAGTCTAGAGTATATGAGCATGCATTACATTACTTGATATGTGTGTTGACTTACCTTAATGTTGTGGATTGTATTGATGTTTTACTTTGATTATTTTTGTTAATTGTTATTTGATATGATACGGTATTTAATTGATGTTTTACATATTCTTGTTAACTATTTTATACTATTACGTGTTTTCAAAGTTTACCCCTCATTGTTTGTGGTTGACATTTGTGAGAGTGCAATTATTACATGTTGTATTTAGTATCTTGGAGTGAAGTGGGTGCTTCTTTGAAGACTCTATTTTCTTGTTTGGCATTTATTTTTGGAAACTCCCCGCTCTGATATGTGATATCGAGAATGAAATTTATAAGTTGTAATTTACTTATTTAATTAGAAAGTACTTTTTGTAGGCTAACCTTGTTAGTACTATTAAGTTTTTTAAGTTAAACTAAGAAATTATAGTTAAATTAAATTTATTGAGGAATAAAGTTTAAAGTGTTTCATGTGTACTTTGAGAAATGTGATATCTTAAATCACTTGTAAAAGTTTGTTTTTCCTTTGAATTCTTTTTTATTTATCTACTACGAATTTTTATAAAGTTATAGTTTAATTTATTATATATATATATATATATATATATATATATATATATATATATATATATATATATATATATGTTATTTTCGGGTTTAGGGTGTTACATTTTTGTAACAGCCCCTCGGCTCTATTACTCACAAACTTCTTGCCTCCCTTTTCCACCATTGGTTGTTAGTGAAATTTTGCCTTCCGTGGGAATCAAATCTAGGTCCTACGAGTTACGTCAATAGTTCATTCATTCTTACTACCAATTGAGCTAGTCCCTCAAAATGAAAAATGTCGCTAATTTCCAATGGTAAAAGCGGGGTGAGAAGATCGTGAATAACACTGTCAGTCAGAGGAGCCGGGATGTTACAGTCTCCACATGTTGTTCATCAACGTTTGGGACATCCTAGCCCTAAAAAGTTGCATATTATGGTTCCAAGTATGTAGGAAATGTCTACCTCAGAGTGTGAGTTATGTCAGTTCAGGAAACATACTAGGAGTTTCTTTCCCAACAGAGTCAATACAAGAGTTGTGTCTCTTTTTGCTTTAGTTCATTCTGACATTTGGGGTCTTAGTCGTGTTGCCTTATGTTTGGGTTTTTGTATTTTTTTTTTTACTTTTATTATTGACTTTTCCTAATGCACTTGGATACTTTTAATAAAATACCGCTCAAATATTTTTTCAATCGTTTTTGCTAAAAAATAAACATACAATTTGGTACCCAAATTAAAAATTTGCAAAGTGATAATGCTCGTGAATATTTGTCTATGTATTTTCATTCTTTTTTTTTTTAACTTCATAGGGTTTCCTCCATCAAACTTCATGTGCTCATACTCCTCAACAAAACGGTGTCGTTGAGAGAAAGAACCAAAACTTGGTTGAAACGACTTGTACCATGCTCCTTCACAACAATGTACTTTTTTTCTTGGGTACATGCAATTTCTATAGCTTGCTACTTAATCAATCGCATGCGTTCCTCTGTACTTGAAAACAAGGTACCACATTTTATTTTATTTCCTCAACAATATCTTTATACTTTACTACTCTACATCTTCGGGTGCACATGTTTTGTTCGTGACCTTACTCCAGGGAAAGATAACCTTGCTGCAAAATACCAGTAAATATCTTTTTCTCGGCTAATCTCGCTTGTAGAAAGGTTATCGGTACTATTCCTCATATCTTCGATGATTCATTGTCTCAATTGATGTCGATTTCTTTTAGACTCAACCCTTCTTTCCCTTCAGAGGTCACAATCTTCCCATTTTTACCCACCCATGTGATTCTAGTCAGTCACAATATTTCTCTTTAGAGGTCCTTAATCTTCCCATTTTTACCCACCCATGTCTATATTGTCACCCCTTCCCTACAAGATTCATTATGTCCACCATCTATTCCTCAAGATTCATTTCTCGCTTTATCAAAGTCTCACACTCTGCATCTTATACTAGAGCTACCCATTACCATGCATAAAGGTAACATGTCATCTCGGAATCATAGTCCTATTTATGCTTGTCATTTGAATTATAATTGATTATCGATATCCTATTATGCTTTTGTGGCTTCCTTGGATTCTGTGTCTATTATGAAAACTACAGGTGAAGCTATGTTTGATCTTTGTTGGTGACAGGAAAAGGTAGCTGAAATGAATGCTTTTCACTCCAATTGGACATGGGATTTGGCACCCTTAACTGACGGAAAAACCACAATGGGTTGTCATTAAGTCTATACAGTCAAAGTTGGGCAAAATGGAAAGATTGATCACTTAAAAGCTCGTCTTGTGGCAAAAGAGTACACACAAATCTTCAGCCTCGATTATGGGGATACCTTCTCTCCGTCCGACTTTTACTTGCCAGTGTTTTTATTCATCATTGGTCTCTCCATCAATAATACATAAATAATATCTTTGTGCATGGTGAGTTACAAGAGGAGGTGTATATCGCACAACCACCAAGTTTCACTATTAGCGCTGCTTCTCACTTGGTATGTTAGCTACATCGATCTCTTTATGGATGGAAACAATCTCCACGTGTTTGGTTTGGGAGGTTTAGCATTGTGCTCCAAGAGTATGGTATGACAAGATGTGGAGCTGATTGTTAGTATAGAGGCGCACCTAAGACGGGGGTGAATTAGGTGTTTAGAAATTTTCTGGTTTTTAGAGACTTAGTGGATTATTTTTCTGATTAGGATTAGTGTTTGAAAAATGTAAATGGCAGAAAAATAAAGAACACAGAGATTTTAACCTGGTTCCCCTTACAACCAAGGGTACGTCTAGTCCTCTTGTACGCCACAAGAGATTTGTCATTATTGTTAGAATAAGTACAAGTACCACCCTAGGACCTCTGTTACAAACTCCCAACAATCTCCCTAAGATAGCATACCACTATCCTAGTTTACAACACTTGAAGAAAGTACACCACTTTCCTCAATTTACACAATAACTTGAATGGTTTTACAATAATGACTTTGACTGAAATCAAGAAGATATAACAGTTGATGCTTTCTTGTACAATGATATCAGTCTAATATAATTTCAAGTACAATAGAGAACCTTTCTCAATGATATGACAATGTAAAATATGTACTTGAAATATGAAAGTAAGACTTTGAATAACTCAAAACATTTCAGAAAGTTTGTTCAAAGTTGTTCTAAGATTGATGTGAAAGTTCTTAAGTTAAATCTGAATCTATGAAGTATTTATACTCCTTAGACATCACTTTAGATCAGTGACAATCGTTCTTAGAGGTTTGATATGCAATGATCCAGGTTGAATCTGAACTCAAAAATTGCATTGCTTCACAACTGTATTCAGCTACAGCTTAAGTGTAGTCGAATACACCTCTGTAAGGTTCAGTTTTTATTCAAATTTTAAAGCTTGTATTCGAATACACATTCTTGTAGTCGAATACAAATGAGTGAGTTTTGCCACTGACTTGGTTTTTCTATTCAACTACATCAAGCTGTAGTCGAATACAAATATTCAGATTTTGTTACTGACTTGGGTTTGTATTCGGCTACAACATTCTGTAGTCGAATACAGATGTGCAGTTTTTGCTACTGACTTCATCTCTATTCGGCTACACATATATGTAGTCGAATACAACCTTGATTTTTGTCAAAAAGTTGATTTTCAAACATTGTTCATGCATTTTGAAACTTTGAAAATTCTTTTGATGCATATGCTAAAATGGAAGGTTCTCATGTGCATTTGAAATATATTATTAGATTGCATCAAGTACCTTTACAAGTCTTCTAGCATATTTGAAAATAGTTGACTTGATTGTTGACTTCTTTTTGAGCTTGCAACTTGATCACTTTACTTGGTCTTTGTCTTCATTAAAAACATAAGTCTTCTTGCATATTTACACTAATTACTCTATCTTTTTCTTACATTCTTCACTAAATACTTGCATATACTTGCTTGTCTATGTTGATGACATCATCGTCATAGGTGACAATCACATTGGCATTCATAAGCTCAAACAACATTTATCTCAAAACTTTTAGACTAAAGATTTGGGGCGGCTTAAATATTTTTTGGGGATTGAGGTTGCTCAGTGTAAGACAAGTACTACAATTACTCAGCGGAAATATGTTTTTTATATATTTGAAGAAATAGGTATGTTTGATTGTCGCCCGTGTGATACTCCTATGCATTTCAATGTTAAGCTCCTACTAGGTCAAAGGGAGCCATTGCAAGGCCCTATAGTAGATATCAACAATTGATTGGCAAACTTAATTACCTTAGAGTAACTAGACCTGATATTACATTTGTTGTAAGTGTGAGTCAATTTCTAAATGCTCCATGTGATAGTCACTAGAGTGAGGTGATTCACATTCTTAGGTATATCAAGAATGCACTAGATAAAGTATTATTTATGAAGATAAGGGTAAGACCAAAGTTGTTGCCCACTCTAATGTTGATTGGGAAGGGTCACCATTAGATAGAAGATCCACTTCTATGTATTGTGTCCTTCTTGGAGGTAATTTGATATCGTGGTAGAGTAAGAAACAAAACAGTCGCAAGATCAAGTGAGAAAGTAGAGTATTGTGCTTTGGCCTCAAATACTTGTGAACTTACATGGCTAAAACAATTACTCAAGCGACTCAAGTTAGGAGATGTTACGACAATGGAACTAATTTGTGATAGCCAAGTTGCGCTTCATATTGCTTCCAATTTGGTTTTCCATGAGAGAACAAAGGACATAGAGAAAGTCTATCACTTTGTAAGAGACAATGTTCTTTCTAGAGAAATCACAACTAATTTTGTTGGTTCAAATGATCAATTGGATGACATATTTAATAAGTCCCTTAGAGGACATTGGGTTGAATCTATTTGTTACAAGCTTGGTGCATATGATATGTATCCTCCAGCTTTGAGGAGAAGTGTTAGAATTTAATGTATAATTTTATTATTCATTGATTGTACACTTTCTAGGTTCACTATTACTGCTCCTAGTCAATACTACTTCATAAACTTTGAATATAATTATTGTAGCATCATTATAAATAAAATGTGTGTGATCTTGTTTTAGACAAAAAAAAAAAAAACCATATTTTACATGGCTAAATGTTTCCCATACTCGAAGTTGTCTCTTATCCAACTCGGCATAAAGGAAAGACATTATTCCCGCTGAGTATAAACTTAATGAGGATTTAAATTCCATGTTTTCAATTACTCCAACAACAATATCAAAAACTAAATTAAATGGATCATAGATAAAAGTTACTAGTTCAACTGCTTTGGGACTCATCCAATCATCATTTGGAATATAAATATGATAGACGAGCTACATCTATAGCTACAATCTACAAATTATCTATCATATTTTATTACTCAATAGTTTATCTAAAATGAAAACAAATGAAAAAAAAAGTATTTCTATAACAAGTACATATTGTACTATTATATAACCCTCGTTTTATTATTGTTTTTCAAATAATGACACATTAATTCTATGTTAATACAAATTCAAATCATACAATAATGAGAAATAAAAGCAATAAACATTAGAAAATTAAATTTTCAATTTCAATGTAATTATCATTAAAGCCTACATCAAAAATGAAATAATTTTGAATGGAGACAATTATGGATTATTTTTCATATTTGGCCCATAGAAAGGGAATAATTTAAAAGAATTTATTGGGCCTAAACACACCTAAATAAGAATATACAAATCAATGGTGTTAACAATTTGAAAGGCTAAATTGTTGGGTCAGAGTTTGATTGTTGTTCCAAAGAGTCCGCAAAAAAGGAGTCGCCACCAACTTTATTTTATTCAAAGGAAAAATTGGATAAAACCTAAAATAATTATTTTTGAACCGAAAATTCGGATTCGGGAGTCGATTACGAGTAGGGAAAGTATTACCACCCTACAACGTCCGTTAAAACGGTTACCCTATAATTAATTGTATACAAACTATTTATTTATTTATTCATTTATTTTTACCCCAAAAAGAATACTAAAAAATAAATAAATTATTTACATTAATAAAAGAAGGAAAAATATTTTTTTATTAATTTGGTTTGACAAGGAAAAAACCTTGCTCCTACGTATCCCTAGGTGCAATGGGGAAATCAAAACACACGTAGTTCTTGGGTAGAAAATATTTATGTGTTGACTGATTTTATTATTAATTTTACTTTATATATATACATATCAAAATAAATTAACAATAATAGTGATAATAATAATAATACTAATACTAATAATAATAATAGTAATAATGGTAATAGTGATAATAATAATAATAATTATAATAATAATAACGAAAAAAAAGATGTGAGATGTTTGTTCACGGATTGTATCTTTTTATTTTTGTTTTAAAGAAAAATTAATTTTTGTTAAAAAAACAACGTAACGAAAATATAATAATAACGAAAAAAGAAGTGAGATGTGGTGCGGCGAGCGAGGATGAATTTCATCCGGCGGCAACGACCATTGATTCTAATCCTAAAGGAAAACTATTTATTTGTTGTTATGATTTTTTTTGTTATTTTGATAAAGACGTGATATGAGCTATAAATTCAATATTACGATATGGTGAAATTTGTTTTCTTGGTGATTGGTTTATAAACATCAATTAGTTATATTTTTCTAGCATTTTGTGTTGCAAAGAAAATAATTTTTCTAGCATTTTGTTTTGCTGGACTGATTTTCCCAAGATCAGATTCTCTGCTCCTCTTTCGCCTATTATTCTCTCTTCTTTCTTTTTTTTTTGTGCTCTCAAAATGTGCTCTCCTTTCTACTCTTACTATCGATTATTTATAGGCTTTTCGGGTGTAGGTTACAAAAGACAAGGGAATAATTGGCAATTGATCACCATTTTATTACTATTAATCTCTTTCTTTTTAGTTTCTTTTCTTTCAATTGATTATCATTATACCGATTTTTATAACCATCAATCCATTCAATTGATCCTCATTATACCGATTTTTATGACCATCAATCCATTTCTTTTCAGTTTCTTTCATTCAATTATGTACCTTTATTTATTTGTTATTATTATTATTATAATTATTTATTATTATTATTATTATTATTATTTTTTTTATATTTTTTTTATTATTATTTTTTTTAGAAAAGAGTCTGAACATGAATTAGAGGCAAACAAAAACTGGGAACATATGTGATTGTCTAAAGTTTAAAACCCTAATTATTTATTTTTATATTTCTATACATTTATTATTATTATTATTATTATTATTATTATTTCCCCTTTTTTTTAATAAAAAGTAAAAATAAATAAATAAGCGGACAAAATTAGGTGTCAACAGCTGCCCCTCTTTACTTAGAATTTACTTGAGAATCAAAGTAAAAGATAAGTAAAGATGACAACTCTAATTTTTTCCGAAAAGAATTTTTTAGAAGGGTGCGAGTCGTTTTCCCGGCTTCAAGATCCGGGTCGTTTTCTCGGCTTTGGGTGGGAGTCGTTTTCCCGGCTTCAAGATGCGGGTCGTTTTCTCGGCTTCGAGTGCGAGTCGTTTTCCCGGCTTCAAGATGCAGGTCGTTTTCTCGGCTTTAGGTGCGAGTCGTTTTCCCGGCTTCAAGATGCGGGTCGTTTTCTCAGCTTCGGGTGCGAGTCGTTTTCCTGCCTTCAACATGCGGGTTGTAACGCCCTGGATTTTTATCCAAGACATTACTTAAAAATATTTGTTTTCTTTCAAAAATGACATAATTTTTTTTTATTTTTAAAGGAGTAGTTCATCATGTAATCAATAAAATTTCACTAGTAAATAGTTTGATTTCATTTTATGAAATAACACAATCATAAATAATTACTGCATGAATTAAATTAAAATTTATTTCCAATCATAGGATCAAGAATTTAAGACATATTTTTCGTCACAATTATTCGAAGGAGATAGACAATTAATTTCACATAATTGGAATTTAAGTCATTAATGACATAAAATAGTTAGAGAATCAAACACTTAGTATGAACAAGAAGTAGAGCCTCTAAAATTAATAAAACATAAATAATCATAGATGAACAAGTAGAAAATTCATAAAAGATAATAAAATGTATTAACTTAAATAGAAATTTTATTAAAAATATAAAAGACAATGCCAATAAAAGCATGCAAGTAGACATAGAGGTTTTCATATTTGAAAACAATTAAATACACAATAGAATAATCGAGTATTTAAGGCATATATTTACCTACAACAATTAGGAGGTTACACAATTAATAACACATAATAGAAATTTAAGAGGTTGCACAATTAATAACACATAATAGAAATTTAAATAATTAGTAAAATTTCAAATTTAAGGAGGTTACACAATTAATAACATGTAACAAAATTTGAGTAATTAGTAAAATTCAATTTCAAGGAGGTTACATAATTAATAACACATAATAGGAATTTAAGTAGATAATAAAATCCAATAATTATAAAACCAACAATTAACATAACTAATGGCACATAATAGGAATTTAAATAATTAGTAAAATCCAATAATAAAAAAAAAACAAACAATTAACACAAACAACATTAAAATATAATACGGACTCGAAGCCTCCCACCCCAAAGTCCGTGAATTATTGCTCTGATACCACAATGTAACCCCCGGATTTTTATCCAAGACATTACTTAAAAATATTTGTTTTCTTTCCAAAATGACATATTTTTTTTTTATTTTTAAAGGAGTAGTTCATCATGTAATCAATAAAATTTCACTAGTAAATAGTTTGATTTCATTTTATGAAATAACACAACGCAATTTACCGGACATAATTTAAATTCTCCTTAAGTGAAATAAAAACAATGTTGACTGATTCATGTTTTTCCTAGCGGAAGGACCTCACCTCCGCATTTCTATTTAAAATTGACGATGAAAAGTAAATAAACTTTAAAAATGTACCACATCGGTCTTATCACTACAAACATTATTTTTTTAATTAAAGTACCACTTTTTCCCACGCGCGTGCGCCAAACAAACGTCATTCATGCAACTCTTCGAGATAGTTAGTACCTAAATATTGGTGTAAGGGGTCAGTTCATCCCACGGCAAAATTAAACCAAATAATAAGTTAACAACTATAAAATATGAATATAAAACCTTTTTGTAATAAAAGATTTAGAGAAATTGATTTTTTTATCATTCATAGAGATGTATCAAAAGTCATAAAAAGGCATCTAAATAAATCGAGTAGCAACTCATCTTAGAGCAAATAATTAGATCAAAATAAAAATAACAATAAAATGAATGCAAGCTGTGCATGCTCCTAAACATATATGATCCGGATATAACCAGCCGCACAGGCGTCCAAACAGAAGTCACCCATACCAATGGGGAAAATTAAACCAGCCACACAGGCGTCCACAAAGATGCATATGATATGTCATGAAGTGATAATGATGCTCGAAAAAATACAAATCACTAGCCACTTAGGCAACCACAAAGAAAATGTCATAACACGAATAACCAGCCACTTAGGCAACCACAAATAGAAAACTTATTCAAACCACAAATCACCAGCCACTTAGACAACCACAAAGATAATAATATTTAAAACACAAATAACCAGCCACTTAGGCAACTACAAAGATAAAAATATTCAAGGTTACAATCGAGAATCAGTAATTTTGTTATCCCAAATATATAACACACAAACACGCGAATAAATCTCTTAGAGTCACAACTTTCGTTTTATAAGCTATAAAATTGGATTAGCCATGTGTTATTGATAGACATCAAAACTCAAATAACGAAGAACACAAACAAATATGAACTTTTTTTCTTCTACTATAAAATTTCTCCCAATTATTAATCATTTAGACATACAATACAAGGTTTACCACTAAACACATCACAAAAATCAACTTAATCATGTTATCACAATTAAAAATTAAATTTTTTCTTCAATTCCCTCAAGACTCATATAGTATTCATAAAAATCAAAACTTTGAAATGAAATAGCACAAAAATCGAAACTTTAAATTAAAAACATCATAACCAACATATTATTCATGAGATCATAATAAAAATCATAACTTTATAATTAAGTATACCTAAACAACAGAAAAATTGCAACTTTACATCGAATATATGACAACAAGCATATTACTCATGTTATAATAATAAAAATCAAAATTTTATAATTAATGTTGTCAAGGCAAACATACTACTAATAAAAACAAAACATTATAGTTAAATTCTTTAAGGGAAACATAAAATCAACATTTTTCTTTTAAGACATCAAGACATCATATCAATATCTTACAAACTATTAATTTAATATCCAGCCTAACCTTGCATGGGGAAAAGCCCTTACCTTGAGTGCTTTCCTTCCAGGTGACACAATATAGCCCTCGAAAATCTCACCAAGATGAAGGAACGAAAGTTTAGAACTTCGATCAAAATGCGAGGGAATGTGAGGATGGTTGTTTGAGTGGCTTAGAAAATATTTGAGATAGATGAAATGTTGGTAATGGCGTTTGGGTGATTATGACTTCTTTTTTTCTATTGCAAGTTTAATCGTGTCCTCCGAATGAGAGGTGTATGTGACTAATAAAGGAGACGTCGGGCTGATCAGAGAAAGGAATAATTCTCTTCATTGAGTTTAATTGCACACATGAATAAAGAATTCAATAGAAATAATACCATTCAATGACCAACCGTTAGGAATTAATTGACATTCATGTGTTAATTTTTGCTAGTTACACATTTGAATGGACACAAGGGAAAGTGCACGGGTCTATAAACTAAATACTATTAAAAATAAAATATAGTTATCAAAAGTAGTAGTGTGGGTGATTCAATTTTGACTTAGTCCAAATTGACTTGGTCATTGTTCACTCTAAGACATAAATTTCTACGAGTTTTAATTAGTTAATAATAAAAATCCCAATAATTAATTAATTAATATAAAAATACTTCATCAAATAATAGAACATCCAAGGAAAAATTATCTTACTATCATCACACTGAATTAATAAAACAGAATAAACAAAACTAAGGGTTTTAAATTAATTAATTAAAATAAAGGGTGTTACAATACTTACCCCCTTAAAATTGTTTCGTTCTCGAAACTAAGAGGTATCTAGAAGGTCTGGGTAAAGCTCCCTCAGCTTCTCCTCCAACTCCCAAGTAGCATCTCCATTCGTCTGGTTCCAAATCACCTTAACCAAGGGGATTTCCTTTCCCCTCAAATGCTTGGTAGTTCTGTTTGAGATGCTTATCGGTGGGACCTCTAAGGAAAGATTCTCCTTCAATTGAATATCATTGGGCGCGATAATATGGGATGGATCTGCCATGTACTTCATTAGTTGTGACACATGGAACACATCATGTAAATTGGCCAAATTCTGTGGTAAAGCAATCTGATAGGCCATTGGACCCACACGTCGAAAAATTTGGTATGGTCCAATAAACTTCAAAGTAAGCTTCTTAGACTTCAATACCCTACCAACTCCAGTAGTAGGTGTCACTCTCAAGAATACATGTTCATCCTCCTGAAATTCCAGAGGTCTCCTATGTCGATCAGCATAACTCTTCTGCCTGCTCTGAGCTGTTCTAATCCGCTCTTGGATCTAACGCACATTCTCTGTAGTCTGTTGCACCAACTCTGGCCCTACGATCAAGTTTTCACCATCCTGATACCAACACAAGGGAGTTTGGCACTTGCGCCCATACAAAGACTCGTACGGTGCAATCTAACAGTCTCAGCAACGTAGATCTCTGCAAGCTTAGATACATTGTAAGTAGTCCTTACAGGTATGAAATGGGCGAATTTTGTGAGCCTGTCAATAATCACCCAAATGGAGTCAAATTTCTTCTGAGTCTTAGGTAATGCCACCACAAAGTCCATAGATATGCTATCCCATTTCCACACCGGTACATCTAATGACTGCAACAATCCAACAGGTTTTGGTGTTCAACCTTAGCCTTTTGGCAAGTCAGGCAAGACGCCACATATTCCGCCACTTGTTTCTTCATTCTTGGCCACCAAAATCTCTGCCTCAGGTCTTTATACATCTTCGTAGTACCAGGGTGAATACTTAGTTTGCTCTTGTGGGCCTCATCTAAAATAGTCTTTCTCAACTCAGCATTATCGGGCACACAAATACGTTTATTACACCACAAAATGTTATCTGGATCCATTTCAAATTCGGGAGCCTTGCCAGTCTCAACCAATTTTCGTCTCCCCTGAATAGCCTCATCGGTTGCTTGAAGGGTTTTTATCTTATTCGTCAATTTATTATCTACAATGATCGTTCCACATTGTACTTTTCCCGACAAGGACTCCAGATTAAGATCCAAGTCATGAAAATTCTCTAACAACTCTAATCCTTTCAATGTTATGGATGACAAATGGGCTCGCTTTCTACTCAAGGCATCAGCCACCACATTTGCTTTTCCTGGGAGGTAATGCAACGTGAACTCATAATCCTTGATGAACTCCATCCATCTCTGTTGCCGGATATTAATCTCCTTCTGGTCGAACAAGTATTTCAAACTTTTATGGTCGTTGTATACATCAAAATTGCACCGATACAGATAGTGCCTCCAAATCTTTCGTGCAAAAACTATTGCAGCCAACTCCATGTCATGCGTGGGATAATGCTTGTCATGCACCTTCAACTATCTTGAAGCATATGCTACCACTTGTTTGTTCTGCATAAGTACACAACCCAATCTTTGTAAAGAAGCATCATAGTAAACTTCATATGGTTCTTCTGGCTGTGGCAACACCAACACCGGTGATGTAGTTAGTTTCTCTTTCATCAGCTGAAAACTCCTCTCACATTCCTCCGTCCATGCATATATATGATTCTTCTTTGTGAGTTGTGTCAACGGCGCTGCAATCTTAGCAAAACCCTCAATGAATCTTCTATGGTATCCAGCCAAGCCCAAAAAACTTCTAATCTCTGTGACGGTTTGTGGTTGTTTCCATGCCACCACAGCTTCTACTTTAGTTAGGTCGACAGCGATACCTTCATTTGAAATGACATGTCCCAAGAATTTCACCTCCTCCAACCAGAATTCACACTTTCCCAAATTAGCATACAATCGCTTATCCCTCAAGATTTGAAAAACATGACGTAGGTGAACTTGATGTTCCTCTCGACTCTTAGAATAGATCAATATGTTATCAATGAAGACCACCACAAATTTGTCTAAGAAGGGGTGAAATATACGATTCATGTAATCCATGAAAATGGCTGGTGCATTGGTGACACCAAAAGGCATCACCAAATACTCAAAGTGTCCATAGCGAGTTCTGAATGCTGTTTTAGGAATGTCTTCTTCCTTCACCCGAATCTGATGGTACCCCGACTTCAGATCAATCTTTGAAAATATGATTGCTCATTTGAGTTGGTCCATCAAGTCATCAATGCGTGGCAATGGATACCTGTTTTTGATGGTGACTTTGTTAAGCTGGCGGTAATCGACACAAAGTTTGGACTTTCCATCCTTCTTTTTCACTAGGAGCACCGGCGCTCCCCAAGGTGAGACACTCAGTCGTATGAATTGTTTAGACAAAAGGTCCTCCAACTGATTTTTCAACTCTGACAATTCCGATGGAGACATTCTATATGGGGCAATAGAAATAGGTCCTGTACCCGGAGTCACATCAATTGAGAATTCAATATCACGAACTGGGGGTAATCTTGGTACATTTGGCGGAAATACCTCTGGAAAATCTTCGACCACAAGAATCCCGTCTACCTCCACCTCTAGCTTCGTACTAACTGAGTTGAGAGAAACACATTTCTGAACTCCCTCTTTCAAAGAGAAGTTCAATTTATTGGTATCGAGGAATCGAGAAACACCTGGGTCTGGGAATATCACCGACTTACGAGCGCAATCCAATAGAACATGATGGCGTGACAACCAATCCATCCCAAGGATCACTCCCAAATGCTTGAGGGGAATACAAAACAAATCAACGTTGAATTTCATATCAAACACAATCAACGAGCATTGCAAGCAAGCCGTATTACGTTTCACCAATTCGGTAGAAGGTAGGGTAACCACCAAATCAAACGACAAGGTAGTAACAACAAGTTAGAGCGAATCCACCAAATCCAATGAAATGAACGAGTGTGTTGCCCCTGAATCATAAATTACATTAAGTGATTTTCCAGCGATTAAACACTCACCTTGGATAAGTTCATATGAAGATGGGGCTTCCTCTCCATTGATATGGTAGACACGTTCCTTGGCAGTAGGGCGTGCAACATTGTCATTGATATTGTTGCAGTTGACAGCTCTATCATCCTTCCGTTCAGGGCATTCGTTTGCAAGATGATCTGGTTTCTTTTAGATGTAACAAACGCTAGGTCTGATTGGACCCTCAGATATCTTGTGTCCTTCCCTGTTGCAGCGAAAACACCTGATAGGGTATGCCTGGTTCAACATTGGAGTCTTTGTCCCTTGACCTTCCCCGTTTTAAGGTCGGGGTTGATCTCTAGCATTCCCCTATGGTCGGGCATACGGCTTGTGTTGTTGATGTTGCCTACCCCTGTTGTGTTGGTCGTTATGCCCCTGTTTCAAATATTAACATTTAGAGGCCAAGCTTATGAATCTCATGATATGAATGGATTTAAATCTCTACCTGAGGTCTGATGGGTCCACCTACAGCACCCCAATTCAGACGACTCTGCTTCATCTGCTCCACTTTCTTGCATTTCTCCACCAGTACTTGGTATTGTCATATCTCCAAGGGCCCCACTAACTCCTTAATCTCATACCTAAGCCCGCTTTCGAACCTCTCACACATGTATTCTTCATCTATCTGATTTAGGAAATAGCGGAAATGCTTTGCTAGGGACTCGAACTTTGCCGCATATTCCGCTATTGTGAGATTCCCTTGATACAACTTCAGAAATTGGGCCTCCTTCTCAGCCCTAGCACTCTTCGGGAAGTATTTGTCTAGGAATTTATTCCTGAAAGCCTCCCAGGTCAGCTCTTCATGATTTGTCTCCATCATTCTCTTCGCACCTCGCCACCAGTATTCAGCTTCACCAATCATTAAATAGGTTGCATACTCCACTTTCGCATTGTTAGGGCAGTGTAGGATCTCAAAGATCTTCTCAATCTCTTGTAGCCAAAGATCGGCCTTGTCGGGGTCATGCTCCCCTTTGAATTTAGGCGGATCTTGGCGACGAAATTCGCTCAATGCTCTTGTTTCCCTAGCTGCTTCATCCCTTTGATCCCTCTGTTCATCTCGCTGAGCCTGGGCCGCGGCTTGTTGGGCCATTGCAGCGGTCATTGCATTCATGGCTTGGATCGCTTCAGTCATGTCATTTCCTCCTTGGGGAACCGATCGGCTTGTGCGACGAGCCATAACGCTTCCTAATTAGGAAAATATTACGACATAATTTTAACTCTAGGGAAGTAAGGAAGTCTTTTATTGAACACTATATAGTAAGTTCGGGTTATACAACAAGTCGTGTTTTGGAGGGGTTCCCAAGAAAGAGAGGTGGGTCAATGGACCACTTAATAACCAAGTCTTTCCTTAGCCAGAATCCCTCCAATACAACTTTTTATGTTTTATCCTTCCCTTCTATCTTGGGGATCATACAATTATACATAATTTAGGGTTTAGAACATTGTCTTACTTACATATATTTAGATCACATGATGAAAGCTCAATAATTACTTTGTGATTTAGATTGAAATAATTTAAATTGTGGGTAATAAACTCATAATTCCCAATATCATACAATCATAAATAATTACTACATGAACTAAATTAAAATTTATTTCCAATCATAGGATCAAGAATTTAAGACATATTTTTCGTCACAATTATTCGAAGGAGTTAGACAATTAAATTCACATAATTGGAATTTAAGTCATTAATGACATAAAATAGCTAGAGAATCAAACACTTAGTATGAACAAGAAGTAGAGCCTCTAAAATTAATAAAACATAAATAATCATAGGGATTAGGTCGAAATGTACGAACTTCCTCCCACGATAGTTTCTTCCACGAATTTCATAGGAATCTTGATTCCCTTGTAAGTTTTGACTTATGGTACTTGAGGTTTGTGAGGTTGCAGCGGCATAGGGGCGATGCACGAAAGAAGGATTAGTTAGGTTTGACGCCACAAAATGGCTTTCTCCCTCCTTTTTCTTATTCGCACCTACGGGCGGCTTCTTTGTGTTATTCAATTCAGGATAGCCAGAAGCAATCATTCCGCTTTTCAATCCCATTTCTACTATTTCGCCTATGATCTGAAAAATTTGACGAGACGCTTCCTATCATTTTGTCACAAAACGGAGGTTGAAGAGTGTTTATGAACATGGTCACCATTTCTTTTTCTGATAGGGGGTTCAACCTGGGAAGCTAGCTCTCTCCATCGTTGGGCATATTCCTTGAATGTTTCATTGTCTCGTTTTGTCGTATTTTGCAACTGCATTCTATCAGGAGCCATGTCAAGATTATATTTGTATTGTTTCAAAAAGGCTTCCACCAAATCTTTCCAAGAGCCGATATGAGCTCGCTCAAGGTGTATATACCAACTCAGGGAAGCTCCTGTCAAACTATCTTGAAAGAAGTGGATTAGCAGTTTTTCGTGATGGGCGCAAAAACCCATTTTTCGAAAATACATAATAAGATGGTTCTTGGGGCATGTAGTTCCTTCCCTTCTTGATAATTAGTGTGAAGGTGTGGAGCGACGCCCGTTGGGTGAACAAGAGTGTTTTGGGGCATCCCCTCGTCTACCAAAGGATTCCCATCATTTCTATTTCCAAGTGCTTGTTAAATCTCAAAGATCTTGGTCATTTGCCCCTTGAATTGGTTCACGTCTTCTCTTATTTGTGTTTGCTCTAGCTCATCCATGATTTTTGATTGGGATCGTGTCCGATAACGGTGTCGTAGCACCAGTTTTTTTATTTGTTGTGTTATTTTTTCTGTGAAAGAATATGGCATGAGTATGCAATGTGATGTATGAAAATGTAATGATGCATGAATGTTAAAGACCTATTTATTGCTTGTTTGTGAATATCTTAACCAATAATAAAGAGAGAACCATGAGATCAAAAGTGGAGCCAAATTTAATTCATTGAGAAAAAACAAAATACAAGTTTTACCACAAATGAGAGAACAAACAACACTTAACAAAATGAAAGTAGTAACATAAACACGAAATTTGAAAATTTAATGAGCAATCATTTTTTTCATTTGCTCAATTAAACTTTTACAATGCTCAATAAAAATGGAGATCTCTTGAGGGGTAGAGAGAGGATTAACCATCCCGTCTGCATCTCTTAATAACGGTGAAATATCTCCGATAGCCGAATTTGTTAAATAAACTAGTTTGGAGAAGCGGTCCATCCAAAACATTCCTTCTTGAACAAGTCTCTCGATAGTGTCTTTTTGTGTATGCATCTCGTCTTCTTTTCTTGCAAGTTCAACTCGGTATGCCTCAACGATCTCTTCTTGACATTGCCTTTCTACCATTATCTTGCTTTCACATTCTGCTTTTACCCTCTCTATTTGTTGCTTTAGATTTGCTTCTGGTCGATGGATGACTTCATGTTTTTCCCCAGATTTGTTTAGCAACTCCTTAAGCCTGAGACCTTCAATCACTGCATCATCCCTTTCTTGACGTCTGAGTCTCAACTCTTCATTCGCACCCCGCAAACAGATCCGAGTTCTATTCTTGCTTTCTTCTTCCTCTCTTGCTCTTTTATGTACTTTCTCAAGGATAAGGGATTGTTGAGTATTCTTATACTCCATATCTCTATAAGCCTGGTGAGCCCTCTCCAATTCTTGTTGTAATTTCTCAATTTCTTGTCTTTTTAGAGCTAAGTCAGCCTCAAAATCTTCAGTACTGAAAAAGGATTCTGTTGTTACTACTTCGGGAGCAACTGTGTTGCAATGAAAAGGCAACTTGATCTCTAATGCCCTCTTTTTCACCCAATTATGATACTCCTCTTCTATACCACAACTTCTAGGCCCTAATTCTTGACCTCTTCTAACGACATCTGCCCAGGACTTACGTATTCTTCTTAGCAGGCTAGCATCATAAACGTCTCGTCCACGAATGAAAAAAGATTTTGTTACATCCATCATCGGAGGTTTCGTCATAGGATAACCCAGTTGTCTCAAGGCAACATAGGGACTATAATTTATACACCCTTTAGTTCCCATGAGGGGAACATCGACAAAGACACCGCATCTACAAATCACTTCACTTATATCTTGACTCCAGGAATACCACTAGACAGTTCTTTCGTTGAGATTTACTAGAATGTTGGCCCATTCCTTTTTGCTCTTAGTTCTTAACTGATGTGTGTCTTGGAAAATATGTTTGACAAACCAAAGATATAGTATTGGTGAGCAGCAATGGATTATGCCCCCTTCTTTCTCATGACGGAAGTTGAGCATGCAGTAAATGTCAGCCAAAACCGCCGGTACTGGGTTCTCCCCTCTATGCTTGTAGGCCAAAAAAACGTCTACCGCCGTAAAATCCACAAAGTCCTTAACACTTGGAAATAAAACAATCCCATATATAATTAAGGCGAGCACATCCATGAAAGTGTCCCATTTTCCATCTCTCGCTAAGTTTACTGCTTTCTCTTCAAGATATTTTACTGGGAATCCGATCAAATTGTCTTTGTTGGTTCTATTGTCTTCTATTTCCTTTATAGGGATATCAAGTGTTTTAGCAATTGTTTTCAGTGATGGGTAGTGTTACATGTACTGGTAAGGTTTTCTCCCCTTCATCGGATATCCCATTATTCGTTCGAACTCTTCCAACGTTGGGGCCAACTGAAAGTCCTTAAAGGTGAAACACCTGAAAGGAGGGTCATAAAATTGGGCCAATGCTGTAAGGGCATCCACTAGTACATTAACTTCAAGTAAATCCAGAATTTTGCCAAATTTCCCCATAAAGATTATACGTTGTACCTTTTTCATCTTCCGAGCGAGATTCTTAAGGTTCCTTACATCTGGTTTGAGAACTCTCAATGGCAAGGTCTTTCTTAATGGAGTAATGTTTGAGCCACCATTTGATCCCATGTTTCCTGTGGTTAAAGTTATTCACAACAAGCCTTAATTTTTATGGTTTTGAAGATGATATGATAATGATATTTTTTCAAAAGTGACAATGATGAAGAATATGATGCAAAAAAAAAAAAACAAAAACAAAAAAAACTTGGGTATACTAGAAGGTAAAA
>JBBPBQ010000004.1:22750095-22889090 GCA_037974755.1 Cicer yamashitae | reverse complement strand
ATTTAAACGATTCGTTTCTTCTTATGTTTTTTTTTTTTTATGTGAACCTTTACCATTGGTAGCTCTATAGTTCTAAATTGGTTCCTAGAGCACACAACTCAATTCTAAAACAATATGGGTAATATAAATAAAACAATAAATAAGAAATAATCATATACAATTAATTGGATTGAGCTTGACTCTAAAAAGTCCCCAGTGGAGTCGCCAGCTGTCGCGTCCGGTTTGTCTGCGAAAAAGGAGTCGCCACCAATTTTATTTTATTCAAAGGAAAAATTGGATAAAATCTAAAATAATGATTTTTGAACCAAAAATTCGGATTCGGGAGTCGATTACGAGTAGGGAATGTATTACCACCCTACAACGTCCGTTAAAACGGTTACCCTATAATTAATTGTATACAAACTATTTATTTATTTATTAATTTATTTTTACCCCAAAAAGAATACTAAAAAATAAATAAATTATTTACATTAATAAAAGAAGGAAAAATATTTTTTTATTAATTTGGTTTGACAAGGAAAAAACCTTGCTCCTACGTATCCTCAGGTGCAATGGGGAAATCAAAACACACGTAGTTCTTGGGTAGAAAATATTTATGTGTTGACTGATTTTATTATTATTTTTACTTTATATATATACATATCAAAATAAATTAACAATAATAGTGATAATAATAATAGTAATAATGGTAATAGTGATAATAATAATAACGAAAAATAAGAGGTGAGATGTTGTTTCACGGATTGTATCTTTTTATTTTTGTTTTAAAGAAAAATTAAGTTTTGTTAAAAAAACAACGTAACGAAAATATAATAATAACAAAAAAAGAAGTGAGATGTGGCGCGGCGAGCGAGGATGAATTTCATCCAGCGGCAGCGACCATTAATTCTAATTCGAAGGGAAAACTATTTATTTGTTGTTATGTTTTTTTTTGTTATTTTGATAAAGACGTGATATGAGCTATAAATTCAATATTACGATATGATGAAATTTGTTTTCTTGGCGCGGCGAGTTATGTGGCGTGGCGAGTTATATTTTTCTAGCATTTTGTGTTGCAAAGAAAACAATTTTAAGAACAGACAACTTTAGAAAAATGAAAGTTTAACACATAAGTTTATTTTTGTATAAATAGAAAAAGAGAAAGAAAAAAAGAACATTTTTTAAAGGGATGCAATACAAAGACTAATAAGAAGAAATTAGAGAAGTGATACCTTACTACTGAAGTGGTTTCTTGCTGGCCTGATTTTCCCAAGACCAGATTTTCTGCTCCTCTTTCGCCTGTTATTCTCTCTTCTTTTTTTTTTTGTGCTCTCAAAATGTGCTCTCCTTTCTACTCTTACTATCGACTATTTATAGGGTTTTCGGGTGTAGGTTACAAAAGACAAGGGAATAATTGTCAATTGATCACCATTTTATTACTATTAATCTCTTTCTTTTTGGTTTATTTTCTTTCAATTGATTATCATTATACCGATTTTTATGACCATCAATCCATTCAATTGATCCTCATTATACCGATTTTTATGACCATCAATCCATTTCTTTTCAGTTTCTTTCATTCAATTATGTACCTTTATTTATTTGTTATTATTATTATTATTATTTATTATTTTTTATATTTTTTTTATATTTTTATATATTTTTTTTATTATTATTTTTTTTTAGAAAAGAGTCTGAACAGGAATTAGAGGCAAACAAAAACTGAGAACATATGTGATTCTCTAAAGTTTAAAGCCCTAATTATTTATTTTTATTTTTATATTTCTATACATTTATTATTATTATTATTATTATTATTATTATTATTATTATTATTATTATTTCCCTTTTTTTTAATAAAAAGTAAAAATAAATAAATAAACGGACAAAATTAGGTGTCAACAGACCCATAGAAAGGGAATAATTTAAAGAATTTATTGGGCCTAAATACACCCAAATATGAATATACAAATCAATGGTGTTAACAATTTAAAAGGCTAAATTGTTGGGTCAGAGTTTGATTGTTGTTCAAAAGAAGCGAGTCTGATATCAAAGTTTGATTGTATCAGTATACAAATCAATGGTGTTAACTATTTGAAGTACCAGTATCAGAGTTTGATTGGATTTGGCAAGTGATAATATGCTTGTGGATGATATTGTTGAAGTTGTTTATGTTTATGATACTAGTACTTCTATACGTACCAATCCTTTGTATGTTGAAAAGTATTTATTTGACAACTCTCCCAATCTTTGAATCTTCCTTGGTGCATTATTGGGTATTTTAACGATATCTTAGGTGCAACAAAGAAAAAAAGAGGAATAGACAGGGCACCATGTAATGGTTTCAGATCCACTATTATGATGCAGATTTAATAGACATTCACATGGCTGGTTATCCCTTCACTTGGTTTAAGAGTCTAGGTACCAATAGAGCTGTGAAAGAGAAGTTAGGCAGAGCCTTTGCTACTCAAGAATGGCTTCAAATGTTCCCTAATGGTACTATCTGCCCCCAATTCAGATTACTATCCCATTCTCTTACCTCGTGAGCCAGATCATCGCCATAGATCACATCGGACAAAGTTCAAGTTTGAAAATGCATGCTTAGATGATTCTAATTTTTATGAATTTGTTTGTGTTTGAATAGTGTTTGACTAAGTTGATAACTTTTTCATTATTTGATTAAACTAGTTCATACTTGGTGATTTACTTGGAGTAGAAGCAATAACAAAACTAAAGAGTGCAAGAATAAAGTGACACAAGTAATTTATTTTGGTTCACCACTAACTTGGCTACATCTAGTCCCTTCACTTAGAAGGATTTAATCCACTAACTCAACAACTTGAATTACAAAGCACCTGATCCTCCTGTTGACACTTAATTTTGTTCGCTTGTCTAAAAAAAATAATAATAAAAAATATATTTAAAATTATAAAAAAAATATAAAAAAATAATTAAAAAAAATAATAACAAATAAATAAAGGTACATAATTGAATGAAAGAAACTGAAAAGAAATGGATTGATGGTCATAAAAATCGGTATAATGAGGATCAATTGAATGGATTGATGGTCATAAAAATCGGTATAATGATAATCAATTGAAAGAAAAGAAACAAAAAAGAAAGAGATTAATAGTAATAAAATGGTGATCAATTGACAATTATTCCCTTGTCTTTTGTAACCTACACCCGAAAAGCCTATAAATAATCGATAGTAAGAGTAGAAAGGGGAGCACATTGTGAGAGCACAAAAAAAAGAAAGAAGAGAGAATAATAAGCAAAAGAGAAGCAGAGAATCTGGTCTTGGAAAATTAGTTCAGCAAAAAGCCAATTCAGTAGTAAGGTATCACTTTCTTATTGCTTCTCTAATTTCTTCTTATTAGTCTTTGTATTGCATCCCTTGAAAAAGTGTTCTTTTTTTTCTTTCTCTTTTTCTGTTTATGCAAAAATAAACTCATATGTTAAACTTTCATTTTTCTAAAGTTGTATGTTCCTAAAATTGTTTTCTTTGCAACACAAAATACTAAAAAAAATATAACTAATTGATGTTTATAAACCAATCACCAAGAAAACAAATTTCACCATATTGTAATATAACAAAAATCTCATATCACGTCTTTGTAAAATAACAAAAAAAATCATAACAACGAATAAATAGTTTTCCCTTAGGATTATAATTAATGGTCGCTGCCGCCGGATGAAATTCATCCTCGCTAGCTGCGCCACATCTCACCTCTTTTTCGTTATTCTTACATTTCGTTACGTTGTTTTCTAACAAAAATCAATTTTTCTTTAAAACAAAAAAATAAAAAGATACAATCCGTGAACAGACATCTCACTTCTTTTTTTTTTGTAATTATTATTATTACATTTTTATTTTTAGATACGTATAAAATAATTATTATAATAAAAAATAATTAAAATAGAGTAATAATAAAAATCGGACAACACATAAATATTTTCTACCCAAGAACTACGTGTGTTTTGATTTCTCTATTGCACCTGGGGATACGTAGGAGCAAGGTTTTTTCCTTGTCAAACCAAATTAATAAAAAAATATTTTTCCTTCTTTTATTAATGTAAATAATTTATTTATTTTTTATTATTCTTTTTGGGGTAAAAATAAATGAATGAATAAATAAATAGTTTGTATACAATTAATTATAGGGTAACCGTTTTAACGGACGTTGTAGGGTGGTAATACTTTCCCTACTCGTAATCGACTCCCGAATCCGAATTTTTGGTTCAAAAATTATTATTTTAGGTTTTATCCAATTTTTCCTTCGAATAAAATAAAATTGGTGGCGACTCCTTTTTCGCGGACAAACCGGACGCGACACCTCCAAGCCAATCTTCTCAAACAACCTGACAACCCTAGATTTTTAAGGAACACACATGCCTTGACTCTACCAGCCAAGTCTTCTCCACACAATCTGACAACCCCAGATTGTTGAAGGCACACTAACACCACTATTGGGTTTCAATACAAAGATTTGGAATTTGAGTAGTTTCTTATAACAAGCTGATTATAACAATGACTATCACACTCTAAGAAAAACCCTTAGAAAATATTTCTCATTCGAACACGTGTTTCTCTCTTTGAACTCTAAGATGAATTTGGAACTTTGAGTTTGAGTTCTTATACTCTTTTATGATTTTTCAATGATCTTCTTCTTCAGCCTTAAGTATCTATTTATAGATAAATTAGGGCTTTAGTCTAGTCATTGTTTAATTCTGAATTGTATATTCATTCTTAGCTTGGTCAACAATGATCTTATTCAAAAATAATTATGAATAAGATGCTTTTTTGATAATATGTTCTTTAGCCAATTCATTATTTCTGAATTGAATATGAACAATTCTTCTAGATTGATTCTGTTTGTATTTTGTTCAAATTGAGTTTGTAAATTCTTTAGATTGATATTGTTTGTATTTTGTTCAGATTAATTTTTAATTCTTCAGATTGATACTGCTCGTATTTTGTTAAGATTTCTTTCGCAAATTCTTCAGATGAAACTTCCCCCTATTTCTTGCTATGATATGGGTGGCAACATAGTGTTGGACCAGTTCTTGAACTTTCACAAGTAGGAATATGACCAAGCCCAATTCAGGATTTTGTCCTTTGTCAAAATCTGAATTGTATCTTTGCAAATGATAAATGTATCTTCTTGTGAGTGTTTCTTCTTGTAAACAATTCTTGATCATATCTTCTAGTGATAAATCTTGATCAAATCTTCTTGTAAATAATTAATATCTTCTTGTAGATAAATCTTTATCAAATCATCTTGTAAATAATTCATATCTTATTGTTGATAAGATGTTGATCATATCTTCTTCAAATCTTGACCATATCTTCTTTTCAACTTGGTCAAAGATTTTCTTCAATTATAAATCTAAATCAAATCTTATTTAGATTGTTTCAAAAACATGAATCTTCTTTCATACTCTATGAAGTCAAATATATTGTTCTCATAAAATGCTTTTGTTAACATCAAAACTCTAAGTATAAAACCAACATAGGTTAAACAGAAGCCTTTTGGCATTTACGGGAAAAAACACATTGGTACAAAGAAGGATATTTGAATACAAGATTCTTCCATGCCACAGCCACATCTAAGCGAAAAATTAATCACGATACTTCTCAAGTCAATAATGATGGTACCTTTTGACAAATGATATTGATTTGTGTAATGAGGCTCATGTTTACTTTTTTGATATATTCCAAGAGACAACCCAACCTATCTAATCTAGTTATTAAGGTGATTGAGACTTCTATTGCCTCATCTAATAATGCTACCCTTACATCACCATTTTCTTTTGAAGAGTTCAAATAGCCATGTTCTCAAAGAAGGATTTTCTTTTGAAGAGTTCAAATAGCCATGCTCTCAAAGAAGGTAGATAAATGCCTTGGTCGTGATGGGTTCAACTCGGGTTTCCATCAACACTTTTGATCTTTATGTGGAGTGAAAATCTATTAGGAGTGTTGCTCTTGGATGAGGATTTGTATTTTAAGTCAACTTTTGTTCTAGGAAGAGGTTAATGAAGAGGTTAATGCGGAAGAGATTTGTTCCTTCTTACTATCATAGAGACCTTCATAATAAGCTTCAAAGGCTCACACAAGGTAGCAAAAGTGTGGATGATTATTATAAGGAGATGGAGGTGTGCTTAATTAGAGCCAATATTAGTGAAGATAGGGAAGCTACTATGGCACGTTTCTTACAAGGGCTGAATAGTGATATAAGTGATGTTGTGGAATTACAAAATTATGTGGAGTTGGAGGACTTAGTGCATCAAGCTACTAAGGTAGAACAACAACTGAAGAGAAAAGGTGTAAGAAAGAGTTCTTCTAACTTTAATTCCTCTAGTTGGAAGGATAGAAATAAGAAGGAGGGAAGTACTTCATCAAACACATCCACAGTTGCCCCTCAGAGAATTCAAAATAAATCCAATGATGCTCATAAGAAAACAAAAAGTAGTGAAATTAAATGTTTCAGATGCTTGGGAAGAGGTCACATAGCTTCTGAATGTCCAACTAAGAAGACCATGCTGCTTAAGGAGAATGGAGATATTACTAGCGGATCATCTTCTGAATCTGCTACATCTAGTGATGAAGAGAATGAGGAAGAAGTTGCTAAGAGAGTAGACTTGTTCATGGTTAGAAGAATGTTGGGCAGCCAATCAAGAGACTTGGATGAAACACAAAGGAAGAATATTTTTCATACTCAATGTCTCATCCAAGGTAAGTTATGTTCTTTAATTATAGATGGAGGAAGTTGCACTAATGTTGAAAGTGCAAGAATGGTGTCAAAAATGAACCTGGTGACTAAATCCCACCCAGAACCATACAAACTTCAATGGCTTAGTGAGGAAGGCGAGCAGATTGTGAGTGAGCAAGTGGAGGTGAATTTTTCTATTGGGAAGTATGAGGATACAATTATATGTGATGTAGTGCCAATGGAGGCTTGTCATTTGCTGCCGGAAGGCCATGGCAGTATGATAAGAAAAACAATCATGATGGTTTTACAAATAAGTTCTCTTTTGTACACAAAGAACGCAAAATTACTCTTGCTCCTTTGTCTCCAAGAGAGGTTGGTGAGGATGAATCAAAAATGAGAGAGAAAAGAAAAAAAGAGAGAAAAGAAAAAGAAAGTGAAAAGAAAGAGAGAAAAGAAAAAAAGAGTCAAAAAAAAAGAAGAAAAAGAAAAAGAGAATGAAAAGAAAGAGAGAAAAACACAAAATTTGTTCATAAAAGAAAAAGAGGTGAAAAAGGCTATGCAATTAAAAAAGCCAATGCTATTGCTGTTGAGCAAGGAAAGTGACTTAAAGGTTGCAGATCTTACTAATTCTTTTCCTAGTGAAGTTGTTTCTTTGTTGTAGGATTTTGAAGATGTAATTCCCAAAGAGGTTCCTCAAGGCCTACCACCTATAAGAGGTATAGAACATCAAATTGATCTCATTCCAGGTGTTTCATTGCCCAATAGGCCAGCATATAGGGCTAACCCCCAAGAGACCAAAGAAATCCAAAGGCAAGTTGAACACTTGATGCAAAAGGTGAAGGTGCGAACACGAGAAGAGGGGTTGAATTGTGTTTGCACAAAGTTGATAACTTTTTGATAATTTATAAATAATTAAAAATTAGTTTGGTTTTGGTGACTTACTTGGAGTAGAAGCAATCGAATTTAGAGGAAGCAATCAATGAAAGCATAAATAATTTGACGCGTAGAATTATCCTGGTTCACCACTAACATGGCTACATCCAGTCCCCTCATTCAGAAGGCTTTAATCCACTAATTCAAAAACCTTGAATTACAAAGCACCTGACCCTCCAAGCCAGTCTTCCCAAACAGCCTGACAACCCCAGACTTTTGAGGAACTAACCACCTTGACCCTAAAAGCCAAGTCTTCTCCTAACAACCTGACGACCCCAGATTGAAGAAGGAACTAAACCACTATCGGGTTGGATACAAGAGATTGAAACTTGAGTAGTTACTTCTTATAAAGCTGATAATAATAATAACTCTCACACTTTAAGAAAAGAACACTCAAAAATATTTCTAACCTAAACAAGTGTTTCTCTCTTTGAACTCTAAGATGAATTGAGAACTTTGAGCTTGAGTTACTCTTTTCTGCTTTTCGATGCTTTTCTCCTTCAGCCTTAAATGTCTATTTATAGTGAAAATTTGGGCTTCAATTTAATCCTTATTTAATTCTGAATTGTATCTTGTTTAGATTGAGTTTGTAAATTCTTCAAATTGATTTTGTTCCTATTTTGTGTAGATTGACTTTGTAAATTCTTCAGAATGATTCTGTTCCAATTTTGTGTAGATTGACTTTGTAAATTCTTCATATCAAATATTCTTCAAATCTTCATTAAATGTTGATCAATTATTCTTCAAATCTTCATTAAAATGTTGATCAAATATTCTTCAAATCTTCTTCAAATCTTCATTAAATGTAGATCAAATATTCTTCAAATCTTCATTAAATGTTGATCAAATATTCTTCAAATCTTCAATTAAATGTTGATCAAATATTCTTCAAATCTTCTCAAAATATTCTTCAAATCTTCTTCAAATCTTGACCATATTTTCTTTTCAACTTGGTCAAATATTTTCTTCAATTATAAATTTGAATCAAATCTTATTTTAGATTTTCATCAATTATAATTTTGAATCAAATCTTATTTAAGATTTTCTTCAATTATAAATTTGAATCAAATCTTATTTTAGATTTTCTTCAAAAACATGAATCTTCTTTCATACTCTTTGAAGTCAAATATATTGTTCTCATAAAATACTTTTGTTAACATCAAAACTCTATATGTAAAACCAACTTGGTTCCAACAATCTCCCCCTTTTTGATGATGACAAAACTTGTATTTTTGATAACAACTTTTCTTTATATTTCTTTAACTCCCCCTAACTTAGGGCTCCCCCTAAGTCATAGCATCATTTTCTCTCCACTTTATCAAATATCTTTCTCCCCCTTTTGTCATCAGACAAAAAGACTTGAATGTGAAACTTTGCTTCTTTACCTTTTTTTGTTTTTTTGTTTTTTTGTTTTTATGTTTTTATGTTTTTGTCTTTTTTTTTTTCGTTTTTCTCTTTTTCTTTTTGAATAAAATAAATATAACATAATATAAGAAAATATAATAACTAGTGTAAAACTAAACTACTCTGAAGTGATCACAACATCAGTCAGGTATGAATGTAAAGTTTAGGTTTTTCTTGATGAAGTCAAACCTATCTTCAGGTAGTGGTTTGGTGAATATGTCAGCCCATTGGTGTTCAGTGTCTACAAATTGAATGTTCAGTACCCCTTTTTGAACAAAGTCCCTAATGAAGTGGTGTTTGATCTCTATGTGTTTAGCTCTAGAATGTAAGATAGGGTTTTTGGCTAGACAAATGGCAGAAGTGTTATCGCAATAGATGAGAATGTTGGATTCTAGGATGTTGTAGTCTTCAAGTTGATGTTTCGTGCAAAGTAGTTGAGAGCTGCAGCCAGCTGCTGAAATGTACTCAGCCTCTGCTGTTGACATTGCAATGGTGTTCTGTCTCTTACTTGACCAAGATATTAAGTTGTCACCTAAAAATGTGCAGTTGCCACTAGTGCTCTTTCTTTCAAGTTTATCTCCAGCATAATCAGAATCACAGTATCCACTAAGTTTGTACTTATGAGATTTCTTATAGAACAAGGTAAGGTTGGTAGTGCATTTTAGGTATCTAAGGATTCTCTTAACAGCAGTTAAATGTGATTCCCTAGGGTCAGCTTGAAATCTTGCACATACACATACACTAAACATGATGTCAGGTCTGGAAGCGGTAAGGTAAAGTAGGGATCCTATCATTCCTCTATAGATTTTTTGGTCAACTTTTTCGCCTGAATCATCTTTTTCAAGTTAACAAGTAGGGTGCATTGGTGTAGCCATAGGTTTGCAATCACTCATTTTAAACTTCCTAAGAAGCTCTTTTGTATATTTGGTTTGATGA
Organism: Cicer yamashitae; assembly: GCA_037974755.1. Taxonomy (NCBI): domain Eukaryota; kingdom Viridiplantae; phylum Streptophyta; class Magnoliopsida; order Fabales; family Fabaceae; genus Cicer; species Cicer yamashitae. The sequence goes on along the minus strand of JBBPBQ010000004.1, from coordinate 22,879,125 downwards.
ATGTATATACCTTTTTGACTTTGCTGAATTTGTATCCCTAAGAAGAACTTAAGTTCTCCCATCATACTCATTTGAAATTCAAGTTGCATCAATTTAGAAAATTCTTGACAAATAGTGCCATTAGTAGATCCAATAATGTCATCAACATAAATTTGAATAATAAGAATGTTATCTCCTATTGATTTTCTAAAAAGTGTATTATCTACTTGTCCTATTTCAAAGTTGTTTTTAAGCAAGAAGTTATTAAGTCTATCATACCACGCCCTAGGTGCTTGTTTTAGACCATACAAGGATTTCCTAAGTTTAAAAACATGATTTGGAAATTCAGAATTTTCAAAACCTGGGGGTTGTTTAACATACACTTCTTCACTTATATAACCATTTAGAAAAGCACTTTTAACATCCATTTGAAATAATGTAATGTTATTATTTGCAGCAAAAGAAAGTCGGATACAAATATCTTCTAACCTGGCCACTGGAGCAAATGTCTCAGTGTAATCAATGCCCTCTTGCTGACTGTAGCCTTGTGTGACAAGTCTTGCCTTGTTTCTGACCACTTCACTGGTTTCTGAAAATCCACTTGGTTCCAATAATGTTCTTCTTTGGTCTAGGTACTAGATCCCAAACATCATTCCTCTAAAATTCTAGAGAACCTGCAAAATACTTATCTAGCTTTGATTTTTATAATCAAGCTTCTTGTTATCACAATAAACATAATATCAGACAATAATTAAATTTTAAAAAAAAATATCACCTATATGTTAACAATTTCAGTTTCACTATGAAAACCCTCTTAGTTCTTCTTTTCTGGTTTTCAGATTTTGAGTTTGCATATTCTCTGATTAGAGAGTCTGGATGAAGGGATTTGAATTCCCATCCAGGTTTGTAGTCTTCATGAATTTGATTGGAGTGTTCAAAGAAGTCTCCTGATTTTGACTTTTAATCTGCCACTTCTGTTTCTGCTGATGTATTGGGTTTCTCTAATGGTAATTCTGATTCTTATGGTAGTTCCAGTTCTATTGATATGTGTGATTTCTCTACCAGTTTTGAGTCTGTTGATACTCCAGATATTTTTGATATTTTTGGTTCATCATATGGTTCTGGTTCTGATTAGTATTGTGTTGACCAGTCCTTCTTCCAACAGAATCAGTTGGCTTCTATTTGGTAGAGCTTGGAACATAGACCTTTTTGCCTTCATATATTGCAAGCATCCATTGACCAGACACCATGACTGGTGTTTCAATTTGATTGCTTATAACATCTGCAACATAAACAATTTTATCTTTTGGTATCCAAATTTGGTTGGGTCCTGGTTTGTTAGATCTTAAAGATTTCTTGTCTTTCCATGTGGTTAGCATAGGACAAGATATTTTATTGTGACCTTTCTTATAGCAAATAATACATAAATCATCAGAGGGAATAAACTTAGATTCAATTACTTTTTCTTGAAATCCTATTCCTCTTTTACCATTCCTACTAACCCCATAAATTATAGATGCATACTTGCTTCTTTCCATACCATTATCAATAAAATCTTGAAATACTTCTTCATGCTTATCAGAGTTACATGTGGTATTTTCAATTGATGTTGAACTATAATTACTTTTTAGAGTTAGATTTTCAGTCTTATGTTCAGCAATATCAGTTTTCAGATTTGCATTTTCTGTTTTAAGTTCAATAATATCAGTTTTCAGAGTTGCATTATCTGTCTTAAGTTCAGTAATATCAGTTTCCAGATTTGCATTCTCTATTTTAACTTCAGTAATATCAGTGTTCAGATTTGAATTTTCTGTTTTAACTTCAGTACTTTCATTCTTTAAAACATTAACATTTTCAATTAGATTTGTATTTTCTTTCCTAAGTGTTTTTAGTTTTAAAGACAATTTGTGATTAATATTTAAAAAATCATTTATAGCAGTAATTAAATCAGATCGAGTAAATTCAGAAAATACCTCACTTTCTTCATCTGTTGATTCACCTTTAGAGTTAGAATTCTGTGTTGGATCCAGAGGTAGAGTTGGTATGAGCCATCATACCCAAATCTACTTGTTCATCATCAGAGGATTCCTCAGATATATCCCATGTAGCTATCATACTCTTCTTCTTGGGTCTGGAATCTTTCCTTTGGTGTTTCTCTTTCTCCATATTTGGACATTCTGACTTGATATGTCCAGGTTCATTTCCTCTGTTAGATTACTTGGAATATCTTTGGGGAAATTTCTTCTTTTTGTTGTGCCACATTTTCTGAACTTTTCTGCATATATACGCCAGTTCCTCTTCCTCTAAGTCTTCATTCTGATCATCTGAATCATCATCCTCTGATTCTGCTGTTGCCTTTAGAACCTTCTTCTGCTTAGATTTCAAGGCCAGAGTCTTGTTCTTCTTCTTGGGCTCATCTTCTTCAAGCTCAATTTCATGTGATTTGAGAGAGCTGATTAATTCTTCCAACTTTAGAGTATTCAGATCCTTTGCTTCCTGAATGGCAGTGATCTTAGGTCTCCACTTACTTGTCAAACTCCTAAGAATTTTCTTCACATGATCAGCAGTAGTATAACTCTTCTCAAGTACCTTTAATCCTGATACCAGGGTCTGAAATCTGGAAAACATTGTTTCAATGTCTTCATCTTCTTCCATCTTGAACAACTCATACTTTTTGACTAGGAGGTTGGCCTTTGCTTCTTGAACTTGCTTGCTTCCTTCATAGGTTAGAATTAGACTATCATAAATACTCTTTGGTGTCTCTTTGTTGATTGCTTCCTTCATAGGTTAGAATCAGACTATCATAAATACTCCTTGAAGGTGATTGCATTTATCATGAATGTTCTAGACTTATGATGCATCTTGTACATCTTCTTCTGATCAGCATTCATCTCCTTTCTTGAAATTTCAATACCATCAGTTTTCTTCGGAGCAATATAACCATCTTCCACCAAGTCCCAAAGTTCAGGATCTTGTGAAATATAGAAACTTCTCATCCTGTCTTTCCAATACTCAAAATGTTCTCCATCAAACAGAGGTGGTCTGTTGATATTTCCTCCAACAGCTTCTTCATTGAATCCAGACATATTAAACCCTTGGATCTTTTCTCAAACACTGTAAAGTGCTCAGCCTTGAGACCGAGCTCTGATGCCAATTGAAGGTGCGAACACGAGAAGGGGGGTTGAATTGTGAGTGCACAAAGTTGACAACTTTTTGATAATTTATAAATAATTAAAAATTAGTTTGGTTTCGGTGACTTATTGGAGTAGAAGTAATCGAATTTAGAGGCAGCAATCAATGAAAGCATAAATAGTTTGACGCATAGAATTATCCTGGTTCACCACTAACTTGGCTACATCCAGTCCCCTCATTCACAAGGCTTTAATCCACTAATTCAAAAACCTTGAATTACAAAGCACCTGACCCTCCAAGCTAGTCTTCCCAAACAGCCTGACAACCCCAGACTTTTGAGGAATTAACCACCTTGACCCTACAAGCCAAGTCTTCTCCTAACAACCTGACCACTATCGGGTTGGATACAAGAGATTGAAACTTGAGTAGTTGCTTCTAACAAAGCTGATAATAATAATAACTTTCACACTTTAAGAAAAGAACACTAAAAAATATTTCTAACCTGAACAAGTGTTTCTCTCTTTGAACTCTAAGATGAATTGAGAACTTTGAGCTTGAGTTACTTTTTTCTGTTTTTCGATGCTTTTCTCCTTCAGCCTTGAGTTTCTATTTATAGTGAAAATTTGGGCTTCAATTTAGTCCTTATTTAATTCGGAATTGTATCTTGTTTAGATTGAGTTTGTAAACTCTTCAAATTGATTTTGTTCCTATTTTGTGTAGATTGACTTTGTAAATTCTTCAGAATGATTCTGTTCCAATTTTGTGTAGATTGACTTTGTAAATTCTTCATATCAAATATTCTTCAAATCTTCATTAAATGTTGATCAATTATTCTTCAAATCTTCATTAAAATGTTGATCAAATATTCTTCAAATCTTCTTCAAGTCTTCATTAAATGTAGATCAAATATTCTTCAAATCTTCATTAAATGTTGATAAAATATTCTTCAAATCTTCAATTAAATGTTGATCAAATATTCTTCAAATCTTCTCAAAATATTCTTCAAATCTTCTTCAAATCTTGACCATATTTTCTTTTCAACTTGGTCAAAGATTTTCTTCAATTATAAATTTGAATCAAATCTTATTTTAGATTTTCATCAATTATAATTTTGAATCAAATCTTATTTAAGATTTTCTTCAATTATAAATTTGAATCAAATCTTATTTTAGATTTTCTTCAAAAACATGAATCTTCTTTCATACTCTTTGAAGTCAAATATATTGTTCTCATAAAATACTTTTGTTAACATCAAAACTCTATATGTAAAACCAATTTGGTTCCAACAAAAAGGATGGGTGCAAGAAAGCCTAAGTCCATGTGTAGTCCCCGTTATTCTTGTGCCTAAGAAAGATCGGACTTGGAGGATGTGCACTGATTGTAGAGCCATCAATAATATCACGGTAAAGTATAGACATCCCGTTCCTATATTAGATGATTTGTTGGATGAATTGCATGGTTCTTGTGTGTTTTCAAAAATTGATCTTAAAAGTGGACATCATCAAATTAGGATTAAGGAAGGAGATGAATGGAAAACAGCCTTTAAAACAAAATATGGCTTGTATGAATGGTTAGTCATGCCCTTTGAATTAACAAATGCACCAAGCACTTTCATGAGGTTGATGAACCATGTGTTAAGGGAGTTTCTAGGGAAATTTGTTGTGGTCTACTTTGATGACATTTTGATTTATAGCAAATCTTATGATGATCATCTTTTGCATTTGAGAAGTGTGTTGGAAGCTCTTAGGCGTGAGAAATTATATGCAAACATGGAAAAATGTGTTTTATATATAAATCATGTAGTTTTTCTTGGTTTTGTTATTAGCTCACAGGGAGTGCAGGTTGATCAAGAGAAGGTGAAAGCTATTCAAGAATGGCCAACTCCTAAGAATGTTAACGAGGTAAGAAGCTTTCATGGCTTAGCTAGTTTCTATAGGAGGTTTGTTAAAGATTTTAGTACATTAGCTGCACCTTTAAATGAAGTGATTAAAAAGAATGTGGGATTTAAATGGGGTGAAAAACAAGAACAAGCATTTTCTACCCTTAAAGAAAAATTGACTCATGCACCTATTCTTTCATTGCCTAATTTCTCTAAATCTTTTGAAATTGAATGTGATGCATCAAATGTGGGGATAGGGGGTATTTTGGTGCAAGAGGGGCATCTCATTGCTTATTTTAGTGAGAAACTTAATGGTGATGTTCTTAATTATCCTACCTATGATAAAGAGTTGTATGCATTAGTGAGAGCATTACAAACATGGCAGCACTACCTTTTACCAAAGGAATTTGTAATCCATAGTGATCACGAATCATTGAAGTATTTAAACAGCCAAGGTAAGCTCAACAAGAGACATGCCAAGTGGGTTGAATTTCTTGAGCAATTTCAGTACGTGATCAAGCATAAAAAAGGTAAGTCAAATGTTGTTGCTGATGCACTTTCAAGAAGGTATGTTTTCTTCTCTACTCTTGAAACTAAGTTTATTGGTTTTGAGGTAATTAAGGAATTGTATGAACATGATCCTGAATTTTCTCAAATATATAAATCTTATGTGAATGCTGCCCAAAATGGGTATTTTAAGCATCATGACTATTTGTTCAAAGAAAAGAGGTTATGTGTGCTAAAAAGGTCCATTAGGGATTTACTTGTGAAGGAAGCACATGAGGGGGGATTAATGGGACATTTTGGAGTACAAAAGACTTTAGACATGCTGCATGAACGCAAATTGTGTGAAAGATGCATTGTTTGTAAGAAATCTAAGTCCAAAGTTATGCCTCATGGTTTGTATACTCCTTTACCAATACCTAACTCCCATTGGATTGATATTTCTATGGATTTTGTTTTAGGTCTTCCTCGGTCTAAAAGCGGAAAAGATTCAATTTTTGTGGTGGTGGACAGATTCTCCAAGATGGCTCACTTCATAGCTTGCAGAAAAGTGGTTGATGCTAGTCACGTGGCAGATTTGATCTTCAAAGAAGTAGTTAGACTTCATGGTGTACCTAGAAGCATTTTGAGTGATCGAGACACTAAATTCATTAGTCACTTTTGGAGGACACTTTGGGGTAAGCTTGGAACTAAACTTCTCTTTTCCACTACTTGCCACCCACAAACTGATGGCCAAATTGAGGTAGTGAATGAAACTCTTTCTTCTCTTCTAAGGGCTGTAATCCAAAAGAATATTAAGTCTTTGGAAGAATGTTTCCCCCACGTTGAGTTTGCATATAATAGGGTTGTTCATAGCACTACTCGTTATTCTCCCTTTGAAATTGTTTATGGTTTTAACCTTCTCACTCCTCTTGATTTAATGTCTTTGCCAAGTAGTTCTATTCTAATTCATAAGGATGGGAACGCTAAGGCTGAATATGTTCGAAAATTACATGAGAAGGTAAAGGCACAAATTGAAAAGAAAGTGGATAGCTATGCTCGACAAGCTAATAAAGGAAGGAAAAAGATTGTATTTGAACCAGGTGATTGGGTTTGGGTTCATTTAAGGAAGGAAAGATTTCCTTCTCAAAGAAAATCTAAGCTTCAACCAAGGGGAGATGGACCTTTTCAAGTGCTGTCCAAAATTAATGATAATGCCTACAAAATAGATCTTCCAGGTGAGTATGGTGTTAGTCCTACTTTTAATGTGGCTGATTTGTCTCCGTATGATGCAGATGAAGAAGATTGCAATTTGAGGGCAAATTCAGTTCAAGAAGGAGGGAATGATGTGGAACTAGAATGCATAACAAAGGAAGGAAGCATAGAAGATATTCAAGGTCTTGGAACTCCAATGACAAGAGTAAGGTTAAAGAAGGCAAAGGAGGTTCTAAATAACTTGATAACCACTTTATTTGAAGCAAGTACAACTCATGAAGACTTGAAGCCCAAGATAGTCAATTGCTTAATCCAAATTGAAGAAGCTAAGGAATGAATGCTGATTCTATGTGTTATCAAATTTCAATATTAGTTTTAATTAAAGTAGTAGACTGAATTAGTAAGAAAATTTGGGTCTAATTGTAAAAACTTCAGTTGGGCCAAATTTAGATAACTTGTAAGGAGGTGCCACTATAAAAGGTAAACTCTTATCTTTTTTTGGGGGATTTTTTTTAGAACATTATTTTTGTGAGGCTTTTGCTCTCTAGAGTTCTTGAAAGAATTCACTTTGAACTTATCAAGGTTCTTAATCCTTGTGGCGTTCTTTTTGGCTTATCAATCTCTAGATTGTGGCGCCATTCTGTGTTTGGTTCTTTTACTGAATAATAATAAGTTTGAGTTTCCTTTACATCAAACCCTAATACACAAATTGTGCCAATTTTCGTGTTCAATAACCTGTTATCATATCTCGAGTTCTACACACTTGTTTTCGGTGATTCAACATCCTAACTTGCGTTTCAGAACGTCATCTTTCATCTCGTTTTAGAATCGGCCGATTCTGAGTTTTGTAGCTCTGTTTGTTGCGTTCTCCAGCAATACGTAGTTCCAATCTGTAAGTTTCCAACCTAGAACGATCCTTAAAATGAGTCATTACAAATATGATCATATCACTTACTAAAACCCATTTGCTGCTTAGAGATAATTCTAGGAGCTATCTTTGAAATCCTATTAGTTAAATCTTTGGTGATGATTTTGAAGTTATAGTTTACCAAAGCAATGGACCTGTATTGGCCAACTTGATCAACTTCCATACACTTAGGAATAAGAACAACATTATTGGAATTCCAATTAGGAAGAATCCAACCAGAAGTAAAGAATTGCATCACAACATTAAAGACATCAGATCCAATGATATCTCAATAAGTTTGATAAAAAAAATAGGCTCCAAAACCATCAAGTCTGGGGGCACCATCGATGTGCATAGAAAAGATAGCAACGCGAACTTCCTCTTTACTAGGCAAGCCAATTAACATAGCATCCATGTCATCATCTACCAACCTTAGAATAACCTCATCAATAATACCATTATCCACACAGTTATTATTAGTATTAAAAATAAAGTTAAAATGTCCAAGAATGTGATCTTCAATGGCATTCACATCAATCAAGATCAAATCACCATCTTTAATTAAAGAAATAGCTTTAGTAGCATGTTTAATCTTGAAAACTTTGTGAAAATATTGGGTATTTCTATTACCATTAGTATGCCACTTAACTCTGCTTTTTTCATTCCAAAACTCCTCTACAAATTTAAGAGCTTTATCATACTCCAAATCGGCTAATTTTTCCTGCTCCATTAGCTGATCATTATAACCAATAGCATCAATTTGAACATTAATTAAATTAAGAGAAGAAATAGTTGATTGCACTCTTAGATGAACATCATCAAAGGTAGATTTATTTCAATCTCTAAGCTTGATCTTCAAAGACTTCAACTTTTGGAAGAGAATTAACATAGGACTAATAATCACATTCAAACTCCAAACGTCTTTAAAAACATTAATACAATCCGAGTGAGACGACCACATTCTCATAAATTTAAAAGCAGCATAATATCTAACCTCATTAATTTGTAAAACCAGCATGACAGGAAAATGATCATATATAGATAACATGCAGATTTATTACAACTAAATAAGATAAATGATCTCAGAAGTAATTTGGTCGAGTTCCTTTGTTAATTGTAAAGTATGTTTAGTGTGTTGTATTTTATGTTGAGTTGATATATTGTATTAAATTATGAAAGATATATTTTTTTTTGTGGTGTGGTATAACGTAGCATGTTCGATGTTAAAAGTTTCAAAAGAGTAAAATTTCGAATCATGTTTTTCAAAGCATCTATTTTTAATAGGAAAAAACTTATGTGTATATTTTTTAGGTGTTTCGTATATATAGTTCTTAACTTAAAATATACTTTTTTGTGATTATAAAAAACTTTAGTAAAATTATGAATTTAAAAAATCATAGTTAATTAAATTGAAAACTATATAAAAATCACAAAAAATGCATCTAAATTTTTTCTTTTTAATAATTAATGAATCACGTAATGTCCGAAATAGTGTTCTAATCTAACTAAATGTTACAATACTCCTTTTAAATATTATACTGAGTTTAAAAAATAATATCTATATTTCGTTATTGTCACTGAAAAAATTAATATTTAACATAATCTGATATTTTTAATATCTTTTATGTATATTACATACATTATTTCTCACAACATTTTTTTTATGGTTTTAGGGGTGTGATGCAATTGGTTTAATTGGTTAGGCATTATGTTTTTCATTTTTATTTACATTCTTTTATTAAAAAATAATCATAAAAAAATATTGTAAAATAAAAGGTTAAAATACAATGTTGGTCTCATCATTTTATCAAATCTGCAATTTTTATCCTTCTATTTTTCTCCACAATTTTGGTCTCCCATTTTCAAAATTGTTAACATTTGATCTCCCATTTTAAAAATTATTAACATTTGATCTCACTTCTCAATTTAAATTTAAATTTGGTGATATGACAATTATTTTAGCGATGTGTACATGATGACGAGGGAAACAATAGTAATGTGAAATTTAAATTTATTTTTAAATTAAATAATACCACTTTTTAAATTTTAAAAAGAATAAAAAATAATAATTTTTAAAACAATTTAAGCTTTTTATATTAAAAAATTCTGAAAATTAAAAAAAGAATCAGATTTTATCAAAATTACATTTTTATTTATTTAAAACTTAAAAAAAAAAAAACTAAAATGTCACAAAAGATTCTTATATATAAGAAAAATTTTATATACAAAAGTTCATAATGTACATATTACTAAATTGATTGCCACATGATTGTTCATGATGTAATTCATATGCCTTGAGTCCAACCGCTAGTGGATTGGGCTAACGACTAGTGGTCGTAATTATTGGGCTTGAGTCTGGTCAGGAATAGTTGCCCCCAACCCTTCGGTTTGGATGCCCAGAGTGGGTGTTTGAAGTACCCGTTGCTCACTCGTTATCGTTGTTTTGAACACACAGTCATGTGATATGGATGAGCACACAAGTTATCCGTGTGTTTCATTGTGGAGACTTTTCGTGGGACATGTGCCCGCCGTTTTCTAACTTCAGACTCGTGGGATGCGTGCTTGTGATCGTTTGATGACATATCGACGGAGCGGGGATTTTGAAAAGATGGTGACGCCAGTGAGGTGACTAAAGGACAATGCGTGGGATGATTATGGAACGTTTCACGTTCTACTGGTGACACGTGGTCCAAGATTTCGGTGTGTGATGATTGTCTTGGAAACGGTGGTGGTTACACGTTTTCCCATTGTAGATCTGAGTCGTTCATGCCCTACAAGGAAATTTGGACCCTTGATTCTTTGAACTCCACTTTTATAACTAGAGGATTTCTGTTACTTCCAATTTTTACCTTGTCCATCTCAGAAATTATGTCTTTCCTTTCCATTTTTTGGGTTTCTTCTTCTACACATCTTGCCTTTTCAACGTTTAATTTTCCTTACTTAGGTAAACTTCGTTCATCTCTTTCTTTTTACCTTCAATTTAAGCTTTTGAATGGAGGGAACTAGGGTTTTTTCGAGTACCGTGGTGGCAGAGGGTTCTATTGATGGTGGTTTTTACCCTTCCTCCGTCGTAATGATGAGGAAAAGCCACGCTTACCCTTTGTAACACCACGATTTTTAACAGCGCGGGTGTATTTTTTTTATAAAAAAAACAACAAAGTAATAAATTACCATGTCGTAACACAAACGACAATAGTCATAAATAATTACATCATAATATACAATCGGATAAAATAGTTTGTTTCAAATACATAAATTCCATTGCGACAACAACATTGAAATAAGAAAGAAAGAATAAATAAAATTCTTAAATAAAACCCTAAGCTGATCATTAATCTAACTGAGGGTGACTGGGTACTGAGGATCCACGAGCGGCCTCAAGCTTCACTGCTTTCGATTTCAAATCCAAAATCATCGATATGCCATGTGTTTGACATCGTTGCAATTCCAGCACGACTCAAAACTCTAATAACCTGAGGCGTAAGTCCGGTCCACAATAATGTAAAGGGTCACCAACCAAAATTAACAAATAACATTTAGCAAAAATCTTATATTTCAAATGCTCAAGAGAACCTTTCATCTCAGTATACTCATTGAAAGAGTTTTCATATGTCAAAAATGCATAAACAATGTTGGAAAATGAATTTTTCGACAAAATGCAATGTCGTATTCGAATACAGCATATCGTAGACGAATGCGACAGGACAAGTCAGTAGCTAAAATTGAACATCTGTATTCGAATACGACAGGACAAGTCAATAGCAAAAACTGAACATATGTATTCGAATACGACAGGATGTAGCCGAATACGACAGGACAAGTCAATAGCAAAAACTGAACATCTGTATTCGAATACGACAGGATGTAGCCGAATACGACATGACAAGTTATTAGCAAAAACTCACTCATTTGTATTCGAATACAAGGTTCCATATTCAAATACGATGTTGAAATTTCAAATAAAAACTAAACGTTACAGGTTTGTATTCGACTACACACTAGATGTAGTCGAATATAGCTGCGAAATAATGCAGGTTTTCAGTTTTGAAATGGTTCTGAATCATTTAACACTCACGATATAAAGACAAGCAATAACACTTAGCAATTATGGCATAATATCAAACAGCAACAGAACATGTATATCCAATCATCACATTGTAACAAACATGACTCGCGTGTCAAACACCCTAATGCAATGTGTATATGCCAATATCACATGATTCCGGAATATATATATAAAAAATTACAACCAATCAAACAAATATCTAAATATATAGATATATTATAAAATCATTATTACACTCATCACATCACTCACTTCTCAATCTACTTTAATAAAAAAAATATCTACTCTCGTTATAACTCAATTGACAGATGAATTTTTCAGCAACACGTGACATTTAAAAAAAAATGCCCGGTATTAAATTCTTCGTAACATAATTAAATTATTCTTCGACAAATAATTTTAATCGGGTCTCAAAATATATATAAATATATAAATATATGTATATTCTTCCAAAAACCAAAGTCCGCACCGTCGAACTTTTCAATTTTCACTTTTCCTTCGTCTACAACCATTACTCTCACTTAAATATGAAATCCTTAGGATCGTTATTTGAACTAGAGCTCTGATACTTGTTGTTAGGAAACTACGCAAAATTTCATGTTGTCAGACTAAAATGAAAGTGAAAAATGCAAAATAATAACGCACAAAATTGATAATGGAGTTCGGCCAAATTTGCCTATGTCTCCGAGCTGTTGCAGATCTTTATATTGAAAAAGGGAAATTTACACAAAGTGTTTACAAACACTCACAATCTCTCACTACCCAAAATCCAATTACACCCAAGAATGTCATTCCTAGCAATCTCTCTAACTCTCTTGAAATTCTCTCAATGTTTGGATTCTCTTCAAGTTGGAATGAATTTCACTCTTCATCCATCACCTATATTTATAAGTGGTTTAGACTACTTGCTTCATGAGTAAATTTCTTGATGACCATGTTTACTTCATGGCCAAGCAACTTCCTTGGTTACTAAGTTTACATGGTAGCTAAGTCTTATCTTGACTTTAACAATTTTTGAGAAACTAGAGCAAAGTGAAATGACATATATGCACAGGTTTGTTTGGTTGAAGTAAACAGAGTTTGGTAATTTTTAAGTTCCTTTTTATGAGTAATTAACCTTTTTAGTAGAAAAAATAATAGCAACAATAGGTAAGGATAAAAACAACTTTTTATCAACTAAGTGACACGAATGAATACTTTTACAATTATTTAGTGGAGATTTATACTCCATTCTTTGATAATATAAGGTCAAACTCTTATCGTCGAATTGCTATCAGATAGAGATAAATATAATCAATTAAAACAAATAGTTTATTGATATATACAAGGGAGACATTTTGTGTTTTGGTAGATTATTAACGTAGTTAGTTCATATAATTATGAATATTTTCTTTTAATACACATTTATATATTTGTTGGAAGTTTTTAATATTTCTTTTGTTAAGGTTTATGTCCTTCAATTTTGTTTTTGTTTTCTTTTTATAATAATCTTTTAGTTTAAAAAAGTGGCTTTTTCTTAAAATATTTTGAATACTCTCTTGAGGAAAATGTGAAGATATGATACAATACTTAAATGTGAAACGTTTTTTGAGTGATGAGCTCACGTTGAAGTGAAATACAGATGATGCACAAAACAAGTAAAACACACCATAATTTGAATCCAAATTTTCTTTTAAACTACTATCAATTTTTATTTTATTCATTTAAACTATTTCTTTTTTGTATGTGGGTATTTTGCAAGACTTTGTTTGCTAATTTGGAGCAAAGAAAAAGAGAAGTCTTTGATAGAAAGAGAAGAAGAAATGAAAAGATTTTGGAAGAGTGTTACCAGGGATTTGTTTTGGTTTGTAATACAAAATTCATCTAATTTGAGAAACTCCAAATTGTATTGGAGGAGGGTTTTGAAGGATTTTGGAGGGGTTAGACAAATTTTTCAATTCATTCCCATGATGTCATAATAATCTTAATTTTTTTTAGTCGTGTTTTTTCGTGATTTCGTCGTCTTAGTGTAACGTTTTGATTTTCCGTCTTGTTACGATATTCATTTGATTTCAAATTGACAGATCAACTTCGATTCAATGCAAATTCAATCAACGACTTTGACGTTTTCAACGTTGTAGTTCTGAGACATGCTTATTTGAGACACTTAAATTTTGTCATATTTGTATGTTTTGTCAGATTTGTAGCGTTTTGTCGAATTATGCCATTAATCTAAATGTTGTGAGTTTATTCGTAACAACTCTAAATTATATTGTTAATCGATGTAATTTCTACCGATTTGAATGAATGAATACCGTTTTTTAATAATTAAAAAAAAATATATTAATCATAAACATTTTTATATTATTCTCAATAAAATCACTCTTTTAAAAAAATATAAAATGTTTCTCTATCTTTCTTCTCCCTCCAAAGCCCTCGCCTCCTCCCCTCTCCAAACTCTCAATTGAATACAACTATGGTAATCCTATGGTAATCCTGATCCCCGAAATTTATAGTTCACCATTTAATTAATACTACAATTGATCTCTTCTGATCTAGAAAGATTGTTTCACTATAATCAAAAAGTGGAGAAACTATACCCAATTCCATCTGAAAATTTCAAAAGATAAACATCGTTGACCCCAAAAAAACCAGTTAAAAATCACTGGAACAACATTATTTGCATCCTTCATCAATGCCAAACCAATAAAGTTAACAATTTTATATTGTCATAGTACCTCCAACTCCAATATTAGACAACAGAACAACAATGTATACAATCTTCTAACCAACTACCCCATAATGTCAAGGTAGTAAAATGCAGTATGTAACACAACTTCAGATATACACAATTATTCTGAAGTAGATTACAATGTAGAATGAAAGGGAGAAAAGTGCAAACACATGCTGCCAGAAGAGAAGTGCTGAAGCTTCACTAACTGCATAACCCCTTAAACTAGCAATTGCTCCCAATAATATAGCACTAGGTGATGTGTACTGCAACAAAAGCACAAACCTAAACATAGCATCATTTTCAATCAAGAAATTCATCTTATCCAACAACGCGACAATCCCAATACCAAGAACAGGAAGCACTAATAGCCTTGCCACAACTATACCAATTGTAGTTCTAAGTCCAAGTCTTGACTCATTTGGTCCTTCAGCAAGCATTCCTCCTAATATAAGCATCACAGAAGGCACCATCGCGCCGCCGACAATCTCCAAACTGTCTGTAATGAAGGATAACGGTGCATCGTATCCAAAGAATAAAGCTTTCAATTGAGGTACCGTGCCAATTATGATAGCTAAGAGAGATGCAATTGTGGGTGGTTGAAGTATATGCTGAAGTGGAGTTTGTTCAGCAACAATTCTAATCCTCCTAACAACTCTAGGTTCAGCCAAACACCTAATCGACCTCGGACTGTTTGCCCCACTGTTTTCAACCATGACTTCAAGATCAGGAATCGCGGACGAAGAAATTCCCGAAAGGCTCTTAAAGACCCTAGCAATGAAAGGTGTCTTAGAATGTTCAGTCTCCTTATCCTCCATTCCAGGCCACTCAGCTTCAACAAGTAATGGTCGACTAATATCGTTAAGCGCTCGTTCTTCCTCGATTTCAATTTCAGCACCTTCCTCAACAATCTCATAATACTCCATAGGAGGCTCCATCATATGATAAACAAGAGTATAAACAAGAATAACAGCAACCCATTGAGAGAAAGAAACATAAGCAACACCTCTAGTGTTACAATGCTCCCCAAATGGATTATCTTTAGTATGACAAACAGATCCAACAACAGCAAGGGGGAGATTACCAGTATTACCAAATCCTGTCATGATAATAGTAAACCGAGTTAACTGCGGCGGCGGACGGCATATAACGACAACTAAGAAGCCGAGTAAACAACCAAGAGCTGTACTCACAAGAACATTAACAGGGATAAACCACCAATCCACGAAATTTTTAAGAGTAATGCTTTCACCAAGCTCAGTGAATATAAGACATGGTAAGAAGAGAGCGAAAACGAGTTTACTTAGGAGTTTGAATGTGGCTCTTGGGATGAATTGCATTCTAGGGTTTGCAAGAAGTAGTCCTATGACTGTTAAACAGAGGAGCTTCAGTAAAGGTACTATAGCAGTGGCTAGATCTGCACCACCAGACCTCATATTCATTTCATATAAATTCGAAGACATTTTTTTGGTGTTTTACTTCCTGCGATAAATCATACAACCAATCACAATATAAACAGAATTTCAATAACAAAATTCAAATTTCAATTTTAATTCGAGCAAATTCAATTACACAAAACAATATTTAAATGAAAAACAAAACACAACAGAAGCTTAAATATTTTAATCGAATACAAAGTATTTTTTTTAAATCAAAAAATCTTTTAAATTCTCTAGGAATCTCAATTCAATAAACCCCTTAAGAATCGAGAATCGGGGGAGAGGTGGAACTTACAAATGAGATGAGTTGAGGTTTATCGCGGTGGAGCTGAAGATAAGATTCAACTGAAATCGCTTCGATTAGTTGGGAATAACTAATCAGTGTCAGACAGATGCTCAAATCCTGACCACTTCGATCAACCTTTCATTTTTGTAATGTCATACTTCAAATTTTTATTTGATATATATTGACAAAAAGAAAATAATAAATTTTTGTTCCTTTCAACAGAAATGCCATGATGTAAATAAGATTATATATATATATAGTTAAAAAAAAAAAATTGACAATTGGTGTCAGAGTCGTATTCACGGGACCTGGTAGAATTGGGAGAAGATTTGTGATAAAAAAAAATGAATGGGGAGAAGATGAAGTATTATTGCTGGCCAATCTATAAAATTAATTACAACGTCTGGGTTTACCTCCTAAATAACACAAATTTTAAGGTTGACTACCCTGATTTGTTTAGGTTATGAGAAATATTAACATGAGTAATAACATTTACATAAAATTGCACTCATTAATTTGTCACCATTTTTCAAAATAAAGGATCAATTTAGCGGTTTATTTGTTATTCATTGACTAGGACGTTCAACAATACAATTAGAACGATAGAGACATGATATCATATAAAGTTGGATAAAGACAGGGTATTATAAAATAAGATAGTGACAGGATAAATATTAGGCTTAATTGCAGTTTAGGTTTCTCTATTATTACCAAATCACGGAATTAGCCTCTCTATTTTAAAAGTCGACAGTTTTAGTCTCTCCCTCAAATTTTTGAACTAAAAAATGACAATTTGACATATTTTTAATGAGGTGACATATAATTCTATGACATAGAACCATCTAAATCATATAATTATTCATATATCATTGATTAAATTAAAAATATGAAAAAAAATTCGAAGTTGATAGTTAAGTTTTTACGGCGTTTTATTCCAATTTCATGGGTGTTAATCATTCTACATCATCGTATCATATACCACGTTATTTAAAGCAAGTCATTATTTCTAGTTAAAAAATCAAAGAGAGAGATAAGCCACAGGATAACAACATTTTATTTTTTCATGTATTTAGTACACATCTCATTAATATAATATATTATATTTACATTTTTATATTTTAGATTATATTTTATAAATTGTTTTTATATTTATATTTTATTATATTTCAATTCTATATTTTATAAGGATAGTTGAGTAAATTACTATTCTTATCTAATCTTGTTGGTAATTGAGTAAATTATTGTTATTATCCTTAATTGGTACGCCATTCAAGTAATACAACGTTTAATCAAAACCATTCATGGAATGGTGAATGGGTTTATGATTTTCTTTTAAAGGAATTAATTTTGTTTAAAGTTGATTTTGAAAAAGCTTATGATTTTGTTGAATGAGGTTACCTTGATTCAATTATGTTACGGACGAAATTTCTGCAAAAATGGAAGGGGTGGGTCCTAGAATGTTTGAGAACTGCTTCCGACTTAGTATTTGTTAATCGGAGCCCAACTGATAAATTTGCTTTAACGAGATGATTACGCTAAGGGGATCTTTTTTTCTCCCTTTTTATTTTTGATAGCGGATGAAAGTCTTAATGCTATGTTGAATGCTTCGATTTCTTGTGGTCTCTTTTTATGCCTAACAAACACTACGCTAAAAAACACATTTTACAGCGCTTTTTATAAGTCATTTATAGCACTTTTTCAAAAAAATAAGCGTTGTAGTATTTGGCGCTGTAAAAAGATACAACAACGCTTTTTAAAATAAAAAAGTGCTGTAAAATAGGTGGATATATTGTGCACTTGTTATACTCATTTTACAACGCTTTTTTGAAAAAGCGCTGTAAATCCGTGTAATAGCACTTTTTAAATCCCTGCAATAGCGCTTATTATGCATGCACCTATTACAGCGATTATTTGAAAAAGCGCTGTAATAGGTGTTTCAATAGATGCATTATTATGCACCTATTACAGCGCTTTTGCAAAAAAGCGCTGGTACATTCAATAGATGCATTATTATGCACCTATTACAACGCTTTTTCAAAAAAGCGCTGTAGTAGGTGCATTCATATAGATGCATTGTTATGCACCTTTTACAGCGCTTTTTCAAAAAAGCGTTGTAGTAAGTGCATTCAATAGATGCATTATTATGCACCTATTACAACGCTTTTTCAAAAAAGCGCTGTAGTAAGTGCTTTTTTTTTTCTTCTTATTTTAGTTTTATTAAAAAGCGCTTTTTGGTTTTTTATGGCATTTTTTTAAAAAGTGTTGTCTTTTAATTTTTATTCCAAAATCATTTTCATCCAAAATCAGTTCACAATCAGTTCTCATAATCAGTTCACACAATCATTTCACAATCAAATTAACTTTATAACTATACATATTTACACAATCAGTTCACAACAAATTACATAACAGCACAGAACAAATTACAACATATCAGAATACATATTCACAGCTTTCCACATATATACTACATATTCATATCAGAACAAATTACAGATTCATATACATATTCACATATTCACATATATACTACATATTCACAGCTTTTCAAATGTGCCCTATTCATATAACTACATATTAATATACATATAACTATCAGAAGTACATTTTAGAACAAAACTACCCCTTGCAGCATATAACTATCCCTTGCAGCATGCCATTTCCCAGCAAATCAAATAATCTTCATTTCAATCACATACTGACACCAGTCTTCCTTTATTTCAATTAGATCTCTTTCAGAGTATGTTGGACTGGAATTTTCAAAGTACTGTGCGATATAAAAATTGAACATAAATAAGTTAGAATCAAATATATACATAGTTTATATATGAAAATCAATAATGAAAATATCGTACCGTTTCTGGGATTATAGTTTGATTCTTATCAACAATCTCCTTCATGAATCGCAATACATAGTACCGACAATCGATGTTGTTAGTTTGACGAGGGTACTATAAAATAAAACATATAAGTCAATAAATATTTGTGCATTGATTGTAAATGAAATTTTAAAGGCATATATTTCAAACCTTTATTGGAATCCATGTGATGTTATTTGACTTTTGCTTCGACACTGTAGCACCTCTTTGAGCTCGAAAAACTTGTAAAGCACTATCGAATAAATAAATGTGATTATTATAACATTAACAAACACATTATTTATATATATGTGTAAGAAATAAATGAATATTACTTACGTGTCGAACATAGTCTTTATATCGGAGTGATTGTTGTAATGGCCGTGCAAGGGATCTAAATAGTATATAACTTCAGAGGTCGCATTGATTGCAAATAGCACCCAATGTGCCCTACAACAACAAAAATTTGGTTTACAAACTAATAAGTTAAGATCTCATAAATTAAAAAAGATATAAATAAAGAATATATAATTACGTACCCTGAATTATATGGTGCAAGGAACAACTTATCCTTCTCTTTATTTCCTAATAGTATATCTACAACGTATTTCTTTACATTCATCTGATCGTGTTTAAGCATCGAAATCTTATGCGGAGACAAGAATGAAAATCTATTTGACAATCTGCGCATGCACACGAACTTCTCATACAAAAACCTTCAATGAAAATTTCAAATTAGATTAATTACCAATAAATTAAATTAATTACCAATAAATGCAATTAAAAGTAATTTTACCTAATGTATAAGCTGATGACAGTAGCACTCAGCTCCTTATGGTTGAGAAGTTCGTATATGTGCTCTTTTTCTAGAAATTCTTCACACTCATCTCCGAATATAGCTTTATCCATGCTTATTATTCGTGAATTGTTGTTGCTGCCCATATTTGTTTTTGCCTGTATGTCAAGACATGACCCATATCGAGCAAGCCATGGCTGACTTATTTTAGGAGCAGGAGCAGCAACTTTGGCCGCTTTATTACCCTCCAGCTTTTGCAGTTTGCCAGCTTTATTACCCTCCAATTTTTGAAGTTTGCCGGCTTTATTTTTACCACGAACATCTAGTTGTGGTGCGGCAGCTGGCTTGCTGGCTTGCTATGCGGGTGGTTTATTGGATTGAATCTGAAAAAATGAGGTTAATTAGTTTGTTAGTTTATTGAATCTGAAAAAATGACAAACCTTACGGAATAAATGTGACAAACCTTTTCGGGCGATGTGACTGACTCGTTTATGGGAATCTTCTTATCATTCCCTTTAGACTTTGTTTGAATCTAAATAAATGTGAAATTAAAGTTAACATCGGAAAAAAATCAGCAATTAAATATACATATCAATTAAACATACATTTCAATTAATTAAACATACCTTATCAAGGGCAACAAGATGTTTGGGCCATGCCGCGTAACTACCAATTGCTTCGCCCAAATACTTCATATCTGCATCGTTGTCCGGTATAGGCAACGGTGCATTTGGTTTCAAAGCAATAACTGGTGATACTTTGACATGGTCCGCAAGGATCGGTGTGTTGTGCAATAATTCACCCAGAGTAGTGTACAATGTTCCTTTTCCGACCTTGCGATGAGTAGGGGAGGATAAGTACAGCACGCAAGGAGTGACACCCTAAATCAATGGTTAACACATAAGTATGTGAAGCAAATAGGTTGAATGAATTTCTTATTTTATTAAGTAATTAATTACCTCAGGAAGACTTTTGAGACCAACGTTGCAACTCGCGTTTTCATTCTCCATTTAAATTTCACGTTGGAGCTGATCCACAAGTTGCTTGTCTTTATTCGTCTTCACCAAGAGTGCCACTTGCTCTGTTAATACTTTATTCTTCTTTAATACTTCCTCATTAGATGGATTTTGGCGCTTCTCTTGTGAAAAATAGCTTCTAGGAGTTACGCCAAATCCTTTCCCCCTCACGCAGCCGGAATATTCAGGAACATTAAACACTTTACCTAGTATGTCTCTACAACTAGCCTTGTTGTCCTCTTGATTTTCCGAACTTTGTTCGAGATTCGCCTAAAATACACGTAGGATTAAAAAGATAAGTTCAATATCATTTTTAAAATACAATATTAAAAAATATTAAAGTGATAAATAGACTTACACAAAGTTCTATTACTTTTTGAACATTTTCGTTATCAACCACTCCGTCTTCATTTACGCGAGCTTCCTTCCACAAGACATGACGACCCAACGGTTGATCGGATTGGGTGTCTTGTAGCTATTCTCGTTAAGATCATAAACAAAATATTAGTTAGAAAGTATAGTTTATAATGTACCACATTATACAAAAGTGATGTTTAATTACTTACAAGTTTTTGCTCTAGACGTGCATATCCCATACGAGATTTCTTGTATGGGTGGGTCGGATTTTTTGCCCTCTCGCGATTTGCCTTACTAATATTCTATATAAAAAAATAACAATCTTGTAAAAATTTAAAATACGCTATGAATATGAATAATAAAACACAAATGCTAATAAATTAATCACTTACAACAAACGCGGGGTCTGAACGTTTTGCTACGAATGTGCTCCATTCCTCATTTGATATATAATGTTTATATATTTTTGGAGCTTCTGCATTCATATTTCCATCACAGTATCTTAGATAGCAATTTGAAAGGTGAGATCTAAAACCCCGGTGTATTTTCCCAGCAACTCTCAGCACGTAACTCTTTCTCACCTCGTCAACATCAAAAGCTGCCTGCAAACCAAATAAAGATATAGTTTGCGTAAAGTACTTCAAAGCAGTCTGTAAAAAATTATAAGTAAAAAAGTGGAGTAAAAAAATTACTTGTATATCAGCCCAAAATACATCTTTTGCATCCTTCAATGCCTTATCTCTCCAATCATCTATTGTGATGAGGATATTCTAACGAACAACAGCCCCAATATAACTTACAAACATTGAACTGTTGGAGTCAATTGGCTGACCACTCTCGTTCCATCCCACCTAATAAACAGCAAACAAAGTATACCTCAAATTTTTTCAAAAAAGATAAAAAAGAAACAGCAAACAAAGTATAGTATGACATTTTGAAGTATAGTATACCTCAAATTTTTGCCCAGTACTTCTTGCTTTTATAACATTTTGCATTATGGTTGCACCACGTTTGACTTCATTTTCATAAGTCTTGGTGTCGCCAACTTCTTCATTTGACAATCTAACTCCTTGTTGGTATCCATTTATCTACAACAAGTTCAACATGCAGTTCAGTATAACTTCAACAAGTTCAACATGCAGTAGTCTTAGTACGTAGCAGTATAAGTTCAACATGCATTTTAGTGAAACAAAAACTAATAAATACAATACCTGAAAAGTGCGAAGAAATACTTAGGGTTACGGGTTCGTATGGTTCGGTTAGTAACAAAGAAGAACAAGAACAACGCAGAAATATGAACGAAGAGGAAACGAGCGTAGGGTTACGGGTTCGCATAAATACGTAATGAGGGTTAGTAAAAAATATGAAGTTTATGTAATGAGGGTTCGCAATGAGAAGGAGAATGAAGATGAGGAGGAAACAAGTATGAAGTTTACTTAATGAGGGTTAGTAATGAGGAGGAAACAAGCGTAGGGTTCGTAGGGTTCGCAATGAGAAGGAGAATGAAGAGGAAATTGAAGAGGTTTACTGTTATATATAAAACCCTATTACAGCGTTTTTTTGCAAAAACGCTGTAAAAGACCTCATTATTTTATTTTTTAAAAGCCTACTACAACGCTTTTTTAGAAGCCTTTTAAAGCGCTTGTGAAAAAGCCCTGTAAAAGACCTCCCTATTTTTATTTTTTTTAAAAGCATTTTACAGCGCTTTTATACAAAGCGCTTTAAAAGGCTTCTTTGTTTTATTATATGCAAACGCTATGTGACCCTTTTACAGCGCTTATGCAGAAAGCGCTTTAAAAGACCTCCTTATTTTATTTTTTTAAAAGCCTTTTACAGCGCTTTTGCAAAAGAGCGCTGTAATAGGGTTTTATATATAAAAGACTTCTTTGTTTTATTATATGCAAATGCTATGTGACCCTTTTACAGTGCTTATGCGGCAAGCACTTTAAAAAACCACCTTATTTTATTTTTTTAAAAGCATTTTACAGCGCTTTTGCAAAAGAGCGTTGTAATAGGGTTTTATATATAAAAGGCTTCTTTGTTTTATTAAATGCAAACGCTATGTGACCCTTTTACAGCGCTTATGCAGCAAGTGCTTTAAAAGACGACCTTATTTTATTTTTTTAAAAGCCTTTTACAATGCTTTTGCAAAAGAGCGCTGTAATAGGGTTTTATATATAAAAGGCTTCTTTGTTTTATTATATGCAAACGCTATGTGACCCTTTTACAGCGCTTATGGCGCAAGCACTTTAAAAGACCTCTTAAAGCTATTTGTTTTATTATGTCCAAGGGCTGTGTGACTTCCTTATTTTGGGATGATCAGTTAAGTTCAAGAAAAATTCCAAATAATTTTGTTTTCTTCCAAATAATTAGTTAAATTATTTTTTCTTCCAAATAATAATTTTTTTCTTCCAAATTAGTTAAATTATTTTTTCTTCCAAATTGTGTTTAATTATTTTTTTTCTTCCAAATAATAATTTTTTCTTACAAATAATAATTTTTTCTTCCAAATAATACCTATATATATATCAAATGCCAAATTACATGATCATCTCATATTTGGATGATCAGTTCAAGTTCAAGAAAAATTCCCAGTATAAGCAGAAAATCAGTATACAATTACATACAGTATAAGCAGAAAATTACATACAGTTCAAGATAAATACCAAAATGCTCAATTCTGGCAGATCAAACAATTAAATTACATGAACTCAGTTCAGATTACATGGCTTATAAAACAATTAAACACATTAGGATGCCCTTCTTCTTTTCTTGGTGGGATTCACATTTGTTTGTCGATTTTAATGATACGAAACGATGGATTAATCCAAATTCCCTCATCATGATCATCTCTAAGATATAAACCATCATCAGTTGAATCAATTTCATGTGGTTGTGATGTTGCAAAGAAAAGATCATTTCCATCATATTCATCATTATTGTTATCATCACTTATTTTGTTGGTCGATAGGACAACGAACCATTTATCATCAGCAGGATCAGTGACATAAAACACTTGTTAGGCTTGCAACGCTAAAATAAAAGGCTCATCTTTGTATCCCACCCTATTAAAATCGACAAGCAAGAACCCTGACTCATCAATCCGAACACCATTATTATTATCAACCCACTTGCAACCAAATATAGGAACACGAAACATTGTGTAGTCTAGCTCCCATATGCGCTCGATAACACCAAAATATGATAGATTTGCATATATTGGGTTCTTGTCTTTTGCATTTGAGATATGCATCGCTTCAGCTACGAGAGTGACTCCGCTATTTTGCATAGTGGTTTGATCATCTTGTTCTTAGGTATAAAATGTGTAGCCGTTAATTACATAATCGGTGTAAGAAAAGACATGTAAACTCGGACCATTTGCTAGCCACCTCAATCTCTGTGAAATTGATTCGGGGTCTACATCAAACTTTGACTTTATGTGATTTTTTAACCATGTTATGAAACTTCGATTGTGCTCTCGAGTTATCCAATTTTGATTCCTATTCATGTTCAAACTAGATAACTGATCCATGTGTATTGTAACATACGGTTGAACCTCATCATCATTGTGCACAACATACAATTGTGCCTGCTCCCATTCTGTCCTTGATATAGTCATTAGTCTCTTTCCAATTATCCCTTCTCTTGATAATCTTCCCGAATGACGAGACATGGGAAGCCCTATGGATTCAACATTGAACAGATATTCAGTACAAAATTCAGCAGCTTCTTCGACAATGTACCGTTCAGCAATACAACCTTCTGGTCGACTTCTACTTTTTACGTACCCTTTTAATATTTTCATATATCATTCTATTGGGTACATCCATATCATATAAGCTGGCCCACAAAATTGTGTCTCCTTAACAAGATGAACAGTAAGGTGAACCATTATATAAAAAAACGAGGGTGGGAAATACATTTCAATCTCACACAAAGTAACAACAATTTCCCTCTGCATTGTCGGTAATTTCTGAGGATCGATCACTTTACTACAAATTTCCCTGAAGAAGAAACATAATTTAGTTATGGCTCGGTGAACTTTTTCAGGTAAAATTGAACGTATACCTATTGGTAGCAAATGCTCCATTAGAATATGACAATCATGGGTCTTCAAACCTTTTAACTTGAGGTCTTTCATACAAACTAAAGTTTTATTGTTTGAAGAGTATCCTTCTGGAACTTTAACTTCATGTAGAAATTTACACAAAACAATTTTTTCCTTTCTAGATAGAGTATGAGCGGCTAGAGGTAGATATGTGCGATTTTCTTTCTTTACGGGACCCAATTCATTTCTTATTCCCATATCGACCAAGTCCAATCTTGCATTGATGCCATCCTTAGACTTTCCTGGTACATTGAGTAACGTACCAATAACACTTTCAAATACATTTTTCTCAATATGCATCACATCGAGAAAATGTCTTACATACAATGACTTCCAATATGGCAATTCAAAGAAAATTGACTTTTTCTTCCACCAAGTTTTGACCAGCTCTCCCGCAAAAGGTTTGCCAAATTTATTGGTCAAACCTTGTACTTTTTCAAGTATTTGATAACCAATCGGTGCTACAGGAGCTCTATCTTCCTCTGATTTTCCATTGAATGCATTTCTCCACCCACGATACTGATGACTATAAGGTAAAAATCTACGATGTCCAAGAAATACATTCTTCTTACAATGTTTCAACCGCATCCAATTTGTACTCTCTTCACATATAGGACATGCACACTGACCTTTAATGCTATATCCGGATAAATTACCATATGGTGGAAAATCATTAATTGTGCCGAACAACATAGCCCTCAAATTGAAACATTTTTTCTTATACTCATCATAAACTTCCACACTTGTCTCCCACATAATTTTTAAATCTTCAATTAAAGGAGCCAAGCATACGTCGATATCATTCCCCGGTTGTTTGGGTCCAGAAATTAACAGAGACAACATCATAAACTTACGCTTCATACATAACCATGAAGCTAGGTTATAAATCAACAAAATCACAGGCCACATGTTGTGTGAGGTGCTTTGAAGACCATTTGGATTCATTCCATCAGTAGAAAGTGCAAGTCGTAGATTTCTTGACTCTATCCCGAATTCAGAATACTCGTGATCAATTTTTGCCCATTGTGGAGAATCTGCAGGGTGTCGAAACTTTCCATCTCTAATTCTTTCATCTGCATGCCATGTCAAGTGTTTTGAATCTTCACTGCGATACATGCGCCTAAATCTTGGTATTATAGGAAAATACCACACGACTTTTGCTGGAGTAGATTCTTTCTTCTTATATCGAGAGACATTGCATTTCAGACACGCCTTTAGTAATTCATATTCGTTTCGAAATAAAATGCAATCGTTAGGACACACATGAATCCTTTCGTAACTCATACCAATAGAGCACATAATTCGTTTAGCATCGTAGGTTCGACTGGGAAGTTCATTATCATCTGGCAACATATCTTTTAAAAGTGTTAGTAATTTTGTGAAGCTTTTATCAGACCATCCATTACTCGCTTTTAAGTTGTACAACTTTAATATCGCCGAAAGTCTTGTGAATTTAGTACAACCATTATATAATGGTTTCTCTGCATCACTCGACAAGCTCTCAAACATTTTAGGACAATCACGAAGATCTTCTTCAACTGCTTTTGCAATCTCCTCAACTCGGTCCGGCTCATATGTATCTGTGTCGAAATCAGTTGTAGCATATGTATCTGTGCGGGTGTTTCCATTTTTTTTCTCACCATGTCTTATCCAACATGTATAGCATTGATCAATTCTATACCATTTTTGGTGTAGTGAAATTGGCAATGGTGATGGGTGTATGTTGTCACATCTTCAATTTGCAGATGAAACATTGATTACGGGGGAGAAAAGTTGGATGAACGTTAAAGCAAGAAGGCTAATCTTCTTCTCTTTAAGTTAGTGGTTAGGTTGAAGGTGAATTTTCACAAGAGTTTTTTTTGATGAGAATCAATGTGAACATTTCTTGGTTAGAGTAGACGAGGAGGGTGTCGAATTATAAGTTGTGCCATATGTGTAAGACTCTGAATTTTATAAACTCTAATTTCTACAAATTTATTATATTTTTGTGTTGAAATGCTTAGGCTTTTAACCTAGTTTTTATTTTGTAAATTAAGTACCAAAGTATAATTTTTTTAGAGTTAGTAATATATTTTTGGAGAACCAATTAAAATTATTTATTAGAGTATAATTTAATTAAATTACGAAAAAATTTATTACCGAACAAAATTTTAAAATGTCACTTGTTGCTGAAAAGTTAATCTGTCAATTGAGTTACGACGAGAGTAGATATTTTTATTAAATTAGATTGAGAAGTGAGTGATGTGATATGTGGAAGAGTGTTTAGATGTTATATATATATATATATATATATATATATATATATATATATATGAAACTAGCCCTTATTAGACAAAGGTGAACCCACACCCCCCTTCAGTTTTTTTTCCTCGTTTCTCCCTCCCTATTCTTCTTCCTTTCCTGAGTTTCCTTATCTCCCTCTCAAACCAAAGGGAGATAATGTTTTGTTGGTTTTGTTTGATTAATTTGGTTTAATGGGAAATTCAGGAGGTGTTGGTGTTGAGGGTGTTATTCAGAAATAAAATAAAATAAAATAAAATCTTTATCCTTGTTATTGATGTTGTTAGTAATGGTTAGAAAGAAAATTTGATTTTGATGTGTTTGAGTTATATAATGAGTTTGAGCTGAAGTTGAAACTTTACAAAAAATATATATAAAAAAAAACAATTTAGAGTAGTTAAAGTGGTGAAAAAGTTCAAATTTTAAATAAGTTAAAGAGTTTGAGCAAGGAGTTAGATTGAAACTAAAATGTTTAGAGTTAAAAATGTTACTCTTTTTATTACACTTGGACTGAGTTTAAAGAAGAAGTATATAGTATTTTATTCAAATTTTTGTGCTCTAATAGTTGAGTGATATAACTTAATAGATAAAAATATTTGAATTGTTGAGTATGCGTATGTGTGGATTGGAAAATATTCAATTTTATTTAGTTTTAAATAAATAATGTATCACTTTGTTGTAAAATTTTTTTTCATGTGAGAAAGATTTAATGTTGGAATTATGATGTGGTTGGATAAATTTTGGTGGTGAACAAATTTGTATGAATCTTTATGTTTATGTAGTTAGCTCCTTGAGTCTCGAAAAGGAATCGAGACAATTGACACCAAGTTAGCGGTGGAGAGTGTAACATGCCAATTTTTATAATAAACTATTTTGTTAATAAAATAGGACTTTAAATAATTAATTTGGTGTTAAAATTATCTTAGAATATATGTTGATTAATTTTATGATTATTTTTCTTTATATGTGTGCTAATCTTGTACATATTTGACCAAATAAGTTATATGAATAATAAATGTTATATTTTATTATTTTATATATTTTTCTAAAAATCATAGTATATTAGTGTAAATATTTTAAAGAATAAGATTTAAGCGATTTTATCTGTATATGTGAGTTGGTAATTAATGTGATATTTTCTTTTGTGTTTGACTAATATTAAATGTACACTTAATTATATTTAATTATGTCTGAATATATCTTATTTTAATTATTTATTTTATAAATAATTATCTTGAGATAGTAGTACTATTGTGTTTAATTTCCTTTATTTTTATATACTTGTAATGACATTGTGATTTTATATATATTTATTATAATTTAGTAATTAATATAAAGTGTTGATGTTATATTTATTTATTTTATAATTTCGACTATTCTCCAATGATTATAATATTTTAATTTGAGTATTTGGAAAAATAAGTATTATTATAGTGATTATTTGGAATACGTAAGTTTTGATTATTAACGTATTTTAAGGATTAATTACTTTAATTACTTTATTTTATAAAATATTAGTTTTGAAATTATTAGTAATAATTTGGTATTAATTGTGTTTTAAAAAACAAAGTGTTAAAGAAAATAGTTTTAGTAATTGTTTGTTTTATCCTAATTGAAAAAAAAACGAAAAAAACAGACTAATGGCATGGGAGCCAAATCGCAACAAACCATTTTTCTCTCAAATTCAGTCCCACCAATTCCTTGCCATTTGAATTGATTCCTTGTCAAATCCACTCTGTTTGTTTCCTTGGGCGAGCTGTTTTTGCCCGATTCCGATCACCACGCTTGTCGTCTCAAAAAACTGGCATCGTTTTTGAATTCCTGTCGTCGAAACCTTCAAGAAGAACTACTCATTTGTATTTTTCGGTGAAGTTGACGTCGGACCCTTCCGGAGCTCCGACGAGTTGATACGTCTCGACGATTTTGTGTACTCATTGTTAGTCGAATGTCAGTCGTGTCAATTGTATTTTCTTGTATAATAATTATTTTCACTATTTTCACGATGATGGTTTTGCCGTTATATTATTGTGTTAAGTGTTATATGCTTTTGTATCATTATACATATTTTTGAGGTTACTAATTAACTGTTTATTATTTTCTTACCCTGATTGTGTAATGGATTTTAAATTCCTACCTAAGTGAGTAAATAAACCATGAAATTACTTGTTAAGATTTGAGTTAATTTTAATTGTTGACAAGATTATGTTAGTTACTTGTTGCTTGTCTACCGAACTATGATTTTTGCACTCTTGTTTTATGTGAATAGTTGGAAATAATAATTTTGATTGACCAGCTGTATGTTTCATGTTATTAATCTCATTCACGTAATCTTAGTTATCAAATGTCAGACCTCACCAGTTAGTTGTTTTAAAGTTCCATTTTCACCCTTAATCAATTTAAAATATTTAGTCTTGATATGAACCTGTTTAAAGTATTTGATCTAATAACTAATTGATTGAAACATTGATTTCCGTATGAACTATATGTTTAAAGCTTCAAGTATTGACTTTTACTAGGTATAAATTATTATTATTTTTGTTGAAACTCAATTTAGAGAAAAAAAGATGTTTCGTTCTAAACTTTGAGTTAGATAGAAAATATGTCTCTTATGTTTAAAGTTTTAATTTTGACTAAAAAAATTATTATTTTGATTTTATGTTGGCTTGTGTGAAATAAAAAATCGATTTTAAATTGTGAATGTTAACTTTAAATTACTTGAAAGTGTTGATGGTTGTATCTAGATGAGTAGAGTTTTGATATTGGTTTTGAAAACAATTTAGAATGTTCGTCATGATTTTAAATAGTATGAAATTCATATTCTTAGCAGTAGTAATTCTTGAATATTAGAGGTTGGTAGAACTTAGAATTTTTTAAAAATGACATTTTGAAGGAGTTAAAATTTACTTATTTTGTAAGATGAAAATAACTTTTGTGTGAATTACTCTTGATTATTTTAAAGAAATTAAATTGAGTTGAATTTTTGTTGATTTATAAAATAACAATAATTCTATACTACTGATTTTATTTAATGTTTAAAATAGCTTAAAATTTATAGCATGTTTTACTATGTCATGTTTTTAAGAAAATTAAAAAGAGTTGTTGTTATGTTGGTTTAGAAGGATGGTGTGAATATTGAATCGTGAGGGTGTTGGGATATTTAATTCGATGTTAGAGTTTTAGATTTTAAGAACTCATTAGTGATTTATAATGGTACTAAAAAAAAGGGTCAAATAATAAAATGTCTACTAATTGAGAAAGAGAAAGAAAACAGAATAAAAAAAAACAAAGTTTTTAAAAAAGAACTATCTCAATGGTGAAACTCTTTTTGAAAAGTTATCTAAATTTTGGATTCTATAATCGATGTATTTTACGAGTAGAATTTTTTTTAGTAGAATTATAGTTGTTGTGTTATCATTGTTGAAATATATATTTGAGTTTAATATGAGAAAGTGACATGTTGTTTGTACATCTTTTCTTGTTACATGAATTAACCTAACAAAATGGTATGTGTCCAGAGACTAAAATTTATTTTTCCAAATTATTTTTAATTATAAAATTGCATTTTTTTATTAGGGACTCAATTTTTAAGATTAGAACATGCCTCCAAAATCTTTAAAATTGGTGGTGTGTTATGCTTTAGACCAATTGTATGACTTGATTGAACTGAGGATGTATCTATAGACATGTTGAGTAGTTGGTGTGAGAGGAGAATGTTTTTTTGTAGATTTGTCAATTAGTGTAATTTATTATCATAACCAAGTATGCCTTATGCTTTGTGTCATGTGCACTAATTTAATGCATATAAATATACAATTTTGTTTTTTTGTTGTAAATTTTGAGAAAATAGGAAAATAAATTGGAACTATCTTGGAAGTGTTAATTTATTGGAAAACTTTTTATCTATCTATCTATATATATAATTTAAATCTTCTTTCAAAATATAAGTTGAAAATAATAATTTTTATAATGATTAATTATTTAGAAATGTGTTTTTGACGATTAAAGTACGAGTGATTTAGAAATCTTATAGATTTTAAAAATACATGTGATTTATTTTATTTTTAATTGTATTTAGAAATGTGATTTATTTTTGTTGTTTTTATTTAGACGTGATTTATTGAAAAATGATTTAAGGAAAAGTTTTGAATTCCCAATGATTTTTTTTGGATGCTAAATGATTAGTGATACATTTTATCATAATTTAAGTCTATAAATCAATTTTTAGAATTATGTGTAACCTTTAAAGTGGTTTATATACTACTTGATTCAATTTGGTTTGGTAGCGTGTTGTGTCTTCTAGTAAATAATTATTTATCTTATCTGCTACTTGAAAATCTATGTTTTAGTTTGTTTTAACTTTTAAGTGATAATTAATTCAAAATAAAAATTTGAGCGTGATTAATTTGGAGCAGTTAGCCTTCTATGAGAGTATGTTAAATGTGTTTGAATCATCATTTGAGTTATGAGATGAACGTAAAATCTTGGTTCTAATTTTTGGATTAACTATGTGAATATGTATGTGATTATGTAAATATTAAATAGTTTGTGTTTCAAGTGTTCTAATTGTTGGGAATTAGTGTATAGAGTTAGAGTAGTCGAGAGCATCTAAAATTGAAATAGTTCTATATTTCTACAATCGGATTATTGATTATATGTTGATGTAAGTGTCATTTCTTTTGTTGTTGTAACTAGTTGTAAATTACAAATAAATTATTGTGAATGTGTAATTAAGTAAGTTTTTAACTTGAAGTAAGGAGTAGGAGTTTTGCGCCGCCTTCGCACTCTTGAACCACGTTAAAGATACTTTTAATTACCCATGTTTGAATTTGAATAACTACAGTTATGGTTACCTTAAGTAGTTGACTACATGAGTAAGAGGGACTAGCTACCCCGATGATTCATCGTCGATAAAAGAGGCAACGATAACTCATTATTTTGTTATAAGTATCTTTTAATTTTATTCTTTAAATAGTTAAAAAACATGTTCATCACTTATGTGAATTAAATGAATTTAATTATTAAATTTTATGTTATTGTGAAATAGTATCTCTATCGTTGATTTTTTTTTTCTCCTTGATTATATATGAAGTATGTTTTATAGAGTGATTGATTGTAAATCTATTATAATGTTATTAAGTTGATAGATATGTTTAATATTCTAAAAATTGCTCTCTTTGTCAGACTTAGGTTAAATTTGTTGAATGTTTGGTGATAGGATCTAAACTTTATTTTACGGAGTAAAACTTGTAATATTTTGTTTGAAAGAAATAGTTGGGATTGACAATATACTTCGAAGGTGTTTCATTTAACCCAACTAAATGAACTAAGTTATTATTAACTAAATCTATATGTTATGTGTTATATGTAAATTGGCTAAATACCACCTGTGGTCCTTTAATTTAATTTCGGTTAACGATTTAATCCTTTATCTTTTTTTTTCCCGATTTGCTCCTTTATCTTTTTAAATAATTTCAGTGTTACCCTTTAAGTGGGGTTCCGTTAAGAAAAAGTTAAAAAATCCCTCCTCTGAATCATTGCATATGTTCATCAAACCTCTAGGAATGATTGCCACTGATCTAAAGTGATGTCTATGGAGTATAAATACCCCATAACTTCAGTTTTAACGAATCAATCCTACTACCAAACATAGAACAAACTTTGAACATTTTTCTAAAATATTTCCAAAACATAAAGGGTATCTTTTCTGAAAATGTATGAGGGATTTTTTAACTTTTTCTTAACGGAACCCCATTTAAAGGGTAACACTGAAATTATTTAAAAACATAAGGGACCAAATCGGGAAAAAAAAGAAGATAAATGACTAAATCGTTAACTGAAATTAAGTTAAGGGACCACATGCGGTATTTAGCCTATGTAAATTGTAGTGAGTAACTCTATGATATTTTCTTTCATTATTGAGTGAAAAATGTGATATGTGTTTAATTGATTTATAGTGTCATGTTAGTCTATCATGCTAAGTTAAATGGTTTTGACATATTGTGCTTGAATGACCAGTGAATGCCTTAAAAATACTTATAGACTATGTTTGAATCTTGAGGGTAGTTAGCTAGCTATTCGTTCGCGTATCGTTAACTACAAATTTCGAGCACGAAATTCCTTTAATGAAGGGAGAATTGTAACACCCCAATTTTTATAATAAACTATTTTATTAATAAAATAGGACTGTAAATAATTAATTTGGTGTTAAAATTCTCTTAGAATATATGTTGATTAATTTTATGATTATTTTTCTTTTTATGTGTGCTAATCTTGTACATATTTGACCAAATAAGTTATAAGAATAATAAATGTTATATTTTATTATTTTATATATTTTTCTAAAAATAATAGTATATTAGTGTAAATACTTTAAAGAATAAGATTTAAGCGATTTTATCTGTATATGTAAGTTGGTAATTAATGTGATATTTTCTTTTGTGTTTGACTAATACTAAATGTACACTTAATTATATTTAATTATGTCTGAAAATATCTTATTTTAATTATTTATTTTATAAATAATTATCTTGAGATAGTAGTACTATTGTGTTTAATTTCCTTTATTTTTTTATACTTGTTATGACATTGTGATTTTAATTTCCTTTAGTAATGGCACGGGAGCCAAATCGCAACAAACCCTTTTTCTCTCAAATTCAGTCCCACCAATTCCTTGCCATTTGAATTGATTCCTTGTCAAATCCACTCTGTTTGTTTCCTTGGGCGAGCTGTTTTTGCCCGATTCCGATCACCACGCTTGTCGTCTCAAAAAACTGGCATCGTTTTTGAATTCCTGTCGTCGAAACCTTCAAGAAGAACTACTCATTTGTATTTTTCGGTGAAGTTGACGTCGGACCCTTCCGGAGCTCCGACGAGTTGATACGTCTCGACGATTTTGTGTACTCATTGTTTATTCGAATTCGCTCACTGTACGTTGTCGATCTGCAGTTGCTGTTGAAAACATCCATTGATTTCTGTGTTTGAGAAATCATCTAAATAAGGTAAGGGGTGAGAGAGCATTTGAATTCATGAGTATAATATATTGTGAGATGAACGGGAAAATCGTATTTCCCAACGATTCATTTGGGGCTTGCTACGTACGGCAGTAGCCCTTTGAGTGATAAATTAATTAATGTGCAAATGTTGAAATTGTGAGATTAAAATGTGAAATAGAAATATTTATAAGGTGCTAATTTGATTTAATTTCTTTAAATGTGTGGTATTTGATACTATTGTGATATTTGATTTCAAATGAATTTGGTGCATATGTTTGATTAGATGAGTTTATGTGAAGTGATAATAACATATGAATGCAGTGTATGATGTAAGTTTATTTGATGATGATGTGTGATTTATGATATAAATTTGTGCTACGTTTATGTGAAGATGTTTGATTGATGATAGTGATGTTGTAAATTTGTGAGGAGTTTATATGATGACAATGATTATGTATGATTAATGATGTTATAAAATTGTGCTGAGAATATTGAAGTAACGCCATAGTTGATGAAATAATGATTATTCTAATTTGTGTTTGAGATGACGGTCTTAATGGAGTATCATAGGCCAACGAGTGGAGAAAATAAATATTGAGAATTTGTGAAGTGGAGATTATTTTGTCATCATATAGGTAGGGCCTGACAAACCTAGTGATTCTGGGGAAGTACAACTGAATGAGCCTGATCGTGGCGGTCTGCTGTTTAGCCTTAAGGCAAGATTGATAGATCTTGGAGGTATTCGGGTGGGGAATTCCTAGGTGACTTGGAGGTAGCACTCCAAATGTCGGGAGCTACCATGCAACACACGTTTACCTCGACTGTCGCGTATATGTGTCTCGGTTTGAGTTGAGGGGATCTATGAGGACAAGGCCAATTTGAATTATCTGTCCACCGGGATGGTGGCATAGTATCAAGCCTCCTAACCAAGTACTTTAGAGTTAGAATGGTACCACATTGTGAAGTAGAGTCTAAACTCATGCACAACATTGCATTTTTTTGTGATTGTTTGTTGTGATTAATATGTATTGTGTGCGACGATAATTTCTTTGATGATTTGATGTTATAGTGAAATGTATTGATTTTTCTTGATTTTGAGTATATAATGTGATGTTTTTCCTTGAAGAATGTTTGTGTAATGATACGGTTTATTTATGATTAATTGCGTGTTCTTCTTACATATATTATATTATCAACATGATTTCAAAACTCACCTCCTTGTTGTTTGTGTTTGACTGGCTTGGCCCTGCATTTGCGAAATCACAGTTATTACAGGTTAACGAGTCTATAAATTCAATTTTGGGAGAAACCTCGCTCTGATAGGTGATACTGGGAATTAAGAGTTGTAATGTGTTTTTTTTCTTATGTAATTATAAATGATTTTTATATGAAAACCTTAGTACCAATAAGTCTTGGGAATTAAATCAAGAAATTCTAGTTAAATCAAGTTCATTGAGATTGCACTATTTTAATTGAGGAACAAAGTTGAATTGTTACATGTGTATTTAGAGAAACATAATATCCTAAATTAGATATAACAGTTTTTATTTTCTTGAACAAATTTTCTTTATCCGCTGCGAGTTTTGTTCAAATAATTTAGTATAAATTATTATAATGTTATTATGGGGTTTAGGGTGTCATAGGGAGAACTCTGAAATATTAGTTTTATTGTGGTGATTAAAGAAAAATGATTTTTTTTTTTAGCTTATTCCTTTCCAAAAATAATTGTTATGATTGATGAGCAAGAATGTATACATGTGGTTATCAAATCTTTGAACTTGCTCTTGAAGGAAAATTAGTGAATTGTGATTTCAAGTTTGTATATGTATACTTTCAATTTTTAGAAAAGTTTGCATGATTTTAATTAAAGTTTCAAGTTTATTAAGTAATGGTTAAAGTCTTGAGTTAGAATTTCATTTTTTTTTTAAGATTCCAAGTTTCATGAATTAAAATACAAGCTTTGTTGATAAGAAAAGAAAAATAAAATATTTAATATATTTTGAAAGGAATGAAACTATTTCAAGGAGTTAGAACTTTGAAACTATAAAAATATTTTTTTTTTTGTGTGGGTATGTTGTTATGAGGTAAATACTTTGAGTGAACACTTAGTCTTTAAAAAGGTAGTAGGTCAAACTTGTAGTTATATGAAACAAAAAAAATGGGTTATGGCAAATTTGAGAAAATTTCTGGTTGTGTGAAAAATTTTGAGAAAAATAATTTAGGACGTTTTGAATGATTGTTAGTAAATTCTCGAAAAATTGAAAGATGTTGATTTCTAAAAAAATATTTTTATATGTTCAAAGTGGGTATTGTGAATAATAATATTGTTAGTCCTTACTCGTTGTAAACTCTTATAGTGAAAAAATACTTTAAGGGAATTAGGAGTAAGAAAAGGTTTAAAGTCTCAAGGACTAATTTGACAAAGTCAAACACTATTTGATTGAAGATGTGGGCACGAGCGAGATTTTCGTTATGTTTGATTGTGGTAACGATATTTGTTGAAAAAGCTATAATTGAGGTAAGGGCTCCTTCCAAATTTTTAGTTTACACATAGGAACCTTATATGTGTGGTTGATTTGTGAATATGTGATGATTAATATTAATGTGATTATGCATTCTTGAGTGATAGTACGTATTGCTATATGTTATGAATTTTATTGATGAGAATATGTTTTGAGTATGCTCTGTGAAAAGTATGAAAAATTATTTGTGTAATGAGTATTAAAAGGGGAGCCTTTTAATAGCTGCATTTACATAATAATCATTGAGAAAAAGTTAGAGTATGCTCATGCATTTCATAGTTAGTGGTGACCGTGATGGGTCACGGGATGGTTCCATGAGTTGATTGGTCCATCTTACCCTTACGAGGATTTATTTGTCATGTAGGTCTGTGATAGACTGCACTCTAGTAAATCGAGCTGATCTGTGATAGGTGGCACCTCGATAATTAGTACTGGTTTGTGAGAGGCGGTACATTTATATTTACGCCTGTAACAGCCCGATTTTTTTTTTTTTATTAAACAAATTCAAATTCATAATAAAGAGATAAATACCTTTGGATAAAATGTTTAAGTCGTATCACAACGACAAAAGTCAACAATAATTACAAACAACAGAAACGGTTTTGAAATGAAAATCCAAAATATTTAAAACAGAAAAATACATCGGGGCTATGAGACCTATCCAACGTAGCTCATACCCCTGGGGTATTCTCGGCAAACACCTGTACAAAAGCACTGCCCCAAGAATTTTAACTTCCCCACGTCACAACAAAAAGTTGTACAAGGACCCATCAAAATAAAAGTCAAGCTGACAATATATGGTATAGGTACAGTCTTCCATAATGAAATAAATACAACCACAACAGATAGACATCTAGCCCCTATACAGCTATCTAATCTGATCATGCTACAAAAAAAAAACTATAACCCAAGTGATCTCCACGCGCCCCACAGAAATCCTTCTGACACAGCAGTGGTCAGGTAAGTCTAACTCTGTTCCCATCTCCAGAGTACTAACTGGTAGGACGATCCTGATTCCCATCTGAGGGCAAAGCCCAGATTTCCACAATAATTGTAAAGGTCACCAACCGAAATTAACAAATATCACATAGCATTTAAATTTTAAATGCACAAAATAACCTTTCAACTTAGCATACATCTAGAAAGGATTTTCATATGCCACACATGCATAATCAAAGTTGAAAAATGAAGTTTTAACAAACTGCACTGTCGTATTCGAATACAGCATCCTTGTATCCGAATACAACTGTCAAAATGGCATAATTTTCAGTTTTGAAAATGTTTCGATATCATTCAACGCTTACCACATTAAGTCAAACAATAACACTCATCAAATACGGCATAATTACAAACCACAATCGAGTATGTATATACAACCATCACAGTATATCAAACATGACTCGCGTGCCAAGCACCCTAATGAAATGCGTATATGCCAATGCATATGATTCCGGAATTCCAAACCAACACCCTCCTCGAGAGGGCGTAAGTCATAATTGTACAATCTCTCACAGACCAGTACTAATTATCAAGGTGCAATCTCTCACGGATCAGCACAATTTACTATCGTACAGCCTCTCACAGACCAGTACTAATTTTCTATGCGTGCAATCGCTCACAGATCAGCACGACTTACAAGAGTGCAATCTCTCACAGATCAGCACGACGCGAAAATCCCCGCAAGGATAAGATGAACCAACTATTCACATGGCATCATCTCGTGGCCCA
Organism: Cicer yamashitae; assembly: GCA_037974755.1. NCBI lineage: Eukaryota > Viridiplantae > Streptophyta > Magnoliopsida > Fabales > Fabaceae > Cicer > Cicer yamashitae. The sequence continues at coordinate 22,840,372 of JBBPBQ010000004.1, read as the reverse complement.
TCACGGTTACCACTATCACTATGGCCCATCGCGGTCACCATGTACTATGAAATGCATGAGCATACTCTAACTCTTTTCACCACAACCATTAAGTAAATGCAGCTATTAAAAGATTCCCCCTTTTTAATACTCATTTAACACTAATGATTTTTCAAAACTTTTCACAGAGTATACTCAGACATATTAATTCATAATCCAACAAATCCACATTAAATACAACAATCCAAATTCCACAAATCCACACCAAATCACTACAAATTACTCATTTTCAAAACTCGTCATATTTCAACCACAATACACCCATTAATTTACATAATTGCAAACATGCATTTGCACCAAATTTATTTCCTCAAATCACTCCTCAAACACATCAATTTCAATCTACAAACCACCTTAAATACAACAATCCAAATTCCACAAATCCACATTTCAAAGACATTAAATTCAACTTCCACAATTTCACCCATAAACACATTAAATTCATTTTCCTCTAATCTACACATAAAATACATCTCAAAATTCATAATATTAATTATGAACACATCAATCACACCACAACAACATTAATATCTCAGAGTTCTCCCCACCGCTAACTCGGTGCCAACAGCCTCGATTCCTTTTCGAGACTCAAGGAGCTAACTACATGAACATAAATATTTGTAACAATTTATTCACAACTAAAGTTTATCCAACCACAACAAAATTCTAAAATTATATCTTTTTCACACACCAAACTTTTACAACCAAATAATCTACATTATTTAGTTAAAATTAAATAAAACAAATATTGTCCAAATCACACGTACGCACACTCGACTATTAAAGCACCAAAATTTTGAGTTAATAAAATACTCTAAACTGTTTCTTTTTAAACTTCAACTTTAGTTCAAACTCATTTATTTGAAAATAACTCATTTCATAACTCAAACACTTCAAAATCAATTTCTTTTTTTTTTTGTTAACCATTACTAACAAAATCGACCACATTAATCACATTAATTCAATCTCAGCAAATCGCACACAATTCACATCAAACTACATCTCAACCGCGTCAATTTTAAATTCCGCTAATTCACGCATAAACGAATTAAATTCATTTTCACCATTTTACACATCAAATACACCAAATTTCTTTTCCATAAAATCACATATAATGTCCTAAATGCAAACTAAAAGTTTGGAAGGAGCCCTTACCTTAATGATAGCTTTAACAGTCGATTACGGTACCGCGATAAATTCCGGTAAAATATTTTGTTCGCACGTCACTTCGAAAACTAGCTCACTAGCACCGCAGCGTGGAGGTGAGCAACTTTCCCTTCCATCACTTCTCGAATGGAAGCTTAGATCTAGGTGAAAATGGAGGTTTTGAATTGATAGGTTTTGATTTTTTTTTGTTTTTGTTTTGAATGCTGGAAGAAGGAGAAAGGAAAGCAGCGTGAATGGAAGGGCGTTTCTCTCTCTGTTTCCTATTTTCTCGCCTTCCTCACGTTTTCTATATATATATACTTATACTATATATATATGTATATATATACTATTAATTTAATAATTTATATATATATATATATATATATATATAACTTATATTAACATATATATATATATATTACTTACTAATTTAATAATATATATATATATATATATATATATTATTACTTACAATCCTAATAATATATGTATATTATAATTAAACCAAATCAATAAATATCTAAATATTCTTACACACACCTCAACTATTTTGATAAAAATATTTATTCTCATTGCAACTCAATTGACAAGTAAATTTTTTAGCAATTAGAGATATTTTTAACAAAATAGTCCAGTAATAAATTTTCTGCAACGTAATTAAATTATTTCTCGCCAAATAATTTTAAACGGGTCTCATAAAAATATCATTGGCATTTAACACACAAAATACCATTAAAATTGGCTAAAAAGCCTCCTAATTCAACACAAAAAAAATAATAAAATTGCATAAATTAAAATTTAAAACTAAGGGTCTTACAAGGCCCGTCAAGGAGGGTTTGGAAATTCTGGAATCATGTGCACTAGCATATAAGCATTGCATTAGGGTGTTTGGCATGCGAGTCATGTTTGTTATGATATGATATATGTAGATACATGCTCTGTTATTGTTTGCTATCATGCCATAACTGCTAAGTGTGTATTGTTTGTCTTCATGACATAATTGTTAAATGTTAATTCTTAATTTCGGTTGATAACCCTTTACATTATTGTGGAAATTGGGCTTTGCCCTCAGATGATACCCGAGTTCGTATTACCGACTGTTACCCTGATGGCGGAAACGTCGTTAGACTTCACTGACTGGCATTCGCTGACTGCTGGGGTATACGACCCCATCTCAAGTAGGGCTACATATACAGGGGGAGTGGTAAGGACAAGTAGGAAACTTGGGGCAGTATTTCACGTAGAGCTCACTCACGAGAGGATTGACTATACTGTACCCTCAGGATTGGTACTCAGAGCGAATGGAGCATGAGAAGATGCAGAGGATGCTTTAGTTAGAGGTGAGACGGAGGCCACCGTGGGTGTGGTGACTCCCACCGTACGAGCAGAAGATGCAGTGCTTGGATCGGGGATTAGCGTGAAGGATAAGAGGTCGATGCCAACAAGAGAAGATATTGCAGGACCGTCTAGGCGGGTCGAGTCAGAGCTCCCACTTCTGATGAATGATCCCCTACCGACTGTCACTAAGGTAGTGAACTGTTTTGAGATTAAGTTTGTGATACGACATATTATTTTATTAAGTTGTTTTTTTTATTTAAAAAAACGCACTCGCGCTGTTAAAAATCGGGGTGTTACAATCTGCTTTTTAAGTATCTTGTCCTCGCGATTGGTGGTAACGCGAGGAGATTAACATTTTGGGAGCTAGTTATTGTAAAAATATGAAACATATATTTGTCATTGGGTGAATTTAATGCCTTTTTAAATCTTTCTTGTGTACGTGTGTGTGTAGGGGTGGGAGGCTAGTGAGTGGAGTGTGAGATTCATTGGGTTAATTGGAAGTTGGTGTGTTGAGAGCATAAGAAGGGTGAGTTTGGTGTGCTACTTTTACGCGAGTTTAATTTTGCTCTTTTAGAGTACATGGGTGTGGAGACTAAAAAAATCAGAATGGTTTGTGGATTAAGGTGTTGTCTAATAGGTATGAGGTCGGGGTAGGAGGAGATGTTGGTGGAGCAAGTAGATGGTCACTGTGGTGGAATGATATTCAAGCAGTAGTAGAGGTGAGATGGAGCAGAGTCATTGATTATCTTCAAATTTGTTAAAATGGGTGTGAGATGGGAGGATTACTTCTCTTTGGTCGGATTTGTGGATTTGGGGTTGGGTTTAGAGGGATAAATTAAATAGACTATTCAGATTAGCACTAGCTAAAGAGGCGTCGGTGGGAGACATGTTTAGGAGTGAATATTCGGTGGACGAAGAGGGTTGGAGATGGAGGAGGTTGTTTCACTGCAAAGAGGATTTATTGGTAGAATGTGTTTCTTTAATGGATAACAATACTTTACAGGATAAGATAAGCAGGTTGATAGATGATTTTGGAGGCAACATGTCTGTCACGGCTTAAAATTTTAAGTGTTTCTCAAATTCAATGGAATTGCCACCAAAGTTTATTTTAAAATCGGGAAAACATTGGGAAACCCTTAAAAACAGAAAAATTGTGTTTGAAACCAAATTTTGAGTTCGGGAGTCGATTATGTTTAGGGAAGGTATTAGCACTCTATGTAAGACCCTTAATTTTAAACTCTAATTTATGCAATTTTGGTATATTTGGTGTTAAATTCCTGAGGCATTTAGCCCAATTTTAATTCATTTTGTGAATTAAATACCAAAAGCATATTTTATTAGAGTTTGTTATATTTTATTATATATATATATCTATATATATATATATATATTTTGAGATCCGGACTGCTTATTATATATATATATATATATATATATTATATATATATATATTTCGAAAAATAATTTATTTACGTTGCGGAGATTTATTACCGGACTGTTTAGTTAAAAATATCTCTGGTTGCTGAAAATTTTACATGTCAATTGAGGTGCAACGGGAATAGATATTTTTATCAAAATAGTTGAGATGTGAGTGAAGTGATGTGTGTAACAGTTTTAATTATTTTTGGTTTGGTTTAATTTTAATATGTATATATTTATATGTATATATATGTAATAGTGGAAAGTTAGTAAGTTACATATAAATATATATATATATATATATATATATATATATATATATATATATATATATATATATATATATATATGTATATGTTATGTAAGTATACATATATATATATGAGAAGGCAAGGAAGGAGAAAGGAAAAACGGAAACATTTCTCCCTGCCTCACAATTCTTTTCCTTCTTTCTCTGTCCGTGGAAACCAAGTGTGGGTGGTTTTCAAAACCGCCAAACAAAAAACCTCACTTCTCACCTAGATCTAAGCTTCCTCTCGCGAAGTGATAGAAGGGAAAGTTGCTCACCTCCACGGCACGGTGCTAGTGAGCCAACTTTAACCGGAATTTAATCGCGGTGCCGTAATCGGCAGTTAAAGCTACAATGAAGGTAAGGGCTCCTTCCAAATTTTTAGCTTGCATATAGGACTCTATATGTGTATTTGTGGGGTTTGATTTTGATGGGGTTTATGTGTGAATTTGGGGAAAAGGAATTTAATGGGTTTTATGTGAGTTTGTGGAAAAGAAATTGGTGGTTTATGTTTAACAGTTTGGAGTTTTGATTTGGTGTGTTATGGTTGAAAATTTTGGAAAATAAATTTGGTGGGTGTGAGGTGTAATGTTGTGAGAAATGAAATTAATTTTTTGTGGGTGAAATGGTGAATTTGAATTCAAAGAGTTTTGAGGTGTAGGTGATTTTTGCTTGGTATGGTTGATATGTTTATGGGTAATTTTATGAATGTTGAGATATGCTTGATGTTTGAAGATGTGCGGTTTTGAATAAATGCAATTTATGTGTGGATTTTGAGTTGGTGTGAAATGAATTGATGAGATTGTGTATGTGGTGATTTGAATTCAATGTGAATTATGAATTCAATTTCAAGTGATTTGAGGATTATATGTGTTGAGTATGCTCTGTGTTAAATTTGAAAATCATTAGTGTTAAATGAGCATTAAAAATAGGGTATCTTTTAATAGCTGCATTTACTTAATGATTTTGGTGTCAAGAGTCAGAGTATGCTCTTGCATTTCATAGTACATGGTGACTGAATGGGCCATGGTGATAGTGGTGACCGGATGGGGCCACAGGATGATTCCATGTGAATTGTTGGTTCATCTTATCCTCATGGGGATTATCGCGTCGTGCTAATATGTGAAAGATTGCACTTTAATAAATCGTGCTAATTTGTGAGAGATTGCACTTTAATAAATCATGCTAATCTATGAGAGATTGCACTTTAATAAATCGTGCTAATCTGTGAGAGATTGCACTTTAATAAATCGTGCTAATCTGTGAGAGATTGCACTTTAATAAATCGTGCTAATCTGTGAGAGATTGCACTTTAATAAATCGTGCTAATCTGTGAGAGATTGCAGTTTAGTAAATCGTGCTAGCCCGTGAGAGACTGCACCTCGGTAATTAGTACTGGCCTGTGAGAGACCGTACAATTATGATTTACGCCCCTTCGAGGAGGGTTTTGATGATATTCTAGAATCATGTGCATTGGCATATACACATTGCATTAGGGTGCTTGGCACACGAGTTATGCTTGATATACTATGATGGTTGTTATGTGTACTTGATTGTGGTGTGTGATTGAGTTGTATTTGATGATGGTGATTAATTGATTGAGTATTGAAAGTGTTAGAATGATTTTTAAATGTTTCAAAACTGAAAATCTGTCATTTTTACAGTTGTATTCGAATACAACAAGGTTGTAGTCGAATACAGTTGAATGGTTTTTGCCTCTGACTTGCATTTTCGAAAGTGTATTCGACTATACGCAGTTGAATGGTTTTTGCCTCATGTGCATTGGCATATACACAGTTGAATGGTTTTTCCCTTCTTATTTCAAGGTTGTGGTTGTAAAAAGGGAACTTATGTATTTGAAACAGATTATTTTAGTCGATGTATTTTATACTTGGATACTTTGGATTTTCGTTCCAAAAACTATTTCCGCTGTTTGTAATTAATTATGATCTTGTCGTCGTGTTACGACTTAAATATTTATTCTAAAAGTATTTTCCTTATTTGTGGATTTAACTTGGGATTTTTATCGATTTATTTTTGAAAAAAAAAATATACACTCGCGTTGTTAAAAATCGGGGTGTTACATTGTGGTATTAGAGCTTTGGTTTAAATTTCTTTGGGGGCGGTGATTTAGATGTCATAAGCTGATCAAGAGTCGAGGTTAGGGATATCAAGTGACTGGAGTCCACATGTACGTTGTGTTTTGTTGTCTTGGGTCAAGCATGATGTGCTTAAGTAGTTTATTATTTCTTATACGAAACAGCGTGCCTGGTGGCACTTTAGTTGGGAGAGTAGTTAAAACATAGAACATTAGTCGACTTTGGTCGACGGGTGTCTCTGAATTCCTTAAACGTATCGATCTTGGAAAGAAAGGGTTGAAGCGAATCATGATGACATGGAAATTTTGGAGTAGTTCCAAGGGTACAGAGGCTATGTTATTGGTGTTAATCCAAGATGATGGGTATGGATGGATTAACGTTAGACTGTTATGGGATTTCAAGTAAGGATCTAAGTGGGGAATTTATTTTTAAGAAAAGTATTGGATGTTTCCCTAGTAGATTTCATGACGAGACTGAATGAAGTTTGATAACTGTCAAAGAGATGTGAAGACCATGGAATTGTTGAGAAGACGAGGCTTCCATTTGGAATAGCATTTGGTGCTCAGGTGTCAACTAAAGAGGCTTGTAATAAAGTTAAGGTGTGCTACACATTAGGGGTGAATGTTACCTTGGTTAGGCAAAGGATGCTTTGAGGAATAGTTGATACCTTGAGGGGTAAGGTTGAGCATTCGAGTTAAACTAGATTCGTGACTTAGATTGTTATGTATGCACCTCATGACGATTATAGGAGCGAGACTATATATTTTGTTAGTAAGTAACAAATCTATGTGTGTTTAGGAGATAATAAGTATGGATAGTGATCTTAGAGGAAATTATTGACGCGTAAGTGTGAATTTTCAGTGATGTTTAGGTAAACAGCATGAGTTAAGCCTTGATGTATTGAACCACATGTTGCTATTAAGTGGAATTGGAAGTACAGAGTACATGAATACTTAGAGATTGTTGCAATGTAAGCATTGAGAGTCTATTAAAAGATAGTAAACACTAGGAGAGTGTGAATATTTTGATAAGTTAGAGGGATTAATCAAGATTTGATTTGGGACCCTAAGATGGTTGATCTTTAAGTCAACGATTCAAAATCCACAAGGTTGGATGGAGGACCAAGTGACACCTTAAACTTGTATGATCAAGGGAGTTGAGGTAGGCAAGTGATAAATAATTCATGTTATGGAAGGAAGTGTTTGAAGACTTACTAATAAGGTTGTGTTATGATTAGAAGAGTTTTCATTAGTTAGATTACTAAGGCGGTTAGAGTCAATGATGAATAAGACCTTGTGTTGTATCTTAAGATGAAATGGATAAATTTAGACGGTGTAATGAGTATTTGAAGATTTCAAGGATCAGATTTTATAATTTATTCAATGACATAAAGTGAATAGAAAGAAATGTAACAAATGATTTATGGTTTAGTTGTTGTTCTTGAGAAGCCAAGCGTTAAGATTTGAAATGATTGTTTCAGTTACTAGATGGACAAAGAAGGTATGTGGGTCTTGGAGATGTTTTACTACTAAGTTATGAGGATGAGGTCTAAAGATAATTATTCTTTAGGAGATGCTTATTGGAAATGTATGAGAAGTAATTCTTTAGGTCGTTCGATTGTCGGGATTATTTTAGTTGGTACCTCGGAGAAGATTGAGAATGAATGAGAAAATCCAGCGAGTGAACCAAATGTTGGAAAACGTGCCATGAGAACTTGTAGGAGCAGCACATGGGTATGTGGCTTATATCAATTAAGGATTCATGAAATGAATTATCCATCCGAAAATCAGACATTGTTATTAGAAGAGTACGCCAATGAATTCAAAGGCACTATTCGAATGCATGTCATAGGGGTGCGTTATTGTGTTCGTCAATCAAAAGAGTTAAATGTTTGTTTGGTAGGTTAGAATTGAGTATGGAATGAAAATTTTTGGTGGAAGCTAGTAAGGCTTGATTTATTAAAATCACTATAATGAAGAGATACGAAGTATGATACAGATGCGCTAAGGAAATAAAGGACTCTTGATGTTGACCACAAGGATGGTTGAATGACGGTAGAGGTGAAAAGTGTTTGGAGACATATTTTAGATGTAGAATATTCCATAGGAAGTGTGAAAATTAGGAGGAATTAAATTTTTGTTTGAAATGTTGAAGAAATTCTTAAAGATCGAGATAACACGCTTATCTGAAGGAAGAAAAGTTTAGTAGTAAAAGGATAGACTAAAGAAAATCAAGTTAAGTTAGATGATATTTTGGAATATGGCGCACAATGGTGTGTACCAATTCTGGTTGTCAAAGGAGAGGGCAGCTTTTGGAAAAGGAGATACAAGAGTAAACTAAGTAATGATCTCGAAATAATGAAGATGTATCAAGGTTCAAGGTGGAAATTTAAGGTTTGTATAAATGGAAAATTGATGGAGTGAATACGATGTGTTTGACCTGTCATAATGAAAGGATAATCATCAAGCTGCAAATAAAGAACATCAGCGAAATTGAGAAGTATCAGAATGAATGTTGGCAGCAGATAGAGGAAAATTATTTTTGGGTTTGACCAGAATTGCGAAGTATGTAGGAAATTAACTAGTGAAACGTGAACTTGAGGTGTTAGGAATGAGACAAATGTAGGTCTTAACCAGTGAATGAAATTCAAGTTGGATTTTGTTGGAGACGTGACTACTGAAATGTAGTACTAAATTGGAAGGAAGTTTGTGTGTTGTGGGTGGTATAACCCTGGCATGTTGTCGAAAATACTTAAGGAAACTTTGATCACCAATGGGATGTTGAGAGGTGATTATTAAGGTTATAATTAGACCAACATTCTGATGAGAACACTGTGGTTTGGTGTAGTTGTGCGACTAAAGAAAATCGAGGATTTGTGGGCAATGGAGAAATTAGGGAATTCTCGACAGTAATGATTGTTTTATGCTCAGGGTGTTGATGTCATACTTAGAGTTTCAGTTTGGAACCTAATGGATGTTTCATACCAAGTGGACGTATATGAGGCTATGTGGCATAGTCTGGGCGATTGTACTTCATCGATAGGAAAATATGGGAAACTCTGTGGACCTTGAGAAGATTGTTAGACCGCTGTGCCTCGGGATAGCTTTAAGTCCAAGTCGAAGGGAGCGTTATTACAGTTGGGTTAAGATGGTCTAATCCATCATCATGGTCGTTGGCTACTTATTGACAAATTGAGGAACTGGTCATCCTTAATCTCTTGTTGATAGTAGACAAAATCATGTTGAATGGAACGGGCGAGTCTTACCGACTATGATAATGCGTAAAGTTATTAAGTACCCTATGAGAAGCAATAGATGACACTTTCTTCGCGTAGAGCGTGAGGAACAAGTTCATGCATGTATGTTGAGTTGGAGTGGAAACCTAGTGTGGGCATTACTCTTACTTTAAGTTTCGAGGACGAAACTTCTTTTTGGAGGGTAGTAATGTAAGACCCTTAATTTTAAACTCTAATTTATGCAATTTTAGTATATTTGGTGTTCAATTGCTGAGGCATTTAGCCCAATTTTAATTCATTTTGTGAATTAAATGCCAAAAACATATTTTATTAGTTTGTTATATTTTATTATAAATATATATATTATATATATATAATATATACTAGTGTGTTAGTAATATATATATATATATATATATATATATATATATATATATATATATATATATATATATGTTACGTAAGTATACATATATATATGAGAAGGCAAGGAAGGAGAAAGGAAAAACGGAAACATTTCTCCCTGCCTCATGATTCTTTTCCTTCTTTCTCTGTCCACGGAAACCAAGTGTGGGTGGTTTTCAAAACCGCCAAACAAAAAACCTCAATTCTCACCTAGATCTAAGCTTCCTCTCGCGAAGTGGTAGAAGGGAAAAATGCTCACCTCCACGGTATAGTGCTAGTGAGCCAACTTTGGAAGCGTTGTGCGAAGCGAAGTTTTACCAGAATTTAATCGCGGTGCCATAATCGGCCGTTAAAGCTACAACGAAGGTAAAGGCTCCTTCCAAATTTTTAGCTTGCATATAGGACTCCATATGTGTATTTGTGGGGTTTGATTTTGATGGGGTTTATGGGAGAATTTGGGGAAAAGGAATTTAATGGGTTTTATGTGAGTTTGTGGAAAAGCAATTGGTGGTTTATGTTTAACAATTTGGAGTTTTGATTTGGTGTGTTATGGTTGAAAATTTTGGAAAATAAATTTGGTGGGTCTGAGGTGTAATGTTGTGAGAAATGAAATTAATGTTTTGTGTGTGAAATGGTGAATTTGAATTCAAAGAGTTTTGAGGTTTGGGTGATTTTTGCTTGGTATGGTTGATATGTTTATGGGTAATTTTATGAATGTTGAGATATGCTTGATGCTTGAAGATGGGGGTTTTGAATAAATGCAATTTATGTGTGGATTTTGAGTTGGTGTGAAATGATTTGATGAGATTGTGTATGTGGTGATTTGAATTCAATGTGAATTATGAATTCAATTTCATGTGATTTGAGGATTATATGTGTTGGGTATGCTATGTGTTAAATTTGATAATCATTAGTGTTAAATGAGCATTAAAAATGGGGAATCTTTTAATAGCTGCATTTACTTAATGATTATGGTGTTGAGAGTCAGAGTATGCTCATGCATTTCATAGTACATGGTGACCGAATGGGCCATGGTGATAGTGGTGACCGGATGGGGCCACAAGATGATTCCTTGTGAATTGTTGGTTCATCTTATCCTCACGGGGATTATCGTGTCGTGCTAATCTGTGAGAGATTGCACTTTAATAAATCGTGCTAATCTGTGACAGATTGCACTTTAATAAATCGTGCTAATCTGTAAGAGATTGCGCTTTAATAAATCATGCTAATCTGTGAGAGATTTCACTTTAATAAATCGTGCTAATCTGTGAGAGATTGCACTTTAATAAATCGTGCTAATCTGTGAGAGATTGCACTTTAATAAATCGTGCTAATCTGTGAGAGATTGCACTTTAGTAAATCTTGCTAGCCCGTGAGAGACTGCACCTCGGTAATTAGTACTGGCCTGTGAGAGACCGTACAATTATGATTTACGCCCCTTCGAGGAGGGTTTTGATGATATTCCAGAATCATGTGCATTGGCATATACGCATTGCATTACTTGGCATGCGAGTTATGCTTGATATACTGTGATGGTTGTTATGCGTACTTTATTGTGGTGTGTGATTGAGTTGTATTTGATGATGGTGATTAATTGATTGAGTGTTGAAAGTGTTAGAATGATTTTGAAATATTTCAAAATAGAAAATCTGTTGTAGTCGAATACAGTTGAATGGTTTTTGTCTCTGACTTGCATTTTTGAAAGTGTATTCGACAACACAGAGGTTGTAGTCGATTACAGTTTAATGGATTTTGTTACTGACTTCACAATTGTATTCGAATACAAGGGGGTTGTAATCGAATACAAAATCTGCAGGATTTTTCACTGTTTTCGCAAGTGTATTCGACTACATGGAGGCTGTAGTCGAATACAGTTGTGCTGTTTTTGCTATTTTTTCTTTTTTTTTTCTGGTGTTTTCGCATTTGTATTCGACTACAGTCATGCTGTATTCGAATACAACAATGCAGATTTGTCCGAAACTTCATTTTTCAACCTTGTTTATGCATGTTTAGCATATGCAAACCCTTTCTAGATGTATGCTAAGTTGAAGGGGGATTTTTATGCATTTAAAATATAAACGCTATGTGATGTTTGTTAATTTCAGATTGGTGACCCTTTACAATTTGTGGAAATTTGGGCTTTGCCCTCATATTGGGCTTTGACCCTTTAAAATATAAAGGCGTGGCACAACGATGGGTTGGTTTTGTGACTGAAAGCATTAGGGCTTGATGCCGCTCGTGGATTCTCAGTACCCAGTCACCTCAGTTAGATTAATGATCAGCTTAGGGTTCTAATTAAGAATTTTATTTATTTCCCTTCTTATTTCAAGGTTGTGGTTGTAAAAAGGGAACTTATGTATTTGAAACAGATTATTTTAGTCGATGTATTTTATACTTGGATACTTTGGATTTTTGTTCCAAATACTATTTCCGCTGTTTGTAATTAATTATGATCTTGTCGTCGTGTTACGACTTAAATATTTTATCTAAAAGTATTTTCCTTATTTGTTGATTTAACTTGGGATTTTTATCGATTTATTTTTGAAAATAAAAATATAAACTCGCGCTGTTAAAAATCGGGGTGTTACACTCTACAACATCAATTAAAAACGGTTACCTATAACTTAATGGTGCAATTTATGTTTACTTAAATATATTGATTTCTCCTTATTATTAAATGCATATATAAATCGTGTTTTTATGAAGATAATTTTGAAATAAAACTTGGCTAAAAAGAAAGAGAAAAAATATTTTTTTTTGTTATTATGCTTGACAAGAGTGTGATCTTAATCATACGTATCTCCCGGTGCGATAGAGAAATCAAAGCTACGTAGTTCTTCGTAGAAAATGTTTGTGTGTTAGTTGCTTTTAAAGAAATACGTTTTTGTTGCGGAAGTATGATGTGGTACAAAAATATTGTTGATTTAATGAACAAAAAGAAGACCTCGAGTATGAGAAATTGATTTTGATAAATGTGTTTGGTTATTTGTTTGAATTTGATTGAGAAAATTTAAGATCGCAAAGCCATCACAACTCAGACGTCTTAAATTGAGACTAACAAGATATCGCATCTCAATTAATCCTACTTTATTTGTAAAAATATTATTTTAGCTTTGAGATCACCAAGTTGTCACAACTCATGCATCGTTAATATCTAAGATTAATAAGATGTCACATCTGAATCAATTTCATTTTTCTAAAAGAAAATTGATTTGATATGTGTAACTTTTAAAATTTGATGTAAATATTAGGAAAGTGTAGAGATCACTATGAAATAAAACAAATAAAAAAAGTTAACAAAGAGTAGTTAAAAAAAAACTTACATGGGTTTGGAGCCCGATCTACTAGGTAAATAAATTAGAATTAGAATCAAACATTTTAATTTGATAAAATGAAAAAAACTAATATACTAATAGGCTTAGAAAATTGAAAGAAGACTCTAGGTTTTCTATTGCTACAAAGTGAGAGGCGCTGCCTCTTTCATGAAATGGGTTTGGAAAAAAATGAAAGAAATAGAAAGGAAATGAAGGAGAGAGAGAGAGAGTACACGACCACCCATAAGTGGTGGTTGAGGATGCTTTGAGCATTTCCCAGCGACGGGTCTCATAAAATGTTTGGTGGCGAATGAGGATGAAGGCGATGGTGCGCAAATTACTAAGAGACCTGCTATAGACGTTCGCATTGAGGACGTCAGAGGTGGGGGTCGCTGGATTCTTCGAGGCACGGTCGGTCAAAAATTGAGGTTTCAACAGAAGTTCTATTTTCTTTTTTTCATCTTATATCGTCTCTTTCCTTCCACTCACAAGTACTCTATTTATGTTTACATGTTTTGCTTTGATGAGGTAGTAGAAAGATGTTTGGAGTTGAAATGGTTGTCATGGTGTATGGAAGAGTGTGGAAGGAAGAAGGTAAGCTTGCTATTTCCTTTCTACCTTTTTATTTGTTTCCTCTTTTTTCTGTTTTTATCCCCCTCCTTTTTGTTGGTGTTTGTTCTCAATTTATAGGGTCAAATGATGAATCTTTGTATCCATGAGATAAAATTGAGTTCTAGATGATTGTTTCTTTTTGCAAAAAAACTGGATTTGCTAAGGTTAATCAAGAAAAGAGAGGATTCACTTTTTAATTGCTTTAATACATGGTAAAAATTGTAACCGTATTAGGAAAATGAGACAAACAAAAGAACCTAAAAAGAGGCTGAAAAGATGGCTGAAGAGAGGATGTACTTTTTTAATTGTGTGTATATATATGGGAAATATTGTAGCTGCAAGAAAAGGTGAAAAACTTTGATTAAAAAATTGTAGCTACAATAAAAGGTGAAAAACAACGAGGCTGAAAAGATGGAAGAGAATGCTAATGCTGGCAAAAAAAACAACTAGAGGCAACAAGAACCAGAGGGAACCAGAAACTAGCATGAGAACCAAAACCAGAGTAAACAAGAACCAGATGGGACCAGAACTAGAGGCAACCAGAACTAGAGGGAACCACTACCAAAGGGAACCAGAACCAAAGGGAACTAGGAACTAGAACCAGAATTAGAGGGAACCAAGAACCAGAACTAGAGGGAACCAAAAGCACATGGTACCAGTAACCAGAACCAGATCGAACTAGGAACCAAGAACCAGAGCAAAAACTATACTTAGAACCAAAAGCAGAGGGAACCAGAACTAGATGCAACCAGAACCAAATGGAACGAAGAACCAAAGGGAACCAGAACTAGAAGGAACCAAGAATCAGAACCAAAACCAGGAACCAAGAACCAGAGGGAACCAGAACCATAGGGAATCAGGATAAATGCGAAAGTAGGTAAATGCGAAAGTAGGTAAAGTGGTGATGCCATAGTAGATAAACTGTGAAAGGAAAAGGCACATAAAACTTTAAAGAGGAAATGATGCAATGTTTTTTTTTTTCTTCTTTTTTATGTGCAATGAATAAACAAGCTAAACAAATGAAAAATAATGACAAATGATCGTCTTCGGATTGGTTACCAATGCGTAGATCGATAGGAATGAAAATCTTATTGTCTTTGGATTGGTTACCGATGCGTAGATCAATAGGAATAAAAATTGGTCGTCTTCGAATTGGTTTCCAGTGCATTGATCGATGAAAACATGATCATCTTCGAATTGGTTACCGATGTGTAGATCAACATGAATTAAAATCTGATCCTCTTCGGATTTGTTACCGATGCGTAGATCGACAAAAATGAAAAATTTGTCGTCTTTGGATTGGTTATGGATGTGTAGATCGACAGAAATGAAAAACTGATTGTCTTCGGATTGGTTACCAATGCATAGATCCATAGGAATGAAAATCTGATTGTCTTTGGATTGGTTACCTATGCGTAGATCCCAATAATACAGATGATCGTCTTCAGATTGGTTAATGATGCGTATATCAACAAGAGTTAAAAGCTAGTCGTCTTTAAATTGGTTATCGATGCGTAGATCCTAATATGTAGATGACCGTCTTTGAATTTGCTACCGATGCATAGATCGAAATGAATGAAAATTGATCGTCTTCATATTGGTTACCAATGAGTAGATCAACAGGAATGAAAATTGATCGTCTCCAGATTGGTTACTAGTGGACAGATCGACAAGAATGAAAAAAATCGTCTTCAGATTGGTTACCGATGTGTAGATTGACATGAATGAAAATGATCGTCTTCGAATTGGTTATCGATGCGTAGATCGACAAGAATGAAAAGTTGATCGTCTTTGGATTGTTACTAATGCATAGATCCCAAGAATGTAGATGATCATCTTCGGATTGGCTGGCGATTGTAGATCGAGAAGAATGAAAATTGATCATCTTTGGATTGGTTATCGATGCGTAGATCAACAAGAATGTAGATGATCATCTTCGAATTGGCTACCGATGTGTAGATCGATTGAAATGTAAATGACGATTGCTAAGTCAGTAATGAGATTTGGATGGAAATAAAATATTAGACTTTTGGTTTTGATAGTGAATCATGGACTCTTAAGTGCCAATGTATTAGTGCATATTGGGCTTTTGGTACCAATAGAAATTGGATTTTGGGATGTTAATGGATTTGGACTTATATGGTGCCAATGAAGTTTGGGCTTTTACATTACCAATGGAATGTTGGCTTTTGGTTGAGGTGCCTATGAAAATTTGACTTTTTGCTTGCCAATAAAATATTGGACTTTGGGATTGAGGTGACTTGTATATCTTAGGCGTGGAATGCTAAAGGGTACAGATTGTGGATGCCAATGGATATTGGGCATAAAGAGCCAATGAAGATTGAGTTGAGGGGGATGCCAAAAAATAATGGACTTCGGATTTCAGGTTTCAATGAAAATTGGACCGCTTTTTTTTCTCCAATGGATACTGGACTTTGTGTTTTTGTTGCCAACAAAAATTGGACTTTTATTTGCCAATGAATATTGGACTTTGTGTTTTAGTTGCAAATGAAAATTGGACTTTTTGTTTGCCAATGAATATTCGGTTTTGAAGGGCTAATGAATACTAGGCTTTGAAGTACCAATGAACATTGGGCTTTGAAGTGCCAATGAACATTGGACTTTGAGTTTGAGGTGCCAATGACAATTGGGCTTTTTGTTTGCCAATGAACAATGGACAATGAGGTGCCAATGAAGATTGGACTTTTTGTTTGCCAATGAAATTGGACTTTGAGGTGCTAATGAAAGTTGGACTTTTTGTTTAGCAATGAATATTGGGCTTTGAACTACCAATGAACATTGGACTTTGAGGTGCCAATGAAGATTGGGCTTTTTGTTTGCTAATGAACATTGGACTTTGAGGTGCCAATGAAAGTTGGACTTTTTGTTTGCCAATGAATATTGGGCTTTGAAGTGCCAATGAACATTGGACTTTGAGGTTCCAATGAAGATTGAGCTTTTTGATTGCCAATGAACATTGGATTTTGAGGCGCCAATGAAGTTTGGGCTTTTGCGCTATCAATGAAACCTTGGGCTTTTTGTTTGCCAATGAATATTGGGCTTTGAAATGCCAATGAACATTGGACTTTGAGGTACTAGTGAAAATTGGGCTTAGTAATGGAGCTGTAAAGTGCATTGTGACTAGAAAACCATGAGATCTTTAAATACAGGTATGATGCAAGGTGCATTGAACTGTGTCAGGTTATGCATGTTATGATGCTAGAGGGATGCATGCTTGATTCTTGCTTGAGTGATGCATGGTTGATACATGAATTTATGATTCTTGAATGTATCTAAAATGATGCAAAAACTCAAGGAGCACACATGAGCTTTAGGTTTTTTTTGCACAAACATTGTTCATTTTTGAAGGAACGAGAGGTGTTGTGGTCTTGTTTGTTGAGAAAAATGTTTTTTTGTGTAAACAATGAATTCATTGACTTGATCACTTCCTTGAAAAACTTCAATATGTAAACTGATATTTGATATCAAGCTCAAGCAAAATCAAGTTTGTCATGTTTATTTTTACTCGACTGTTGTGTATCTTGATAATTGTAGTCTACAACATTGGTTGAGTGAGTGGTGACTACAGTCATAGATTTTTTTTTATACTACAATCGTCGAATCATTTTTAGCACCTTAGTCTTTTGCTATTGACTAGAACACCTCAAAAGCAACTCTTTTTTGGTAAAAGGTGTTAATTGAAGATTTTCAAAGGGACGAAAAGTTTCCTTAAAGTTGGACTTCAGGATGGAATAAAGGATGAAGAAGATGCCCATGTGTTTGGATTTTATGGATATATAAAGAATTGTGCATTTGTGATTTGAATGAATGGTGCAAATATTGTCCCAAGTTTGGACTTTAGAAGGCACAATATTTAAAGTATCAAATGGAAAATTTTCTCTCATATTTTAGAGGATGTAAAGAGCGTAGATATAATGGAAAGAACGAATGAATGAGCAATTGTCTCATCTAGTAGAATATATTTACATGAATGAATGGTGGGAGAATTTTCCTAGTTAAAAACTGAATGCGTTAATTTTGGTCTATCATATGAGAGACTTTCCTCATTAATAAGTAGAATAATCATCATCTGTTTATGTATAGAGAATTTGATCACATGATGATCTCCATACTTTTTTATTTAAGTGTTCTCTTTCTTTAAAAGAGTCTTGAGCTATAAGCCTTTAAGAATTTGTTTTGTTTTCTTGTTTTATATTTTTTTTAGCATATTGCAAAATGAGATTTGTCATTTTGTTCCGAAATTAGAAAATATTAAGATCATGAGCAATCCACCATTGATTAGAATGGACTTTTTAGGCTTGTATTGGAGTGAATGGTTAAGAGTTTATGAAAGAAATAATGTATGTTGTATGAATAACCATTCGGTGTGAATAAGACAAAAGATCATTTGTCTATAGAAGCACTTTATGAGGTATGTTTCTAGAAATTTACGGACCTTTTTTTTTTTTAGATTTAATTCCATACATTTTGATGGATCTTTCTGTTGTTGTTTTCTTGTTTATATTTTTTTACATCGCGACTAGTGAAAAAGTGATGAAATATTGTACCAACTCCTAGTCTGGGTGATACTTGTTTGGCTAATGAGAGAAAATTTTGTTCAAAATGGTAGCAAGGGTAAAATGTAGGAAAATGACCAAACTTAATTTCAAGTCCTGATTGCTTATTTTCGAAACATTTAACTTTAATACAAAAATTAACAAATCTATGCATTTGCTCTTTTTTTTTGCTTTAATTTTTGTTTGCTCTAACTTTTGCTTAGGATGTCTTTCCAAGTTTTCAACCTAGCAGACTTTTCTTCTTTTGACCTTTTTTTTTCATTTTTTTTTCAAAAGGACTTGCACTAATTTGAGACTTTCGAAGTAGTACTTTGTGAGATTCATCATTGGGAATCAAGCAAGTAGTTCTTCGGTCAAGTTTTATTTGTGAGACCAAACTTCTTGGAGTGATCGAGGCAAAATTGAGAATGAAGGAAGAATGAAATAATATGCACAAATGAAGACACTAGTTGACTCATGCAAGAGTAGAGACATATATCATGCAAGTGTTGGAACAAAGTTGGTTTCATACTTAGAGTTTTGATGATAACAAAAGTATTTTATGAGAACAATATATTGAAAATCTACATTTAACTCTTTAAAACGACCATCTATTTTGCACATGTTGATATGATGATTCTGATGTGTTAGTAACCCATAAAATAGAATAATTGTATAAAGTAACCAAAATTATATAATTTGAACGTCGGAATCAAAACATTGGAAGAAGAAGAAGTAATTCGAAAAGCTCAAACAATTGGCATCTATAAATGGTTCTCACCACTTGAGGAAACCTACACAACCATGTACGAAGAAACAAGAACAGATAATATACGAGCTGAATATCAATCAATCATCAATCATCAAACACTTAGTTTTTATTTAGCACTCAATTGTAATATCATTCTAGTTATGATAAGTCTGTGAGCAATACTGTATGCATCCTCCTGTGAGAGTAAACCCAGAAATAGAAACCAAACACTTGTGTAACTTCGCCCAATAGTGGCTGTAAATCCTCAATGACTTGTGGTTTTCAAGTTGGATGTTGAGAAGACTTAACTTGTGAAGTTAAGTGGCTGTAATTTGGTTTTAATTACTAGATCAAATCCTTATGGGTGAAGGGACTGGACGCAGCTACTGAGTTGATAGTGAACCAGAATAAATTACTGTGTTATCCCTCTTCTCTCTGTTTATTGCCTCTGTTTTTTACTTGCACTATTTTCACCATTTGTTAGCCCAAAAGTTTCTTAAAAACCGAATACACAATTCAAACCCTTTTTCTTGTGTATTTTCCATCTACATCATAGATAACATTTCAAGTGCACTGCATTCATCCAATCATGACATTCATGGCTCAAGTTCACGGTGGGACATTCAAAGGATTGTTTCAGGCATGGAACAATAGGTAAAGGAAGAACAATCAAGACGCTGATTTGGGGTCATGGTCAGACCAACTTTACCATCTGATCTCAATTATCTTGGTGACCCACATCAAGATAATTGGAAAACTTTTCCATACTCTAATCATCTCATCCTCTATTTTCTTATATATAGCAGATAGAATTGGCTGATTCCTTAGCTCCAGTGCTAGAAGGAGATGAACCTGACTTGTTCTGGATTTAGGATTTTGTTAAATTGTTGTTGTATGATGTATTAAGAAACCTTTGTAATGAATTCAGTTAATTGAACTTGTAATTTATTTTAACAGTTCATTAAACTTGAGTTGTAAACCATGTTATTCCAATATAGTTAAAAGTCATGTTAATGATGCTTATTGTTGATTTACAATACTTGCCTCTGTTTTATTAAGATGTATGAATTTATTGCCATATTCTAGACAATTGGTAATGGGTTTTACAGTTTGTTTTATGTTTAACTCTCAATGATAAATTTTATGTCTAGAATTCCTTTCTAGAAAAAATCTATGATGAAATGATGTTTGATTTCAATATGTTTGACTCTATAATGCAAAATTGGAATTTTGGTCAAACAAATTGCAGAAGTATTGTCACATAACATATGAATTTTACTTTGATAGAGTTTGTAATCCTCTAATTGATGTTTCATCCATAAGAGCTGAGTACTACAACCATTAGCAAATGTACCTTATCTTTTGTTGTATCATGATATCATATTGTTGCCAAGAAAAGTACAGTTTCCACTGTAGCTTTTTCTCTTAAGTTTGTTCCTGCATAGTCAGCATCACAATATCCAACTAACCTATATTCTCATGATTTCTTATAGAGCAACCCTAAGTTGGTAGTGCCTTTCACATATCAGAATATCCTTTTAACTACTGTTAAGTGGGATTCTGTTGGATATGATTAAAATCAGGCACATAGGCAAACACTAAATATAATGTCTGGTCTTAAAGCAGATAAGTATATGAATGATTCTATCATTCCGCTGAAGGTTTTCTTATCAACTCGTGTTCCTGAATCATCTTTGTCAAGAGTTCAAATTGGGTGCATTGAAGTACTCATGGGTTTGCATCAGTCCATTTTAAACGTTTTGAGAAGTTCCTTGATGTACTTGGTCTGATGGAACAATACACCATCTTGATTCTGTTTTATCTGAATTCCTAAGAAAAACTTGAGTTCTCCTATCATGCCCATTTGGAATTCATTATGCTTCATCGTAGCAAATTCTTGACACAACTTGCCATTAGTTGAACCAAATATTATATCATCTACATATATTTGAACTATAAGAATATCATCTTTAGATGTTTTTCTAAATAAAGTAGTGTCAACTTTTCCTCTTTCAAAATTATTTTCAAGTAAAAAGTTACTCAATTTATCGTACCAAGCCTTTGGTGCTTGTTTCATACCGTAATGAGTTTTTAAGTTTAAAGACATAGTCTAGAAACTCATCATTTTCAACTCTAGGAGATTGTTTGACGTATACTTCCTCATTAACATATCCATTTAAAAATGCACTTTTTACGTCCATTTGATACAAGATGATATTGTTAAATGCAGCAAAAGATAATAAGATTCAAATAGCCTCTATCTTTGCCACCGGAGAAAATGTCTCAGTGTAATCTAGACCTTCTTGTTGATTGTAGCCTTGTGCTACTAGTCTGGTTTTGTTTATGACAACTCCTCCCTTTTCATTCAGTTTATTCATGAACACCCATTTAGTTCCAATGGGTTTTTTATCCTCAAGTTTGGGTACAAGATCCCAAACATCATTACTTTTGAATTCATTTAGTTCTTCTTGTATTGCCAAAATCACCCTTGATCTGAAAGAGCTTCATGCATAGAGGTTTTTTCTAGTTCAGAGAGTAAGCCAACCAAAGAAGTATTGTTATGAGAAGAACTTGTCTTTAGAGGATCAAAGGAGTTTCCAATCATCAGAGCGATTGGATGTGATGATTTATATTTCCATCCATTCTTATCCTCTATTATATTAGAGGATATTTTTCCCTCTAACGGTTCCTCTGGTTTACTCTTATCCTCTGATTTTTTAGTTTCGTTTGTTTTGACAATTTCTTCTGTTTTGCTTTGTTCTTCTGATTTTTGAGTACACCTTCTAAGATGTAACACCCTAATTTATTTTTATACCATAATTTATTATGATTATAAATTAGTGATATTTTCTTATACATATGTTTATTGTGGTGTGATTGTTATTATATTTTTTTTTTACGTGACTGTCTTTCTTTGTTTGTCTTTGTAGTTATTTAAATTAAAATCATTGATAATTGTAATTAGACCTATTTATTTTATTAAAAAATATATATATAAAATATTATATACCATTTTTGGATTGCTATTATCTTAAGCCTCTTATTTTAGTAGTATTGTTATCTAGACCTTTATTATTTAAATTTATTTTTATATAAATATAAATATAAAATAACTATATTAATTATGTATTAATATAATAATAATAATAATAGTATAATAATAATAATAAGAATGACATATGGGCTAAGTGGACTTGCCCATTAGCCTGAGCATCCCGTTCACAACGCCATTAGCCTGGGCATATATATATATAAGTGGTAGAATATAGGCTAAGGTGCTGCCGCCATTAGCCTGGGCATTCCGATCACAACGCTGAATCCTTTTTCATTCTATATTTCAATACTAATTCCTCCTTACACGTCAACAAGGCTTGGGTATGTATTCCTTTTTTTTTCTTTCTATATTTCATCTGCCTCATAGTAATATTAGTATGTATTCCTCTATTTCAATTTTTAGTAATACCTTGCGTATGATCATCGTAAACTAGACATGTGTTCTTCATTCCAATTTTTTAGTAATAATAGTCCCGGATATGATTGAATTATATTACTAGACATATATTCTGAAATTAATATGCATCTAAAGAATTCATTATATTTTAAAAGTGATTTGTTGTACGCATCAATTTAAATAAATACTATCAATTTCATTATATATATATGATATGCGATTCTGCCTTATTTTAATTAAAATTATACATTATTTTATGTTATTATAATTATAAGTATGTTTTTATCAAGTATTGTTCTCTGCATTTTTTTTAAAGTAGCAGACTTGCTACATTAGGCTGAAATTAATATATTACTCTCAATTTGTTGTCGACTTCTTTGTGATGGTGTTGGCCTAATGCATTGTTTTTACATATGTTTTTATTTTTATTATTATATATATTTGAAACACACTAGAAGGGCTGGAAATTTAAATGGTTTTTATTGGTTGTTTGAAGGGTTCTTAAAAACAAAAACTGTGACTTCGTTAACCGATATGTGAAATAAAATCGGATTATATTAATATGTATGTTTTGACGATATTAAGTATATTTTTGAGTTATATTACAAATAACAAATAATTTATTTATTTATTGTTAATCACAAATTTATGTATCTATTGGAGCAAGTAATTAACTTGTATTTCGTTGTTGCGTTGATTTATTTTCTTTCGCGGGATATTAGAGACGGTGGTTGGCGAAGATGCGACACATTAAATAAACAGATCATCGTTGTTTGGAAAAATCTTCAGCTAAGGTAAGGGGTGAGATGAGGTTCGATTTTATGAATATAAAATAACGTGAGATGAACGGGAATACCGAAATTCCCAGATATTCATCCGGGGCTCACTACGTACAGTCGAGCCCTATTGAGCAATAATAATTAATTAATAATATATGAATGGTAATAGTGAGGACTAAAATATAATTTAGAAACCTATAGAATTGTTGTGAATTTATTTATTGCAAGATTGCACGTTGAATGATTTTATGAAATGTGATGCTGATTGTTACTGTATGAATAATATATATTGGAGTGTTCTTGCTATTTGATTGAAATCATGAAATTATTTAAATGTACTACCTGTTGATTTTTTTATTGCGATTGATAAGATTGGATTGTGTATTGTGAGTAGTGTAAACCAAATATTGGGATTGAATTGTGATTGACTGATATACATATAATGATGAATATTATGAAGTCAAATTGAAATTTATTGAGTGGTGATGATCGAGCAAGCATGAGATATGTGTTGTAGAGATTCGGAGTTAGGATTATTTTGTCATCATATAGGAAGGGTCTGACAAACCTAGCGATTCGGAGAAGTACAACTGAATGAGCCTGATCGTGGAGGGCTACGGTCGAACTGTAAGGTAAGACTGATAGACCTTGGGGGTACATCTAGTGGGGAATTCCTAAGTGGATTAGTGGGTTATTCCCTAAGGCCGGGAACTACCGTGCAACACAAGAGTACCCCGACTGTCGCGTATATGTGTCTCGGGTTGAGTTGAGGGGATCTATGAGGACTTGGCCATTCATGAATTGTCCGTCCACTCTTGTAGTGGCATAGTATCAGGCCTCCTAACCAAGTACTTCAGAGTAGAATGGTACCAAATGATGAAGTATAGAGTATAGGACATGCATAGCATTTTATCCTTGTAACTGCTTTATTGTGATTGAGTTAGATTAACCTTTAATATTATGTTCTTGAATGTTCTCTTTATTTGTGTTGTTTTGACTAATTGCGTGTTCTTCTCGTGTATTTTATATTGTTACATAATTTCGAAACTCACCCCTCGTTGCTTGTGTTTGGCGCTTGCGAGAGCTCAGCTATTTCAGGTTATCGATTGGTGATCCATGCTCTGATAGGTGATACTGGGTAAGAGTAAATTGTCGTGTTTTGTTGAGTTATGAACTAATTTAGGTTTTTGTAAATTCAATCAATCAATCGTGTTATTTTTTTTATCTTTTATTCAGAAGTAGAAATTCATTGTCTCTAAGTTTAGAACATGTTTTTATGTCAGAAATATTTATTTAAGAAAACCTTAGCTATATTCGATATTAAGGGATTTGTAAGTGAGAATTTTAATGGAAGCATTTTGTGTAAGTGTGAGTCTGACGTCCCGAACCCTATAGTTTAAATGAAAATTTTCATACTCTGTTTTAGAACCGCTGCCCGTATCTTTCAAAACTAATGCATTTTACTTTCTATTTAAATTTGGGTTTAGGGTGTCACATAAGATGCTTGATTCCTCTGGATCTTGTGTACCTGCAGAATCATTGTCTTACTCTAACTTTTTATAGTTAGGCTGTTTGTCATTAAACCTGACATAGATTGATTCTTCCACAATTTAAGTCTCTTGATTATATACTCTGTAGGCTTTAGACCTTTAAGAATATCCTAAGAGAATGCATTTTTGTGATCTTGAATCAAACTTACAAAGTTTGTCTTTTGTATTTAAAATATAACAAATACAACCAAATTGTTGAAAATAGGAAATGTTGGATTTTCTATTCTTCCATAATTTATAAAAACTTCATCTATTCTTAAAAACAAAATTTGTGTCAAATCAGACACAAACTAGAATTGATGTAAATCAGGCCGATAGTGGCACCAACCCTCCCATCCTCAAGAGGTACCTGAAAAGGTACAACGACCTTCGTGAACCTCAATGGCAAGATGCTATATGTTGAAGAAGGTTTTGGGAACGACCGCATGGAGAGGCTAGAGAAAAATACTGAAAGCCTTAAGAGGCAAAGTAAAGAATACTTGTATGACTATTTATAGAAATAGTGATTAAGTCATCGATTGTATTGAAGCAAAATCTCTCTACAAGGGAAGGACTAGATGTAGCAACAGTTTGTTGTGAACTAATATAAAATATTCGTCTCCTTTATACTATTCTATTTCTCGCATCTTAATTCTTTAGGATAAAACCTTACTCTGTGTAAACCTCCTTTTAAAGTAAGTTGAATGTTTTGATAAATAATAGTTTTTTAAGAAAATATAAGCATTTTTGAGAAACAGAAAACACAATTCAAACCCCCCACATCTTGTGTTTTCCAGCATCTTTAATTGATTATTTAGACCTTGGAAGATTTGTTGAGGGCTTGTGTGCTTGATAACCGAGGGAGTTGGGGTAATTTTTTGCCTCATGTGGAATTCACCTATAACAATAGATATCATGAGATCATCAGGATGGCACCGTATGAGGCCTTGTATGGGCGTAAGTTCCAAACTCCCTTGTATTGGTACTAGGATGGTGATAATTTGATTGTAGAGCCAAAGTTGGTTCAACAGACCATAGAGAAGGTTCGTTTAATTCAAGAAAGGATGAAGACAACACAAAGCAGACATATGAGCTCTGCTGATCAGCAGAGGCGGCCTCTGAAGTTTAATGAAGGTGAACATGTATTTTTTAGAGTAACGCCTACTACTAGAATTGATGTAAATGAACAAGTTGTTTTATACACTTGAATTAATATAGGATTTGAGTGTAATATTCACTAAATGAGATTCAGTGCAGAGGGAGGTTCAATAAATGGTTCTTCTTCTTCTTCTTCTTCTTCTTCTTCTTCTTCTTCTTCTTCTTCTTGGTGATGATTGACTTCAGATGCACTGACTTGGTGTTGACCTTGGGGTCTTCAAATAGTTTTTTGTTTATTTTGGTAACCCCAACACGTTGATCATACCCATTTTCCATAATCATCCCTTCATTCAAGTACCTGGTTATCAAATAGATGATTTGTTAAGTGATTTTGATGGAAAGCCTTTGAATGAAACATGAGTCTTGTCCATCCTTGTTAGCATCTACGCACCTCCAAAATTCCTTAACTAAAACGTTTAAGGTTGTGAGTTGATTGAGGTTAAAGTAGTTTGTCCAGCCAATACTAGAGAACATCCTGTTGGTCCACATTGCATGCCATTATGGGGGAAGAAATGGCATGACCAAGAGTTTAACTTGAAGCAATTATAGAATCACAGAGGTACTTAGAGAGGTTTCGAGTGAGGGTTTGAAAGGGTTCTAGGTTGCAAAAGTGTCGAAAAAATACTAGAGAGTAGTGATTGACTTCAGTTTTGATGTTTTTAATTAAATGTTTGAGTTTCTAAAAGTGAAAAGCAATAACTATGATACAAGCCTTAAGAGACTAAAGACGACATGTATTAAAATATCACATATGCACACACAACTTCCAACAAAACTGTTCATATGCAGAAGATATGAATGTTACTCTCATTTATTTTATAGTCACCTAGTTGATGTTTCATCTACATCAAATGAGTGATGCAGTTGGCTACTAAATTTTTGGCTTTTGTAATAGATAGAGCAATGGTTTCTTGTCTTATGCTAAACCATGAGATCAGATTCTCACCAAAAATTTACAACTTCCATTGGTGCTCTTTTTTCTAGCTTATCTTCAGCATAGTCAGCATCACAAGAACCTATTAACTTGTACTCAGAGGATGACTTATAACACATACCAAGATTATTAGTACCTTTTAGATATATAAAGATCCTTTTAACAAAAATTAAATGAGATTCTTGAGGGTCAAATTGAAATCTTGCACACATACACACACTAAACAAAATGTCAATTCTTGAAGAATTTAAGTAGAGAAGTGAACCAATCATCCCTTTGTATACCTTTTGTTCCACCTTTTTACCTAATTTATCCTTATCAAGAGAACATGTGGGATGCATAGGTGTATGCATGGATTTGCATTCATCCATGTGAAATTTCTTAAGAAGTTCTCTAGTATGTTTTGTTTGATGAACATATACTCCTTCTAAGCTTTGATGAATTTCAAGTCCAATGAAAAATTTAAGTTCTCCCATAATACTCATCTCAAATTTAATCTGCATTAACTTAGAAAACTATTCACAATGCATAGCATTAGTAGAACCAATAACTATATCATTAACATATATTTGGACAACGAGAAATTCATTCTTAGATGATTTTTTAAATAAGGTAGTGTCAACTTGGCCTCTTTGAAAATCATTTCTCAAGAGATAACTACTTAGTCTAGCATACTAAGCTCTTGGAGCCTGCTTCAAACCATACACTTCAGAAGGTTGTTTAACATACAATTATTTATTTATATACTCATTCAAAAATGTTGTTTTCACATCCATTTGATATAAAATAATTTTATTAAATGCTACAAATGAAAGTAAAAATTTGAATGCCTCTAATTTACCACATTGGCAAAGGCTTTAGTGTAATGAATACCTTCCTACTAATTATAGGCTTGAGATACAAGTCTAGCTTTATTTCCTATCACTTCACCTTCCTCATTCAACTATTTTATGTAAACCCACTTAGTTCAAATGAGCTTCTTTTCCTTGGGTCTAGGTATCAGATTCAATACATCATTCCTCTTGAACTAGTTTAGTTCTTCTTGCATGGCTATAATCTAGCCATCATTTGATAGAGCTTAATCTATTGTTGCAAGATCAATTTTAGACTGAAGTCCAAAACATTGATGTTACTTTATAAGGAAACCAGGTCTTTAGAGGATCACATACTTCTTTCGTGGTTGTTGACTAAAGTGTCAAAAATGCTTTTTGTTGTTTTATTATTGCTGCACTTGTTGAACTCTTTGAAGGTGATTGTATTCATCATAAAAGGTTCTAGCTTTATGATGCATGATGTATTGTTTCTTTTGATCAACATTGTGTTTTTTTTTCTGGGCAACACCAGCTGCATCTTTGGGACCCTCATTGCCATCTTAGACTATGTCTTAGAGTTGTAGATCATGTTTGACGTAGAAACTTCTCAACTTGTCATTCTAGTATTCAAATCACTCCCCATCAAACATAAAATATCTATTAACAATTCCACCTATAGCTTCATCACTAGAGTTAGTCATAATACTAACAAAAACAAGATCTTTACAACCACCCGTGAATAACTTCGTATTATTTCTAAGTGCTTAAAACATCAAATACATTTTGAGAGCATACCTTGTAAACATTCACTTATGAGATTTTTTCAAAAAACACTCTTAAATACTATTTGTAACTTAGTCAAGTAGTAGTTTCTATCTGATCATAGCACTTGGGCACATATTTCTAGCATTTTAATTTGTTTTTCTTAAAATCACTTTATAGCTTAGAATAATTTTTTAGCTTGTTTCTAAACTTTGGTCTGAAATTGAATTATAATTTTATTATTTGCATTTTGACCCCTGCTTGCTCTATAGGCCATAACTTGAGCTTTGGATATCAGATTGAAGCATGCGAGCAGTCGATGGAAAGCTAAAAATCAAAGCTACAACTTTTGTGTTGGAATCAAATCTCAATGCCGAACTCTACTAGCCTAAATTACAGATTCCATAATCTGGATCTTTGTAATAATTTAAATAATGGGCTACTTGTTTTAAAAGGCCAAAAACCCGAACACTATATATTTGGGATTTCTTTCCTTTCATGGGTAGACTATTTTCGGACAGAATTAGAGAGATAAACATATTTTTATTTTTTCAATTCCATGGAAGGCTAATTTCATCAAATTAATCCACGAATTCTGAGTTTCATCATACCTGGAGGTTCAGGTTATACTGTCGATTTTTAATTCATGATTCTATTTTCGTTCATCTGATTATATTGATTTTCTGATTGCATAAACTGAATTTCAATAAGATCGATTTAATTTATTTGACAGAATTCGGTTTCAATCTATAATTTAATTGAATTATAATTCTGCGACGCTTGATCGTTAATTGTAATATTTTAATGATTGTGATGCTTAATCCAGTCAATGAAACCGAACGTAGGATTGATTGTACGCTTGTTTGATCAATTCTGTAGTCAAATAAGAATAGAATCACGAATTAGAAATTAATTAAAACTCATTGATAGAATCTGTGATAGGTCCGAAACTCGAATAAGTGGATTAATCGTTTTGCTTATCTGTCCAAACTAAATCATTATAAAAACCCCCAATTTCGAATTTCAATTTGGTTAATATCATTATATCAGGAGTCCTTGCGAAACGACTCGGGTTATTACCCCTTTCTGCACTTATTTTAAATCGTATTTGATCCGTGTGCGACAGCGGATCAAATTGGCGCCGTTGCCAGGGACTCTTTGATAATAATATTAACCAGTTTTTGAGTATTACTAACTATCCTAACAATTGTTTCTTTGTGCTTTGTTGTTCTACAGGTCAAATAGGGTTGTGCTAACTCGTAGGCATGTTGCTAGTCCAAAAAAATCCGTATAAGGGACTTATTACGGGATTTGACGCTCAAATTCCCAAATTTCTTCATCTAGACCACTTTTTTAATTTTTTGAATTTTCGATATTTTCAAAAAAATCCAAAAAAATTTGCGTAACTTTTATTTGATTTTTAGAGATTTTTGGTGGTATTTTTATATTTTTTGGATTTTATTTGATAGTGTTTTCGATTTTTCATTTCAATTTTAGCAATAGGGACATTGTTGGAATTTTCAAAATTGTTATTTTGCATTGTATTGTTATGATGATGCATGACTAGGGCCAGTTCTGTAAATCTGCACCCCTTTGACCCTGAAATAGATAGGACCTTTCATTTACGTCGTAGACTTAATAGAGCTGCTGTTAGTGCTAACGTGTCAGATAGAGAGTCAGATAGAGAGTTAGATAGTGATAGTGAAAAAAGTGACATTTTGCTACACAATATGGCTGATATGAATAATAGAACCTTAAGACAACTTGTTGCACCTGATGTTACCTATAATGCATTATCCTGAAGTTACTGTACCATTTGAACTTAAATCTGGTTTAATACACTTGCTTCCAAAGTTTAATGGTCTTGCAGGTGAGGATCCCCACAAACACTTGAAGGAGTTCCATGTGGTGTGCTCTACCATGAAACCTCAAGGAGTCACAGAAGATCATATCAAGCTAAGAGCCTTCCCATTCTCACTTCAAGATGCTGCGAAGGATTGGTTATACTACCTTCAGCCAGGTTCTGTTACAAGTTGGAATGAACTGAAGAAATTGTTTCTAGAAAAATTCTTCCCTGCCTCAAGAGCTGCTTCAATCAGAAAAGAAATATGTGGCATTAGACAGATTGACAGGGAATCATTACATGAGTATTGGGAGAGATTCAAGAAACTGGTGTCTAGCTGTCCTTACCACCAGATTTCTGATCAATTGCTTATCTTGTATTTTTACGAAGGCTTGCTACCTATGGATAGAAGTATTTTGGATGCTGCTAGTGGGGGAGCACTTGTTGATAAGACCCCAGAAGCGGAAAAAGCTTTGATTGAGAATGTAACGCCCCGAATTTTTAATCCAAACGTTACTTAAAAAAAATACTTATTGTTTAGAAAAGTTTATGAATTTTTTTTTTTTGAATACTTAGCATTTATTCATTTAAATAATTAGTAACAAGCACGTTATTTAATATCATTAAGAAAATATTTATTCAAAATTTAAAACAAAGTAAAGACAATTATTCCTAACGGAAGGGAACCACTTCCGTAATTCTACAATTCTAGTACAAACAATTAAAAAGAAATTAGAAATATTGGACAATTCTATTATTACAAAATTGTATTGAAAAACCCATGTTTACCCCACGTTCGCCACACATCAATACTCATTAACTAATCTTCAATCTCCTTGAACTCATTAGTACCTAAAATGTTGTTATAAGGGTCAGTTTTTTCCATCATCCATATCAAACCAAAGCTAAACATATAGAAGAACAACACAAAACATATAAAAGTAAAAACTTCCAATTTAAAAGAAAAAATGCGCACACCGGTAAATTGTATATTAAAACATATGCATAATGCATGCTCCTAAAACTATATGATCCAGATATAAACTTGCCACTAAGGCAACTTCCACACAGAAATGTCACCCATACCAATGGGGAAATCAAACCTGCCACTAAGGCAACTCCCACGAAGATGCATAAGCCATGACATGATGATATAGTATCAAACATATATATTCCCACACAGCCCACTAAGAATCATGTCATATGCATCAAAATTACTTTTCAAAATCATCTCTTATTCACATATCACTAAGAACACAACACATCCTTATCATGAGTATCACATAATCATAGACAAATAATCATAAAAATTATGACTTTCACCACATACACATAAAAATAGAAACTTTATATCATATAGGCCATAAAAATTAACACTTTAACATATATGACAAGAAAATTCAAACTCCAATTCATATACATAATAAAAGTTTAAACTTTATCACATATAAGGTAAAAATTAAAACTTTATTTCATATTCATCGTAAAACTACAATTTTATCACACATAGCATAAAATTTCATACTTTACTCCATAGAAAGCATATATTACAATTCAATCTCAACAAAAATTGGGGTTTTATTATTTAAATCCATTAGTCTACATTTATTCCTTCTAAAATCAAAGAAATCACGATTATTTATTTCATGTCATCCAACCAACGGCCTAACTATGATTTGTGTGGGGAAAAACCCTTACCTTGGCCGCTTTTCTTCCTAGTACAAAGCTTTAAGCCCCACAGAGTTGTTCACAAAGAAAAGAAGTTCCAAGCTTGGATACACGAAGAAAATGAGGTGTGAAGGTGATGGTGGCTAGGGTTTTAGAATTCTTTTTTGTTTGTTATTAGGGAGTATACAGAAATTGTGGACTTAGGGAAATTTAAAGTGGAAATTGTTGGTTAGATAATGTTGAGCTTAAATGAAGAATAAGAGGGATAAAATGTCACCTTCTTTTTTTTTTTTTTAACCTTGATCATAAAAACCAAGCCACAAACACATAGCCCAAATTTATACTCATTCAAGTGGGTTGGGTCACACTAGCCTCAAACCCTTAGACCAAAATCTTCTTGCACTAGGAAAACACATCTACATATAATATATCTCTACTTAAATATATATATATTATATTTAAACTCCCCATTGATTAAATAATTCTTACTAATAACTTTATCAACTACAAAAATCGAACAAGGCAAATAATTATCACACATAATTTAATATTGAATAATGTTGATAGGTTCTAATTATTTTTAAATAATAATTTAGAGGATGTTACAATACTCACCCCCTTAAAAATAGTTTCGTCCTCGAAACTAGGTAGACATAAACGGATTAGGGTAGAGTTCTCTCATCTTTTCCTCTAATTCCCAAGTTGCATCTCCAGTCGTTTGGTCCCAAATCACCTTGACCAAGGCGATCTCCTTACCTCGTAGGTGCTTAGTAGTCCTATCTATCTCCAATGCTTAGTGGTGGAATTACAAAGGAAAGGTTCTCCTTCAACTGGATATCATCTGGCGTGATAATATGGGAAGGATCAGCCATGTACTTCCTCAACTGTGACACATGGAATATGTCGTGCAGTTTGGCCAGACTCGGAGGCAAGGCAATCTGGTAAGCTACGAGACCCACACGTCGGAGGATCTGATATGGGCCAATGAATTTAGGAGTGAGCTTCTTAGACTTCAGTGCCCTACCAACTCCAGTATTGGGAGTCACTCTCAAAAACACATGTTCACCCTCTTGAAACTCCAGCGGTTTCCTCCATTGGTCGGCATAACTCTTTTGTCTGCTTTGTGTTGTCTTCATTCTTTCTTGGATCAGACGAACTTTATCAGTGGTCTGTTGTACCAATTCTGGCCCCACAATTTGGTTCTCACCATCCTGATACCAACACAACGGAGTTTGGCACATACGTCCATATAGAGCCTCGTATGGTGCCATCCCAATGCTCGCATGATAGCTATTGTTATAGGTGAACTCAACGAGAGGCAACATATTATCCCAACTTCCTCGCTCATCCAACACACACGCTCTTAGTAAATCCTCCAAGGTCTGAATAGTCCTTTCTGTTTGTCCATCGGTTTGAGGGTGATAGGCTGAACTCAATCTCAACTTAGTACCTAGCGCCTCATGTAATGCTCCCCACAAACGAGAAATGAACTTCGGGTCTCTATCTGACACAATGCTGGAGGGTACCCCATGTAGTTAACAATCTCGGCAATGTAGATCTCTGCAAGCTTAGTCACATCATAAGTAGTCCTCACGGGTATGAAATGGGCAGATTTGGTCAACCTGTCGACAATCACCCAAATGGAGTCAAACTTTCGTTGAGTCTTTCGGCAATGCTACCACGAAATCCATAGATATACTATCCCATTTCCATACTGGTATATCTAATGACCTTAGTAGTCCTCCTGGTTTCTGATGCTCTACCTTGGCTTTCTGACAAGTCAAACATGAAGCCACATATTCTGCTACCTGTTTCTTCATTCCTGGCCACCAGAATTTTTGCTTATACATTTTGGTGGTACTAGGGTGAATACTCAACTTGCTTTTATGAGCCTCATCCAAGATAGTCTTCCTCAATTCTGTATTGTCGGGTATACAAGCACGTCCATTACATCTCAAAATATCGTCTGGGCCCACCTCAAATTCAGGTGCCTTGCTGACCTCGATCAACTTCCTTTTCTCTTAAGTCAACACGTCGGTAACTTGGAGGCCTATAATCTCATTCATCAATTCACTATCTATAATGATCACTCCACATTGCACTTTCCCCAATGGGGAATCCAAATTAAGATCCAAGTCACGGAACTTCTCTAACAACTCCAACCCCTTCATTGTTACAAACGAGAGATGAACTCGCTTCCTGCTTAGGGCATCAGCCACCATGATTGCTTTCCCTAGATGGTAATGCAACATGAACTCATAATCTTTAATGAACTCCATCCATCTCCTCTTCCTAATGTTAAATTCCTTTTGATCAAACAAGTATTTGAAACTCTTATGGTCACTAAATACATCAAAACTACACCCATATAGATAATGTCTCCAAATTTTCAATGCGAAGACAATTGCCGCTAACTCCAAGTCATGAGTGGGATAATTCTTTTCATGCACATTCAATTGCCTTGAGGCATAGGCCACTACTCGTTTGTTCTGCATCAGCACACAACCCAAACCCTGGTAGAAAGCATCACAATAAACTTCATAAGGCTCTTTTGGTTGTGGCAACACTAACACTGGGGACGTAGTTAGCTTCTCCTTCATCAGTTGGAAACTTTTCTCACACACCTCAGTCCATGCATAAATCTGGTTCTTCTTCGTAAGGTGTGTCAATGGAGCAGCAATCTTGGCAAATCCCTCAATAAATCTTCTATAGTACCCGGCCAAACCCAAAACACTTTTAATCTCTGTGACTGTCTGCGGTTGTTTCCATGCCATCACGACTTCTACCTTGGATGGGTCGACAGCAATCCCTTCCTTAGAAATTACATGTCCCAAGAACTTCACTTCTTCCAACCAAAATTCACATTTTCCTAGATTGGCATATAGTTGTTTCTTCTTCAGTACTTGTAGAGCTTGACACAAATGTTCCTCATGTTCTTCTCGGGTCTTGGAATAGATCAATATGTCATCAATAAAGATCACCACGAACTTGTCTAAGAATGGGCGGAAGATACGATTCATATAATCCATGAAGATAACTGGCGCATTGGTCACTCCGAAGGGCATCACCAAGTACTCATAATGCCCATAACGCGTTCTGAAGGGCGTCTTGGATATCATCTTCTTTCACCCGAATCTGATGGTACCTTGACTTTAGATCAATCTTAGAAAACACCTCTGCCCCTCTGAGTTGGTCCATTAAATCATCAATGCGGGGTAAGGGGTATTTGTTTTTATTGTAACCTTGTTGAGTTGTCGGTAATCAACACACAGTTTCGAGTTTCCATCTTTCTTCTTGACCAATAATACGGGGGATCCCCATGGTGACACATTAGGCCGAATGAACTTCTTAGACAGAAGGTCTTCCAATTGGTTCTTTAGTTCTGATAGCTCTAAGGGGGCCATTCTGTAAGGAG
Source organism: Cicer yamashitae (assembly GCA_037974755.1). Lineage (NCBI taxonomy): Eukaryota > Viridiplantae > Streptophyta > Magnoliopsida > Fabales > Fabaceae > Cicer > Cicer yamashitae. The sequence goes on along the minus strand of JBBPBQ010000004.1, from coordinate 22,804,815 downwards.
CGATAGAGATGGGTCCAGTACCTGGAATGACATCGATAGAAAATTCGACGTCGCGGACTAGGGGTAATCCTGGTACGTCTGGTGGGAAAACTTCAGAGAAATCCTTCACCATTGGAATCTCATCGACAACAACCTCTGGAGTCATACTGATGGAGTTGAGAAACACATATTTTTGCACTTCTCCCTTCAGAGAAAACTTCGAAATGTCAGGATCTGGAAATATCACATTCCAATCCATTCCGTCGGAACTTCGAAATGTCAGGATGTAGAAATATCACATTCCGTTGGGCGCAATCTAACATGACGTAGTTGCTAGACAACCAATCCATTCCCAAAATTACTCCAAGATGTTTCAGAGGAATACAAATTAAATCGACCTTAAAATTCATTTTAAACACAATCAGTGGGCATTTCAAGCACGCCGAATTACATTTTACTGGTTCAGTAGAGGGGAGGGTAACCAGTAAATCGAATGGTAAGGTAGTGACATCTAGTTGGAGCCAATCCAGCCAATCTAATGAAATGAACGAGTGTGTTGCTCCAGAATCATGTATTACAGAAAGTATTTCCCAGCAATTAAACACTCACCCTGAATAAGTTCTGAGGAAGATGGTGCTTTTTCTCCACTAATATGATAAACACGTCCTCGAGCAGTAGGGTGTGCAACATCCTTGTTGTTGACAACATCCTTATTGTCGCCAGTGTCCTTTTCCCGACAATCTTTTGCAAGATGGTTTGGTTTCTGACAGACATAACATATCTTGGTTCTTCCGAGACACTCAGTTATCCTATGTCCCTCCTGTCCACAATGATAGCATCGAACAGTACGCATTGGGTTCTGCGTTGGATTCTGAGGCCTCTGATCTCCCACGTTTTGGGGACCTGGTCGATCTCTAGCAATCTCTTGTGGGCGAGCATAACGCTTTTGCTGTTGAAACTATCTGCCTCTATTTTGTTGGTCACCAATTCCCTGTTCAAAGGTCATATTTAGAGACATAACCCCATAATTAAATGATAAGGTTGTGGTTAATTTCTACCTGAGATCTTGCCGGTCCACCAATAGCACCTTTGTTGAGGCGGCCCCGTTTCATGATCTCAACCTTTTTGCATTTCTCCACCAGCACCTGATACTGACGTATCTCTAGGGGTCCCACAGACTCCTTAATCTCATACCTGAGCCTGCTTTCAACCCTCTTGCACATGTACTCTTCTTCCACTTGGTTACGCAAGTTGTGAAAATGTTTTTCTAGGGCTTCAAACTTTGCAGCATACTCGGACACCGTGAGACTTCCCTGATATAGTCTCAAGAATTGGGCTTCTTTCTCAGCCCTAGCACTCTTCGGAAAATATTTGTCCAAGAACTTTCTCTTGAAGACTTCCCAAGTCACCTCTTTGTGGTTTCCTTCCATCATTTGTCTCGCCCCCCGCCACCAGTATTCAGCTTCACCAATCAGTAAGTAGGCCGCGTACTCCACTTTCGTGTCATCGGGGCAGTGGAGGATGTCAAATATCTTCTCTATCTCCTGCAGCCAGAGGTCAGCCTTGTCAGGGTCATGCTCCCCTTTAAATTTTGGCGGATCTTGTCGACAGAATTCAGATAGTCCCCTCGTTGCAACAATTGCTTCCTCCCTCAGGTCCCTCTGCGCATTACGTTGAGCTTGGATTGCAGCTTGCTGAGCTTGAACTGCAGCTTGTTGGGCCATTGCAGTGGCCATTGCGTTCATGGCTTGGATTGCTTCAGTCATGTCACTTCCTCCTTGGGGGACTGATCGGTTTGCGCGACGAGCCATACTTCCTACAAATTATCTAATTAGGATAACACTATGATCTAATTATAACCTTACGGTTGTAAGGAAATATTTTATTCACGTCTATATAGTAGGTTTAGGTCACACAGTAAGTCGTGCACTAGAGGGGTTCCCAGGAAAGAGAGGTGGGTCAACGGACCACTTAATAACCAAGTCTTTCCTTAGCCAGAATCCCGTTAGTACAACTTTATACGGTATTACCTTTCCCTTCTATTATGGGGACAGTAGGTTTGGGTCACACAGTAAGTCGTGTAGTAGAAGGGTTCCCAGGAAAGAGAGGTGGGTCAATGGACCACTTAATAACCAAGTCTTTCCTTAGCCTGAATCCTGCTAATACAACTTTTTACGGTATTACCCTTCCTTTCTATTATGGGGATCCTAAAATTCTATAAGATTAAAGGTTTAAATCATTGTCTTTATTATAAAAATTTAAATTACCACACAAAAATTAAATAATTAAGGAATATTCATATTATTATAATTCAATTGGTCTAATTAATAACGTCATTAAAGTGGAGACCAATTAATTATTGTATATTTTCAAAACAAGTCAATACAAATCAATACCCAATAATTCCACATTATAGCAAAATAAAACTAATCATTTTACGATTCTAAAAAAAAAATGAATTCGTGACAATTAATTGATAATGTCATAAATGTACAAACAATTATTACATAACGTCAAATTAAACAACGATTAGTAAATTATTAAAAATTCAAATCACGAGTAGTAAATTCACAACATCATAATAGTAAATTCATAACGTCAATAAATCACGAGAATTAAATTAATAACATACAAACAATAAAAATTCAAATCATGATTAGTAAATTCGTAACGTCACAATATTAAACTCATAGCGTTATCAAATGACAAGTATTAAATTCACAACATAGAAACAATTATTTTAAAAAATTCAAATCAAGAGTAATAAATTCATAATGTCATTAAATCGCGAGAATTAAATTAATAACATACAAAAAATAAAAAATTCAAATCATGATTAGTAAATTCGTAACGCCACAATATTAAATTCATAGCGTTATTAAATCACAAGTATTAAATTCATAACATACAAACAATTATTTTAAAAAAAATCAAATCAAGAGTAATAAATTGCATAATGTCATTAAATCACGAATATTAAATTCATAACATATAAAACAAAACAAAAAATTCAAATCATGAGTAGTAATTTCGTAACGTCATAATATTAAATTCATAACGTCATTAAAATCAAAAGCAATTATTGCAGTGAATCAAATTAAAACCGCTTTAATTCATAGGAATTTAAGGCATATATTTAATCACAAAAATTAATGGAGGTTACACAATTAATGACAAATAATAGGAATTTAAGTAGTTAATAAAATCTAATAATTAGAAAACCAACAATTAATAGAATTAATGGCACATTATAGAAATTTAAGTAATTAGTAAAATCCAATAATTAAAAAAAATCAAACAATTAACACAAGAAACATTAAAATATATGCAACATACTCGAAGCGTCCCACCCCAAAGTCCGTGAATTATTGCTCTGATACCATAATTGTAACGCCCCGGATTTTCAATCCAAACGTTACTTAAAAAAATACTTATTGTTTAGAAAAGTTTATGATTTTTTTTTTGAATACTTAGCATTTATTCATTTAAATAATTAGTAACAAGCACGTTATTTAATATAATTAAAAAATATTTATTCAAAATTTAAAACAAAGTAAAGACAATTATTCCTAACGGAAGGGAACCACTTCCGTATTTCTACAATTCTAGTACATATTAAAAGTTTGTGACAAATGATTAAAAAGAAATTAGAAATATTGGACAATTCTATTATTACAAAATTGTATTGAAAAACCCATGTTTACCCCACGTTCGCCACACATCAATACTCATTAACTAATCTTCAATCTCCTTGAACTCATGAGAACCTAAAATGTTGTTGTAAGGGTCAGTTTTTTCCATCATCCACATCAAACCAAAGCTAAACCTATAGAAGAATAACACAAAACATATAAAAGTAAAAACTTCTAATTTAAAAGAAAAAATGCGCACACCGGTAAATTGTATATCAAAACATATGCATAATGCATGCTCCTAAAACTATATGATCCGGATATAAACCTGCCACTAAGGCAACTTCCACACAGAAAGGTCACCCATACCAATGGGGAAATCAAACCTGCCACTAAGGCAACTCCCACGAAGATGCATATGTCATGACATGAGGATATATTATCAAACATATATATTCCCACACAGCCCACTAAGAATCATGTCATATGCATTCAAAATTACTTTTCAAAATCATCTCTTATTCACATATCACTAAGAACACATACAACACATCCTTATCATGAGTATCACATAATCATAGACAAATAATCATAAAAATTATGACTTTCACCACATACACATAAAAATAGAAACTTTATATCATATAGGCCATAAAAATTAACACTTTAACATATATGACAAGAAAATTCAAACTCCAATTCATATACATAATAAAAGTTTAAACTTTATCACATATAAGGTAAAAATTAAAACTTTATTTCATATTCATCGTAAAACTACAATTTTATCACACATAGCATAAAATTTCATACTTTACTCCATAGAAGTCATATATTACAATTCAATCTCAACAAAAATTGGGGTTTTATTATTTAAATCCATTAGTCTACATTTATTCCTTCTAAAATCAAAGAAATCACGATTATTTATTTCATGTCATCCAACCAACGGCCTAACTATGATTTGTGTGGGGAAAAACCCTTACCTTGGCCGCTTTTCTTCCTAGTACAAAGCTTTAAGCCCCACAGAGTTGTTCACAAGGAAAAGAAGTTCCAAGCTTGGATACACGAAGAAAATGAGGTGTGAAGGTGATGGTGGCTAGGGTTTCGGAATTCTTTTTTGTTTGTTATTAGTGAGTATACAGAAATTGTGGACTTAGGGAAATTTAAAGTGGAAATTGTTGGTTAGATAATGTTGGGCCTAAATGAAGAATAAGAGGGATAAAATGTCACCTTTTATTTTTTTATTTATTTATTTTTAACCTTGATCATAAAAACCAAGCCACAAACACATAGCCCAAATTTATACTCATTCAAGTGGGTTGGGTCACACTAGCCTCAAACCCTTAGCCCAAAATCTTCTTGCACTAGGAAAACACATCTACATATAATATATCTCTACTTAAATATATATATATATATATATATATATATATATATTATATTTAAACTCCCCATTGATTAAATAATTCTTACTAATAACTTTATCAACTACAAAAATCGAACAAGGCAAATAATTATCACATATAATTTAATATTGAATAATGTTGATAGGTTCTAATTATTTTTAAATAATAATTCAGAGGATGTTACAGAGAACATGTCCATTAATTCCCAACAGTTTACAACTTAGAAGCAATTCAGCAATTTTGACAAACGGAGTGAACGAGATTCAAGCTTCTTCCCACAAGAATCTAGAAAGCAGACTTGATGAGCTTACATCTTTAGTAAATAAATTGGCAGTAGGTAAAGCCCAAGCAGTGGTATGTGGTATTTGCACTTCTCTAGAACATCCTACAGATTCATGTCCTACTTTGCAAGACGATCCAGTTGCTGATGCTCCTCAAGCATATGCAGCAAACATATTCACCCCTCAAGCGAACTATGATTTGTCATCTAACAGGTACAATCCCGGTTGGAGAAACCATCCCAACCTAAGATGGGGGGATTCATCTACACAACAGCAACATCAACCTAGGAACCAAAACAGTCCACATCAGCAAAACATTCCACATCAGCAAAACAATCCACATCAGCAAAACATTCCACATCAGCAGCAAAGCAATACACCTTCATTAGAAGACCTTGTCAAGCAAATGGCTGTCCAAAATCTTCAATTCCAACAAAGAACAGATTCCACAATTCAGAATTTGGAGACAAAGATTGGCCAACTGGCCACTTCAATTAATCAGATGGAGACTCAGGCATCAAACCAACTACCTGCCCAGTCAGTAGTAAATCCAAATGCCCCTAATGTCAGTGCAATTACATTGAGGTCTGGGAAAGTTGTTGAAACACCAAAGGTACCTGAAACTGTTGTGAAAAATAACAAGGTTGCTGAAGAAATTTTGATACCTTAAATTGTTGATGTTGAGCAAAATATACCACTTCCTTTTCCTCAAAGGGTAGTAAAGACTAAGAAAATGGACGAGGCAGATAGGGACTGGGAGATCTTGGATACATTTAGGAAGGTAGAAGTGAACATTCCCCTACATGAAGCAATTAAATAGATTCCGAGATATGCCAAATTTTTAAAAGAGTTGTGCACACACAAGAGAAGGTTAAAAGGTAATGAAAGAGTAAACATGGGGCGTAATGTTTCAGCCCTCATTCAGCCCATGCCCCAGAAATGCAAAGATCCAGGAACTTTTTCCATTCCATGTACCATAGGCAGTAGTCAATTTGAAAATGCCATGCTAGATTTAGGAGCTTCTATTAATGTTATGCCCACATCTATTTTTAACTCTCTTGCTCTTGAACCTTTACAGAGTACCGGTGTTACCATTCAACTGGCGAACAAAAGCAATGCTCGCCCTGCTGGACTTGTGGAGGATGTACTTGTTCGAGTAAATGAATTAATATTTCCTGCAGATTTTTACATTCTAGACATGGAGGGAGAGAATAATTCCAACAGGGCGCCTATCATTTTAGGCAGACCATTTTTGAAAACTGCTCGAACAAAAATCGATGTACATGCTGGAACTCTATCCATGGAATTTGGTGATAGCATTGTAAAATTTAACATCTTTGATGCTATGAAACACCCCATGGAAGAGCATTCTGTTTTTCAAATTGAATTACTTGCTGATTTGGTTGATGACACTTACTGTAACACCCCAATATTTTCATATATATTATATATGTGCCTTTTTAATAATTGTTACGGTTTATTATTTAACCAATAATTATTCTATTATAAATAAATTAAAGTTTATTACACTCAATTTTACCGGAATAATTATAACCTTTATTTTTATTTAATTGTTTTGGCATGACAATTACATGGGGACGATTTATGACGTGATTATTTCCAAAATGGACTATTGCGTATTTTTTTTATTTGATTAGTTTCAATAATCATAAAATTGATGTGTTAGATATATTTGTTTTATTTTGTTATGTGTGACCTACGATGATCTTCTTGTCTTGCGTGATTTATTTTAGTTGATAAAATATTAGTTGAATTATTTAATTAAATTATAATTTATAGAAGTTATATTGTTTGTTAGTTTATTTTCGACCGAATAATTATTCAATTTAGGAGATAGTAGAGTTAATGAAATAAGTGTTTTGAAAATATTTTTGGTCAATCCATCTTTAGTATAAAAAAAAAAAAATAGTGACTTACTCTACTTTTATGGCAATTCATTGCGTTGCTTTGTCATAATGTAACTTTATATGCTTGTCTCTTAACCAATTAAGAGAGATAATTTACGTTCCTTCATTCTTGACAACATGCACCCACTTCTCTCTCCTCCTTAACACCTTTAATTTATTTTTGAAATGAAGATTATAAATTTAATTATGAGTTTTTTTTGTGCAATTAAGAGAGGACAACAAAAAGACTACTCTCCTTTTTATATCTCATGCATCCCTCTCTTTAAACCAAAATTATGATTTTATTTTAATGCTCTACAAAAATAATTCTATGCAATTTTTGGTTTGTAACTATTGGATAAAAAAATTAATTAAAAATGTGATGTGACACCCTCTAATTTATTTATTTAATTAAAAGGGGTGGTGTGACACCCTACAATATATTGTGAACTCTACTAGTTAATCCTAATTAACTCATGCACATAAATACACATGATTTCAATTGGCTTTGTAACAACCTAATAAAATTAAAAAAAAATAGTAACCATTGGTAGCATAATTTTGGAATTAAGTGCACTTCAATTTTAGACAAGAAATCAATGGCAATATTGCAACGTAAATAGCTATTGAAACTCCCTTATTTTAACAATCTCAGGATTGCTTCTTCTATTCATACATTTCTATTAGGCCTCTTGCTGTCACACCTATTTGTCATTCGTACACTCCCAAAATAATTTTCTAAGTCGTAAATCCCAATGTCTATTCGTGTTGAATTCATCATTGCCTCGGGAGCTATTTCTCGTGCGGATTTAGAGGTGTTAAGAAAGAAAGCGCCTAAGGTAAGGGCTTTTCCCCATGCAAGATTAGGCTGGATGTTAAATTAATAGTTTGTAAGATATTGATATGATGTCTTGATGTATTAAAAGAAAAATGTTGATTTTATGTTTGCCTTAAAGAATTTAACTATAATATTCTGTTTTTATGAGTAATATGTTTGCTTGATAAACTTAATTATAAAATTTTGATTTTTATTATTATAACATGAGTAATATGCTTGTTGTCATATATTTGATGCAAAGTTGTGATTTTTGTGTTGTCTAGGTGTACTTAATTATAAAGTTATGATTTTTATTATGATCTCATGAGTAATATGTTTGTTAGGATATATTTAATTTAAAGTTTCGATTTGTGTGCTATTTCATTTCAAAGTTTTGATTTTTATGAATACTATATGAGTCCTGGGAGAATTGATGACAAGTTTTAATTTTTAATTGTGATAATATGATTAAGTTGATTTTTGTAACTGGTTATTTCTGTTTTAAATATTATTATCTTTGTGGTTGCATAAATGGTTGGTATTGTTATCTTTGTGGGTTCCTAAGTGACTGTTGATTTGTGTTTTATATATTGTTATCTTTGTGGTTGCCTAAGTGGCTGGTGATTTATGTTTTAAATATTATTATATTTGTGGTTGCCTAAGTGGTTGGTGATGTGTGTGTTGGACCTCGTTCTTTTTGTGATTATCTAAGTGGATGGTGCATGTACTTTTTGAGCATCATTATCATTTCATGACATCATATCATATGCATCTTTGTGGACGCCTGTGTGGCTGGTTTAATTTTTCCATTGGTATGGGTGACTTCTGTGTGGACGCCTGTGTGGCTGGTTTAATTTTCCCCATTGGTATGGGTGACTTCTGTGTGGACGCCTATGTGGCTGGTTATATCCGGATCATATACTTGTAGGAGCATGCATAACTTGCATACATTTTATTGTTAGTTTTAGTTTTATCTAATTATTTGTGCTAACGTGAGTTGCTACTTGATTTATTTAGATGCATTTTATGAATTTTAATACATCTTTGTGAATTATTAAAGAATCAATTTATTTAAATCTTTTATGACAAAAAGATTTTATATTCATATTTAATGGCTGTTAACTTATTATTTGGTTTAATTTTTGTTGTGGGATGAACTGACCCCTTACACCAACATTTAGGTACTAATGATCTCAAAGAGTTCCATGAATGATGTTTGTTTGGTGCACGCGCGTGGGAAAAAGGGACTTTTACTTAAAAATAATTTTTTGTATCAATAAATTTTCGTGGTACATTATAAAGTTATTTACTCTTCATGATTAACTTTAAATAGAAATGTGGAAGTGAGTTTTCATTCGCTAGTAAATCATTGAATCGTCATTAATTTTAGTCAACCTTGTTCCTTTTGAATTTCACCTAAAGAGAATTTATTTTATTTTGGAGCATAAATGGAGATCTAACAAAGATTAATTTTGCAAATAAATAAATAATATTTTAGTAAATTGCGTTACGTTATTTTACAAAAAAATAAAATAAAAATAAGTCATTTTCTGACTCATCTTCAATTTACTAAATCATGAACTACTCCTACAAAAAAAAAATAATAGTTGTTTCTAAAAGAAAGCAAATATTTTTAAGTAATCTTTGGATCAAAAATCCGGGTCGTTACACTTACCCAGATATGTTTGCTGTTGCTGATTTTCCTTCACTATCTGATTTTGATGATACTTATATTTGTGAATTTTGCATAGATAATCAGTTGTGCTCTGTGTGTGCTGAGATTGAAGCTGCTTTACAGGTTGATCATTATGCTGATGTTGATACTTCTACTAACATAATTGATTTTGCAGACTTAGCTTCAACCACTGGTAGTATACCCTCCATTGAGCAGCCACCGACTATAGAGCTTAAACCACTTCCTGAAAATTTGAAATATGCATATTTAGAAGGAAATGGCAAATTACCTGTGATTATTTCAGCCAAACTTGAAGATGAACAAGAAGAGAAGTTGTTGCAGATTTTGAGAAAACATAGGAAGGCAATCAGATGGACCTTGGCTGATATTCCTGGTATTTGCCCATCCATGTGCATGCATAGGATACTATTAGAGGATGGAGCAAAATTAGTGAGGCAGCCCCAAAGGCGACTTAACCCATTAATTCTGGATGTTGTGAAAAAGGAAGTGACCAAGCTCTTGCAAGCAGGCATTATATACCCCATCTCTGATAGTCAATGGGTGAGTCCGGTGCAGGTAGTTCCTAAGAAAACTAGACTCACAGTGGTTAAAAATGAAAATAATGAACTTATCCCCACAAGAGTGCAGAACAGCTCGAGGGTATGCATCGATTACAGGAGACTAAACCAGGCAACCAGAAAGGATCATTTTCCTTTACCATTATTTGATCAGATGCTTGAACGGTTGGCTGGTAAGTCACATTATTGTTTTCTTGATGGTTTTTCTGGTTATTTTCAAATCCATATTGCACCGGAGGACCAAGAAAAGACCACGTTCACTTGCCCTTTCGACACATTTGCCTATAGGAGGATGCCCTTTGGCCTATGCAATGCTCTTGGAACTTTCTAACGCTGCATGATTAGTATTTTTGCTGATTTGATAGAAAGTTGTATAGAAGTTTTCATGGATGATTTTACTGTGTATGGTTCCTCATTTGATGTATGCTTGAACAATTTAGATAGAGTTTTGCATAGATGTATTGAAACTAACCTTGTGCTGAATTATGAAAAATGTCATTTTATGGTTGAACAAGGCATAGTTTTGGGACATGTGATCTCTAAGAATGGGATGGAAGTGGATCCTGCCAAGATTGATGTGATTTTTAATTTGCCTTACCCGTCTTGCATCCGCGAGATTCGTTCTTTTCTTGGCCATGCAGGTTTTTACAGGCGCTTTATCAAGGATTTCAGCAAGATAGCTCTTCCGCTGTCAAATTTGCTGCAAAAAGATGTTAGTTTTACCTTTGATGACAAATGCAGGAAGGCTTTTGATTGCTTGAAGGCAGCACTGACCTCTACTCCCATCATTCAGCCACCCAATTAGACCCTCTCTTTCGAAATTATGTGTGATGCATCTAACTATGCAGTGGGAGCAGTCCTTGCACAAAGGGTTGGCAGGGCTGCCCATGTTATTTATTATGCTTCTAGTACTTTAGATTCTACACAGGCTAATTACACTACCACTGAAAAGGAACTTTTAGCTATTGTTTTTGCTCTTGATAAGTTTAGATCATATTTGCTAGGTTCGAAGGTAGTTGTTTTTACTGACCATGCAGGTTTGAAGTTCTTACTAAAGAAACCAGAAGCAAAACCGAGATTGATCCGATGGATGTTGTTACTCCAAGAATTTGATTTAGAGATTAAAGATAAGAGTGGAGCTGAAAAACTGGTGGCAGATCATTTGAGCAGAATAGAACTGGATGAGGACGCCATCCCCATTCAAGATGACTTCCCTGATGAGCAACTGCTGCAGTTGCATGAGGTAAGTCCTTGGTTTGCTGATTTAGTTAATTATCTAGTTGCTGGAGTCTTTCCTGCAGATGCATCTAGAACACAAATACACAAACTTAAAAGTGATGCCAAATACTATGTGTGGGATGATCCATATCTGTGGAAATTCTGTAGTGACCAGGTGATTAGGCGATGTGTTCCCCACCATGAGGCTCAATCCATTCTTCAATTCTGTCATGCCTCTCAAGCTGGGGGACATTTTGGTCCTCAACGGACAGCCAGAAAAGTCTTAGACTCGGGTTTCTTTTGGCCCACTCTATTTAAAGATGCTTTTGAGACTTACAAAACTTGTGAACAATGTCAAATAGCAGGAACAGCAATCACTCGTAGGAGTGAGATGCCTCAACAACCTATGTTTTTCTGTGAAGTATTTGATGTGTGGGGCATTGACTTTATGGGCCCTTTTCCTGTATCTTTTGGTTTTGTATATATTTTACTTGCTGTTGATTATGTTTCGAAGTGCGTGGAAGCAATACCCACTAGGACTAATGATTCTAAAGTTGTTGCATGGTTTATCAGATCAAATATTTTTTGCAGGTTTGGAATACCCCGGGCCATCATAAGTGATCAAGGCACTCATTTTTGCAACCGCACCATGGACGCTTTGCTTCGGAAGTATGGGGTTGTGCACAGAGTCTCTACATCTTATCATCCCCAGACTAATGGGCAAGCTGAAATCTCAAACAGGGAAATCAAACAAATCTTAGAAAAGATGGTGCAGCCAAACAGGAAGGACTAGAGCCGTCGGCTGGAAGATGCTCTTTGGGCTCACAGAACAGCCTACAAAACACCAATAGGAATGTCCCCTTATCGACTTGTGTTTGGTAAGGCTTGCCACCTCCCAGTGGAAATAGAGCACCGTGCTTATTGGGATGTTAAGAGTTGCAACCTTGAGATGGAGAAAGCAGGTTTGGATAGAAAGCTTCAATTGCAGCAACTTGAAGAGCTTAGACTAGAAGCTTATGAGAACTCCCGGATCAATAAAGAGAAAACTAAGTATTATCATGATAAGATGATTTCTAGGAAGGAATTTTCCATTGGCCAAAAAGTTTTACTGTTTAACTCCCGTCTGAAAATTATGACAGGTAAACTTCGATCCAAGTGGATTGGCCCTTTTGTTGTTACTAACACTTTTCCTCATGGTGCAGTGCAAATAAAAAGTGAAAACACCGACAAAGTGTTCAAAGTAAATGGACAACGCCTCAAGTTATTCCATGAGAGCTCTGTGCTTGAAGATACTACCATAGAAGAACTCTCCTTAGAAAAGCCCACCTACACTGAAGTTTGAACAGGGAGCTCCCTTTCCTTACTCTTAATTTATACTTGTTACTTTCATTGAGGACAATGTGTAATTTAAGCGTGGGGGGTAGTATTTAGGACTTTATTTGTTATAAAAAAAAATAAAAAACAAAATAAAAAAATAAAAAAATAAAAAATAAAAAAAAATAAATCATAAAAATGTGCATCACATTGCATGCTTTTTCATCATATTTTGTGGTTGTAAATGTTGTGAGTTTGTTTGGACTGGCATGATTGGATAGTATCTTTGCATTCTTGGTAAAATAAGTTGGATTAAAATGCTAAATTGTGTATCATTTGTGATAGGTCATTAACCCTTGTGAGATTTTGAGCCTATTATGAATGAAATACATTTTTCGATCTTCTTTTTTTTCTTGTGTGATATCTCACTGATGATTGCTAGCTACGCTAGAACTTGACTTGATTCTTGTTCGCATGCATATATTTAAATGATCTAGGTGTTTGTTTCTTGTTAAGCTACTAGCCAAATAAGCCTACCCTTCAATTATCCATTTGTTTAAACCCCTTTGAGCCTAATTATCCCATTATTTGTTATATAGCTCATTACAAGCCTAAAAGTGAAAAACAATGAATTGACCAAATCTTGGGGGATAAAGGAGTCTTTCCTTAAATAGTGTAGGGGTGCTCAACTTGTTAGTTAAATTTGAGGTTTATAAAGAAAAAAAAATGTGTGTATATATATCAAAAAAATAATAATAAAAAAAAAAATAAAATAAAATAAAAATGAAAAAATCAAATGATAAATAAAATGAGGAAAATAGTTGTGTTGTGAGCAAAGAGAGTTGATAATAAAAGTCAATGATACTTTGTTGAGTTACTTCCCAATGTTATTTTTCTCTCTTGATCATTACTCCTTTATCCTATTTGATTTTTTTTAGCCTTAGTCTCCTTAGGATTATCCCACCCGTACCTTGGCCACGTTACAACCTGAATAAAGACCTTTTGATCATTATGTGCATGTGTTTGAATTATAGATGGTAGAGGCTTGTCAAGCCTATGGTAGTGCTAGCTTTCATGATGTGCTATGAGGGTAAACAGTAGCCCAAACACTTGAGTGATTGAGAGAATTTTATATCTTGTGAGGACTCTATCACTTATGATGCACTCTTTAGTTAATTTATCCTCTTGTTTGTCTTGGTTGTGAAAATTATTCATGAATGTCATATTCCTTGAAATTTGAATTTTTTTTCTTTTGCTCACCACTTTGCATTCCTGAGAATATTTGGAATCGCATGCATTGCTTTGCACAGAGTGCAAAAGCTTAAGTGTGGGGGAATTTGATCATAGCACTTGGGCACATATTTCTAGCATTTTAATTTGTTTTTTTTAAATCACTTTATAGCTTAGAATAATTTTTTAGCTTGTTTCTAAACTTTGGGTTGAAATTGAATTATAATTTTATTATTTGCATTTTGACCCCTGCTTGCTCTGTAGGCTATAACTTGAGCTCTGGATATCAGATTGAAGCATGCAAGCAGTCGTTGGAAAGCTAAAAATCAAAGCTAAAACTTTTGTGTTGGAATAAAATCTCAATGCCGAATTCTACTGGCCTAAATTACAGATTTCGTAATCTGGACCTTTGTAATAATTTAAATAGCGGGCTACTTGTTTTAAAAGCCCAAAAACCCGAACACTATATATTTGGGATTTCTTTCCTTTCTTGGGTAGACTATTTTCAGAAAAAATTAGAGAGATAAACATATTTTTATTTTCAATTCCATGGAAGGCTAATTTCATCAGATTAATCCACGAATTCAGAGTTTCATCACACCTAGAGGTTCAGGTTATACCGTCGATTTTTAATTCATGATTCTATTTTCGTTCATCTGATTATATTAATTTTATGATTGCTTAAACTAAACTTCAATAAGATCAATTAAATTTATTTGACAGAATTCGGTTTCAATCTATAATTTAATTGAATTATAATTCTGTGACTCTTGATCGTTAATTGTAATATTTTAATGATTGTGATGCTTAATCCAGTCAATGAAACCGAACGTAGGGTCGATTATACGCTTGTTTGATCAATTCTGTAGTCAAATAAGAATAGAATCACGAATTAGAGATTAATTAAAACTCATTGATAGAATCTGTGATAGGTCTGAAACTCGAATAAGTGGATTAATCGTTTTGCTTATCTGTCCAAACTAAATCATTATAAAAACCCCCAATTTCGAATTTCAATTTGGTTAATATCATTATATCAGGAGTCCTTGCGAAACGACTCGGGTTATTACCCTTTTCTGCACTTATTTTAAATCGTATTTGATCCGTGTGCGACAGCGGATCACTATCCTCAACAACTTGATTGTACTAAGCTAGAAGGTTGAGAAGACTTACACATAATCACTTTGACTAGTAGGTGTTTTGAGGACGTGTGATGTTGTTGGTGATTAGTGGATTAAATCCTTCACTATGAAGGGGCTAGATGTAGCTACCATATTGGTGGTGAAGTAGGATAGTGGATTAAATCCTTCATTTGGCAAGCCTCTTGTCAGTAAATAGTATGGATCCATCTATTTGACTGATTTCTTTACATTACTTTTGATTGAAGACAACATCATAACCACTACCACTTAATTGACTTATGCTAAGTAGGTTATGCATTAGTCTATTCACAAGTAAAATAATTTTAATAGAGGGAAGAGAACAATTACTTATTGTGCCACAACCTATGATCTTACCCTTTAGATTTCCTCCAAATCCTACATATCCTCCCTCCTAAGGGTTACGTTTTGGAACATAGACTTATCTCCCGTCATCGTAGGTATCCATCATGCTTTTCTTCTTTCCTCTAAAGTATTTCCCTTTTCAAGCTTAGGACATTACGATTGGAAGCGTCCTAGCTCTGTGCATTCATAACAAATTTTCTATGTTTTTCTTTTCTTTACCTACTACCTTCGGATTGTCTAATATCTTTTTTCTGGGAAATTATTTCTTCTTGTTGTTCGACATGCGCTGCATTTTCTTTGAGATGAAGGATAGTTCTTCATCATCTAATTCTTCACTTTGATAATCTGGGTCACTTACTTTAGAGTCCTACTTAGCTTGCAAAGCCTTCGAATTTGCTTTCTTTCCTTTGAATTTGAGAGCTAGAGAAATTGACTTCTTCTTTAGTTCTTCTTCAACCAGTTCAATCTCATGGGATTGAGTGAACTCATCATCTTTTGCAGAGGTAGTTGGTTAAGATTCTTAGCCTCTAGAATTGCTATTACTTTTGGTCCCCACTTGCTAAGTAGACTTTTGAGAATCTTCTTGACATGATTAGTTGTAGTTTAACTACTTTGGAGAATTTTTAATTCGAATACCAAGGTTTGGACTCTGGATAACATTTTCTCAATGTCTTCATCCTCTTCCATCTGGAAAAGTACGTACTTCCTGACAAAGTTCGCACTTCTTTACTTCCTTCATAGTTGAGGACTAAAGTGTCAAAAATGCTTTTTGTTGTTTCTTTATTGCTGCACTTGTCGAACTTTTGGAAGGTGATTGTATTAATCATAAAGGTTTTGGCTTTATGATGGATCTTGTATTGTTTCTTTTGATCAGCATTACATTCTTTTCTTAGTATTTCAACACCAACTGCATCTTTGGGAGCTTCATAGCCATCTTCGACTATGTCCTAGAGTTCTGGATCATGTCAGATGTAGAAACTTCTCAACCTATCATTCGAGTATTCAAATTTCTCCCCATCAAACAAAAAACGCATGTTAACATTTCCACCTATAGGTACATCCCCAGAGTTAGTCATAATACTAAACAAAATAAGATTTTTACTCATACAAGGTTAAGTGTTAAGCCTTGAGACCCAGCTCTAATGCCAATTAAAGAGAGAAAAACACATGACATGCGGGTTTGAATTATATTTTTAAGGAATTTTAAAAAGTTTTGATAAAATAGATGATAATATAAAAACGTGATAAAGAAAAATTAAATAAATAGAGCAAACGCAAGTCAACTTATCCTAGATCACCACCATCATTGTAGATATCTCTTGTCCCTTCATGCAAAAGGATTTAATCCACTAATCACCAAAAGTTTCATGCATCCACTTAATAACTACTAGTCAAACTGATTGTTCTCAAGTATTCTCAACCTTCTCGCTTAGTACAATCAAGTGGTAGAGGGAAACAACCACTACTAGGCTAAGTTAAAAAGAGTGTTTAATGTTGTTTTTTGAACTCTCACAAGAGAATGTTTACAAGGTATGTGCTAAGTTTTTTAGCACTCAGAAATCATACAAAGTTTTCACAATATTATTGGTTTTCACTTTATCCTATGTACTATTCAGTCTTTAAGGAAAATGTTTTCTTCATTAAATTATAACACTTATACTTTTTTTGCGTGATTTAATTCTCTACGTCAATTCTCTTTATTGGATGACAAAAAGGGGAGTATATGTTTTGAAAAAAATTTCTTATCTTTTAGAAAATCCTCTTTGTTAGAATATCGTACTCCACTTTTTTCTTTGGAAAACCTACTAATATTAACAGAGAGCTTTACTGCTTTACTTTGAACAGCCTTGCATATATCATATTGTTAAAAAGAAAAATTGTTCATAAAAATAGATGTTGTTAAAACCAAATTGGTTTGAAGAACTATAACTCTTACTTGTTTTCATGATAACAAAACTATTTTGTGGGAACAATTTAAAGCACTAATGTTCTATTTAAGTGTGCATATCCCAGAGTAGGTTTATTTTATATAACTTTACACTGCATCATCTGATGTTTGAACCAAGTTAAAGGAACACCAAAACTCCAGTCTAAAATTCATATTTTGAGTATGATGAACGCGCTCTGAAACGCGCCTCTAGTGATTCTGTGAATGCAAACAATGCTCTGATTAGTTTAGCTCTGATGGCCACAACAAGCATAGCATTATTCTGCCTTTGATAACTGTGACAAGCAAGTGCTTGTCTGCTTCTTATAATCGTGTCAAGCATCTAATCGTCTAGTCGTCAAGCATCTAAAGCAAGTGTAACTAACAGACATGATTGAGAGACATACAACGAGAGACATACACATAGATAGATATATAGTTAAACAGATAGACAGACAAACAAGATAGATATATAGATGGATAGATAAATAGATAAACATACAGATATATAGATAGAGAGATAGACAGACCAACAAAGAGACATACAAATAGACATATAGATAGACAGATAAGTAGGGAGACGGACAGACCAACAGAGAGATATACAGACATATAGATAGACAGATAGATAGAGAGACAGACAGACCAACAGAGAGACATACAGACAAATAGATAGACAGACCAACAGAGAGACATACGTACTTATGTACATACATACATACATACATACACACATACATACATACATACACACATACGCACATACATACACACATACATACACACATATATACGCACACACATACATACATACATACGCACACACATACATACATACATACACACATACGCACATACATACACACATACATACACACATACGCACACACACACACACACACACACATACATACATACATACATACATACATACATACATACATACATACATACATACATACATACATACATACATACATACATACATACATACATACATACATACATACATACATACATACATACATACATACATACATACATACATACATACATACATACATTCACTAGGGCTCAAAAACTCGTCCTTTGATCTAAACCTTTTCAACTATGTATTTTCTTAGCCTCAATAGGCTTACAAAACTGTATTTTTACTAGCCTCGACAGACTTACAAAATAACTCAAGTCTATATCAACTTAAGGAAATACAAGTAGTAATGTGTTTGATTTGTTTGGGATCAAATTACAACTTTCTAAGATAAGATAGTGATGTGAAGTTGTATATAACACACTCAAGAAAAATGATCCTTAGATATGTTTAAGTTTGGAAGAGTGTGTAGAATGAAGAGGATGATGATAAGCTTGAATAACTTAGATGTTTTCTTTTAGATGATTCATTTGATGTTTGAAGATTAATATTTCTCTATTTATAATTGTCTTTGGAGCTTCAAACATATGAGTTATCAAAATATAGTTGTTGGAGACTTTGCTAAGTTTCCTTGGACTTGTCTTTATTTGCAAAACTGCCATTTAGCCTTTATCCTCCTGTTAAGTATGCTGAGAGGAGGAGTGTTGCAGTCTATCCTCAGATCTAGTTTGAAGGAGGATGAGGCTTTCATTAATTCTGATGTGACTTTTCCTATTTGGCTTTTTCGTTTCCCAATACCTATAGTGTTGTGCCTCCAAATTCAAGGCATCTTCGTTATGTTTACAGAGCGGGACTTATTTCAAACTTGTTGATTGTAACCACCCTGATCGTAGTTGGGTATATGATAGAGTTTATGCTCAACAAGGGGCGTTGAAACCAGCCTTCGCAAAAGGTGTTGAAGAGTTTATAACGAAGGCAATAAGCCGAAATCAGTTTGTATAAGATGGTGGCATAATATGTCCTTCTCACAATTGCACGTATAGCGGTGTATTATCTGCAAGTGAAGTCAAAGTTCACTTGTATAGGATTGGGTTCCAACCAAATTATTGGTATTGGGCTGAGCATTACGAAGAAGCCCCACATATTGACCAAGAAAACATTCCAAGTAGTAGTGGACATATGGATAACGATGATCCATTTACGTTAATGTAACATATGGTCGATGATGCATTTGATCCTATGTATGACTTCCAAAATATGGGTTATGAGGGCAATGAGGAAGAGTTTAATAAAGAGCCCCCAAATGATGATGCTCGAGACTTTTATGATTTTTTAACTGTTGCAAACAAACCCTTATGAAATAAAATTTGGAGGATAAGTGTCGTGATTTCAAATAAAATTGGAATGTTACGCATAAGTGTCGTGATTTCTTTGAAAGCATGCTTATAGACGTGTGTTCTTTTAAGGATTCACTTCCAAAGTAGCAGGTACAAGCAAAAGGTTACTCAGGTATCTCAGTGGGTACAAGCAGTAATTGATCAATTGCCACTAGATGTCGATGCCACTACACTAACCTCACAGAGTGTGCAACGTCCCACCCAGCAACATGTCAAGCCTCCTACCCAACTAGTTGCAGTGCTTCCACCCTTACCTAATAAGGTGCATCAATCTGAACCAACTATAGTGATGGTTCCAACACCAGGTTTTGTCCCACAAGACAATATTTCTCAAATTGTTGATTGTTCCCCATCACAACCATTAACATCTGTTGCCTCGCGACATACTTCAATTTTTGCTAATCCACCACCTTCAATACCTGTTGCCTCAATCTTTACATCACAATATATTGATTTATATCCTAGTTGTGGAGCAATCCCATAATTAACTGTGGAACGTTGGTTCGACAAATTTGTTGTAAGATTATGTTATATATGCTGTTAATGAGTTCAACTATTGTGTGGATAGTAATTAATAACTTATTTGTAATGTAATGTTGTAGGAGAAAGGTTCTTGGTTGGGTGAGTACAATTTTCAAATTAACAATATCTTTAATACAAAATGATCAATGCATCTTTATGAGATATTGGATGGGTGAGAGTGTTTAGAATGATCTTGAGAAGATATGGATGGATTCTTCGTATAAGAGGATATCAAATTGAGCTAAGAAAAAATTGTGCTTCTTCCAAATAAGAAGTTGTCCATACTGGTGGATCTATATCCATCGTTGAACATACCATTCAGAGGTACGCTTCCTATGTTAAAGTCTTCACTGTATAACCATTTAATGTTTGGCTCAACTACATGCTTACCATTTGCTATTTTTATTATTTTACTGTGTTGCTGGTTGAAAATGCATAGAGATACTTGGTTGAAATGTTTTGTTGTGTTGCTGTTTGAGAATGTGATAACTCTTCATCATATGCATATTTTTCATTGTTTTTAGTCTTATTTATCTTTAATCATTAGTTAATTTAAGGATTTATTTGATATATTTTGTTGATTCTAGTTCTTGAATTTAATAAAATGCTTATGTTCTTATTTCGTTGATTAAGTAAAGATTTTTCGTAGTTTTGCATTGTTTCTTTGTTTTAGTGCAGTACTGAAATTTGGTGAGAAATCAACATGACCTATGTGGAGTATTTCAACCATATCTGGAGTTTTAGATTTCCAATTGGAGTCAACCCAAGTTAAAATGAAATCTAAGATCTGTGGCTACAACATACATAAAGACACTAGAACCAAATTCGGACTCAAAAGAGGAGCAAAATGTTGTAAATGTCAAACAATAGATGTTGCGTGCCTGAAGCTGAAATCCTGCGCCTGGGGCGCATTTCTGCATTCTAGAATCTGTTCAGGCGCGCCTGGACCGCAAATGTTGTGCCTAGGGCACGTGGCACGCATCAGAATGCATAAAAATGCGTTTTTCTCAATTTCTAGGGATCTTTTTGGCTATTGGGAAGTTTGGAGACTTGTGCTCTAGCAGAGAATCTTAGAGATGACTGTTTCCAACACCATTGAAGGAGTTTTATCAAGAATCATTCATGAATCTTTCTTGTAATTCTTCTTTAATCTAAGATTCGTAGCTACAACTTTCATGAAGACACCAGAACCAAATTCGGACTCAAAAGAGCAGAAAAATGTTGTAAATGTCAAACAACAGATGTTGTGCGCCTGAAGCGCAAATGCTACGCCTGGGGCGCGTGGCGCACTGCAGAATGCATAAAAACGCATTTTTCTAACACCATTGGAGGATTGTTTCTAACACCACTAGAGGATTTTTATCCCGATTCGTTCATGAATCTTTCTTGTAATTCTTTTTTAATCTCTATCTTATGTATCTCTATCATGAGTAACTAAACCCTATTTGTTAGGAATGAGTGAAACAAGATGAAACCCTTATTTTTCTGATTTGATTTCTAGTTATATGAATAAGTTTATTGAATTATTTTTCTCATCTCTATATTTAATGCTTTTTATTGCTTGTTCAACTTTAAAATGTTTTACAATTCGTATTTTGAAACGAAATGCTTGAGATGAGAAATTCATGATATTGTAGTCTAGGGATTGATGCAGGTCATGAAACCAATTGAATTAGTTGCAGCTGCAGTAGTTTAATAAGAGAATTCTTGTACTGTAAGGCTTAATTCTAATCTTATATCCACTAAGGAATTAGGGGTTACATTGGAATTAAAGGTTCTGTTACTAAGACATTAGGACTAGAATAATGAAGAGAATTCGGTAATAATTCAATAAAGGAATTGAGTAACTAGGATCAAATTAGAAACCAAGGTTGGAATCGAAGTGAAACTCATCCCTGATATTTTTCTTATTATAAAAGTTCAATTCTATTACCCTTGTTAGTTTCAAATATTATTTCAACCAATTTGGAAACTTTTGATCAATTTTAGTAATTAAGCATAATTCGATAGTAAAACACAATCCTTGAGTTTGACACTCAGTACTACCATTTTAATTATTACTAGCAACGATTCAGTACACTTGCTGAAACGCTATCAAGTTTTTGGCGCCGTTGCCGGGGATTGCCATATCAATATTGAGTTATAATTTATTTACTTAATTGAATTTTTTGCTCTGCAATAAAATTTTTGTCTTTATTTTATTTATTTTTTAAAAACTTTTCATTACTCACAATTTGTCTAACCTTGTATGCGAGGCCAGTCCTCAACTAAACTTTTTTTTGATCCAGAAATTGAAAAAACTGTGAAAGTAAATCGAAAGGCGACTCGAGAAAGGATAAAAAGGGAAAGACAATTAGTAGTGGAAGAAGAGGATCTAGGGGATTTCTTCATATTTGCTGAGATGGTTGATCCACCACCACCTGAACATGCCCTTAGCGAGTATGGGAATTGAGATAGAAATTGTGCTCGGTTGGCCATCCATAACCAACGCCATTCATATTTTAAAGAAGGAGAAACA
Source organism: Cicer yamashitae (assembly GCA_037974755.1). Taxonomy (NCBI): domain Eukaryota; kingdom Viridiplantae; phylum Streptophyta; class Magnoliopsida; order Fabales; family Fabaceae; genus Cicer; species Cicer yamashitae. The sequence continues at coordinate 22,782,038 of JBBPBQ010000004.1, read as the reverse complement.
AATAATGGAGGAACGATGGAACTAAGAAAAGGAAAGTAATTTTACATATAAAATAGGATATCGATAAATACTCTAACATATTATCCTAATGAATAATTAAATAAATTGTGTATCCAATCATAATCGAAATATAGTTCCAAACTACTAGGAAATTACTTGAAGTCAAAAAAGAAGAAGAAAAGAGAACATAAAAATATTAATATATAAGTAGTATCAATTTGATTCTAAAAAATAGATATGAAGGGAGCGTTAGCTTGAAAATGGTGGACCTAGGGCAGTCATATGGTGATGAACCAACAAGTTGTTACAGTTTGTTAATGTAAGTTACATATCAGAAATTGGATATTTGGCAGAATACACATGCACTGATAGCATATGTCTTGCGTCATTATTATTACTAGTTTCTTTCATCAACTTTAGAGTAGCGCGATTTGGCTGCAATTTGCAGTCGCCAACAACCGAACACCCAACCGGTTGAAGGTGAAGGTTCAAACACGAGAAGGGGGTTGAATTGTGTTTGTCTAAGTTGGATTCCTTTTAATTATTTAATCAAGAGCTGGTTCGGGTTTTGTGATTTTAACTAAAGTCGAGGCAATAACAATCAGGCTTAAGTAATTAGAGGCAGTAGTAAAGTAGAGAATGAATAAGTAAAGTGATACAAGAAAATTTATTCTGGTTAACCACCAAATTGGTAGCTACATCCAGTCCCTTCACTTAGATAGATTTAACCATTAATTCAACACCTGACCCTAATATTTAGTCTTCTCAAAACAACCTAACACCTTCAGAATTTTTTAGGCAAACAAACACCTTGACCCTACAAGTTAAATCTATTCCACAAACCTTGAAAACCACTGATTGTTGAAGCCAACTACACCTTAACCCAACAAGTCAAGTCTTCTCAACACAACCTAAAAACCATAGATTGATTGAGGAACACTAAAGCCACTATTGGGTTGGGTTACACAAATTTGGAACACATTGTGTTTTGCTTTTACTAAGAAGATTGTTACAATTGATTTCTCACACTATAACACTTAGAAAATATTTATTTGAGAAAGTGTTTCTCTAGAACTTAAACCTTTGAACTTTGAATAGTTAGGAAATTTTAGCTCTCAAAAGTTATTCTGAATTGTATGGATTTCTGAGTTTATGAGTTTGTGCTTTCTTCTTCAGTCTTGAGTATCTATTTATAGAATAGATTAGGATTTCTGATGGTTTCTTCTTGAGAATAATTATGTGTCCATCTTCTTGTGAACAAATTATGAGCATATCTTCTTGTGAGCAAGTTCTAATCATGTCTTCTTGTGATCAAATTCTGAGCATATTATCTTGTGAATAATATTTTGACCATATCTTCTTGTGAACAATACTTTGACCATATCTTCTTGTGAACAATATTTGGTCGTATCTTCTTGTGAACAATATTTTGGCCATATTTTCTTATGAACAATATTTTGACCATCTCTTCTTCTGAACAATATTTTCACCATATCTTCTTGAGAACAATATTTTTACAATATCTTCTTGTGAACAATATTTTCCCCATATCTTTTACTTAACAATATTTTGACCTTATTTTCTTGTAAACAATATTTTGACCATATCTTCTTTTCACCTTGGTCAAAGATTTCCTTCAATTATAATTCAGATTGTATTCAAAAACTAATTCACAAGAATCTTTCTTCACACTTTTGATTGATTGGAGCAGGAATGGATTAGGTTTTGTTCTTGAATATTCGGAAATTATGATTTGGCTAAGCCTTTTCTTTAGAATGAATTCTTTCAATCAGAGTCGTTGATTTTCCATCAGAGCCATTGACTTTCTTGTTGAAGTGAGATGTTGTGTTTCTTGGATAATAAAAGCTAGAGGCAAAATTGTGTGACTTAGAATTAGTGGCTTTGGGAAAATCACATTATTGAATCATCAGAGTTAAGCGTGTTGAAAATCACATTATTGAATGCATGGCTTGAACAATCTCTTCAGATTTAACGACAGCTTTATATAAACTCTTCAGAGGCATGTTGAGTTATTGCACATCAGAGGCACGCAAGGGCTTCAGAGGCATGCTTCAAATTCGATCTTCAGACAATCCTTAGAGGCAGTGTTCAGATCCAATTTCAGAGCCAGTTTTAGACCTAGTTATCAGAAGCAGTCTTCTAACCCAAACTTCAGAGCCAAACATCAGAGGCAGTCTTTGTTACCTTCAGAGGCACGTTGCTTTCAGAGGAATATGTTCAGAGGCAGACGTGTATGCTTTTGTGTTCCTCTGATATCATCCTCTAGTCACTTCCTCTGATTTTCTTGTTCTAATTGTTGCACACTTAATGAAGTCATTAGTCCAAACAAATTATTCTCATAAAATACATTTGTTAAAATCAAAATCACAAGAGGAAAACCAACTTGGTTCTAACAAAAGGCGGTTCCCATCGCAAAGGTGTTGCAACGAACAACAGATTTTCACTGCATATCTGCGGTCGCGCGCTATCCTAGCGCTATTGACAATATAGGGATATTATTGAAAAGAAGTAATTACTACTTTTTATTATATACTAATTCTAAAAGGACAAATAACTATATCATATATTTTCTTGTCTTTAGATTTATGTTAGAGCACTTGGTCATTTAGCAAGTTGCAATAGTACTTTTAAATCAGTGGCAGAGTTTAAACCAGAGGTGGTGAAATTAACCATGAACATAGCTTCAACATACTAAGAAAAAATATGTGTTGAATTTTTTTTAAAAAGAGAAGAGTTGAGTATCACAGAAACTTGGGAAATGGAGAATCTAAAAGTTGAAAAATGGACTAGTCAACTTCAATGTTGGGCTATTTATCTTCTCAATTGTTTTGCTTGCAAACATAAGTCTTTGAAATTATTTGTAATTGTTTACCAAACGTTTCGCTAATAGAACACCAAAGCTAATAGCTTATCAGATTTACAAAAGTGGAAGAGGATATAAGAGAGATATCAAAAGATAATAAAAAGAAACATGATATTGTAGTTGGTTTCAATTTTACATTGTGTAGTTTTTTTTTATAAGACTTTAATTTTAAGCACCATAGATATAATCATTATGCAAATAAGCATGAAAACATGCATAACTTCATTTTATCATGCATAACTTTAGGTGCATGTTTGAAAGTCATAAGTTGAGGTGCATGTTTAAAAGTCATAAGTTTAGGTGCATGTTTGAAAGTCATAAGTCATATAATGCATTAAAGTCTTGTTCAAAGTAATTTTAAACTTCAAAATTCGACTCATATGTATGTCAATCGACTTATAGAGGTTCTGAAATAAGTTTAGAATGTTTGAAACAAGTGAATCGATTCACCTGGTATATGAATCAATTCATCAAACTTCCTAGAAATTGATTAATCGACTCATGTAATGCATAAGTTGATTCCTGAATCTCATAATTCAAGTTATGGATTCTTGAAAACTTATGAATGGATTCATGCAAGATGTGAGTCGATTTACACGACCTATGGAGTTTATTTATGTTACAAATTAGTTATTTTTGTTGCATTGCATTGTTCTTTCCAAATTGAATCATATCATTAAATATTGACATGTTTCTTCATTCTAAAGTTGAACACTTTCATTCACTCTACATCATTCATTCATCCAAGAAAACATTATAGATTAAACACTTTTTCTAATTCATTTCATGTGTTACTAAGTCTTTGAGAGATAAACATCAAATGTGGGGTATTCTTTGGATGGAATGATTGTTCCAAAGGTGAGCAATAAGGAGTCAATTGTTTGCATCTTGTAAGGACTAGTAATGGGTATCTTTTAAGTATTGGAGTTGGTTATTATTATCGGGTGGTTGTATCTTTCAAGGTTGAAGGTGTGTCTTCATCATGGAGGTATTGGTTCATATTTTTCTTTAAGGGTTTTTCAGAAAATTTGGTTCTTGGGCGTTTAGGGAAGAAAAGGTTGTTTGTACAAGCTTTGTAATCAGTTGTCAATTGATCTTGTAAACATCCATATTACATTAAAAAATAAACTCTTAATTATGTTCAAGAATGACTGAATATACTTTACATAACGAGGACGAGTAGAGAAACCAATATAAAATATAAGTGTGATTTTTTCATTCCTTTATCTTTTTATTTTATGCATGTTTGTCCATAATAGTTTTAATCTTGGGGTTTAATTTGGAGGTGATTAATATTATTTTCTATTATTGATCTAGAAACTAATATTTAGAAAAATTCTATTTTAAACCATGATCATGATTTTGAATGTGTTGTTGTACTCTATTTGATTTGATATTAATTTTATTCGTAAGTTAATTGATTGGATCAATAGTTGAATCAATCAATCAACATCTTGTTGTATAACCATGTCTTTATCAATTACAATTACACGGCAGTTTTTTGCTCATTACGTATTAATAAAATATCCATTGTTGCAAAAAAAGTTGAAATTTTTTTAATCATTATTCAACCTCTCCTTTTAGATTCTTAAGGACATCTTGACTAACAACCTGGGCAAGAATTTCACAGAAGAAGATGATTCTAAGGGTGACAAGATGATGTCAATAATTTGATACATTCAAATAGGAAAATTTCCATTAGATCCCAAATAGAAATCTAAATTCACCGATGATCATGTTCATATTTGGTTATTGAAGGTACCTTGTTTGAAAAATATTTTTATACACCTCTACTCAAATGAGTCAACACTCATGAACTTAAAGGAATGATTTGTTATCTCATTTAGTTAACAGCCTCTAGACCTGATATTTTGTTTAGTGTATGTGTGCATCAGATTTCAGTCTAACCCTAAAGAATCCAACTTAACATTTATTAAGAGGATCTTTAGATATTTGAAAGCTACTACTAATCTTGATTTGTGTTATAAGCCATCCTCTGATTACAAGTTAGTAGGTTTGTGTGATGTTGACTACCTCAGAGACTAAAAAGGAAAAGCACCAGTGGAAACTATACATTCCTTGGTAAATCTAATCTCTTGCTCAAGAAAACGACAAGGGATTATTGCACTTTCAACAACAAAAACAGAATATATCTCAGCAACAGGCTTTAGCACTCATCTGTTGTGGATGAAATATCAACTAGAAGACTTCAAGATCAATGAGAGTAACATTCCTATCTTCTTTGATAATACTTCAGCTATATGTTTAACCAAAAATCCTATTTAAACTCAAGAGAAAAACATATAGAGATTAAACATAGTTTTATAAGGGGTTATGTCCAAAAGAGTATTTTAGACATTAAATTTGATGACACTAATCATTACTGGGATGATATTTTCACAAACCCCTTTGTGGAGGATAGATTCAATTTTATAAAGAAAAATCAAATCATTTTGTTTATAAATAAAAGATGTTGAAGTCACCGTATTTTGGCCTCTGGTAAAATAGAATAAGCAGTTAAATTTATATATAAAGATGAAATTGAATTTTCTTGTGCCTCTAGTTAATCAAAATTCAATTAATTTTTAATATGAATAGTTTTCTTGTAAGTTGTGCATGGTATGTGATACTATGACATGTGTTGTTTATGGGTGTTTACCCGTGCGTGATACTTATGGTTTTAGAAACACTAAAGTTTTCATAAAACCACTCACCACTCACGAACACTCACATCCCTGATATATTCCCACACTTTTTCTTTCTCTTTCAAACCTTTGAAACTTCCTGAAAGGAAAACACTCTCAATCTCTCATGGTTCAATGGCTTCAAGTTCATCCTTGAACCCTACACTCGATAATGGCTCTTATTTTCCCAACATGACTTGCAACCTCTATCAATTGGAAATTCTTTATAAACTCCAAGTAAACTTCACAAAACTCACTGAAAATGGAGTTATAGAAAGAAAAAAAAATAGATATGTTCAGGAAATTGCACGTACCATGATTCATGAAATGAATATTATCTAGCACTTTTGGGCAGAAGCTGTGAACACTGCATGTTATATTCATAATAGAATCCATAACATACCTATTGTTACTAAGACTCTGTATGAACTGTGGAAATGAATAAAACCCAACATTTAATACTTTCATTAATTTGGTTGCATATTCTATATTTTGAACACCAAAGAGAATCTTGGAAAATTTTATTCACGATCTCAAAACTCCATCTTTTTGGCAAATTGAATTTGCTTGTGCCTCTATTCAATCTAAATTCAATTATTTTTTTAATATGAACAGTTTTCTTGTAAGTTGTGCATTGTTTGTGATACTCTTATAGGTGTTTACACATGTGTGTTAGTTATTGTTTTAGAAACCCAAACGTTTTCATAAAACCACTCACCACTCACGATCACTCACCTCGCTCACATATTCCCACACTTTTCCTTCCTCTTTCAAACATTTCAAACTTCGTGGAAAAAATATCTTTCATGTTCCTACCCTACACTTGATAATGTCTTTTATGTTCCTACCAATATCTCCAATCTCGATCAACTGGAAATTCTTCATGAACTCCAAATAAACTTCACAAAGCTCGCTGAAATGGATTTGGTTAGTTCGAATACTTTAACCTAGAACAAGATGTGGCTTTGGACGTTCTAGTCATGGAATTTTAGATATTTGCTAATGCATAACAAAGACGAAGAAGTGTCGAGTATTGAGTTAGGGCTTCCTTTCAAGTTCACTCAACAATCCCAAGCTTCTATTACAACATGTTTATATAAAGGAATGTTCATTGAAAATTGTTATGAGTCAAAGGTTGGCTCTTTTAAGATCAAAAAAGAATTGTTTGAAGATCCTAAGGTAAATTCCAAATCAGACCACTTGAATCCTAAGTACAGAGTGCTCTTCAAGATTTTGATTAAGTGTGTGGTACCCAAAGGTGGGTCTTTGAACCATGTTAGCAAAGACCACAAGGGTCTGATGTGGAATATCTCATAAAGGATGAAGACCAATCTTCCAAACCTAGTTCTGGAACATATGAGATCATGTGTTATCAACTCTAGGTCAAGAAAGATAAGAACAATCCCCTACCAAGGTTCATCACTGCAGAACTAATGAGACCTCCCCTCATTCAATCCCTTAGAAGGAGTAAGAGGTACTTTTCAAGAGGAACATTTGGATGTGTCAGTATGGCCAAGAGATGGCTCCAGTCTGCCTTCATATACCTAAAGTTGCTCAAGTTTTTTAGAAGACGAGGAAATGATTTGTCAAGACAATTATTATAGGACATGATGAGGAAGAAGAAATAGATGACAATGAGGAAGAATCAAACCTCACTTTGATGAAGAAACATATGGTAACATCCAACCCTGAGCAAACTACTCCTTCTACAAATTTTGGTAATACTAGTAGTAATGAAAACCTGCACCAGAACAAGAACCTCTCACACCCTCTACCAAAAATACAAACTTAGTTGCACATTCCTCTAACCCTTCACCTAATACCCTTTCTAACTATGACTCTGATACCTCAGATGAAATATTTGAGGCAACCTTAGCAAAACACTTGTTACCCTCAAATATATAAATAGAATCCTCTCCTTCTCAAGACCAACACTCCAAACATAACACTTTCAACTACTCACACTAACCTTCCACAAACACCTACCATTTCTACCATTCCACAAACATCTACCCTCTCCACACCGACCTTCGACCCTACCTCACCCACACTTGTGAATCCCTTTCACCAAGCAGTTGAGATAACAACTCAAGTTGTCATTGATTTCGTCTCTGATACATCTTCAGAAGACTCCTCTGCTCCTGCCTCACCTCATTTTCCCTTTGAACATGTCACCTCCACCATTCCTCGAGACCTCACTCCCTTCACACATTCTCTTATTGCAAAAATAACTTCAATACGCAATAGGAATGCTCAGGATTTGGACACTAATGACATTTCAAACAAGTGGAAAAAAGTCCTCTAGTTTGTCACCAACTAGATAAAGGACAATATGGAGCATGAAATGAAATTGGCCTCCCGAAATTCTGCTGCTTTTACTCAAACAACTAAAATCCTCTATATATGGGTCTTGCATCTTCAGAAAGCCCATAGAGATCGGTCTAGAAAGCTGCTGACAGCCACGTCAAAAGGCTAATCAAGGGAGAACCTATCTCCCTCTAGTGGTGTTCATGTGGCATTCCTAGTGGTTTCTCCTTCAGCATCATTGCAATTTCTTGTGATCATTACAAAGATTGGGATACTTTCCTTGGATGTTCCCGCAAGTGCTGCTTTAGGATCTGCAGAATCTGCCTCTGAAAGTCATTATGCCACTACCTTTGGCCCCGTGTTTGATCCTTCCCAATATGTCAAAATGGAAGACTTTGATCGCCAGAAAACTAACACAAAGGCATTCATGGAACAAACAACCAAGAATCAGGAGAACATTCAGACTACTCTAAATTTAATCTTAGCTAGGCTGACCAACCCAAATCTCTAGTTACCTGTATTTTTTTTTGGTATTTGTCTATTTTCTTGTTCCTTTTGCTGTTTTGTACCTCAACTCTTTTTCTTTGAAGACAAAAGGAGGATAATATGTTTTGAGAACAAGTCTAATCAAAATTTAAATTTTAATTAATTTCAATTACTAATGCTTATCAACTATCTCGTCATAATATCTCTCTTCACTCTAACATTTAAACATGCATATATTAAGGGGGAGTCCTGTTGTGATATTTTAAGTTATTTTTACTCCATTAAAATTAAAAAGGATTAATTGCAGTTTTAGTCCCCTTATTTTTACTGATTCACGAAATGGGTTCCCTGATTTTAAAAGTTGATAATTTTGGTCTCTTCTGCTAATTTTTTTAACTAAAAAAGGCAATGTGACATGCTTTAAATAATGTGACAAATGATACGGTGATGTAGAATGATTAATAAACATGAAATCATAATAAAACACTATAAAAACTTAACTTTCAACTTCAATTTTTTTTCATATTTGTAATTTAATCAATGACATATGAATAATTAATGCATCTAGGTGGTTCTATATCATGGAATTGTATGTCACGTCATTTAAAACATGTCAAATCATCATCTTTTAGTTCAAAAATTAGAGTTAGGGACCAAAATTGTCGATTTTTAAAATAGGGGGACCAATTTCGTGATTTGATAAAAATAGAGGGATCAAAACTAAAATTAAGCCAATTAAAAACTATTCACAAAAATAGATTTTTTTATCATCAAAAAAAGGGATATTTTTCGGATGAAATTGGTTTGAAGAACTATGACCCTTACTTGTTTTGATTATAAGAAAATTATTTTGTGGGAACAATTTAAAGTACTAATTTTAGGTCTAAGTGTACAGTTCCCATAACAAGTTAATTTATATGACTTTCTGATGCATCCTATAATGTTTGAACCAAGTTAAAGGAACACCAAGACTTCGCTCTGAAATTTGTATTCTAAGCCTGTTGAACACGCTCTGAAACGGGCCTTTGGTGATTCTGTGAATGCAAGCAATGCTCTGATTAGTTTTGGTTCCGAGAAGTGTGTCATGCATCTAATTACTCTGTCTCTGATGACTCTTCATCATATGCATATTTTTCATTGTTTTTAGTCTTATTTATCTTTTATTCAATAGTTAATTTAAGGAGTTATTTGATATATTTTGTTGATTTTAGTTCTTGGATGTAATGAAATGTTTATGTTCTTATTTGCTTGATTAAGTAGAGATTTTTCGTAGTTTTGCGTTGCTTCTATGTTTTAGTGCAGTGCTGAATTTTGGTGAGAAATCAACATGACATATGTAGAGTATTTCAGCCATATCTGGAGTTGTAGATGTCCAATTGGAGTCAAACCAAGTGCAAATGAAAGCTAAGATCCAGAGCTACAACTTGCATGAAGACACCGGAACCCAATTCATACTCACAAGAGGAGAAAAATGCAGTATACGTCAGACAGAAGAGGTTTTGCGCCTAAAGCGCAAAAACCTACGCCTGGGGCGCATTTCTGCACCACCGTCACTGTTTAGTTGCGCGTGAAGCGCAAATTCCGTGCCTGGGGTGCGTGGTGCGCTGCTAAATGTATAAAAACGCATTTTTCTCACTTTCTAGGGATCTTTTTTACTATTGGGAAGTTGGGAGACTTGTGCCCTAGCAGAGAAACTCAAAGACAGCCGTTTCTAACACCATTGGAGGAGTTTTATCAAGAATCATTCATGAATCCTTCTTGTAACTCTTCTTTAATCCTTATCTTTTGTATCTCTGTCATGAGTAACTAAAACCTATTTGTTAGAGATGAGTATAACAAGATGAAACCCTTATTTTTATAATTTGATTTTTAGTTACATGAATGAGTTTATTGAATTATTTTTCTCATCTTTGTGCTTAATGCTTTTTATTGCCTAATCAGCTTTAAAATGTTCTACGATTCGTATTTTGAAACATAAATGGACTTTACGAATGCTTGAGATGAGAAATTCATGAATTTGTAGTCTAGGGATAGATGCAGGTCATGAAACCAATTAAATTAGTTGCAAAGGCAGTAGTTTAACAAGAGAATTCCTGTACGGTAAGGCTTAATTCTAATATGAAATCCAATAAGGAATTAAGGGTTACTTTGGAATTAAAGGTTTTGTCACCAAGATATTAGGGCAAGAATAATAAAGATAATTCGGTAATAATTCAATACAGGAATTCAGTAACTAGATCAAATTAGACACCAAGGTTGGATTCGAAGTCAAACTCATCCCTGAAATTTTTCTTATTATAAAGGATTAGTTTTATTTCAATTGTTAATTTTAAATATTATTTCAATCAATTCGAAAACTTTTTGTTCAATGTTAGTAGTTAAACACAACTCGATAGTAAAACGCAATCCTTGAGTTCGACATTCGGTACTACCGTTTTACTTATTACTTGGAACGATTCAGTACACTTGCTGAAACGCCAAAAACTTGATAGTGTTTCAGCAAGTGTATTGAATCGTTCCAAGTAATAAATAAAACGGTAGTACCGAATGTCGAACTCAAGGATTGCGTTTCACTATCGAGTTGTGTTTAATTACTAACATTGAACAAAAAGTTTCTGAATTGATTGAAATAATATTTAAAATTAACAATGGTAATAAAATTGATCCTTTATAATAAGAAAAATATCAGGGATGAGTTTCACTTCGAATCCAACTTTGGTGTCTAATTTGATCTAGTTACTGAATTCCTTTATTGAATTATTACCGAATTATCTTTATTATTCTCCTCTTTTGATTCTGAATTGGGTTCCGGTGTCTTCCTGAAAGTTGTAGCTATGGATCTTAGCTTTCATTTTCACTTGGTTTGACTCTAATTGGACATCTACAACTCTAGATATGGCTGAAATACGCCACATAGGTCATGTTGATTTCTCACCAAAATTCAGCACTGCACTAAAACAAACAAACAACGCAAAACTACGAAAAAATCTCTATTTAATCAAGCAAATAAGAACATAAACATTTCATTAAATCCAAGAACTAAAATCAACAAAATATACCAAATAAATCCTTAAATTAACTCATGAATAAAAGATAAATAAGACTAAAAACAATGAAAAATATGCATATAATGAAGAGTCATCAGTCTCTAATAAGTTCGAAAAGCAAGTGATTGTTTGCCTCTAATAATCGTGTCAAGCATCTAATCATTTGATACTGATGGAAAGTCAACACTTCGATAAAAATTAACACTCTAAAAAAAGTCAATGCTTTGAAGGAGACAAATTTGTGCATCCTCTACTCAACACTCAATCTATTATTTTTCAAAAGGTCTATGTCACATACATGGAAATATTTGGACGAGCTTTAATGGTTAATCAATCTCTGAAGATTTTATATGAAACTTCATGATACATGCGGATTTCTTGCAATCAAGAGAACGACCAAAAACCCTGATGTTCTCTATAAAAGGACGTGTAACCCTAATTGAAATATATTTTTGCTCTTAATAAGCAAGATACAACCGTATCTGCACTTTCGCTCTTAATCTTTTGTTTTGTCTAAGTGCTGAGAAATATTTTATGAGAGTACAATAGTGTAAATACCCTCTTATGAGAGTTAGTCGAAAAAACCCTCTTATGAGAGTTAGTCGAAAAAACCCTCAAAACCATTGTATCTATAACCTAGCCCAATAGTGGCGCATCCCTCAACAGCTTGATTGTACTAATCTACAAGGTTGAGAAGACTTGGACATAGTTAGATTGACTAGTAGGTGTTCAATGAAGTGTGATTCCGTTAGTGAATTTGTGGATTAAATCCTTCAGTTTGAAGTGACTTGATGTAGCAACCGTGTTGGTGGTGAACCAGGATAAATTGGTTGTGTTGTCATGTGTTTTTGTTTCATCTGCTCTGTTTTCATCACTTTATTTTAATCTTGTTAAAATGATTTTTAAAATATAATACAACTGAAACCCCCCCTCCCCCTTTTTTTCTTGTGTTCCTCGTTCTACAACAACATTTCTCCTCGATTAAGCACCCTTCAATGAACAGACAAGCCAAGTTGCCAACAAAATAATCAGAGATGGAAAGAAGTTAAGATGGGCTACTGTGAGGAATTGTACCACGTCTCTTGGGCATGTAGAACAACACCCTACTCTATAGTAAGAAAACACCTTCATACAAATGGGAGGAAATCGATCATTCCTGTTCAAATTGAATCATTAATTTGAAGAACATCAAATCCACAACAATAGGAATAGAACAACTAGTTCCTTTGTACATAACTCAGCCTTAGCAAAACAAGGGTTGAACAAAGCAGTAGTCGACAAAGTCGCTATCAAACAACGCATCACTATGTGATACGATAGGAAAATATCCTGATACAATTTGCTAAGGGAGACCTCATCCTATAGACGGCCGATATCGGGAAAATGATTGCCAACCAAAAAAAGCTCACCCCAAACTAGGAGGGTCCATATCAGATCTTGGCGCACACCACCACTGAGGTTTTCTTATTAGCAACCTTATGATGACAATCTATACCCCTGACCTGAAGTGCCTTCTCAATGCAAATATTGGAAGCTTCCAACACAATCATGATTCCTATGGTGATTTCCAACATATCTTTCAAATCGGAAATCTTGTTCTCATAGTCGATGGGCATGATCTTCTGCTATTTCGTTTTGGAACTAAAGCGCTTAGTCTCTCTTAGGGTTACATTAGCAAAATAGCTAGTAGGTGGTTCGAGAAAGACATTGTGCGATCAACATGCCCCTAATTTGACAAGAACGTCATGTTAGCTTCCGAAATTATCTCCATCGTTTATTCAAAGGTTGGAGTGTAACATCCCAATTTTCTTATACTGAAGCTAAATCGTGTTTGGAATCTATTAAAGAGTGTTAAAAATTGTTTAAAGTAGATTAGGGTGTATATGAAATGATTTCTTAAGGGAAAAGAAATGTGACATGGGTTAGAAAAGTGTGTCTTTACTGACTTGATACGCAAGGAGAATCAGGATTCTCTAAGTGAATTAGTGCTAACCTATTTAATTTACTAGCGATTAGGATTTAACCAAGCCAATTTTGAGAGCTCACAAGTGTCAACAGGCTTGGGGTCTAATGACCATGTGTCAAGTGTGTGTTGGTCCTAAACACACGACACTTTTTGAAAAGACAAGAGTGAGGAAGTTGGATTCTGGTAGAAGCATAAATTTCACTAAGGGAATTGGATCTCGTAGAAGCACCAACTTACCTATAAATAGGGCTTTAAAATCTATTTTCTCCCTTTTTTTTTTCATCTTCTCTCTCTCTCTCTCTCTAAAATTTGCGAAAAAACCAAAGCTTCTCTTTGTAAGGGTGTGAGTTCTTAGTCGATTCTATCTTTCAGTTCCATTTTGATCGATTTTTGGTGTATCATTGTGATGCCAATCTTTCTGGAGCATTTCAATTTTTCTTCGACAGGCTAAAGCAGGTAATGCCTTTTTATTTTGTTTACTTTCTATCGAATTAGGGTTTCGATTTTAAATTAGGGTTTTATGGCGCTACTAGGACTCTAGTAGGGGTTTAGAGTGAATGGACTAATAAACACCTACACCCATTGCCATGGGGTTATTATACCCTATGATTTTCCTTATGGGATATAAGGTTGGCTTGGTGACTAGGGTAGGGGAGTTAGGAAGTGGAGTGATAAGGTGGTCGCTAGTTCAATCCTCATCCTCAGTAAAATACTAACAATACTAATTACTAATATTGGTTGTTGAAAAAAAACCTAGAATTATCCTTCAATTATATTTAAACACATTTTCGAACTTTTGACGAGTTATAGATTATTTTGGTGTAAGTAGAGTTATCGACAGAACAACCATTTGAGTTATTCTTTCTAATAATTTTCATTTACAAATCCATGGTGGGGGAAATATTTCATTCACGTCGGAATGTTTAGCATAAAATAGTTAATATATGTATATGGTGAACATATCCCTACTAGAGATAACCGGCTAAGGAGAGCTAACAGTCATCAGTAACTCTTATGGGTTATTAAAAGAGGTTATGTTAGCCTTAAACTGTTTAACATATAATTGATTTGAATATATATTTTTTGGAGATGATCGTTATGTGTTTGTATATGTTGTTTGTCTAATTGTTCCAAAGTACTATATGATATCTGAATACGTGATTGTCTAAACTTAACCTTGAAATGATAAATAAATGGATGATTGCATTAGAAAGGATAGGGTGAGAATAAGCAAAAGGAATATTAACGGAATTGAAACAAGTATGGCAATCAACCTTAGTGTTTGGCAATCAACCTCGGTGCAATAGAAAAATCAAAGCTACATAGTTTAAGGTAAAAAAATGTTTGATTTTAATTCATTATTATTATTATTAAAAAAAGGAGTATCATAACTATCAAATTGCACATCTTGTGTCCTAAAAAGTTGAGGATGAAATATATGTCAAATCCAATTAATCCTTTTAAAAAGATAAAATTGTTTTTTCTTTATTATTAATATATTTGAAAAAAAAAATGGAGTTCAACACTAGGTTGTACAACTTGGTGTCTAGTTCATAATATTCTCAAGAGTTGCAATGTTGACTAAGTCATTCCTATGTACAAGAGATGTCAAAATTAAGAAGGGTCTACCAACCCGCAGCTAGTGGGGGATGTCCTTTTTATTGTAGTGATTAGTCCAAGATCAATAGGTTGGTTGTATAAGACCTTTTGCGCCACTTTTGTTTTGATGTCTTATCGTATACTTTTGTTTTGATGTCTGACCGTATACTTTTGGTGGTTCCATATTTCATTTTTTGGATATTTATGGAGGGGTTGAATTCTTGGAGCAGCACTTATGCTTTAGTGTCCGCTGAGAATACCTCACGGATATGAATAGTGGCTAGTCCGATCTCATTGCCTGAAAGTATTTCCTGGTATATATTTTGAAGGATGTATACGGTTCAAGCTGCTTTTGTCTATGAGCACCTATACTATTAAAGTTAATATGTGTGTGAATTTATTGAAGAGAATTTTTAATTTTTGAACCGTGTGTGAGACGTTATTTATTTTATTTAAACTTTTATTGAAAAATTTTTGTAGGTATTTTGAGAGAAATGTGTGTTATCGTATTTTATTTGAAAAATTATTTTGAAAGAAAATATGTTCTTGCTGTTAAAAATCGGAGCGACACAAACACCAATAAAATATATTTTATTAGAGAGAGGTACCAAAACAAATTAAATTGAAAATTTTAAAAATAAAGACTTTTTTCTAAAATATATAATAAATATATATATTTATCAAACATTAGATTTTTTATACTATTAAATCGAGTATATTAACAATAATTTGAAAAATAATATATAATTATTAAAAAAAATTAAATACAACACATTTTCGAAGATAATACAACTGATAATGTAAATAAAATATATTTGTTTGATTTAAATTTTGGGTGGTTGGTTTTGAACTACGTGAATTCATATCTAAACCAACTGATGATAGGTTTATTTAATTTGGTTTACTTTAGACTCGAATACGGAAATAAAAAAATCAAACCAATCTATTTATAATATATTAAAACAGATTTCAAGTCAGTTTTCTATTACATCATCACTTTATTCGTCAACTAATCAAATTTTTTCCACCTCATTAAAAAATTGAATTGTCACCAGTTAGTAGCATAGAATTCATTCCTTCTTATTATGCCCTTCTTCTATACACAAGACAATTTCTTCAGTTACAATGTATTGAAAAATTGTTTTGTCTCTACGTTTCTCTCATATTTACTAGCGCCAACCCCGACCCCATGTCTAACCTTACATGTTCCCCTGATTTAATTGATTCTTCTCCTATACATTGACAAATCTTATCATGTTAGTTGTTGCGTTAAAAACATACTTAGAGCAAGTGTACTATATCGCATAAAAAGTATAAAAGATTATCGTATCTATATGGATTAATTAACAAGTATCAAACTAATTTAGATTATTTATTATTTAGATCGACAATAATGGTTAAGTAGTTACGATAACGAAATAATGAATAACAAGAAATTACAAATAAAAGTATAAAGTTATAGTTCAATTAATAGAAGCCTAGGGTCACAGTTTCACTTATAACTTTGATTATTCCCAATTATAGTTCTATTTGAATTCATTTCTTTTGATTCAATTACCAAGCCCTTTACTAAGACTACTAACATGTTGGATCATTTGTGATTAATATTCTTTTTCATAAATTAACCCTTTGTTTGGTTATGCAAAGAATTTAAATTCAAGAAAAGTATATAGCATAAAAAAAGTTGAATGATTGAAAGACTAAAATTATGTTTGGTCATGAAATAATTTTTAGTCTCAATTATCTTATAGATCCACCAATTAATTATAGTATGATAGTTAACAACTAATTGATTAAGAACATGCCAAGGTTGATCAATCCTAACATGTGATTGGAGCAATAGAAAAATTTAATTGAATAATAAAAAGTAATTAAAATAAAACTAGAATAGATAACTAAGACATAGTAAAAGGTATCTCAATTACAAGATTCACCAACGATCCTAGAAGAGAGTTTAGTTAATCATTATTGTAAACAAAATCAAATCAAAAGTAATGGTATTCATCAAATTCAAGAGAAGAATAAAAACTCGTGAATAGAATAAATTTTACTCCAAAATTTGAAACACTTTTCTCCGACTCCAAACCTCAAAATCTCTTTTTGCTTCCTCTTCTTCCTTGATGTGCAGCATCTTTCCCCTCATTTTCTCCTCTTTTCGAGTTTTTGTTGTTGAGTTGTCGCACTCCTATCTCCCCTCCCCTTCTAAAACTTTGTCCTTTCTTTTCTCAACAACCAATGCTTTTCATTTTAGACCAATTCAAATCTCATTTCTTTATGCTGCATTTGTTTTCAATAATATAGCTAATTTACTTCTTTCTCTCAACAATTCATCTTTAGCTGATATTAAGTATAGTAATATATAATATAATATATAATATAATATATACTATAATATATACTATAATATATACTATAATATATAATATATAAATTCATCTTTTCTGCATAATAAAGAGGAAATTAAGTTAGAAATTTATATCATATCATATAATTGCTCTAAAAATAATTAATAATAATTACTAAAAATTGCACTAAATTGAAGTTTAACAACTCCCTCACACTTAACATTTGCTTGCCCTCAAGCAAGTTATGGCTCAAAGATAAATTGAAATTTTAAAGTGAAACAAGAAAATAACATAAATAAAATTAAACTAAACACCATAAATTTTTCAATTTGAGCAACAATCCTTCTAAATTGTTAAGACTAAATCAAACACCTTCTACACTATGTCAACTAAGTAAGATTAATGTACAAAGTTCAAAGTGTGTGTGGTTAATCTTATTGTTTCTAGCATTGAATGCCTTGAGATTTTGTTCAATCAATCCATTTAATCCTTCTCATTCATAAAGTTTCATCCTTATCAGAGATCATATATGATTATTTTTCTCAAGTACTAGGGACATTTTTCTTTGATTTAATCAGACAACTCAGCCCTTTTTATTCATGGCATTCTTTTCTTTTGATTTTGATATCATTCTTCCTTTGGTATGTCTATTTGTGCAAAAAATTCTCAAGCTACTCACGGAAACAACACTTTATTTTTTTCTTAATTTGATAATATTTCACCTTTGACTTGATTATTAGTGCAAGTAATACTCAAGCTACTTAGTGAAACAACACTTCACATCACTTTTCCCCTGACTGTTTGTGTGAGTAACCCCCAAGCTAATTAGTGAGATGGTATTTTATTTTATTTTTAATTATTTAGACTATGTTGTCAATTACTTCTTTTTCTTGTCCCTTAACTCATGAAATTTTTATTTCTCACGTGTCCAATGTTAAGGATTTAGTTTACTTCAAATTAGGTTTTACTATTTAAATTTTGGTCCATTTCAAGGGACCTAAACTTATCCACAACAGGAAATTATTGTGTCAAAACTAAGGAACATCTTTAATCTAGCAAACATAGTTTCAAAGTTTCAATCTAGCCCTAACACCATGGTCATCACTAGGCCTTGCTCAAAAATAAAAAAACAAAAGTGGCATTATAGGATAAACTTCAAACACATAACAACAAGCTAGCAAGTATGCCATCACAAGCGCTACAAGAGGTCAAGTGTCAAAATATAATTTATACTCCCCCAAAATAGCATATAGCATGATCATCAATGCAGAATATTCAATTAGACATAAAATGAATAAATAAATAAATAAATAGGAGAAAGTAAAAGTGATTTCACCTAAGAACTTGTAGTTGGAGTTTTTATTTCCTAAAAATAAAATTAAACATACAAAAATAGTAAATTTGAACTAGAATTAAAAAAATAAATAAAAAATAAAAAGATGTTAGCGCAAGTTGCCTCCTACAATTGACTTTTTTAATGTCTTGAAGCTGCAACAATTAATGACCCAACATGAAAATCAAGGGGGATCTTCAAAAAGTGTAGGATCATGTAGAGCAACAATTTCCATTAGAGGCTTCCCATCAGCAATAAAAATATCTTGCACAAAAGTACAAGTAGAAAAAAGAGAAATATTTTTAAAGGAATTAAAAACTATAAAAATATATTTTTCCTCCTCGATTTGTAAAGTCAACCTCCACTTTTTAACTTCAATTATGGTATCTCCCTTGGCCATGAATGGACGCCCCAAATTATTGGAACTTCTTTATCCTCTTCCATGTCTAACACCACAAAATTCGTAGAAAAAATAAATGTTCCCACTTTTACCAAAACGTCTTCCACTATTATGTGAGGGTGAATTATGGATCTATCAGCTAATTGTAAGGAGATGTAAGTAGGTTGTGGTTCTTGCAAGCCAAGTTTTCTAAACATAGGAAAATGCATCAAATTTAAACTTGCTCCTAAATCACACAACGCCTTTTCAAAAAGAGAGTTACCAATTGTACAAGGAATAGTAAAACTACTTGAATCCTTAAGTTTAGGTGGTATTTTTCAAAACTAAAGCAAAACACTTTTCATTAACTTTTATTGCTTCGAAGCCTTCTAATTTCTTTTTGTTGGAAATAACTTCTTTTAAAAATTTAACATATTTAGGCATTTGAGCAATAGCTTTAGCAAAAGGAATGTTGATATGCAATTTCCTAAATATCAAGAAATCTAGAAAATTTCTCATCATGTTGCTCACTTTTAAATCTTTAAGGAAAAGGAACACTTACCTTTTCTTGGTCATCTTTCTTCTTTTTTTTCTTGTGATCTTTGGAAGCATTTCCTTCAGTGGGAGTTTCTTTTCCTTTCTTGAGAGCACGTCCATCTTGCTTATTTTCTTGATTTAGCTCCTTACTACTCCTAAGAGTGATAGTTTTGCAATGCTCGTTGTTCTCTTTTGGGTTAGGCTCAGTTTAAGTAGGAAGTGAAGCTAAGGGCCTTTGAGATAACAAATTGAGGATGCTTGATATATGATCCTCGAAGACTCCAAATTTCTCATTTGTATGCTCCATGAACTTAACTAACACATCATTAGTATCGAGTTTATGCTCCTCCCTCCTTTGCACATGTGGTGGCTTATAAGAATTAGAACTTTATCCATTTTATTACCCTCCCTACAAGAAATTTGGGTGATCTCTCCAGCCTTGGTTTTAAGTGTTTGAATGAGAATCATTTTGGCTCCAATTGGGGTTGTGGATATAATTGGTTTCTTTAGTGGAGGAGGCTAACTTACTTTGTGCTTTTACATCTTCAATGAATTGTAACCTTACATCAATCCTATCCATGTAGTTTGCAAAAAACCCCATGCAAGGATGCCAAATATTTTTCGTATATCTGACCAAAGAATCTTGCATGCCACGCCTCAAGTCACTTTTCTTTTGGCCGAGAAAGTTAGCTTCTTCAATTAGGTTGGCCCAAGAGTTGCAAGCATTATCGTCAGTGGAATGGAATATGGGAGATGGCATCTAGATTTAATCAAAGTTGGTTTCATCATCCACCTTGTACATCTCAGTCGGATTCTTAATGTGTCTGTCATTTGTTGCCCAGTGAACTAATGTGTCTATCATTTGTTTCAGCATCCACCTTGTACATTGTACATCGCTCGACAACTAAGTTATAAACCTCCTTGGGTTCTTTATTTAGAATAGATCCCCCAATCGATAACTCCCTTATTCTGAGGAGACAATCCATTATAAAAAATTTCAAGTATTTTCCACTTCTCAAATCCATGGTGGGGGCGATTTCGGAGCTTGTCTTGAAGTCTTTCCCATACTTGATGTAAAGATTGTTGCTTGAATTGAGAAAATTTTGTGATTTCAAATCGAATCTTGATAGCTTTTTATGGGGAGAAGTATTTGTTCAAGAACTTTTGTTTCAATTGATCCCATGTAGTAATGGACCTAGAAGGTAGAGAATCTAGTCACATAGTTGTCTAGTTAGCTAATGACCATTGAAACAATCTCATTATCAAGGCTTTAGGCGTGACACCATTGCAAGTTATTGAGTTTTCTACTCTCACAAAGTTCTTTAGATGAGCATTAGAATCTTCCATTGATGTACCCCTGAACATAGTAGAATTCTGAACCATTTGAATCAAACGTGGTTTGAGCTCAAAATTGGTTGCTTGCACTGGTGGATTCACAATGTTAGTAGTAATTTCCGTTGATGAAGTAAAGTAGTCTTAAAGTGTTCTTATTGGATTATCACACTAATTTTTTATCTCTATTCTGTTTTTGCAAGCCGTTCTTTCAATTTTTGGATCAAAAAGCAAAACAGACTCTCGAGAACGAGTGAGCATGCACAAGCAACAAAAAAAAACTAATAACAACTAAATAAAAAGAATATCTTTTTTTTGCTATTTAATAAAATAAAGATAAATATAAAATTGAAATAATAATAATAATAAAGAAAAGAAAAATAAATGAACAATTTTTTTTAATAGAGTAAAGTAAAATAGAATAAAAATAATAAAAATTAAAAACAAGTAGATTATGATTAAAAAAAATTCATTAGTTTAAATTAAACTCAAATAAGAAAAAATAAGTCTAAAGTAATAAAAATATTTTTCACTTAATATTGCTAAATTAATTTCCGACAATGACACAAAAAACTTATTGCATTTAAAACACACTCAAATCAAGTGTACTCTATCGTAGAAGTAGTATAAAAGATTATCATATTCGCAGAGATTAATTAACAAGTACCAAACTAATTAAGATTATTTATTATTTAGACGGACAATAATGGTTGAGTTTTTATGGTAACAAAATAACGAATAACAAGAAATTATGAATAAAAGTGTAAAGTTAGAGATCAATTGAGAGAAGCTTAGGGTCACAGTTTCACTTGTAACTTTGACTACCCCTGATTCTAGTTCTATTCGAATTCATTTCTTTTGATTTAATTACCAATCCCTTTACTAAGACTATTAATTTGTTTGGTCATCCATTATTAATATTATTTTTCCTAAATTAATCATTTGTTTGGTCATGCAAATAATTCAAATTCAAGAAAAACATATAGCATACAAATGTCGAATGATAGAAAGACTAAAATTAAGTTAGGTCATACAATAATTTATAGTCTCAATTATCCTATAGATCCACCAATTAATTACAGTACGATCACTAACAATTAATTGATTAAGAACATGCAAATGGTGATCGATCCTAACATGTGATTAGAGCAATAGAAAAATTTAATTGGTGGATCCTAGAAAATAACTAAGATATAGTAAAAGATATCTCAATTTAAAGATTCACCAACGATCCTAGAAGAAAGTTTAGTTAATCATTATTGTAAAGAAAATCAAATCAAGAACAATGGTGTTCGTCAAATTAAATAAAAGAATATAAAAAAGTTTACTCCAAAATTTAAGAAACTCTTCTCCAACTCCAAACAGTCAAAATCTCTTTACATTTCCTCTTCCTCCTTTGATGTGTGGGATCCTTTGTTGAATTGTTGCACTCCTATATCTCCTCACATTTTAAAACTCTTCCTATTTTGTTCCTCAAGAACCAATGTTTTAGGACTTAGATCAATTCAAATCTCCTTTCTTTATGCGACATCTATTTTCAATAACTTAACTACTTTACTTCTTTCTCTCACCAACTCAAATTTGTCTAATATAAAGTATAGTAATATATAATATAATGTACATAAATATTATATTTACATATATATTTCAAGTATTATTTCTTAAATTATTTTCATCTTTTCTGGATAATAAAAAATAAATTAATTTAAAAATTTATATAATGTCATATAATTATTCTAAAACGATTAATAATACATTAGTTGTTACTAAAGCAATTTTTCTGCTTTTTTTTTTGAACTACATTAGTTGTTACTAAAGCAATTTTTCTGCTTTTTCTCATAGTTCAATAATGGCAAATGTATTTGAGTGCATATTATGGTTGTTGTCATTGTTTAATAAAAATATATAAATTTGTATTATAAAAAATGGAAAATAAAAATAACTTGCTTCCATATTCATTTTTAGATTTCTTTCCAATCTCATACCGCAATATATATATTTGTATTATAAAAAATGGAAAATAAAAATAACTTGCTTCCATATTCATTTTTAGATTTCTTTCCAATCTCATTCTGCAAAAGAAGTTGATTTCCATCCCAAGAACTTTATTTTAGTATTTTAAAATTAAAAAACTGGTTTTAATTACTTGTTTTTAAAAACTATTTTGTAAAACTATTTTTAATATTATAATTTTTAAAACTAACAAAACGAAATAGATAAATAGTATTTTACTTCTCATTTTTCAATTTTTTTAATTCTCTAATCAAAAACTGTTTTAAAAAATTAGATTACCAAATAAATTTTCTATTTTTTACTGTATATTTTTAGAAAGAAGTCTTTCAACCAATTTTTTTCGATATGCAATCTACCGGCTAGCATCTATTAAAGTGTCATGTGAGGGTGGTTGTGACTTGTGAAAAAAAAATTTATCAAAAGACATATTTTGCAACATTAGTAGCATTGTCTTTTTTTTTTTTTTTTGTTGAAGGGATGTTGGAAGCATTCTTAAAAAAAAAATTCACACCGTACGATTGACACACCCGTGTAGGTCATAGTCTAGTTTAATAAGTTTCGACTAAATTTTTAGATTCGTAAGATCATTTGTTTGATTTTTATATCCTTAGATTTTTTTTTGTTAAAAAATTACATTCATTCATTCAAATTGAGAGATATCACATCAATTGAGAGTAATGCAGTCCAAAGTCGCTAAAAACAAAAATGATGAATCTGCGAACAAACTTTCAACATCTAAGTTAATAGCATAAAACAACATAACGTCTACCATTTTGATAAAGTCTACAAATGACAAAATTGAAGTGTCCGAAATATGAATGTCTCTGAAACTACATTGGTATTATTATTACGAGACTCCTTCTTACTTCTTAATTCTAACACAATCAACATTGACTAAGTCATCCCTGTGTTAAAAAAAAGATCAAATTTATCTTTCAGCTTATATTGAAGTAATTCTCAACTGACTAAGTCATTTTGAATTACTTTTTAATCAAGTTTTCGGATGTACGAACAACTCATTTATCTTTAGTAGATTTATGGTAGATTTCTCTTTATTTATAACAACTCGTTTTTTACTTCTTGATGGAATGATGAATTTCTCTTCTCTTGATTTTTCTCTAATTCACATGGTCGACGTTTTGAGTTTTTCTTTTGGAATTACCAATTTTGAGTTTTAGATTATTAAAGATGACATGGAAGAGAAAGATGGTGAAGAGGAAGCTGATGAAGAGGTAAAAATGAAGATTGAGTCTGAGCGAAAATTGATTTAAACTTAGAGAACCATAAGTGTATTTTTTCAAAATTTTAAAGACTAATATGAAAATTGTTTACTTTTATAATTTGTCACATTAGTACCGTTATGCACACATCAACATTGCAACAGTCATGTGACATTTTTTTTAATTAAACTAACAAAAAAAATTAAACTTTTGCAAATGGACAGTAACTTAAAGATTAACATTGCAAAGAAGATGTCACTTAAAGAACTTAGTTGGAAAAACAAGCATAAATAACCTATTCAAGAATTGAATCAAATATAAAGAACTAAAATTACAATTTAAACTTATTCAAGAACTGAATGAAATATAAAGAACTAAAATTCCAATTTAGTGTGCTTTATTATCTATCAAAACCAAAACTAATGGTGGTAACATGTATCATATTATTTGTTGGGCTGCTATTGGTGGTTTTGATCATATTAGGCTAAAAGTGGTGTTGGCAAGTTGTGTCCTTTGAAAATAACTAGATGAGAGTGGTCTTTTGAAAGGACCATGAGACCGACCCATTTTTACATATATCTTCATTCTTCACGCTTTGTGTATTTCTTACTCGAATGGATCACGTTTCGCCACTATAATGATTTAGTTACGATGTGGTTGGGGACCAAGAGGATGATAAGCTGTGACCGGCGCACTCATGGCTATGAATTAACGTATTGCGTGTCCATTTAAACAGCATGTGAGTTGGAAACTTGATCTTTGTTTAGTTGAGGTCCCTAGCTAGCCAAATATATATATGTATGACATGTGAATCTTTTTGCACCAGACACGTGGATGTATACATAGCAGGGGGACTTTTTGTAGGAAATTATTTTATATAGTTGAGATGTTGTCACAACTGTGAATACTTTTAAATTGAGGTTTTAACTGTAATTATAGTTGTAATATAATAGAGTCTTAAATTTTTTTGTATGATATTATTGTAACAATATATAAAGTTCCCAGCGTAATTGTAATTGCGACAATAAACCACAACTTAAAATCACGCAATAGTCCTTAAAAAATTATATCTAAATGTACTTTCAGTTAGGGACGGTATCACGAACTAGTATGGTAGGAATGAAACTAGAAAAGGTGGATAGTAATAGTCGTTAGGATTGTCCTTTTTTGAGTGTCGTTTAAAGAACCGAATCTATTTCAAAGTGCCAAGGAATGTCATTGTTTTAGGATCCTTTACGTACTTATCAGTGATACTACGACCACCCACCCACCTTGTCTGAGATAACTTGTTTATTCTCTTCTAATAACCTATAATCTTTGTTTCAAAATGTTATTCACATCAAGTTCTAACAAATGTTATATTATTTTGGTTCGGTAAAATTAATTACTTAACAAATTATAAAAATATATTTATAAGAATCAAGACAATAAATGAGGATATAATTTATTCTCTCTATTAATTTAAAATATAAACAAAAGTAGAGTAAAAAAAACAGTTGATGTATTTGATCTTAAATTTAGTTCACATACATTACTTTTCTTTAATTTATTTTTACTTATACTTTAAACTGGAGGTGGTATTATTTATAAATTGAATTTGACTCTTGTAAAGAGACAATTTCAGTTTAGAGAATAACGTGAATAATATAATAATAAACAAACCGATACGTATTTGATATTACATGCAAATGAATGATCAATCTAAGGTAATAATAATATTAACTATTGATTTATAGTGCATTTTATCAATTTCTCACTTTAGAAGATTATTATTCTAAATATAGTATTCCATAATTTAGTTATTATTTGATAGAGATTTTTAAAAGCAAAAGTTGTTCTTTTTTTTGTAACGAAAATTACATTTTAAAAACATAATCAGTTATCACAAAATAATTTTTATGAGAAACTACTCAATACAACTTCTCCTTAATAGAGTGTCTACTCAAAAAATAAGCTACAACAAACGAGCTCTTAATAGTCAATTTTATATTTTAAACATGAGAAAAATTGTCATGAAAATTAATATAAGAGAAAAAACTAAATCTATGGAAAAATTAGTTATTTAAATAAAAAGAGAAAAAGATGATTGTCAGAGATGATTCTAGATTAAACAGATGATCTTAAATCACCTAATTCTAATAGTTGAAGATGAAAAATATATGTTTTAGATGAAGAAGAAGGAGTGACCGCAGCTGCAGATCACTCTTTTTAACTCTAAAAAAAAACATTTTTTACTCGTGTTATCAAAACACTTAAAGTTGTAATTGGGGTGAATATGCAAATAGTTCTCTGAAATTGTAAGCGTTAGTCAAATTTGTTCTTTAATTTCATGAATTGACAAATACATCTTTGAAATTGTAAAATATCAACCAAAATAGTCCATCTGTAAATTTTTGTTGTTAGATATTTTGTTGTGATAATTGAATATGTGGTTTACCCACATCAATGTCATCTTCCTAGAGACAAATTTGTAGATAAAATTTTTTAATTTCAGAAGTAAACTTGTAAGTAATGGTAATTGTGCATAGACTACATATGGACAAATTAGTCTATGAAAGATTTAAATTTTAAAGATTTATTTAACTAACGCTTACAAAATTTAGAGATTAATTTGACTAACGCTTCCATGTTGATGCACCTATTTCACATTCACTCATTGTAATTGATTTTTTTTGACAGAAGTAGTAGTTATAATGTTTTCATTTCACCAATTGAAATTTTAACTATAATAACATTTTTTCCTTCACTTTGTTTGATTTAATAATGTTGCAAATATTTTTTATAGTTGATATATACAATAAATTTATATCATTATTAAATTGATAACAGTTGATACTCTAGCTTGTTAGGTAAATAAAATACACTTATAATAAGTATAATTATTAAATCATTGATATTATTCTTATGGCATATATTTGTAATCGTAATAATAGATTTAGTATTTTGAAGTATGTTAAAACTAATTTTATTTAGTTAGATGATTTTATGAGTTTTTGTTGAATTTTTAACTCTCAACATTCACAAATGCGCTTAAACTATAAATAGTAACATGAAAATCATATTTTACCATGCATAATTTTAGTTGCATGATAGGATTAACTTGGTACACTTTGAAATATATTAAAAATCTTTCTTGAGTGATTTTTAACTCTATAAATCAACTCACATAATTGTAAATCAATTTACAGAGGTCATAAACTTATTCTTGATGTTTCAGACCTTGTGAATTGACTTACCATGGTTGTGAATCGACTCACACAATTCAAGAAGGTTTTGTAAGTCGACTCACACTCTTATGAATCGACTTGCACAAGTTGTGAATCAACTCACACAATTCAATGAGGTATTGTAAGTTGACTCACACTCTTTTGAGTCAACTTGCTCTGCTTCAAGATGAAACCCTAGACTTTCAAGAGACATGAGAATCGATTCACAAGCCCTGTAAGTAAATTTACATAATCTGTAGAGTTAGTTTTTGATAATTACAAATTAGTTATTTTAGTTATGATGTATTGTACTTTTGTCAACTAACTTATGTCTCATTATGTATTGATATGAACCTTCATTGTAACTAAGAACACTTTAACCTATTCATCAATTTTCATGCATTCAAGATCATAATCTATATTAAACAATTTTTCTGATTCAATTCTTGTTTGTGATATAATCTTTTATTGAGAAACATCAAGAGTGAGGTATCTTTTGTTGGGGTGATTATTTCAAACGTGGGCCATCGAGATGATATCGAATTGGGCTCACATTGAAGGTCTAGAGAGAGATTTTCATTAGAAAAAGCCTAGAACAAGTTGAGAGAAAATGAAAAATCTGAAGGTAAAAAACACAAGAAATGGGGATTTGAATTGTATTTTTATTTTAAAATCTTTTTCGCAAAAACAAGTTATAGATAGAAACTTTAAACAACATAAACAAAAGTAAAGAGATAAGGAAGAGATATCACAAAATCAATTTATTCTGATTCACCACCAACACGGTAGCTAAGTCTAGTCCCTTCACTATGAAAGATTTGATCCACAAAATCAATCTGATTTTCACAAGCACTAGAACATCTACTAGTCTCCTAACTATGTTTTAATCTTCTCAAATTTCTAGGGTTCAGATGAGTCTGATTCAGATTCAAAGGAGACATGGATAGTGTCCTCCTTGGGTTGGTCAGAGGTTGGGATGATGTTTGTTGTTTTAGTTTTTGGTTCAGTGTTAGAAGATGGTTGAGCTTCAGGTTCAGATTTAGCTGAAGGTGTTTCTGGTTGGGATTGTGGTACCCCTACGACAACACCTAATTTGTTTAAAGTAAAAAAAATAAAAAATCGTGCTCGTAAAATATCAAAGACAACAATTTTCGTAATTGGTTGTTGTAATGCACAAAATTTTATATGTTTTATGCAATAGCTCAAAATCATTCTAATTTAGTCGAAAAAGAAAGATTTTTAGTCTAAAGAGAATGATTTTTTATTGATTTGCTTAGACAACAATTACAAAGTGTTCTCTTATAACTTCTTTTTTTTTTACCTTTATAAAATATATTTAAAAAACCATTGTTTTTTGTCAAAGATTCGAAAACCGTTCTCTTACCTTTTTCATAACACTACGCCAAAAATTGCATTTTATAGCGCGCCTTTTATAGCGCTTATTAAATAAAAGCGCTGTTGTATAATATTTTAAAATTAACGGAGGATACAACAGCGTTTTTTTGACAAGCGCTTTGGCAAAAGCGCTGGCTGTTGTAGGGTCATATAGCGCTTGCACATAATGTTTACAACACTTTTACAGCGCTTTTGATAAAAGCGCTGTAAATTAATGCGCTCTCACATAATGTTTACAACGCTTTTGGAGTGTTTTGTATACAAGCGCTGTAAAATATAGCGCTCCCACATTATGTTACAGAGCTTTTAAAGCGCTTTTTGTAAAAGCGCTGTAAAATACAAGCGCTTTCACATAATTAAAGGACCTATTAGAGCACTTTTTACACAAGCGCTGTAAAATCATTCACTTTAAATAAAAATCATTCACTTTAAATAAATAAAAACAAATTTAATACGTTATGCTAACCCTCCTCTACTCTGCGAACCCTCCTGTCCTCTACTGTGCGCCTATCTACTGCTCCTTTAAAACAAATTGGATACGTTGTCTCAGGTACTGTATTTATTAATTTGTTGTTATCACTAAAACTGAAAAATTATTACAAAATAAATCATATAAAATCTATTCTTTTTTGAAATTTGTTCGATTTGTTCTGTTTTTAAATCAGACTTGGACCTTGGTTTCCATTTTCCAATATTAGATATATGTACTATAGATTGGTATAATGTTATCAGTAGCTTATTATTTGTGTAACACTGCATTTATATAGGTCATATAAAATGGACCGGAAATGGATGTCTGCCAATCGATTGTCAAAAGAGTATGAAAATGAGGTTAAGGAGTTTGTTGAGTTTGCAGTGAAGAATGCAAAAGATCCAAATCGAATCATTTGTCCTTGTTTAAAATGTTGTTTTGGAAAACGCGTTAAAGCAGATCAATTGGAAGGACATTTAGTTTGGCATGGAATTGATCAAAGCTATACATGTTGGATAAGACACGGTGAGAAAAAAAAAAGGGAACATTAATTTTGAGAATGGTTCGACATATGCTTCAATTGATTTCGACACAGATACATATGAGTGGGACCGAGTTGAGGAGATTGCAAAAGCAGATGAAGAAGATCTTCGGGATTGTCCTAAAATGTTTGAGATTTTGTTGAGTGATGCAGAGGAACCATTATATAATGGTTGTACTAAATTCACAAGACTGTCGGCGATATTAAAGTTGTACAACTTAAAAGCGAGTAATGGATGGTCTGATAAAAGCTTCACATAATTACTAATGTCGCGTCCGGTTTGTCTGCGAAAAAGGAGTCGCCACCAATTTTATTTTATTCGAAGGAAAAATTGGATAAAACCTAAAATAAGGATTTTTGAACAAAAAAATTCGGATTCGGGAGTCGATTACGAGTAGGGAAAGTATTACCACCCTACAACGTCCATTAAAACGGTTACCCTATAATTAATTGTATACAAACTATTTATTTATTTAATCATTTATTTTTACCCCAAAAAGAATACTAAAAAATAAATAAATTATTTACGTTAATAAAAGAAGGAAAAATATTTTTTTATTAATTTGGTTTGACAAGGAAAAAACCTTGCTCCTACGTATCCCCAGGTGCAATGGGGAAATCAAAACACACGTAGTTCTTGGGTAGAAAATATTTATGTGTTGACTGATTTTATTATTAATTTTACTTTATATATACATATCAAAATAAATTAACAACATAATAGTGATAATAATAATAATAGTAATAATGATAATAGTGATAATAATAATAGTAATAATAATAATAATAATAACGAAAAAAGATGTGAGATGTTTGTTCAGGGATTGTATCTTTTTATTTTTGTTTTAAAGAAACATTAATTTTTGTTAAAAAAAAAAAACAACGTAACGAAAATATAATAATAACGAAAAAAGAGTTGAGATGTGGCGCGGCGAGCGAGGATGAATTTCATCCGGCGGCAGCGACCATTAATTCTAATCCTAAGGGAAAACTATTCATTTGTTGTTATGATTTTTTTTGTTATTTTGATAAAGACGTGATATGAGCTATAAATTCAATATTACGATATGGTGAAATTTTTTTCTTGGTGATTGGTTTATAAACATCAATTAGTTGTATTTTTCTAGCATTTTGTGTTGCAAAGAAAACAATTTTAAGAACAGACAACCTTAGAAAAATGAAAGCTTAACACATGAGTTTATTTTTGTATAAATTAAAAAAAGAGAAAGAAAAAAAGAACATTTGTAAAGGGATGCAATACAAAGACTAACAAGAAGAAATTAGAGAAGTGATACCTTACTACTGAAGCGGTTTCTTGTTGGACTGATTTTCCCAAGACCAGATTCTCTACTCCTCTTTCGCCTGTTATTCTCTCTTCTTTCTTTTTTTCTTGTGCTCTCAAAATGTGCTCCCTCTTCTACTCTTACTATCGATTATTTATAGGCCTTTCGAGTGTAGGTTACAAAAGACAAGGGAATAATTGCCAATTGATCACCATTTTATTACTATTAATCTCTTTCTTTTTGGTTTCTTTTCTTTCAATTGATTATCATTATACACATTTTTATGACCATCAATCCATTCAATTGATCCTTATTATACCGATTTTTATGACCATCAATCCATTTCTTTTCAGTTTCTTTCATTCAACTATGTACCTTTATTTATTTTTTATTATTTTTTTATTATTTTTTTTATATATTTTTATATATATTTGTTTTATTATTATTTTTTTTTTTACAAAATAGTCTAAACAGGAATTAGAGGCAAACAAAAACTAGGATCATATGTGATTGTTTAAAGTTTAAAGCCCTAATTATTTATTTTTATTTTTATATTTCTATACATTTATTATTATTATTTCCCTTTTTTTTAGTAAAAAGTAAAAAATAAATAAATAAAAAGCGGACAAAATTAGGTGTCAACAGCTGCCCCTCTTTACTTAGAATTTACTTGAGAATCAAAGTAAAAGATAAGTAAAGATGACAACTCTAATTTTGTCCGAAAAGAATTTTTTAGAAGGGTGCGAGTCGTTTTCCCGGCTTCAAGATTCGGGTCGTTTTCTCGGCTTTAGGTGCGAGTCGTTTTCCCGGCTTCAACATGCGGGTCGTTGTCTCGGCTTCGGGTGCGAGTCGTTTTCCCGGCTTCAACGTGCGGGTCGTTTTCTCGGCTTTAGGTGCGAGTCGTTTTCCCGGCT